>CM040127.1:298415246-299059373 GCA_022559845.1 Amorphophallus konjac | reverse complement strand
AGCCATCTTTTTATAGGGCCAAATCCACACCCACCGAAAATGTGAAAAGCCTCCATCTTTGATGAACAAACCTACTCCGCCCGCCAATCTCATAGCATCCAGGATGATCTTCTTCCCCAATAGATTGAGAACCCATGTGAACTCATGCTCCTATTGAAAACATTGTGTTCCCTTCTTGCCTCCATTTTTTTACATGCACATGCTACCCGTTGGCGCTGACCTTCCCGTTCAAACCAATGAACAACCATTTTCATTTACTTGGCATTTACCTCCAGGTTATGCCAATGAACAAACTGAATCGGCATCTGACATCTCGTTTAAGACAATGAATACACCTCCTTTGACCGTGACCTTCTGTCCGAGCCAATTAAAAACTAATTTTTCTTTGTTTGGCACCATCCTCCAGTTTATGCCAATGAACAAGCTACATCGGTGTCTGACACCTTGTCTGAGCCGATGGAATAAACCCCTTGGCATTTGAGCCAATGTATGAACATACCTTCTGTGGCTCGGACCTTCCATCTAAGACAATGAACAAACCCTCTTCTTGATACTGATAAACCTACCCTTCCCGGTTGTTAACCTCATGTTGCGGCCGGTGAATAAAACCCACTCTCTTTCGATAAATTGAGAAGTGAGTGATGAAGCCCTCCTCTCATTTCGGGCTCCCCATGGCTACGTTTAGTCTTTATGAATATGTGAATAAAAAAGAGGGGCTTAAAATCGAGGCATCCCATCAGACTTTGTTTGGATTCCCTACCAAGCAAGGGTAATAAGGGCCAAAACTTAGTCATGGTGAAAACCCGCAAGGGCACCATGGCAAAATCGGGTACCCCGCTACATGAAGACCCAACAAGGCGTATAGGCAAAAGCAAGAGGGGGTCAGATACAGTGAAAATCCAAAGGGTGCTTGATTCGATGAAGTGAATAATAAAAAGAAGAGGAAAAAAAGAGAAGAAAAGAAAAGAACAAGAGAGTGAATGAGACCGTTTCTTCCACAATGTGATAGCACATTTTAAAAAGTTGGTTTGCATCCTTTCATTATCAGAGAAGGCTGTCATACATCAGCTTCGGGGCATACCACTATTCAAAAAAAAGAGAAATGAAAGAAGGAAAAGTATGCAGCTGATATCCTTATATCCCTTTGAAAATTTCATTGAAAGGGAGAATGCCAACAAAAGGGAAGCTCATCATTTCCAGCATTAGGTCTTCCTGTGCCTCAAGTTTGGCTTGCTCAGATTTCACAGACCCCCCTGCCCCTCAGCTATAGAGGCCATCTCTGCATCTTCAGCTCTGGTCTTCTCGGCTTCCTTAAGTCTCTGGTTAACGGAGGCAAGCTCAACCTCTAATTCTTCAGCCCTGCTCTTTAAAAGGGTGACACGGAGGTTAGAATCAGCAATAGCACTATGGCGCCGGTTCACATTCCCCTCATGGGTCCTCAATGCTTGCTGATATTCTGACTTCTACATTTTCAAAGTTGCAAGCTGGTTGAGCACCTAAGTCCCAAGGAAGTCACAGCGATTCACATATTTCAATAGAAAGAGCACACTTCGGGACCATTCCTCTAGCGAACAACCCATGACTTGAAGAAGCGTAGTCATCCTATCCACAACTTACTTGAAATCTTTATATGTAAGCCTTGGGTTGGATGATACCATCGACTGGCGTAGCTCTAAATTATGCGGTACTGGCACATCGGAGGGCATAAGGTCTGATGGTAGCGCAAGAGGTGGGCTAAACTCAACAACGTTGTCTGCTGCGGCCCAGATATCGACCTCCACTGTTGAAGATGAGAATGGGAGCGATAACACTTGAAGAGATGGCCCTGTCATGTCACTTTCAGTAGAGGCAGAAGGCATAATCATCACTAAAGTTTCTAAGCTGATTTCCTACTCCGAAGTGTCAGGATGAGATCCTAAGACAGGAGTAGGGTCAAAGCAGAGGTGGCAACAAAAGTAGTATCCAAAGATTCCAACATTTGGCCCATTTCAAGCTTGGTCTCATGCGAAGGGGTTGCTAGGAGAACTTATTCAAGAATGTGCCTGAAAATCTGAGTGTCCAATGGTGTGTCCAAGTGTCAAGGTAAGGGGTGAAAAATAGAGGGCAGGACAAAAATAAGAGGCCTCAGCACAAATATTTGGCCTCCTCTAGGTGTCGGCATAATAGGCAACAGACTTGACTATGGCAAAATATCAATAGTAGCCAGTGTATAACTACCAGTGGCAGCAATGGGGAGAATAGGTACATTCCCCACAACGGTCAACACCTGCCCATTCAAAAGGAAGAACTATGGTTAGGTGATATTATGCATGCATAATATGATGAACATGAAGAATGAAACGTGAGCCGGCACTCACATCAAGCTCAAAGATGTTCATAGTTGAGATAGAGAAGGAAACAATAGTTGATGACACCGATATGGGCGCATCATTGCTAAACAAACCGACCTCACTAAGAGTTAGTTTGATGTCAGGCGAGCTGGGTGCTGTATCAACATCTCTAGAAATCTCCAAGCTAGCAGTGGCAGCTATGGGCATCGTCAGTCAAAATTCCCCCTTCCCAGAGGAATCACTATCCGACGAGCCTTCGGAGCAAGCGCTCTCCATTGATGATGAGGCCCCTGAAGATATTTCGACTAGACCCTCCGTGGCATGTCTAGGAGTAGCACTTCTCAAGGTTGTCTTAGCTAAGCTCCTCCAGAAGCCCATTGCAGCTTGGCCCCATTAGGAGCGAAGAGCCAAAGGCCTCTTAACCTTCAAAGCCACTCGTTTGGCTTTCCTAGCTTTAGGGATGATGGGGGAAGGAACTTTCTGTTTCGGCTTTGGCGTCGCCCCCTCTGCCGAAGCAATGCCTAGTTCAACCATAGCCAAGCAAACTTTGATATAAAGAAAATGACAAAATGGACAATATTGCAAAATAGTAAATAAGGATTATTTCTCTCCACTACTAGTAGAAATGAATGACAAAGGGCTTCCTTCGGCCAAGTTTGCCAGAGTAACATCTACAACTTTCTCCTAGATTTTACCTATTACAATAGTTGTTAAAATTTCCACTTTAGGAATACCCATCGGAGAATGCTGGTGGATGACACCTAAGATATCAAAAGCTGCCAGTTTCAAGATGATGGCTTCACATATGCTCAAACAAGTCAATAAGAAAAAACCACAAAGATTACCAAAAGGGACGGACGATTCAAGCCTCTGAGCTTCAAACTCCTCAAAAGATGGAATGATGGGGGCCGCAACGTCAGCTAAGACTAGGCTATCATGTTCTAGTCGCATCTTCTTCGCCACCTTTTCTATGCTATCTCTAGCCAAGGAGAGAACTTCCTTAACAAGTGACCTTACACCGCTTTGCTTGCTACCAACCGACAGCGGTGTTGTCGTGGGAGTCGGTTCTGTAGGATCAGAGTATCCTAGTTTCTTCACCAGTGACTGAAGGCATCAGTCATTGGTAGCTATTCACTTTCTGGGCAATATGCCTATCTACAGAAGGAAAAACAGCATTAGTCCCCATCAAACTAACTTAAAGAGAAGGAAGCTCGACTGATCACCAAGGCAAGACACGTAGCGAATATACCTGTTGGACCGTTGTATAAATAGGAAAGAGGCCAATATGTTAGGGACACCTTATTGTCCCTAGAAGTTGCTTCTCTTACAAGCCAACAAATATTACCAATCTTCTCACATGACTCTACTAGAACTGTCAGGTCTGAATGGTTATGCAAGGCTAAGCAATGGTATAGGATCAAGTGGTGCACACCCCAGCCATCAGCGTATCTGAATGAAATATGCAACTGTTAATTCAGAATCACCTTTTCTGGTGCTTCGACTGTCAGCTGATGTATCTAGAGCATAATAAAGAACCAGGTGGTCTGACTGTAATACTCAAGGCCCAAGTCTTCCTTCCTCACAAATGGCCGAAATGGATGAAATTTGTCCATTCAGGGTGCCAAGCACTTGCAAAAGAGATGCATTCTTAAACTAGCAGGGGATAATTAATTAGTTCCAGCCTAGCAGTTCGATCTTATAAAGGTTTCGGAGTGTTTCCATGAACTTGTCTATAGCCATTTCAGACAATATTGATAGGGGTTTGGAGCCATGTTTCCTGACAAGCTTTCGAGGTTTCAAATAGTCCTAAACTTCTTTACCTCTTAGAGACTTCAGTCTCAACAAATGAGCTTCATCTATGTCAAGCATGGGCTACTTGATAGTGCGGAACTGTATGTCATTATTACATGCACGCTAACAAACTTAAAATTTCGAACTCACGATAAATAAAAGGAGCGTAATATCTGGGTGAATCTGGGTCGAATCTACAAGGAGGATTGAATTTTAGAGTTGAAAACCTTCATGTTGGAGAGGGAAAATTTTTGAATGATGATTTTGACTTTAGAATTTAAAATTATGTGAAAAAAAATCTACCAAAAGAAATATAGAGGGTCAAGAGAAAGAAATATGGAGAGAGAGAGGAAGAAGAAGTAGAGAGAGGGAAGAGAGAGAAAATAAGAGATAGAGAGAGTCACACAACTAATTGTATTACTTGAAATAAAAGTGTTTAAAATATGCTCAGAAATAAGAAATTACAACTCCCGAAATAAAATCTAACTAAAACTAGAGAGCTCGAGAAGAAGATGTAGCCATGAATGCGATGAAGATGACGCCGTCTGTTGTGCAGTGTGGTATATGTATGATTCTATGGTTTTGATGCTGTCTGAGTATGATTCATTATAATTCTATTGAATTGATTCAACTATGCTTTAATTTGCATGATAATGCCTCCAGGCTATGCTCATCATGAAAAGACTCTCTTGTGTAACGATCTAAAGATTAAAGGAGAATTAAAGAGTGATATTGTCATATCAAGGCACTCAGCCAAGTTGACTTGGGGAGCAACATCAAGCAAACAACAAAGTCAGCAGCAGCAGTAGTAAGCCCTGCAGCAGAAAGGTTAGTGCAAACAAGGAACCTTGGACGTGTTCAAACAAAGGAAGGAGCTATGCACTTGATGAAATTAAGTTGCAAAAGACTGAGAGAAGCCGAAGGTGCACAGGTCCTAGGATGGACAGAATTCATGAAATGTAGAAAGGGTTTGGTTAAAGAAGCCTATAAAAAATTAAGAGCACAAGGCTGCGTCGACTCTCTTTGGTCACAAGAGGAAGAAAAATCTAAACGGGTCATCAACTGCATCGACCTCATGATCAGGCAGCGTCGACACCTTCTCACGCCAAAGGAAGTTCAGCCAAAGGCAAATACTCAAGTTGCGTCATGAGGCATCGACTCCGAATGATTTCCAGAAGAGGATCTGAGTTTACATTAGTGACTGCGTCGACCCCACTCTCTCAAGGCGTCGACGCAAGGGCTCTCACAGAAACCATTGTAAATGTGGTTCTCCAAGGCTGCGTTGACGCACCTATGTAGCTGCGTCGACTCCATGGAGGTCCAACCCGTCAGCAACTCAAAGGGCTGTGAAGATGGGTCGACGCCATGACCCTGCTGCGTTGATGCACTAGAAGCATTCCAAGCTTATTTCTCTTAAAACTGCCACAATTCAAATATTATCCAGGAACTAAAAAATAGCGACGCAAACGTCCAAAAACACACTATTTGAAGTCTGGAAAAAAGTTCCTTGGACAGAGAACAGTCCCTCTCCATCATGAGACCACAAAACATCTTTTGAGAAGGCAGATCTGATAGGTATCATTTGTGGGAAATGTCTTTTTCATGGACACCTTCTTTTTGTCCTGAGCCAATGGGAGTTCAGTCCTTGAAATAGCATCTAAGACAGAGGAGCGTCCTCTCCTCGTCCTAAGCAAATGAGGTGGCCGATTTCAAATGGAGTTTCAAGTCAAGATTTCCAAGGAAAAAGTTTTTGATCAATGAACTTCATTATTTATTATGACCAAATCAAATAATGGCCTAGAAGACCCCAAGCCAATGGGAAGCCTCCACAACATGCACCATGATCTACAGAATTACTCCTTGAAGGGGAAACCATTTTTTTGCCTCTGCTGGGCCAATCAAATGAAAATATTTCTTGCCCCTGCACTTCCACATATGTTGAGCCAATCAGTGAAGAGGCTCATTTCAAAGAACTCTATTTTTATTCTGGCCGATCAAAGTGCAGCCCCTTGGAGGGAAAATCTCTTGCTTCCTTCCTCTATAAATATGAAGTTATGACCACCTTGGAAGGGTTGGCCGAGCAATGCATTAAGGAAACATCCTTTATTAGATCGTCCCAAGGAGAGAAAGAGAAGGAAGAAGAGAGGAAGAAAAGAGTGAGCCACCCTGAGCCCTTCATGAGAAAGATCTGAGAAGAAGAAGAAGATTGAGAGAGCAGTGAGCAAGAGGGAGGAAGAAGAAGAGTGAACCAAGCCTAGAAAAATAGTCAAGTGCTTCCTTGGAAGCTACATTATGCTTTGTGTTGAAGCTCCTTTCTTTTCGTTATTTTTCATTGTCATATTGTATGTGGTGCTGTGGTTTATAGCATTGTCCGGTGCCCTTTTTAGAGACCGGAAGTGGGCAGGCGACTGTACAGCAGTGGGAATCTTTGGGAGTTGTCCCCATGTTTTTGTTGCACTTATAGTGTGTTTCTTTTCTTTATTTGTGTGTGTGTGTGGGGGGCTCGTCCCCGTGAGGAGCTTGCTCCTCGTGTGTGTATGTGTGTGTGTGGGGGGGGGGGCGTCGTCCCCGTGTGTTGCCGCAGGTTTGTAGTATGTGGTAAAGCCTCACCTGGTTTGGTGAGGGGTGGATGTAGGTCCGCGGGTTTGCAAACTGAACCACCTTAAAAATGCTTGTGCAGTGGTTTGTTCTTGTGTGATTGCTTCTATTTCTTGTACCTCCATTTCACAATGACTTTTGTTTTATTTCTCTATCTTTGATGTGGCCGAACACTGCACATTCTGTGAGCAGTTCAACGTTTGGCAGCACTCTTGCTGTTTGAACTTAGGCTCACACACACACACTCAAGTAGGCACTCATGATAGTCTGAATCTTAATAAGTAGATCACAGATATTTAACTGCATTTCGCTATGTGCTTAAGCTGATGGATTGTTATCTCAGGTTCACTTTTAGTGCCTTATTATTTGCATCAACTTGTATTTGGCTATGTGTTTTCAAACCAAAATTTTGTCTAGTCAAATGAGTTTTTAAGAGGGCATATTTTTAAGGGATCTATTCCCCACCCCCTTTAGATCCAGTTGCACGCAAGCAAGGGACCCAACACCGTCAAGACCCTTGAGCCTTTGAGTGTGATCCACCTTGTAACTCACTGCTCGAACTGACGTAGATGTCGTCGTGAAGAGATTTAGAAGAAGAGTTTAGAGAGAGAGAGAGTGATAGGTTAAAGAGGGAGAGAGAGAGAAATATATGGCGATGGGAGACTTTAGGAAGAATAAGAAGAAAAAGAAGAAGAGAGATGGGTTAAGGTGGTAGAAGAAACAGAAAGAAGAAAAAGAAAAAAAAGAATGAGGCGGAGAAGAAGAAGAAGAAGGAGAAGGGGAAAGAGAAGACGTAGTAGAGGGAAGAAGAAGAAGAGACGGAGGGGAAGAGGAAGAGAAAATGTAGCAACTTGGTTTCTAATAAAGGTTAATTTAAATTTTTGTAAAAGATAATTAAAAATGGAAAAAATGGAAATCAAAGAGATTATCATAAGTTTTAATTTAATGGGCTAAAGGCTTAAATTAATCCCTAAAATTTGAAATTTCTTAAACCCTTGTTTTAATTAGGCTAATTTGGTTTAAAACTAACCCTATTGGGCTAGTAACCCCAACCAAACCCTAATCCACTAAGGGGAGGTCGAATCTAACCTAAACCCTAACCCTAATTCGAGCTAGATAGGGTGGGGGTGGCCCTAGATATAGATAGAGATCGAGATTTTTGGAGTTCTTCCCTATCTAGGCTACCTTGACATAATTAGGACTCCTTAGTGCATGAAATCCAATAAATAGGACCCCATAGCCTCCCTAATTGACCCTAGTTCATGGGAGAAGGCTTCTTGGTGTGGAAGGATCGATCTAGGAGGAGGAATTGAGGGTTTTCTTCGGGTCGTTCGTGGGTTTTTTGTTCTTATTCCTCTTCTTCCTAATCTGGCTTAAAGGTAGGTGATCTCTCAAGCTAAATCTAAAATTAAATGTTCAAAAATGTCCATTTGCATCTCCTCTATCTTTCTGCATCGTTTGCCTAATATATATGGGCTATATATTGCATGAATTTCATGAAATATGGACTGCATATCTCTGTTTTCGGGTTTTATCGTCGGAACGGTTAACTGTTTGCAGTCGCGGCCTCTACAGGCACCGCGGTCTTGAACGCGGCCTTACGATAGACCGCGACTTTAAACTTTTATTTTAAACATGATATTTTGATTATGGATTTTTAAATATAAAAATTATTAGTTTTATAAGGAAGCGATTCTCAAGTAGACCACCTTCATAGGCCCTGGTTCGGAGGGCAAGCTCTGCAGTTCTTCTTCTTATTTTTTTAATCGCCTGTTGGTGCTGCTGGTACGCTGTTGATGCTGCTTCTACAGCTGCCGCTGCTGTCGCCTGTTGTCGTTGCCATGCTACCGTTGCCGCTGCTACGGCATGACAAGGGAGGGGGTAGAGGCATGGTGGTCTCTCTGGTGGCATCCCCACCGCCAGCCACGCAGGAGGGCGACCGCTCGACGACATGGCGTACATGGCGAGCATTCAATGCTCGCCCTGCTATAGTGAATAATCACGAAATTGACTTCGAGAAGGAAGGCCGCGGATTCTTCGATCACAAAAATGGCGTCCAGAAGGTTGGTCGCTAATTCTCGAGACCCAAACAAAATCGTGTCTACGAGCTTGACGCTAATTCAAAATGGCGTCCACGTGAAGGGGCGCCAATTCATTGGATTAAATTCTAATAAACATCTAGAAAAATTCAATAATACCAGGAATTGGCGTCACTTTGCGAAGGTGCTCATTAAAGAATTGGCGTCCACACAAAGGGACGCCCATTCACATGAGTCGACTTTGAGAAGGTGGAGTCGACCCACGAAATGGTGTCACTTCATGAGTCACCAATTAAAGAATTGGCGTCTGTGTGAAGGGACATTGATTCATCTCCTTTTTTTTTAATGCCAATAGATGCCCCCCACCCACGGGTGTTGCGAGTAAGGGATGAGGGAGCGGGGCCTACGGGTGCGACCTCTTGCCCGACAGGCGGTTGATATTGGGGTGGAACATCTTCAGCTTCAACGACTAGTCTCGGCTATAGATTACTTCGACTGGTGCTGAACGAGAGTCAAGCATCCATTAAGATGTTATTATCGACATTGGGTTTATACCGACACAAGGATGTTCAATTTATCTGGTCTTAGATAGAACGTCTAAGCCATTGGGTTGTGTTGATTGTCACGGTGGGACGGATGGATTGGTCTTGTCCGAGAGACAAGTGCCAACGCAAGTGGTATCACCAACATTGGGTTTATGCTGGCACGAAGAATTAGGTTCATCCTGCTTAGATGAAAGGTCTAAGCTGGGATCTTCGGCTAAGACCTCGAGAGGATGGATACTGAGTTAAATGGTTCATCGATGCTGGGATTGCACTGACGCAAGGAGTTTGAGTTTGTTTGACTTTGACAAATGGTCTAGGTCGTACCCCTCAGTTAAGACCCTGAAAGGCCATAGGCACTGAGTTGAGTGGTTCGTCGATGCTGGGATTGAGCCGACGCAAGGAGCTCGGGCTTCTCCGACCTCGACAAAAGGTCTAGGTCGTACCCCTCGGCTGACCTCGGAAGGATGTGGGTGCCAAACATAAAACATTAAGGAATCATTTCCTTCTTCTTTTCTCTTCTTTTTTCTTTTTTTTTGAAGATCACAGTGGGGCCAGGTTATAAATATATAGTAATATTGTTGACATTGGGCTCATGCCAACGCAAAGGAATTGAGTTTATCCAACTTAGATGGAAGGTCTAGGCCGTTCCTCTCAGCTAACACCTCGGAAGGCCATGGGCACCGAGTTAAGTGGTTTATCGATACTGGGATTGCACCGACACAAGGAGTTCAGGTTTCTCTGACTTAGACAAAAGGTCTAGGTCGTACCCCTCAGCTAAGACCCCGGAAGGCCTTGGGTGTCGGGTTAAGCGGTTCATCGGTGTTGGGATTGCACTGACGCAAGGAGTTCGGGTTTCTCCTACTTAGATGGAAGGTCTAGGTCGTACCCCTCAGTTGAGACCGTGGAAGGCCTTAGGTGCCAAGTTAAGTGGTTTAGAGATGCTGGGACTGCACCGACGCAAGGAGTTTTGGGTTTCTCCGACTTAGACGGAAGGTCTAGGTCATACCCCTTGGCTGAGACCTTGGAAGGCCTTAGGCGCCGAGCTAAGTGGTTCATCGGTACTAGGATCGTATCGATGCAAGGAGTTTGGGTTTCTTCGACTTAGACGGAAGGTCTAGGTCGTACCCCTCGGTTAAGACCCTGGAAGGCCTTAGGTGCCGAAGTATGTTCATCGATGCTGGGACTGCACTGATGCAAACAGTTCTGGTTTATCTGACTTAGATGAAAGGTATAGGTTGTACCCCTAGGATGAGACCCTGGAAGGCCTTAGGCGCAGAGTTAAGTGGTTCATCGATGCTGGGATTGCACCGATGCAAGGAGTTTTGGGTTTCTCTGACTTAGACGGAAGGTCTAGGTCATACCCCTTGGCTGAGACCTGGGACGGCCTTAGGCGCCGAGTTCAGTATGTTCATCGATGTTGGGACTGCACCGACGCAAGGAGTTCTGGTTTCACCAACTTAGGCACTGAGTTAAGTGATCCATCGATGCTGGGATCGCATCGACACAAGGAATTTTGGGTTTCTCCAACTTAGATGGAAGGTCTAGGTCGTACCCCTCGACCGAGACTCTGGAAGGCCTTCGGCGCTGAGTTAAGTGGTTCATCGGTGCTGGGACTGCACCGACGCAAGGAGTTTCAGGTTTCTCCGACTTAGACGAAAGGTCTAGGTCATACCCCTCGACTGAGATCCTGGAAGGCCTTAGGTGCCGAGTTAAGTGGTCCATCGATGCTAGGACTGCATCGACGCAAGGAGTTGTTGGCACTCAAAATATGCTCGATGGCGACCAAGCCTAAAAGATAAAAATGATGTGGCCTGCTGAAGCCAAGAAGCTGAAAGAAACCAATGCACCAAAGCCTTCTCAAGCTGCCAGAGCCTAAGGTCACCCGTTATGAACACCGGGAACTTCACCTCAGGAGGAGCGAGAAGAATCCACAACAAATCGGCAGTGTCGATAAGCCTGCCCAATGAACCGACATCGACTCGATCGTGCCGCACGAACAACATCCGTTGTCCGACAAAGGACAAGGGTATACCTAGTGGCCCGCCACCTAAAAGAAAAATCCTCCCGAGGTGATAAAACATCCTTGGTCCCTCAGAGGAACCGAGGGCTCCGTCGATAGAAGGCCCGAATAACCCTGCATGGGTACGTCTTCTCAGTAAATCGGGTCCGTTAGTGATCAAATGATCGCCCAGCCACAGCGAAAGTACCCCGGGTGGTATTTCACTCCCCGAGAAAGCTACGAAGGCAAGTTAAGCTGAGCCGACAGCACAAGCTATAGTGCCGAGGCCCGTTTTAGCGGAAAACCCACGTGTCTGAGCTGGAGATGCACGATATTCCGTAGGTGGCCATTCAGTGGCTTGAAAGCCTTATCGATGCCTCCCACCGTGGTTTGGCAAGGCCATGGTGAGATGAAAGATCACAGTGACTCCCAGAGCCACTCTAGAGCCCATCGTCTGGCCCGTGTTAAATGAACACAAAGGAGGGGTTAATACGGCGCGCCCCCTAATCCGGCGCGCTACCTATTTCCAGCGCCCACATTCCTGACACGCAAAAGGTGAACCCCTTTATCCGACACGCTATTCTCACGCTGGGTGAAGCCATGGCCAAGGGTTTTTCTATATAAATCAGCCTTCTATGGAATACAAAAGAAAAGAGGGGGGGGGGGCAGATGGCCAATACAGAGCCAAGAGAGAGCATAGAAGATCGGAGAAGAAGCATAGAAGTGAGAACGCGAAGAAGATAGAAGACGAGAAAAGAGAGAAGAGAGGCTTGGGGAGAAAGAAAGGGAAGCAAAGAAGCCTATTTTCGATACTCTATTTTTCCGGCTGCAAATATCCGAGGTGGGTTTGCGGAGCTCGCTTGGGTTTCCTCTTCCGTCTTCCCTCCTTCTGCCAAGATAGCTCTGTCGAGCGAGGTAATGGAACGGGCAATGATATGAGCCCGTAGGTTTTCTTTCTAGCCGTTGTGCTCTGCCTTTTTTTGTTTTCTCTTCCTCCCCTAGCCGGGAGTCAGTTTCGTGCGATAACGCCGCGCCGCAGTTGTATATAGTGTTCTACATGATGTCTTCCCTTTGGGTTTGAATGAATGCGTTGATGCACACTGGAGCTATTTCTTTCCATCCGATTGCGCCCCCCTTTCTCTATATTATGTGTGTGATTGCCCGATTTTCCAACGCCAAATGTGCCTGTTGACACCTGGAAAATGAACAAGGGTGGAAGCACAATTGAAAAGAGGGTCTGACCAACAGTGAAAGATCAATGATGAAGCCCGTCCACCATTCACCCGGCTAAAGCCTTTGTCGGCCAAAGCTGATGCCCGGTGCCGATGTCATTCAGACGGCAGCACCGATGAAGCCGCAGTCACTCGACTGATAAGACCTCCAAGCACACTCTGATGAGAAGTCGGAGCCGACAGATGAAGATTACGAAGGCTTTTGGCAAAGACAGGACAAATGAAGAATCCTCTACACAGATTACACACCCGACCGAAGTCTGTCGGACTGAAGCTGATGTCCGATCTTGTCACCGTTCGGATGACGATGCCGATGAAACATACCCGGTTTTGTCGTCATTCAGACGACAATACTGATTAAAACCCCAGTTTGTTCACTGATGGAACCTCGAGATGATCTCAACAAAGCTGTGTCACTACTAAAGGGGCCTCTTTCGGTTCTGATAAAAGTCAATACAAAATGACTAAGGGAAGCCAAGGCAATTATGTGGCCTAAAAAAGCACTAAATGGGCCGGCTGATTGGGCTTCTGACCATGGCGCCGGGAGCTTCCACGAAGGGCCGCTGGACGCGCCGGGAGCTGTGGCTAAGAAGATGGTCGCGCCGACTGCCCTCCACCGAGAACACACGAGAATGAGACCTATATAAACCCCCCCCCCCCCCCTTTGAAAGAAAAGGGGATCGATCGGAGGATCGGAAGCCAGACCATCAATCAAAAAGAAAGAAAAGAGAAGAAGCCAGAGGGAGAGAGAGAGCCTCCTCCGCTGAAAAAGAAAGAGAGAAGAGACCGATTCCCCAGGGAAGAAGCTCCAGGTGGGCATCTGGGGAGGGAGAGGAGCCAATGCTCCGCCCTCCCCCATGGTTTTATTTTCTTATTCATGTAATCCTGCCGAGTTTATCTCGATTTTGATTTTTGGATGTAACTGGGATATCCCGATGTCTATTCATCTCCTTCTCCCTCATTCCCTCCGTGCGATTGATGTGAGTTCTGGGGTGATCTGATGATATGAAATGCTCTAATGGCCCGTTTGGGCGTTGGGTGGTTGAAACATCTGCCAGCTATCTCTCCGTATGTTGCTATGTCTTTCCTTTACATGTTTTCGTTGTTTTAGCTCGACTGAAGCGCGCCTGATTCTCTAATGGGTCTTCGGATTCAATCGTCTTCAGCAGAATAAGTGTGGCTCTAGTTATACCGATGCCCATGGCCGTTCGGTGTCGCTTGCAGGGAGCCTCCCAGGCTTGCCCCAGGGCCAGAGACAGATTATCTCTTGGCTTCTGGGGCAGTCTGCTATCGATATTGGCAATGCTTTCAATGGCCGCTGCTAGTGATATTCTATAATTCTAGATGTTATGGTTTTTGCCTATTGGCACTGTCAAAATCATCCCTGGGTCCAGAGACAGCCATCTCTTGGCTCTCAGGATGATGAAAGACGACATCAAGCTGTCCCCGGACTCTACACAGTAGTGGTGACACGGGTTCTCTGTACCCTGATTTTTCCCTCCCAGTTTCCTCTCTGATCTTGGACTTTCTTTGAAACCTAAGCCAAATCCAGTTGAAACCCGAGGAATTGATTCATTTTGACCTCACTGGACCTATTTACCTCGGCCTGAATCGTCAAGAAACCCCTGAATCCCTAACAGATTTAAGAACAGGGTACCGTGAAGCTCTGTTCTGATCCCGGCGTCCTCATAGCTCTCGGCCCCGCGTACAGTAAATTAGATGAATAGCTCTCGGCGCCATCCTTCAGGCGCCGAGAACTGTTCTAACATGGCCCCGCCGGAAACCCCCCCTTATTGTTTGCCATCGCGCCGGAAGTCCTACTCCCTGGTCTCCTCCTCGCTGCGCCGAGAGTCCCCTCTCCCTTGGCCATCCCGCCGGGAACCTCCCACTCTGGGCAATTCCTCTTCACGCCGGGAACTCCTGGCCTTCGCTTCAACGCGTCGGAAACCTGCCTCTTTGCCCATGCGCCGGGAGCCTAACCCACCGGCATTCTTCTGGCGCCAGGAGCCTGTATGTGCACTTCAGGGATGACAATTAATGGAGATAACCCTCCCCTTTTCTACTAGGTTTTCTGGACTCGATCGGCTTTTATAACCTTCCGAGGCAATGGAGCTCCGCCACTGCGTAAGCTTCGTTGACCTCTAAGGGAACATCGGAACAGTGCTGCAGGCATGTACATGATCAGGGGTCCAATACCCCTCTATTTGGCTTTCACCCCGGCGCTCCGTGGGTGATCGTCTATCATTCCCTGGCAAATGCTGAATCCGGGGGAGATGCTGTCAAAATTCTCCCAGGACCACGAAGCCTACATTAAACTGTCCCTGGGATTCTGTATGACACTCGTGACATGGTTTCTCTATGCCTTGGCCTTCCCAAAGTCCTCCTAGAGCCTGATGTGCCTATGGAGCCCAAGCCTAGTCCAATTCAACTTTGATGCCCTGACCTATTTTTGGCCTCAAACAAACCCTTCCCCTTGACCTGAATCGATCAAAAACCCAAAACAGAGTACCGTAAGCTCTGTTCTGGTCCCGGCGCCAAAACGCCTCTCGGATCAACCTACAATAAACGCAATGAATAGTTCTCGGCGCCATCCTTCGGGCGCCGAGACCTGATTTTGGCTTCCTGGCCGTCGCGCCGGGAGCCCTGCACCCTGACCATGGCGCCGGGAGCCCTACATTCTGGCCGCGCCGGGAGGCTTCCTCCCCTTCGGCTGAGCGCGCCGGGAGCTACCCCCCTTGCAGCCGCGTCGCGCCGGGAGCCTTCCTCAGCCCCGTCGCGCCGAGCCCCCCCCTTTCTAGCATCTCTTCCTCGCGCCGGGAAGCCTGCGCCGAAGGTCCTCTCCCCTTTGGTTCCTCTTCGTCGCGCCGAGAACCCAAGCCCTCTCGTCTTGGCGCCGGGAATCTCCAGCCTCCTTGTTTTGGTGCCGGAAGTCCTGGCCTTCCCATTATTGGGTCGTGCCGAGAGCCTGTGTCCATTCAGAGCGTACCGGGAGCCCGATCTACCACCCAATGAATTCCAATATCCAAAGTGAACCAACACAAGGGATATCTGTGGATCACCCGATATGTCCCGGGGATAAAATTGAAGGGGAGTTATAATCCCTATGTTCCACCTAACTACAACGGATTTACGAATAACCCTTTTGCTCGGGGGGATTCTGCCACTGCATGAATTCCGCTAGCGTTCCAAAGGGAAAATCATACATTGCCCTATAGCCCATATGTATACGGGTTGGGAGGTTCGGCCTCTCTATCTCTCGGCTTTCATCCCGGCATTCCGTGGGTGATAGCCTATTTCCCTCTGGGCGTAACCCAGATTAAGAGGAAAGGCTGTCGAAATACCGATCGAAGCTTTAAACCTATATCATGGTCATGGCTCCGCCTTTCCGTGGTGGGTATCTTCTATCTCCTTGTTCCCACCAAGTATAACTGTTTTGAACCGCCAAACACACGATCTAGTCTGTTTCTGTGGTTGATGTTATTATCTTACCCGCCTCCCTGGCCCTGGTAGGAAGTTTAAAATTAAGCATGTGAATACCTGTTCGCCTTACGAGGCCTCCTATTTTAGCGTTTAATCAAGGGTTGTCCTTCCTTAGAAGGACGTAATTAACGTCATAACGTTCATGGTATGACGGACTTCTAGTCCAGACACGATCACTCACAATCGACTGACCATGTCAGATCGAGCGCACAATAAAATTGTCACTTCGGTGACTGGCACGCCAATAAATCAATAAATAAATAAACAAACAAACAAAAATAAATAAACATAAGATTACGCGTCCACAAGTCTGGCACGCCCGGTGGGACTGAGACTCCCTTCATCTTTACGCTAAAGTAGGAGGCCCGGCGGGCCCCCCCTGAAACTTCTGATTCTGTGTACTTTCCTTATTTTCAGGGATCTACAATGACAGCTGGAATCATATCCGTTTGCTTCGACCAGCAGCCGATTGACATGCATGTGCGCGAAGGCTACCTGGCGGTACCCCTCGCGTTCGGATCACTGCCGCCTGCCGTTGGGCTGCCCAACTGCTTGGGCGTCGTCTTCACTGACCTTCTACAGGTCAATGACAACGAGCAAGGCACTGTTGCAAGTGCCCCGGTGAAGATCACCGACCAGAAGAACATCCTACCGGAGAACACTGCCCCCACGGCCGTCACCTGCTACGTCCATCATGTCCAGAAAAGGGACATGGTCCCCGCTGCTGCTCAAAAGGGGAGGAGGACCAACCGGAGGAGCCAGTATGTCACTGCTGACCGTTGTCTTTCCAACTCCGGAAAGACCATGATGATCGGAGGGATCCGGACGAACCTCAACGGCCGCCCGAGGGAGGTCAACCCAGACGTGATCGTCCCGCAAGTGCCCACTACGAACAGATTCCAAACTCTGGCCACCAGGCATGCCAACTGGGAGGCCGATGAGAGGAAGCCGCTGGCGCCCAAGCCAGCGAAATACAAACAGGTCTGGCGACTGAAGAAGATGCAGAGCTGGGCTCCAGCTCAAGATAAGGAGAAGGCTACCAATGATGCTGTCACCCACTTCAGGGCGGGAAGCCAAAGAAGAGAGGGAAAAGAAACAGGAAATGCTATTGCTGCTCACTCCAGAGCCTGGGGTAGGAGAGATGAAAGAAATGATGGAGAAAGAAAACTGACTGCTGCTTGCCCCATGATGAGGGGTAGGAGACTTGAGAAGAAAGAAGACCTTGCTGTCACCCACCCCAGGGCCGGGGGCAGAAGATGGCAAAGAAAGAACCATGATGTTGCTGCCAACTGCTGCCGGAATGACGATGCGGGAATGTGTGAACCAGCCATGGTTGCCGTCCCAAGAAGATCGAGGGCCTGTGCCAGACAGGCCGACATCTTCAAATATTCCAAGGCCGAGCATTTGAATGCTCAGATAACAAGACTGGCCTATCAGCAAAGAAGCCAGGAAAGACTGATGTTCCAACCTGAGCCGCAAAGGCACGACTCTGAAGAGACAAAGCAAGTAGTCCAAGACTACTTCCACTACCTAGGGAGCTCTGCCCTAGGTCAACAAAGACTATCCCGTGCCTTGGGCACCAGGGATGATGAAGAAGAAGAAACCTTCCAAGAAATGATGATCGGAGCCTCCTCCTCCGATTCAAATGACTATGGAGAAGGCCTCAGGGCCAGATATAATGAAGAAGACCTGCACGGGGAAGAAGACAAAGAAAGAATATCGGTCTTTGACCGGCTCAGATATCCTAGCCAAATAAAAAGAAAGGTCTACAGGCGAAAAGGAAAGATGCAAATCTTCGCCTGCAACATGGCTGGACTGGCCAGGGGGCAAGATATACTACCAACTCAGCCAGATGAATTGCTCAGGCTGGCAACTAGACCTGGTCCTGTCACAAGAAGAGGCCAGGCCGCAAAGGATAAAATGAAAATTGATGATGAAGCTCGCAGGATTACCACTATGACAGTTAATGTGGTAACAGCGGAAGATGGAGACAACCCCTTCGGCGATGATGCTGAAGGGACTTCTGAAGACATACAAATCCCATCAACCATGGATCCCATGATCCAGATGATGTTCAGAAGATACCAGCAGGAGATCAATGCTCTCCGAAGACAGCTCAATGAGAGACAAGAAGCTACATCAGTCTCGAAGCAAGCTGAACCTACGGGGCAGACATCCAGCTCCACAGAAACAACTATCCTGGCTAATCCTCTCCTAGCTGATAAGGGCAAAGCACCAAGTCAACCTGTTCCACAGCAAACAACAGCTCAGCCCTCTGTGTCTCAGACACAGCCTACCGCGCCCATCTTGCGCGCCACTGTGATGACAACTCCTCACAGCCAGCAACAAGCTCACTTCTTCCCAGAAGAGATAGATCCAGCTGTGGCCCACAAGCAGATGATTGAAAGAATTGTGGAAATGAAGCTGTCAGAAAAGACTGGTGGTGATGCGGGTACTTATGATGTGTACAGGGTACCCTATCCTCCCCAGTATGCTGCCAAGAAACTACCCCCAGGCGTCAGTAAGCCGCCGAAGTTTGAGAAATTTAATGGTCAAGGCTCCCCTAGGGAGCATATAGCCTACTACACTACAATCATGGGCGACCTAGCAGTCGATGAAGCTTATCTGCTCAAGTTCTTTGGCTCATCCCTCACTGGGTTGGCCTTTGAATGGTACTCAAGCCTGCCAGCCGGGTCAGTGGTTGACTGGCCTGATATGCAAAGAAAGTTCCGCGACAGATTTCATGTCACGGAAAGGGAAATCACGATAGCAGAGCTATATGCAACCAGGCAGAAACAAGATGAGACTGCACTGGACTACATCAAAAGGTGGAGGAATTTAGCCATGAGATGCCGAAGGCCTCCTCATCAGGAAGATGCGGTGCAGATATGCAAGCAGAGCCTCAGGAGGGAGGTGCTAGAAAAGATGATCGGTGCAGATGTCAGAACATTCGACCGACTGAACAATATAGTGGCAGAGGTCGAGACGTTCTTGTCCAAGCGTCCGACCGCCAATGTTCTCACTATGCCGAAGGGAAAATCCAATGAACGACGGCCATCACACTCTGAGGCCAACACCGTCGATTTCAGAACATTCGAGCAACAGAAGGGGAAGAAAGGGGCAGATGAAGCTCCCCCGCTGGCAGATACAGCAGAAAGAAAAGATAAAGTCTCTCTGAGAGACAAGATGAGAAAAGCATATTCCTTCCCAAAGGATAAGACGGCCGCACTGTTCAACTGGGCATACAAGTTCAATAAGGTAACATTGCCTGAACCCAAAAGACCAGCTGATGCAGCAAAGAAAGATGATCCGCTGTTCTGTCCATTCCACCGCGCGCTGGGGCACGCAATTGAAGATTGTTATGTCTTCAAAGATATCATGGAAGGAATGGTCAAGAAAGGTGAGCTGCAGCTGGGAGATTACCAGGTAAAGCCGCCTCATCCACATGAGCCTCCACCCTGGAGAGTGGCTGCCAATATGATCTCAGTCTACCAACAGCTGCCCAAGGAGGCCGTTGAAGAATGCACCAAGAATACCTATGAAGCTTGCTTCCTCACCCCGCAGAAAGATCAGGAAGGATGGCAGATGATACCCATAAAAAGTAGAAAGAAGACTCCTGCAGCCAGTACCAGCGGAGCAGTTATCCGGGGTGTTACACCAAGGCCTGAGCCGCCTCCGATAAAGTCAATATGGCATACAACTGAGACTGGACCAGTCATCCGGATCCCTACTCACAACCGGAGGAGACAAACTCCCCTCCCTACACATAAAGAAGTAAGCCCTGCAGCCAGGCGTCTGCAGCAATATATTAATGAGCTCGATGAGTACGAGCAGAAGAAGCCCAAGCATCTGCTGATGAAAGACTGTATACTCTGGGAACAGTTCGAAGAATCGAAAATCAAAGAACAGCCAGAGGCAGAACAAGAAAAAGCTGAAAATGAGCCCTTCTGGGGGCAGGAGCCAGCAAAGTCAAATTCCCAAAAGAAGAAGAAACGGCCCAAATCCAAGAAAGGAAAGAAGGTCACGACAGTACAATGTAACACTCTGTCAGTACTCTTTTCCTTGCCCGGGGAGGATGATGAGCCGGAAGCATCCAACGCTCCGCTAGAAGCTAACCATGCCGAAGCCTCTACCTCGGCCCATGCAACACGTTCTGGGAGAAGATGGGGGCGCCCACCACCAGCCAACCATAATATCATGTTCAGAGGGGAGCAACCCTATCAAATCCCGGAACCAGAGATACAAGGTGTCCAGGTTCCTCCCCCTGCCAGTCTGTACCAGGACAAAAAGAAGGCAGATGAAGCCCCTTCATTCCTGGAGTTCCTATCCAGCTTAGAAAATGAGCGACCGGCTCATACTGTTCCAGATAAAAGTAATAAATGCCAGCAGACAGCGGCTGGAAAGCAGAAACAGCATGAAGAACGTAATCCTCTAGCAAAACCAGGGGCAGTCGCTACAGAAGAAGCCTTCCGGGAGACCGATGAAGAAGATAAAATTAGGACTGGACAGCCAAGGCCACAGGCACCACATGAACCTCCAAGACCCCGATGGGCAGAGGAGATGAGACTGTCTAATGTCCGGGTGGGCAGTCGAGTCATGAAGATGCTGAAGAAGCTCCCTACCAGATTCTCCATCTGGGAAATTCTCTCTCTGAGTGAAGAAGCTCGCCAAGCAATTGTGGATGCCCTGTAGTCCCCGGCACAATGTGAAGCACTCTTGACAGAGGTGAATGCTGGGCCATCAGTAACATTCACAGAGGATGATATGCTAATCCCAAATTCCGGCCATAATAGACCGCTATATATGAGGGGTTCCCTGAACTGTCAGCCGATAAGCAGAATACTAATAGATCCAGGGGCTGCTGTGAATATTCTCCCATACCGCATCTATCAGAAATATTACTTTGATCTGCAGCTCACCAAGGTCAGAGATATGAAGATTGCAGGATTCAACCAGAAATGTGAAACACCTCTCGGGGTGGCTGATTTCAATCTCACACTGGGCGACCTCACTACAGTGGTACGATTCTATGTAATCGACTCCAACACCACATATAAGGCCCTGCTGGGAAGACCGTGGCTGCACGAATATCAGATAGTGCCATCCACGCTACACCAATGCATAAAATATTGCCATGAAGGAAAAGAGGAAAGGGTGTTTGCAGACCTACATCCCTTCGAAGTGTTCGAATGCCATATGCTCGATGCATCCTATTACACCAAGGTGTCACAAAGGGATAAAGGAAAAGAAACTGTGGTCAGCCAAGAAAAGTCGGCGACGAAAGCCAGAAGTTGGTCTCCGCCGCCGCCAAAGGGCTACATTAAAAAACATGGGGTGTCTCACATCTCTTATGCTGGTGATTTTGCTCGGATCACTCCTCCCGGCATACACCCAGATGATACCGAAGAAAAGATGAAAGAAAAATACACACAGGTGGAAGTTCCTCAGGGTCTAGTTAAGCCCATAGCCAGCACAGAATACCAGACAGTGCTGCCCCTAAAGACTATGGAAATCCCTCGCTTTGGCGAACCCCCTATCATATTCTACACCGGGGAGGCAGTCGAAGAAGATGATCAAGACTGCATGGCCCCTGAAGAAGCTGCAAACCTGATGGTACCCATTACGGGCCTGGATTATACTACCCAACGGGTTTCACAAATGTTCTCCAAGATGCAAATGCCATCGATACAGCCTGCTGCTCAGAAGAAAGCATTCAAGGAGTTATGGGATCCACCTCGAGATAGCAAGGAGCTGAGGAAGATCACACAGCACCCGGGACTGGGTTATACCCTGCAAGAATACTATGAAGCCGAGGTGGATGTCATCTCAGCCTTCTACCCGAATGAAGATTCCCCAGGAGTAGGGTATGATCAATACCCCTTTGAAGATGAAGAGATTATGTATCAATCCATAACAGACAATGAAGCCCAAGACAACCAGCCGGAAGCAAGAATGTCTGATGAAACCAAGAAGGGTTGGTGCTGGGAGAATCCGTCCTGCAAAGAGGATCTGTTCCAGGCCAAAGCACAATTTGACACCGGAAACCCGGATGAGGATCAAGTAGCCAGGGAGCTGCAAGGATGCCTGGAGTTTGGGTGCATTCTAGAAGAATTCCGAGCTCTACATAATGATGACCTCTCAAGGGAGCCCACATCAGAAGAGCCTCTAAGCATGAAAGACTCCACTTCGAAGTTTTCCGCTGAGCCAGTCGTGTCCTCGGGGCAGACTGAGCAGAATCCGGCCGTATTGGCCTTATACGATGCACCAGCATCTGCTGATGACCAATCTGATGAAACAGAAAATCATGAAAATGAAGGAGATTATATCCCGGGAGGCTTTATTGATTTGCAAGAAGCCCCACCCGAAGTTGAAGACGGAGGCCAAGCCACTGTTGATGAGCTGATAGAAGTGAATCTGGGGTCAGTAGATGAGCCGAGGCCTACGTTCCTCAGTGCATTGCTGGAGCCAGCTGCCAAAGAACAGTATATTCAGTTTCTGAAAGAATTTCGAGACTGCTTCGCGTGGACATATGATGAGATGCCGGGACTGAATTCTGATGTGGCACAGCATCGATTGGCGATAAACCCAGAGGCAAGCCCTGTGAAGCAGCCTGCCAGGAGAATGCGTCCCGAACTGATAAATCAGATCAACAAAGAAGTCGACAAGCTGATCGATGTGGGCTTTGTTGAAGAAAACCAATATACTACATGGCTGGCCAATATAGTGCCTGTGAAGAAGAAAAATGGGCAGATCAGAATATGTGTAGATTTCAGAGACCTGAATAAGGCTTGCCCGAAAGATGATTTCCCAGTGCCAATCACTGAAGTAATGATCGATGCAACCACTGGCCATGAAGCCCTGTCATTCATGGATGGGTCATCCGGATACAACCAGATCTGGATTGCTGAAGAGGACAGAGTGCATACTGCATTCCGCACCCCGAAGGGGATATTTCACTACAAAAGGATGCCGTTCGGCCTCAAGAACGCCGGCGCTACTTATCAAAGAGCTATGACAAAGATCTTTGATGATTTACTCTTCAAAAAAGTGGAGTGCTACATCGATGACCTGGTGGTGAAAACCAGCAGAAGAGAAGATCATCTGCAGGATCTAAGAGTAGTGTTCCAGAGGCTGCGCAGATATGAACTCAAGATGAATCCTATGAAATGTGCCTTCGGCGTGTCCAGTGGAAAATTCCTTGGGTTCATTGTCCGTCATAGGGGCATTGAGATCGACCCATCCAAGATTAAAGCCATCCAGGGGCTCCCTCCACCAAGGAATCTCCACGAGCTGAGATCTTTACAAGGGCGTTTGGCCTACATCCGACGATTCATATCAAATCTGTCGGGGAGATGCCACCCTTTTCACAAGCTCATGATGAAAGATGTACCGTTCCTCTGGGACGATGACTGTCAGGAAGCTTTTGAGAAGCTGAAAGAATATCTCAAGACCCCTCCAGTGCTGGGGGCACCTATGAAGGGCAAGCCTCTGATACTATACATTGCAGCCACACACTGTTCCCTGGGGGCAATGCTAGCACAGATAAATGAAGAAGGCAAAGAGCAGGCTCTATACTACCTAAGTCGGAGGCTGATTAGAACTGAAGAAAGCTACACCTATATAGAAAAGACATGCTTGGCACTAGTCTTTGCCGTTAAAAAGCTCCGGCACTATATGCTGTCACACGAAATCAGATTGATATCTGCAGCAGATCCGCTCAAATACATATTGACTCAGCCAGTACTGAAAGGCCGGTTGGGCAAATGGGCAGTAATTCTGATGGAATTCGATATCACATATATACCCCAGAGGGCAATAAAAGGACAGGCCGTGGCTGATTTCTTCGCAGAGCACCCTGTGCCAGAGAATGATATGTTGGGGACTGAGTTACCCGATGATGAAACATTAGAAGCCTGCCAGGCTCAGTCAACTATGTGGCAGCTATTCTTTGATGGAGCATCTAGAACAGAGACGGACTCCAATGGAAAGACCAGAATACGGGCCGGGGCCGGTATTGTGCTAAGATCGCCAGAGGGGGAGGTTGTGCATACTTCCTGTTCTATAAACAAGCCCTGCACTAATAATGAAGCCGAGTATGAAGCTCTGATAATCGGGTTGCACATCAGCCTCAACATGGGTATCCAGATGCTTCAGGTATTCGGGGATTCAATGTTGATAATAAAGCAAATCCAAGGTGAGTTCGAAGTGCGAAAGCCAGAGTTGAACCCCTACCACCAAAAAGCTGTGTGCCTCATGGCGAAATTCTATCATATTGAGCTCAAGCATGTGGGCCGTGCACATAATGCCCAGGCTGATGCATTGGCAAAGCTAGCCAGCTCAATAGCAGTCCCACCAGATGAGACACTGAACATTGTTGTTATAAACCGGCGGCAAGTCCCCAGCATGCTAGAAGGCTGCCCCGAAGAAAATGAAGTCGCCACGATTAGTACAGAACAGGCATCTGATTGGAGACAGCATTTGCTACAATGGTTTTTACACCAACAGCTGCCGCAGAAAAGAGAAGAAAAGATGAAACTTTTAAGGATCAAAGATTCTTATGAATTCAGAAATGGAACTCTAATCCGAATAATGGCAGATGCACGCAAGAAGATTCTGCTCCGCTGCCTGTCCACTGAGGAAGCTTGGCAAGCGATGAAAGAAATACATGCTGGGACGGCAGGTGCTCACCAAGCTGGCCCTAAGATGAAGATAGAAATCAAGAAGCTGGGCTACTATTGGCCCACCATGTTTGAAGATTGCTGCAAGTTTGCAAAGTCATGTCAGAGATGTCAGGAGCATGCTGTTGTGCCTAGAAGGCCACCTGCCGTTCTGCACCCTACAATCCCTAGCTGGCCGTTTGCACAATGGGGAACTGATGTAGTCGGCCCACTACCGACCTCCTCAGCCGGACATAAGTACATACTGGCAATAACAGATTACTTCTCCCGATGGGCGGAGGCTATAGCATTACGAGAAGTGACTGGTGAGCTGGTTGCCAGATTCATCAAACAGAACATTATCTTCCGGTTTGGGATCCCCAGCCGAATAATATCCGATAATGGAAGTCATTTCAGAAATCAAAAGATCTATCGGCTCGCCGAGAAGTATAAGATCGAGTGGAGGACTTCCACTCCTTACAATCCACAGGCAAATGGATTGGCAGAAGCCTTCAACAAAACGTTATGCACCTTGTTGGCCAAAGTCGTCAGTTCTAATAAGAAGGACTGGGAAGAAAAGATGTACGAAGCTCTATGGGCATATCGCACTGTCTTCAAGACACCTACAGGGTGCTCGCCATATTCATTGGTATACGGCTCAGAGGCAGTAGTTCCACTGGAGCTGGAAGTCCCGTCACTCAGGGTGGCAATCCAATATGACCTGGCCCGTGGCGAACAAACCAATGCAGAAAGAAGATTACAAGAACTGGCTGAATTGGAAGGGAAGCGCCTCCAAGCTCAGAAGAATATCCAGATGTACCAGGCCCGCATGACCACTGCATTCAACAAACTCGTAAAAGGACGAGAATTTAAGAAAGGTGACCTCGTCATGGTCAAGAAAAGAGAAGTCATGGCGTCCAACCCAAAAGGAAAGTTGAATCCTAATTGGGAAGGCCCTTATGTGATATATAGGGTCTACGAAGGAGGGGCCTACATGGTTGTTAACCATCGAGGGGAGATTCAATTCTCACCACTCAACGGTAAACACCTAAAGCTGTATCATGCTGCCCAACCAATGTTCCCCGAGTAATCAGGCTAAAAGCTACCCTTTTCCTTGGTCTAGCGGCACTCCGCCCTAACCGAGCTACCCTATTTCCTTGGTCTAGCGGCACTCCGCCCTAACCAAGCTACCCTGCCTCCTTGGTCTAGTGGCACTCCGCCCTAACCGAGCTACCCTATTTCCTTGGTCTAGCGGCACTCTGCCCTAACCAAGCTACCCTGCCTCCTTGGTCTAGTGGCACTCCGCCCTAACCAAGCTACCCTGACTCCTTGGCCTAGCGGCACTCTGCCCTAACCAAGCTACCCATTTCCTTGGTCTAGCGACACTCCGCCCTGGCCGAGCCGTCCCTTGTCATGATCTAATGACAGTCCGACTCGTTACCCTCCCAAGAAGAGGGGAAGAGAGAATAAAAGAATGAAAATAAAAAAAATGGGGTAAAAAAAAATAGAGATACCCTGCCGGTCTTGTTCAGGTTTTCCGAGCAAGGGCAAAAATGGCTAAGACCCAGCTGTGGTGAAAACCCGAAAGGGCACTGCAGGCAAAATCGGGTACCCCGCCACGTGAAAACCCGGAAGGGCGCGTGGGCAAAAGCAAGAGGGGGCTGGCTCCGGTGAAAACCTGAAAGGGCGCTTGGGCCAGTAATATGGTGATCCTAAAGAAACCTCACCTCCCGTCATAAACTTCTCGTCGATCGGCCGGCACCTCGTCCGATCAATGATCAAACCCACCCAGTTCAGACCCTACGTCTGTCCTGATAAAACCCTCATACCTTGCCAAAATCCCACGATGGTGAAACCTGCTTTGATCAATTGGCACATTGCCCGATCAGCGATGAAACCTATCCGGCTTAGACCTTACGTCTATCCCGATGAAACCTATGAAATTCCTGCATTGGTTTAAATCCAATATTGACGATGAAACCTGCTGTTGATTGATTGGCACATTGCCCAATCAGCGATAAAACCTATCCAGTTTAGACCCTACGTCTATCCTGATGAAATCCATGATATCCTTGCATTGGTATAAACCCAATACCGATGATGAAACCCATCTTTGGTCGACAGGGCACCCTGCCCGATCGGTGAAGAAATTTGTTCGGTCTAGACCTTACATCTGTTCCGACTAGAGCTACGAGTCTCGCTATGTCCCACCGTGATGAAATCTGCTGCTGATTAATGGGCACACTCGCCCAAGCAGCAATGAAACCTGTCCGGCTTAGACCTTACGTCTATCCCGATGAAACCCATGAAACCTTTGCATCGATATAAACCCAATACCGATGATGAAACCTCCTGTTGATCGATTGGCACCCTGCCCGATCAACGATAAAACCAGCCCAGGGTAGACCTTACGTCTGTTCTGATGAAAATTCATAAGATCCTTGCATTGGTATAAACCCAATACCGATGATGAAACCCGTTGCTGATTGATTGGCGCACCGCCCGATCTGTGATGAAACCTACCCAGTCTAGACTTTTCGTCTACTCTGATGAAACCTATAAAAATCCTTGCATTGGTATAAACCCAATACCGACGATGAAACCCACCTTCGATCAATGGGCACCCTGCCCGATCAACAAAGAAACCCGTCCTATCAAATCTGCATATCCCTTTACGTCCCGCCGTGATGAAACCTACCATTGGTCGATCGGCACCCTGCCCGATCAATGATAAAACCAGCCCAGTGTGGACCTTACGTCTACCCTGATGAAACCTATAAAATCCTTGCGTCGGTATATACCCAATACCGATGATAAGAGCATGCATTAATAAAGCAGCACATCGCCTGATCCGTGCTGAAGTCCCGATTCAGGAAACATATGTATATATAAAAAAAATGGGGTTAAAAATAGAGATACCCCGCCAGACTTGTTCGGACATCCTGGATAAGGGCAAAAATGGCCAAAAACCCAGCTGTGGTGAAAACCCGAAAGGGCACCGCAGGCAAAATCGGGTACCCCGCCACGTGAAAACCCGAAAGGGCGCGTGGGCAAAAGCAAGAGGGGGCTGGCTCCGGTGAAAACCCGAAAGGGCACTTGGGTCAGTAATGTGGTAATTTAAAAGTTCCATGCCAACCGGCACGCTACCTTTACCTCCCCTTCACTGATGAAGCCTTCCGTCGGTCATCTGGCTCTATGCCCCACCGATGATAAAGCTTTCCCGGGATGGACCTTACGTCTACCCTGATGAAACCTACATACCCACTTTCAAACGTCCCACCGACAATGAAACCCATCACCATCCTGATGAAGCCTGTCCACCTCAGACCTCACGTCTGCCCTGATGAAGCCTACGCATTTCTTGGCAAGCCCCACATGCGATAAAACCTGTTGGAATAGACCTTACGTCTATCCTGACGAGACCAGCACCTTCACATACGTCCCACAGTTGATCGATGGGCACCCTGCCCGATCAATGATGAAACCCCACCCAGTTTAGACCTTTCGTCTATTCTGATGAAACTTATGAAACCTCCTTGCATCGATATAAACCCAATATCGATGATGAAATCAATTGTTGATCGACCGGCACCTCGCCCGATCAATGATGAAACCCTACCCAGTTTAGACCTTTCGTTTATTCTGATGAAACTTATAAAACCCTTTGCATCGATATAAACCCAATATCGATGATGAAACCACCGTTGATCAACCGGCACCGCGCCCGATCAATGACAAAACCCTGTCCAGTTCAGACCCTACGTCTGTTCTGATGAAAACTATGCCCTCTTCAAATGTCCCACCTGCCATAACCTCTACCCAGTCTAGACTTTCCGTCTATTCTGATGAAACCCCTGCTTTCACATTCCTGCAAAGTGTCTCCCTCATAGCACACATTGCCAAGAGGGACGTTTGTTGATACCAACACAATCAGGTTTAAGCACCTCTTCGGATGCCCGTCACGCGGTGGAGTGAGTTCCCCATCCTTTCTCTGAAGGGGTGGACGCTCTCCTGCTAGAGGCGAGCCATTCGCATGAGGGGTTGTTAAAACCACTATCCCACTTCCCCGAAGTGATGAAACCACATGGTAAAAAAGATGGATACACATGAAGCCAAAAGATTTCTTTTCATTGCGAAGTGAATACATAAGGGGCCCCGAGGGGACGCTGTGTCACAAAAAAAGGGGGGAGAGAAAGAGATGGGAAGAAAAGAAAGAAAAGAAAAGAAAGTGAAGATAATTCATGGCCGCCGAAAGATATCTTCAAAGGCCAGAAGACCAACATAGGGGGCGGTTCCTAACTCATGAAGACGCGCTTCCTCCTCCTGAAGCCTCATGGACAGGTCCTGGAAAGACATCACCCGACCCTCCAGTGAAGCCACCTCCTCGGTGGACTGTGGCCGAATAGAAGATAATTGCTGCAGCTCGGCCCGAAGTTCAGTGAGCTCCGCCTCCAAAATGGCTACCCGTTTCTGGATAGCCTCCTCCCGCTGAATAATGCTCTGTAGCTCGGCCTGGCGTTCATCAAGTGTCAGCGTTAGCTTTTCCACCTCGGATTTGCATTCCGACCTCTGCAACTTCAACGCCGTCAGCCTGTCAACCATAATCCGTGCTAGGAAGTCTCTCCGATGCACGAATTTCAACAAAAGTAAGACCCGCTGAGCCCATGTGTCCAAAGGGCAGCCCATGGCTTGCAGGCCAGCGGTGAGGCGATTGGCGATTTCCTTCAGCTGTAGATATGTCAAGCCAGGCTGAGACTCTACTAGCTGGCGTAACATGTCCAGATGCTGCCAGACGAAGCTGTCAGGAGAAGTAAAGCCAAAGGAAGCAGATGCGACGACTTCGAAAGTCACCTCTCCGTCAATATCTGCCCATAGTCCAATGCCCGCTTGGGAGGACGAAGAAGGCAAATCTGCCGAAAGAGCTAGCCGGTATCTCTCTGTACTCCCCTGCTGGGCTGAAGACTCCTCCTCTGCTGCTGCCTCGGGAGCTACACCTTGAACATCCGCGGGAGGAGAATCAATGAATAATGGGGTTATCTCTGCAATGGAGGCTGCACCTTCAGCTGCTCTTTCTGGTGATGGGGACAGAGGTGCCTTAGACTGTGTAGGCAGGAATTCGGACTCTGTAGCCACTATGGAAGGAATTGCTAACTCGGGCGCGATTGACATTACTGCGGCCGGTATGAAAGCGGAGCTCCTGGCCGGATCTGCTTCGGCTCTAAGATCTGAAGCCCTAGCAGGGATGACACTTTCTTCTGCAGCCCCCAAGTCTAATGATGCCAAGTCTGTCGAGGACTGTATCCGCACTGGCACAGGGCGAATGATCTCAGGAGCCCCCGTGCAAGTTAAAGGCAGAAAAGGAACAATAGCCAAATCTACAAGGGAAATGTCCATGAAGGATGTGGAGGTGGCCAAGGTAGCAGCAACAATACTCTGAGACCAAAGCAAAGCGACCTTCAGCACTAAATAAAAGAAACAAATGAAGCAGCATACATGAAGAACAACCCACCTTTGGAGCAGGGTCCGCACCCTCAAAATGGGGCGAAAGAGAAGAAAGCTCCGTGGCCGAAATGGCGAGTGGTGGAGTTATGTCAATCTCAGTATCGAGCCCGGCAAACTCCTCCTGGAATTCTTCCTCAGGGGATAACACTGATAGTTCGGCGGGTCGGAGAGACGGAACACCTTTCGCAAATGCAGAAGGGGCTTCTGATTCGGCAATACCTTCTCCTTCGCTGTCACTGAAATCTACTTCCTCCTCATGGGAGGCGGCCTGGGAACTGCCCGAAGATATTTCCACACTAGCTATATGCTGGGCCGGTACCTCTAAAGTATGGCGGGATGTAGATCGAGTGATTATGCGTCTGGCCGGAATAGTACTCTGCTTTGGCCGAATCTTGTGACCCTCCTGTGGTCGAGGCAGCTCTTCTGTCATTATCATGGCCTCGGCTTGCTCCCCGACTGCCACTGCTACAAGAAAAGAAAACTTCTGAGAGGAATAGCAAAGAAAATAACGGAAGTATGAGACAAATGAGAAAAGCACATTTACCCTCCTCCTCGCCAGCCGGGGTGGGAGAAGGCAGTCTTGTGTCCGTCTCCACAGGCGCTTCAACCTGCTCCTGGGCTGTATCAGATAAAAAAGAAGCTCAGCCTCAAAGAACTCCCTAGGAGATTGGTCAAGATGACAAAGGAAGTTCCAGCTACAAGCTATCACCGTCACCTTCGGCAGATGCCTGTGTGGTCTCCCTCTGAAATGCGAATGCGTCAAATGAAGGGATATCCGGAAGAGGGGTTCCAGCTTCCTTCGCAGTCAAAGCCGATTTCCGGGTCCGAGCAACCTTGGCCTTCTTGGCCTTGGCGACTGCAACCTTCACCACAGAAGGCTTCCTCTTCTTACCAGGAGGCAGGGGAGTGGTCGTAGGTGCTGCTTCAGGAATTTCAAAGTGGGCAGGTTTCTCAGCTTGGGCAATTATCTTCCTGTAAAGCCCCTGCCGCTTTATGTCTGGTCTATCTGTGCGAGACACGAGAAAGACAGTCATAGTCAACATATGCAAAACATGACAATAAGAAGAAAGAAGCCATGATCAAACAAACAAGAAGCACACCTGCTGGGCCGTCATAAAATGTGGAAAGCGGCCAATACATATAAGCTACCTCCTTTGATCGGGAGGCGGCCTCCTTCACGAGCCAGCATACATCGCCAATAGTTTGACACTTCTCCGTCAGGGCGGCCAAGTCCTTATGGCCATGGAAATCAAGACAATGAAATAGGCCGAGGTAATCTATGCACCAGGCGTCAACATAATGGAAAGAAACAAAAAGCTGCTTATTCAGAATGACAGCTATCGGGCTCTCCACTGTCAGCCCGTGGACATTTAACAGTATAAAAAGCCAGGAGGTGTGCTGATAATATGACTGAGTGCGGTCCTCCCTCCGCACAAAGGTCCTATAAGGATGAAACCTGTCTGCCGGACCCCTCCAAGAAGTAGCCTTCGAGAGTGGTTCCTCCGAGGGAAATGGATACTGCACCTCCAAATGAGTATCCCCTATCTGACCCAGCTGTCTCAAGTCTCTGGTGAAAGTATCCACATCAATTTCAGAAAAGACAGGAGTGGGTAGTTCCGCACCCGCCTCCTTCAAAGACCGGCGGGCAGCGATATAAGCTTCTGCCTCCCTCTGGTGCTGGGAATAAAGCCTCCTCAGATGAAGCTCGTCAATATCAAATACAGGCCCTGACTGCCGCTTCAAAAAGGAGCGCTCGGCCACATCCCAAAAAGCACCTCTGCCATCTTTATAAAAATTGGTGCGTATGTTCCACCACTTGATATAGTCTGATGAGACCCGAGGGAGACGATTGGAGACAGTCGGGACCCTGAAAGTTGTGTCTTCCCGACGATGAAAGAAATCCCACCATACCCGACCGTCGCCGGCAATACTAGACCCATGCTTGGCCCGGTTCTCCAGAGGAAACTGAGCAGCCGATGGAGGGATATGCTGGTCGTAACCAAAATTTCTGCCAAAGCGGAAGGGATAATAGGGCTCCAAAATGAGCAGGCCCCCCTTTCTGAAAACTAATACACTAGGCCGTATGGCCATGGCCCACCTCACCAATTCTGGTTCTAAAAGAGGCCGGGTGGCGGCGACTCCCGAAACAGGATGGACATAAACCTCCACCTCCTCCATTTTGCACTCCCTCTGAGGGTCCACCAAGGGAGCTGAACCTGCTGCCAAGCTCCAAAAGTGAATGCTGCCGGGTGCGTCTACAGGCACTCTTATTAATCTACCCCTCATCTTGAACAACTGTTCCGAGAAAGGACCTGGTTCGGCGCTGGCGAACTCAATCATACGAGGGAGTAGTGTGTCTGACTGCAAAGTCCTCGGGGCCAGCTCAGGGAAAATGCTGCAAACCCAGGCATTAAAGAAATGAAAGGGACCCACGGTCCTCGAAGAGCGGGGAGTCCGATGTCTATGCAAGTCCCCAAGGATTTGTAAATTAAACACAGAGCCACTGGGCACAAAGACAATCGCATCCCCCAAGCCATCTGGCATGCCGGATATATAGCCTCTGGTCTAATAATCGTCTCGTCCCCTTGAGGGAGAGCGAAAGTGCATAGCCAGAAAGTCAAATAGGCTGCACAATGGGTGATGGGATCAACCCCTGCTGGGTTCGGGCCATCCGCGTCTGTCCGGCGCAATGAAGCTGGCAGTGCTGACTTGTAACGGGGGGCCCTGACCTGTTTACCGGAAGTCAGCCCTACGGAAGGAAAGTCTGCGTACCTCAAGGGACCCCCGAAGAAATATTGTATCCACTGCCCCACACGGACTCTCAGTCGGCTGCTCTTTTCCCTGGCTTGATAGCCTTTGGAGGACCCCCTACTGTAGGCCAAACAGATGGACCGGTAAGCTTTCATCAGATATCGGTATGCATAACCGAAGGAATAGCGGCCCTCTCCATTAGAGGCGTCCTTGATGGAATCGTCCAGGCAGACCTCCTCATATGGCTCTCCGTCCATGGGTAGGCCAGAAAGCTGCGATAAACTCCAGAGGTCGAGGGATGTCTCGCCTTCCGCCGTATAGAATGTATTGAACTGCGGGCAGAACACTTCAAGCATGCCGCAACATAATCCCCGAGAGACGGGATAGCGGAACCTGGAGGCAAACACACTGTGGTATACCCCAGCTCTAACCAGTAGAGGGGCATATTCCTTCAAAACATATTCTGTGAATTCCACTGCTCCAACCCTAAAAAGATGGGCATCTGTCAATTTGGCATCTCCGAACCAGCCGGCAGCCAGCTGATATTTAAACTGAACGGCCAGGCAGTTAAGAACAAATGGCTCGTCTCTATAACCCCACTTCGCAGGCGCCAAAAAGAGCCCGAACGAAGTCTTCTCTCGGTGGACACGGCCAGTTGAATGGTCCCACCTTGCAGGGGTGAATTCTGGGGCCCGGGTCAGCATCTTCTTCTCGGGTTCTAAATCAGAAATGCCCAGCACAGCATTCCAGTCCCTCTGTTCACCTGGGAGATATATGGCTCGGGCTCGATAGACAGAGCCCTTCATGCTGTCTCTATCGGCAAGTATTGCCGCTTCCACGGAACGGGCAATAATAACATCCCGCATTCCGCGTATGGTGAAAGTCCGAACAAACGGCAGCAAATGACGATCCTTCGGCAAGTCCGGGCGATAGTCAGCAGCTCTCCTGAATTCAGTACCTTCCAGGGAAGAATAAACTTCAGCGGTCGATACAGTGTCAGTTTCAGAATCGGAAGATTCGTCGACACTAGCAATCTGGTCATAGCCAAAGCTCAGGCTGTATACATTCAACCAGTTGACTTTGGCCCGAGATATGTCCGGCTGAGCCGATGAACTTGTTCCAACGGCTCCGGAAGATGCAGCAGCAGAACTGGAAGCCATGTCGGCACCTGCAGTCAGAAAAAGACAAGAAAAGAAGCATCAGAAAGATGAACGGGCATGAAACAATAAGACAAACAAATTCTCAAAATTTCGGCAGCACCTCCTCTTGTCCGAGGTATGCCCAAAAAAGAATAGGGAGTCACCCACCAAGAGGGAGTGATCCCGAGCATAAGAGGGGACTCAATCCCATATATATAGCAAACCTACCCCGAAAAATTGGCAAAAAGGGGGGGGAAAATGACGCTCCCGGGGGGGGGAAGCTCGCTCCTCACCGCCACCACCGAGATGAAGAAAGAGAAAGAAGAGGAGAGAATGAAGAAGAACATGGCTTTCGGCACCTTAAGAAGGGCCCGAAGTCGAGAGGCTCTCGGCGCGGCCAAATGCGCGCCGAGAACTCCTCGGCCGAGAGCTCCCGTCGGCCAAAAGGCGCGCCGACAGCTCCCGGGCCGATAGCCACTGTCGGCCGTAGGGCGCGCCGAGAAGAAGCTGCCGTGGACCCCCGCGCCGACAACCAGGCCGATGGGCGCGCCGAGAAGCATCTGATGCCCGCGCCGACAACCAGGCCGATGGGCGCGCCGAGAAGCATCTGATGCCCGCGCCGACAAGCTCGAAGGTGCCCGCGCCGACATCTGGCACGCCGGGAGGGTCACACCGAGAAGCTTACGGCCCTCGTACGAAGGGTTCCAAATTGATGACAATGAAGCTAGAAAAGATAGAGACGAAAACATGAAAATGAAAGATGGATATGCAGAATGTTACTACGGAAACATGATCAAGCTGAAGGACAATGTCAAGGATGAAACTGAGTAATATACCCTCGAATCATGAAGGTCACCCGCAGGCCCCGTGCCGCTTATTCTGCGCTTACGCCGCCCGCAGGTGGGGGGCATTTGTTGACACCTGGAAAATGAACAAGGGTGGAAGCACAATTGAAAAGAGGGTCTGACCAACAGTGAAAGATCAATGATGAAGCCCGTCCACCATTCACCCGGCTAAAGCCTTTGTCGGCCAAAGCTGATGCCCGGTGCCGATGTCATTCAGACGGCAGCACCGATGAAGCCGCAGTCACTCGACTGATAAGACCTCCAAGCACACTCTGATGAGAAGTCGGAGCCGACAGATGAAGATTACGAAGGCTTTTGGCAAAGACAGGACAAATGAAGAATCCTCTACACAGATTACACACCCGGCCGAAGTCTGTCGGACTGAAGCTGATGTCCGGTCTTGTCACCGTTCGGATGACGATGCCGATGAAACATACCCGGTTTTGTCGTCATTCAGACGACAATACTGATTAAAACCCCAGTTTGTTCACTGATGGAACCTCGAGATGATCTCAACAAAGCTGTGTCACTACTAAAGGGGCCTCTTTCGGTTCTGATAAAAGTCAATACAAAATGACTAAGGGAAGCCAAGGCAATTATGTGGCCTAAAAAAGCACTAAATGGGCCGGCTGATTGGGCTTCTGACCATGGCGCCGGGAGCTTCCACGAAGGGCCGCTGGACGCGCCGGGAGCTGTGGCTAAGAAGATGGTCGCGCCGACTGCCCTCCACCGAGAACACACGAGAATGAGACCTATATAAACCCCCCCCCCCTTTGAAAGAAAAGGGGATCGATCGGAGGATCGGAAGCCAGACCATCAATCAAAAAGAAAGAAAAGAGAAGAAGCCAGAGGGAGAGAGAGAGCCTCCTCCGCTGAAAAAGAAAGAGAGAAGAGACCGATTCCCCAGGGAAGAAGCTCCAGGTGGGCATCTGGGGAGGGAGAGGAGCCAATGCTCCGCCCTCCCCCATGGTTTTATTTTCTTATTCATGTAATCCTGCCGAGTTTATCTCGATTTTGATTTTTGGATGTAACCGGGATATCCCGATGTCTATTCATCTCCTTCTCCCTCATTCCCTCCGTGCGATTGATGTGAGTTCTGGGGTGATCTGATGATATGAAATGCTCTAATGGCCCGTTTGGGCGTTGGGTGATTGAAACATCTGCCAGCTATCTCTCCGTATGTTGCTATGTCTTTCCTTTACATGTTTTCGTTGTTTTAGCTCGACTGAAGCGCGCCTGATTCTCTAATGGGTCTTCGGATTCAATCGTCTTCAGCAGAATAAGTGTGGCTCTAGTTATACCGATGCCCATGGCCGTTCGGTGTCGCTTGCAGGGAGCCTCCCAGGCTTGCCCCAGGGCCAGAGACAGATTATCTCTTGGCTTCTGGGGCAGTCTGCTATCGATATTGGCAATGCTTTCAATGGCCGCTGCTAGTGATATTCTATAATTCTAGATGTTATGGTTTTTGCCTATTGGCACTGTCAAAATCATCCCTGGGTCCAGAGACAGCCATCTCTTGGCTCTCAGGATGATGAAAGACGACATCAAGCTGTCCCCGGACTCTACACAGTAGTGGTGACACGGGTTCTCTGTACCCTGATTTTTCCCTCCCAGTTTCCTCTCTGATCTTGGACTTTCTTTGAAACCTAAGCCAAATCCAGTTGAAACCCGAGGAATTGATTCATTTTGACCTCACTGGACCTATTTACCTCGGCCTGAATCGTCAAGAAACCCCTGAATCCCTAACAGATTTAAGAACAGGGTACCGTGAAGCTCTGTTCTGATCCCGGCGTCCTCATAGCTCTCGGCCCCGCGTACAGTAAATTAGATGAATAGCTCTCGGCGCCATCCTTCAGGCGCCGAGAACTGTTCTAACATGGCCCCGCCGGAAACCCCCCCTTATTGTTTGCCATCGCGCCGGAAGTCCTACTCCCTGGTCTCCTCCTCGCTGCGCCGAGAGTCCCCTCTCCCTTGGCCATCCCGCCGGGAACCTCCCACTCTGGGCAATTCCTCTTCACGCCGGGAACTCCTGGCCTTCGCTTCAACGCGTCGGAAACCTGCCTCTTTGCCCATGCGCCGGGAGCCTAACCCACCGGCATTCTTCTGGCGCCAGGAGCCTGTATGTGCACTTCAGGGATGACAATTAATGGAGATAACCCTCCCCTTTTCTACTAGGTTTTCTGGACTCGATCGGCTTTTATAACCTTCCGAGGCAATGGAGCTCCGCCACTGCGTAAGCTTCGTTGACCTCTAAGGGAACATCGGAACAGTGCTGCAGGCATGTACATGATCAGGGGTCCAATACCCCTCTATTTGGCTTTCACCCCGGCGCTCCGTGGGTGATCGTCTATCATTCCCTGGCAAATGCTGAATCCGGGGGAGATGCTGTCAAAATTCTCCCAGGACCACGAAGCCTACATTAAACTGTCCCTGGGATTCTGTATGACACTCGTGACATGGTTTCTCTATGCCTTGGCCTTCCCAAAGTCCTCCTAGAGCCTGATGTGCCTATGGAGCCCAAGCCTAGTCCAATTCAACTTTGATGCCCTGACCTATTTTTGACCTCAAACAAACCCTTCCCCTTGACCTGAATCGATCAAAAACCCAAAACAGAGTACCGTAAGCTCTGTTCTGGTCCCGGCGCCAAAACGCCTCTCGGATCAACCTACAGTAAACGCAATGAATAGTTCTCGGCGCCATCCTTCGGGCGCCGAGACCTGATTTTGGCTTCCTGGCCGTCGCGCCGGGAGCCCTGCACTCTGACCATGGCGCCGGGAGCCCTACATTCTGGCCGCGCCGGGAGGCTTCCTCCCCTTCGGCTGAGCGCGCCGGGAGCTACCCCCCTTGCAGCCGCGTCGCGCCGGGAGCCTTCCTCAGCCCCGTCGCGCCGAGCCCCCCCCTTTCTAGCATCTCTTCCTCGCGCCGGGAAGCCTGCGCCGAAGGTCCTCTCCCCTTTGGTTCCTCTTCGTCGCGCCGAGAACCCAAGCCCTCTCGTCTTGGCGCCGGGAATCTCCAGCCTCCTTGTTTTGGTGCCGGAAGTCCTGGCCTTCCCATTATTGGGTCGTGCCGAGAGCCTGTGTCCATTCAGAGCGTACCGGGAGCCCGATCTACCACCCAATGAATTCCAATATCCAAAGTGAACCCACACAAGGGATATCTGTGGATCACCCGATATGTCCCGGGGATAAAATTGAAGGGGAGTTATAATCCCTATGTTCCACCTAACTGCAACGGATTTACTAATAACCCTTTTGCTCGGGGGGATTCTGCCACTGCATGAATCCGCTAGCGTTCCAAAGGGAAAATCATACATTGCCCCTATAGCCCATATGTATACGGGTTGGGAGGTTCGGCCTCTCTAGCTCTCGGCTTTCATCCCGGCATTCCGTGGGTGATAGCCTATTTCCCTCTGGGCATAACCCAGATTAAGAGGAAAGGCCGTCGAAATACCAATCGAAGCTTTAAACCTATATCATGGCCATGGCTCTGCCTTCCGTGATGATATCTTCTATCTCCTTGTTTCCACCAAGTATAACTGTTTTGAACCGCCAACCACACGATCTAGTCGGTTTCTGTGATTGATGTTATTATCTTACCCGTCTCTCTGGCCCTGGTATGAAGTTTAAAGTTAAGCATGTGAATATCTGTTTGCCTCTCAAGGCCTCCTACTTTAGCGTTTAATCAAGGGTTGTCCTTCCTTGGAAGGACGTAATTAACGTCATAACGTTCATGGTATGACGGGCTTCTGGTCCAGACACGATCACTCACAATCGACTGACCAAGTCAGATCGAGCGCACAATGAAATCGTCACACATGTGACTGGCACGCCAATAAATCAATAAATAAATAATGAACAAAAAAAATAAATAAACATAAAATTATGCGTCCACAAGTGGTAATTCCCAAATGCCTCTCCTATTCTCCACCCAATAAAACTCCGAAAGGGACAATCATCAAAGTCCCACCAGGAATACTTTAACAAACCTCTTTTTGACCCTCGTCATCATCGACGAGATCGGCCGATCTCTGTCCATAACTTGGGCCTTACGTCCTTGTTAATAACCTCACCTTTGCTTCAGCATGTAACCCATGTCGATGAACCAACCCTTTTCGACCCTCGTCATCATCGGTGAGATCGGTCGATCTCTACCCTCAACTTGGACCTTACGTCCCTGTTGACAACCCCGTCCTTGTTTCGACGATAACATATGCCGACAAATAAACCCCTTTCGACTCTCGCCATCATCAGCGCAATCGGTCAGCCTCTACTCTCAAACTTGGATCCTACATCCTTGTTAATAAACCACTTCCTTGCTTCGACATTTAACCGGTGTCGACGAAATAAACCTAAGACCAACCCTTGTCCTCATCGACAAGGACGGTCGGCGTTCCCGCGATCCAGTTCTTCTGAACCTCGAATCAAAAAAAAAAAGGAAAAGAAAATGGGGTTAAAAATAGAGATACCCCGCCAGACTTGCTCCTATATCAGGACAAGTGCAAAAACGGCTATAACCCAGCTGTGGCGAAAACCCGAAAGGGCGTCGCAGGCAAAATCGGGTACCCCGCCGCGTGAAAACCCGAAAGGGCGCGTGGGCAAAAGCAAGAGGGGGCTGGCCTCGGCGAAAACCCGAAAGGGCGCTTAGGTCAGTAATGTGAATAAAAAAAAATTGAATGATGAATAGTGATGAATCATCCGTCGTCCAAAGGCCATTTTCGAGGTCGTGGCGAGGGTCTTCATCCGATATCCCACTTATACACGTCTAGTGTCTATACCCTCTTGACCCTTGTCACCATCGGCAGGATCGGTCAATACCTATCCGGTTTTTGTCACCATCGGCAAGACCGTCTACCCTTTCGACCCTTGTCACCATCGGCAAGATCGGTCACTACCTATCCAGTTTTTGTCACCATCGGCAAGACCGTCTACCCTTTCGACCCTTGTCACCATCGGCAAGATCGGTCACTACCTATCCGGTTTTTGTCACCATCGGCAAGACCGCCTACCCTTTCGACCCTTGTCACCATCGGCAAGATCGGTCACTACCTATCCGGTTTTTGTCACCATCGGCAATACCGTCTTCCCTTTCGACCCTTGTCACCATCGGCAAGATCGGTCACTACCTATCTGGTTTTTGTCACCATCGGCAAGACCGTCTACCCTTTCGACCCTTGTCACCATCGGCAAGATCGGTCACTACCTATCCAGTTTTTGTCACCATCGGCAAGACCGTCTACCCTTTCGACCCTTGTCACCATCGGCAAGATCGGTCACTACCTATCCGGTTTTTGTCACCATCGGCAAGACCGTCTACCCTTTCGACCCTTGTCACCATCGGCAAGATCGGTCACTACCTATCCGGTTTTTGTCACCATCGGCAATACCGTCTTCCCTTTTGACCCTTGTCACCATCGGCAAGATCGGTCACTACCTATCTGGTTTTTGTCACCATCGGCAAGACCGTCTACCCTTTCGACCCTTGTCACCATCGGCAAGATCGGTCACTACCTATCCGGTTTTTGTCACCATCGGCAATACCGTCTTCCCTTTCGACCCTTGTCACCATCGGCAAGATCGGTCACTACCTATCCGGTTTTTGTCACCATCGGCAATACCGTCTACCCTTTTGACCCTTGTCACCGTCGGCAAGATCGGTCACTACCTATCCGGTTTTTGTCACCATCGGCAAGACCGTCTACCCTTTTGACCCTTGTCACCATCGACAAGATCGGTCACTACCTATCCGGTTTTTGTCACCATCGGCAAGACCGTCTGCCCTTTCGACCCTTGTCACCATCGGCAAGATCGGTCACTACCTATCCGGTTTTTGTCACCATCGGCAATACCGTCTACCCTTTCGACCCTTGTCACCATCGGCAAGATCGGTCACTACCTATCCGGTTTTTGTCACCATCGGCAAGACCGTCTACCCTTTCGACCCTTGTCACCATCGGCAAGATCGGTCACTACCCTATCTGGTTTTTGTCACCATCGGCAAGACCGTCCACCTTTTTCGACCCTTGCCATCATCGGCAAGACCAGTCGCTACCCGTACTCGGTTCTTGCCACTCTCGGCACGACCGTTTGTCCGCCAGTTTCACTATGCCCCCCTGAGTTCCTCGAACTCTCGACCAGCATAAAGCCGTTTCTAGTCTTGAGAAAAGTCGTGGCGCGGTGGAGTGAACACCTCGCCCCTTCCCTAAAGGCGTGAGCGCTCTCCTGCCCTAATGACTCATACACTCGAACTAGAATCGACAGGCAAACAAAAAGGACAACACAATGACAAGATGGAGTCTTCATTCAAAATCAAGATGGAGATTTTTTTCATTACTATGAAGTGAAGGCGCATGATTACATGGACCATGCCCTGGGATACATAAGGTGCATTAAAAAGTGAGCACATAAAGAAAAGAGATTACGGCAAAGGGCATCGGAAGATGTCTTCCAGCACAGGAATACCCAAGGACGGATGACGGATCAGTTCTTGCAATCTGAACTCGGTGGCCTCCAGCTCGGATAGCTTCGCCTCCAGGGAAGCAGCTTGCCCTTCGGCCATCTCAGCATCCTCAACCTTTTGGACCCCCAGGTGATCTACTTCTTCAAGTTCAGCCTCTATCCTGGAAAGTTCAGCCCGCAATGCCGTCATCCGGGCCGTCAGGGAGTTCCGGCGTTGAAGAGAGGCGTTGGCTTCGTCCCTCGCCCTCATCGCGGTCTCTTGCAGAGAAATGAGGGCCGTCTTGTTTTCAGCCCGCTCCAATGATATGGCCACCAACTGGTCAGCTGGCTCCCGGCCCAGAAACTCCCTCCGGTTCACATACTTCAGGAGCAGAATCACCCGTGGAGTCCAGTCGTCCATGGGACAGCCAAGGGCCAGCAGCGAGCGGGACAGATGCTCTATCAACCCCCTCAGCTGAACATAAGTTAAATCCCTACTGGCTGTTACGGCCTGCTGGAGGGTCCCCAGGAATTGCCACACGACGTCGCTCGAGGATTGAAGGCCAAGTGGCGACGTCTCGGGCAGTTCAAACTCCACTCTGCCATCCACGGCGGCCCATATATCATCAGCCGTCCCGGAAGATGACGACGGCATAAGCTGCAGTCCACTGCCACTGGGAACAACCGCGCAGACAGGTGCGGTGGCTGGAGCCTCAACAGCAACAATCTCCTTACCGGTCTCCCGGGATGGGGGTCCAGCAAGAACCCCAAGAATCAGGGACGTCTGTCCCTCAGTAATCTCCCCGGCTTCTACCTCAGCAGAGTCATCCTTCTCCAGAACCGACTGCTGTTCAGTCTCTCTTGATGGAGAACCTCTGGCTATCGCTGGACTATCAACTTCCACGAGCGCTCCAGGGCCAACTGGGACCATTGCTGTTGCATGATCCTTTGGGTACCGCAACGCGATGGGCCGCAGGACGGACGGGAAAGTCGCCTGCCCTGTTCCCAGGGCCGGGAGTGGCATTTGCACCGTCATAGTCGGTAGCGCCACCTCAGTCTGCATCAGAGATGTATACGCTTAAAAAAGGGGGGGGGCCTGGCTAAAAGGAGGAGAAAAGAAGCATGGCAAGCATTGACCCCGAATAGGTCCTTACCTCGGCCGGGACTAAGCTTAAATCTTTAAGAGCAGTTTCCCCAGCGCCAACTCCCTCACTCGTAAGCGATAATGACGGCACAGGACCGCCCCATGATAACCGGGCCGGGCTGAAAGTCAGATAGTCGCTCTCGTAGGCCGAGGACACCCCATCATCCTCGGTCTCAACATCAAGCGGCGGTGACTCCTCGTCACTGGAGCCGCCACCATAGTCTACATGCTCAGAGGAAGAGGACCCCTCTGCCCTCTCAAGACACTCCGCCGTCGGAGCAGGAGCCTCGCCAGCAGGAGCATCACCCTCGGCAGGAACTTCCCTGGTGCTCTCCGCACCAGGAGCAACAATAGATGACACCTCGGAGACGGGTTCTCCCTGTCCCGAGGGGATCACCTTCTCTACGCTCTCCGGGCCCGGAAGCAGTGATGGTTGTATATCGACTACAAATTCACAGCAAAACGGGGTCAGGATGACTAAAGATACAAAGACTCACGTTGCTGTCGCAACTAAACTATGGATTACCTTCCATCTCCCGCTGAGGTGTGGGGGAGGGCAAATCCCTTTCTACGGGAGCAGCAAGGATTTCCTCTGCCCCGTCCCCAGTCTCTACAGCTACCGTCGCCTCGGGACCGACGACCCCAGCAGCTGTATCGGCAACTGTCAGCATGGGCCACCCCAAGCAGTCAAGACAAGCTAATGCACTTTGAAGAAAAGAAGAGCCTACCTTCGGCCTCTAGCCCTTGTGCGCGAGAAGCCTCAAATTCTTCGAAAGATACAACGGGAGGAAGGTCGGTTGTCGATGTCTGCTCCGCAGCTTTCTTCCGGCGTGCCCGTGTCACCCGGGTCACCGCCGCTTTCGCCTTCCCGACGGCCTCTCGCAGTTGGGACCTGGTCCTCTTCCTCGAATCCCCAGGAGGCAATGGCATCGTGGTCGGCGTCGGCTCAGGAACTTCAAAATATGTCGGCTTTTAGGCCTTTATGATCAATTCCCTGAAGTGCCGAGTCTCCTCCGAAGTCGGTCGGACTGCATACGCACAAGGGTGAGAATGACACAACCACAATGAAAAGAAGAAGCTGGCTGAAGGGCCTGAAGGAAGAGATGGAACGTACTTGCCGGTCCCGTATAAAAGGGGAAGAGAGGCCAATAAAACAGCGAAGGTGTCTTGTCCCTCGAAGCCGCCTCGCGAATAAGCCAGCATAGATCCCCGATCTTTTCGCTCGGCTCAGCCAGCAGTGCCAGGTCCTCATGGCCACGGGAGGATAGCAGGTAATACAGACTCAGATGGTCCAGCCCCCACCTGTCTGCATATTTGAAGGAGATTTGAAGAGGATGGTCCAGTATGGCTTCACTGGGGCTACCCACCGGGAGGCCGTGAGACCGAAGGAGTGCAAACAGCCAGGGGGTATTGGCATATAAGTCAGCCCGCCTGTCTTCCTTGCGAATGAAAGCCCGGTAGGGATACAACCTGTCCACCTCGGGACGCCAGTCGGCCACGGCCGCGATGGGCTCCTCTACTGGCAAAGGGAGTTGCTGGAGAATCACCCTCTCACTGCTTACCCGGCATAAACCCCGAAGGGTCTTCACATAATCATCCTTGTTGATCGGGGGCAACTTCAGCTCAACTTTCGTCTTGCGGCCTTTTACGAGCTTGCGGGCCTCTAGATAGGCCTTCACATCCGTATTAGTCCAAGATTTCAACTTCTTCAAATAAGAAGCGTCAATATCAAGAACTGGCTCCGGTTGGGAAGCTAAGAACCTGTGCTCCGCCACGGCCCAGCACTCTCTCCGGGAGGTCCTGTAAAATCCCGTCCGCGCATTCCACCACTTGACATATTCAGGCGTGACGCGAGGGAACCGTGCGGGGGCGGGCACCCAGAAAGAAACGTCTTCGCGACGATGGAAAAAGTCCCACCATATCCGGGCGTCGTCATTGGACGTTTGCCCGGCCTTGTGCCTGTTGGGCAATGCAAATTGCGAAGGGGAATGTGGAATCTGCTGGTCGTAGCCGAAGTTCCGACTGAAACGGAACGGGTAATACGGCTCCAACCACAGAATGTCGCTCTTGCGAAAAACGAGGACACTAGGCCTTATGGCCAATGCCCAATCAACCAACTCCGGCTCCAGAATAGGCCTGGTACAATTGGCCTGGGAAATCGGATGGATGTACTCCTCAGTTTCAAAGAGTTTGCACTGTCTCGTCCTGTTCGTCAATGGGCTCGAGTGAGCAGCCAAGCTCCAGAAATGAAGAACCCCGGGTGAATCCACGGGAAGACGGGTCAATTTACCCCGAATAGCATAAAGTTGCTCCATTAGCAATGATGGCTCGGCGCTTGCAAACTCTATCATGCGCGGGACCAGAGGAACTGCTTGTAATGCCCGAGGAGCTGCCTCCGGGAACAGGGTGCAGACCCAAGCATTAAAGAAATGTAGCGGACCAACCGTCCGAAGGCTTCTGGGGAGGCGCGTCTTGTGCAAGTCCCCCAGCATCTTGTAAATGAGGCACAGGGCCACTGGGCAAAGAGACAGCTTGGTACCCCAAGCCATAAGACAGGCCGGATATATGGCTTCCGCCCTGATCACGCTCTCGTCACCCTGAGGGAGAGCAAAGGAACAAAGCCAATAAACCAAATAGGCAGCACAATGAGTCACTGCATCAACACCAGTAGGGTTTGGGTTTTCCCCCTGCCCTCCTCTCGAAGAAAATGATGAAGCGGCCTGGCGTCGTATCCTCTTCTTCCGTTTCTGGGCCACCGATGCTATCGGAGGAAAATCTTCATACTTGTTCTTTCCCTGGAAGAAATATTGAAGCCAAGCGCCCATCCGCACTCTTCGTTTCTCGCCCGGCTTTCGAGCTTCTCTCGTGTCTTGCGACGAATGGAAGAGGGTGCGATACGCCTTCATTAGATATCGGTAGGCGTAGCCCGCCATATACCGACCGTCACCGTCGGTCTGGTCCTTCAACCAGTCGGGCCAACAAACTTCCTCATACGGCTCTCCATCAATGGGCAGGCCGCTGAGCTGAGATAGACTCCACAAGTCTAAAGAGGTCTCCCCCTCTGAAGTATAGAAGGTGTTGTATTCAGGGCAAAACACCTCGATCATGCCGTAGCACAAGCCTCGGGAAATTGGATACTGATACCTTGAAGCATATACGCTGTGATAAACACCAGCTCTGGTCAAAAGAGGAGCATAATGATGCAGCACATAGTCTGTAAATTCCACTGCTCCGGGCCTGAATGCGTGGGCATCTGTGACTTTCAACTCAGCAAACCATCCCACGGAGATCTGGTGCTTGAAGCGAATCGCCAAGCAATCCAGCAAGAATGACTCATCTCTGTATCCCCACCTCAACGGGGCAAGGAATAAGCCGAAGATCGGCTTCTCTCGGTCTACCCTGCCCGCGGAGTCATTCCACCGAGCAGGCACAAATTCAGGAGCTCTAGTCAGCAGTCCGTCTGACGGAGCCAGGTCTTGCAGCCCCAGCACAACGCTCCACTTCCTGACCTCCCCAGGGAGATAGATGGGTCTTCCCCACGTTACGCATTCGGCCAAGCTGTCTCTCTCCACCAGCAGAGCCTGCTCGACCTTCCGCACGGCAAACACGTCCCGCTTCCCCTGAAGGTTGAAACGCCGAAGAAGGGACATCAGGTGTTTGTCCTCGGGATGATCCTTCCTGATCACGTCCTCTCTATTATAATGAAAGGAGTCACCCCCGAGGATAAGGAGACGACCGGTGTCTACGGTGTCCGTCTCCGAATCTGAGGACTCCGCAACTATGGCCACCTGACCGTGACCCCAGTCGAGAGAATTGACATTCTCCCATGTCACCACGGCATGAGAGGAAGAGCTGGATGCCATAACAGCTGCAAAAGAGCATATCAAGCAAAAGAACATCAGGAAACGGCTAATCAAAGGCAAACTTCTGACAAAATTTCGGCAGAGTCTCCCCAGCACGGGGGATTGCCGAAGAAAAGTGGGAACGTGTCCACGGAGGAACGGTCCCTAAAAGACAGCCATCGGTATTACACCAAGGCCGGAGGAACACCCGGGGGAATAGCTCCGAGGGCAAGCCCTGCTAGAAGCCTCCCGGGGTCCAAGGAATGGGTTTCGAGACACAAAGGGGCAGCATCTCCACTCACCCGAAGGAAGAATCGCCGCTCTCGGCGCCGGAGAAAGAGAAGAGAGAGAAAAAATTCGGGCAAATGACGGATGAAGAAGGAAAATCAAAGGCGAAAGCCTTATATGGAGGGGGGCCCCTCCGCTAAACCGGCGCGCTATTTAGCGCGCCGGACTAAAAACCCCATAGAAAAAGGTGCACCGGGGAAAGGCGCGCCGGATTAAAACTCCACGGCGTCAAGGCCACGCCGGGTTAGCAAGGAGAAGAGGAATAGCGCACCGGATTAAAGCCCAAGGGTCACAGGCCGTGCCGTATTAACGCCTGAACGGCGCCGAGTCAACGCCCGTGCCGAATTAAAGGCCATCCCAGGTGCCGGCCAATCAAGGAAGGGGTCGATCCGGATGAAAAGTCATCCGTCGGCCTTGCTGCACTCGTGACTTGCTCGCAACACCCACGTCTGGGGGGCATTTGTTGGCACTCAAAATATGATCATTAGTGACCAAGCCAATAAAGACGAATGACCCGGCACACCGGAGCACGGAAGCCGATGCGGATCAACATATTGAAGATTTCTCAAGCTGTCAGAACCTCGGGTCACTCCGTGTGGATACGGGGACTTCACCTCAGGGGAGCTGAGACAAACTCGTCAACCAACCGGCAGTGCGACCAAGCCTGCCCAATGAACCGGCATCGACTTTGTCGTGCCGCATCCACTACACCCGTTGTCCGATCAAGGATAATGGTCTATCCGGTGGTCCCCCACCACATGAAAGGGCTCTCCTGAAGATAAAGGAGTTTCCCCCTGGTTCCCCGAGAGGGAGGGCCGAAAGCTCTGATGGCAGAAGATCCCGATCGCCCGGCATGGGCACGACTTCCCGTCAAGATGGGCCCCTTAGTGGCCGAATGATCGCCCGGCACAGGCAGAACTATCTCCCGGCTATCTAACCTCCTAGAAAGCTCAGGGTGCGAGCCAGGCCGGACCAACAGCATGGAGCGTAGAGCCGAAGGCCGTGTCAGTGGAAAGCCCGCACGGTCAAAATCAAAGTTATCAGGAGTCTCAAGGAAGGCCGTAAGTCAACCTGGGAGCTTCTACAAGACACCTCGTCGAAGTTTCGAGGAGCATCGGCAATATTAATGTTCACGGTGATTCTCGGAATCATCCCCGGACTTATCGATGGGCTCGAGGCGCATGAGAAGCATTCGCCCGGCGCGCCTTAAACCGGCGCGCCCCTCATTCAATGCCCCTTAAACCGGCGCGCCCCCTTCGCCTTCTGCCCTTAAACCGGCGCGCCCCCTTCGCCTTCTGCCCTTATCCCGGCGCGCCCCCCTGCCTTCTACCCTCATCCCGGCGCGCAAGTTACCTTACCTGATGGCGCTTTAAACCGGCGCGATAAGCTCACGAAGACTCCCCTCGGCGCGCCAAAAGCTCACGCCGGATGAAGAGCCTCCAACCTGTTATATATATACGGGCGAGGTTCGATTAAGAAGGAAGGAGGCGGAGAAAGAGAGACAGATAGAAACCTTCGAAAGGGAGAGAGAGCTTCCTGGGGAGAGAGGTCTCCGTCCGAGCGTCCTTCAACGGCGGTCTTCCTCTGTTCTGATTGAGGTCCTCCGGAGCCGGAGAAGGAGAAATTCCGATACTCTGTTTTGAGAACAGGTGGGCGCCGGCGTTTATCTTCTTTGCTTTTCGTGGATTGTTTTCCTCTTTCAGAGTCTCCGTCCACCAATTGTAAGCAGAGAGGGGGAGGGATGGCAATGATACGAGCCGACCCCTCCCCTCCCCTGCGATCTCTTCTTCTTACTGCATTCGTTTTCCTCTGCAAAAGGACGAACGGCGACCGAGCAATGATGCCGGCGCCGGATTCCTAACGTGTAATTGAATATCCCATTCCTATTTCTGGGGGTGGCAATACATATTTGAATATCTGGACCAACAGGTCGAATGATTGATTCTAAACTTCTGTCTCCTCTCCTATCTACGGCGATGGTTACCTCCGTGCGTTTTCTCTGGTCCCGGTTTTCCCCGAAGCCCCGATCATGCCCCAAAGCATTGTGGGCTACAGAAACAACCCCCCTCCCCGGGGTTCTTTCCCCTCTTCTTCGTGACCATGCTCGTGTATGATTTAAGGGCCCCTGCATGCCCTCCGTGGACAGAGCTGCGCTTCTGCGTACGCTTCTTTCTACTGTGTTGTCAAGGGTCAGCTCCCCTCGATTCCTCTCTTCCTATTGCCCTGTGGCTCGTAAGGTGAGGATCGTACTCGGGATTGCAAGATGCATCGGTTTGACATTGCACCGTAACTGTTCGAGCATATGCCCCTATGTTTGGCTCATCCCATCTGTGAAGTGATTACCCTTCCGCATTATAGTCATGTGAACCGTTCCGAGACTCTTTGGTGTCGTCTTAGTCATCCGGGGAGGGGGACATCCCCTGCTACTTCGCATAGCTGCTGAGCGACCGGGAACTTTACCCCCCCATGGTGAAGGCTTCCCCAAGGCCATAGCAGATAGCAACAAGGGTCCTAGCCTAACAGGCTTCGCCTCGACAACCCGAGACTCAATCTAGGCCAAGAGATGTGTGCTCCTCGTAGGCCAGCCCTCGGAGCTTAACCCTCTTGGTGGTCGGTCCCTCCATGGGATGAGTCATATGTCGTGAGATGTCCACCCCTCGCAGGCTAGCCCTCGGGGTGATGCTCTCATCATCAATGACCTCGTCTCTCTATTCTTCCCCTTGCGGAGCTTTGGTGCCCCTCGTAGGCTAGTCCTCGGGGTATCCTATCCGATGGGGTTTGCTGGGTGCCTCCGTGCACACCGGCGGTTTAGGGGCTTGTTCCACAAGTGAACATGACCCCGCTTCTCCCCTGCAACTCTTCAGGTCCAGGGGAGATGCTGTCCAAATTTGGACAGATTAAGAATAAATAAGCTCCAATGAAATGATCGTTCTGGACTCAATCGTCTCAGTGCTCGAGTATGAACCTCGCACTGACCTCCCCCTTTATCTCCAGAGGTCTGTGGACTCCAATTGAATAGTCATCTGGCCCAACAACTCAAGAAAGGATCCTATGAAGTCCAGCAAACTTGAAAGAGTTCGAAACTCAATAAAACAAGTTTATTACGGCGCGGCCTTAACCGGCACGCCCTAAACCGGCGCGGTACCCCCCCGCGCCGGATTAGCCCCACACTCATCTTCTAAAAAATTTTCTTTGCGCCTTTCCGGCGCGCCCCAAAGTCCTTGCGCGCCGTTTAAATACCCTGATCGCCGCGCCGTATTAACATCTACACCTACGTCTCTTCGCGCCGTATTAATTCTCATTATGGCCGCGCCGGGTTAAGATGCTATACCTACGCTTCATCGCGCCGTATAAGCTACCTATTGCATGGTTGCGCCGGTTTCGAAACCTATTGTTGTTTTAATCGCTTATCTGCCCCCGAGTGGACCTCATCCCTCGGGGTTGGCATTGATAAATCATAATGCATAATGAATTGAACAAGGGAGGGACCGAGCGAGCCCCGAATTGTATTGTCATTGTATCTTCATTACCATGCCCGTTAGCACTTTGCTTTCGCTGTCGCACTTATGTTGCCTTCCCTCCTCTCGATGAGGAGTAATAAACGTGGCCGACTATCATTTACTTTCACAATTCCATTATCATGCTTAATATAATCATGAAAGTCGTATGTGCATCCATGCATACATCCTTGGGTATATCAAATGGTGTCGACGGACAAGCCGGATTATGTATGGTCGGAAGTCTTCGCTATGCGCGACGACGGTCTTCGGACCCACGTCCTCCGCCATGTACCGAGGATCCATAATCCCATGAGACATATGCATCCGACATGCCCTTGTCGTAATCATCATGTGGCTTTTTTAATCCGGCTTCGACAGCCCGCTATCTCGACAATTAATCAAAGGTGTTCCCTCCTCGTGGGGGATGTAATTAACGCCATAGTCTTTATGGTATGGCGGACTGCTGGTCCCGACCGAACCTCACATTCGCCCGATATGGGTCAGAGTGAGCGCATCATAAAAATCGTCACTCATGTGACTGGCATGCCCGCGTCGTCAATCAGTTAGTTGACTACAAGTTAGTTAATTGGTTGATCGATACGCGAACGAAAAGGGAAAAACGAAAGGAGAAAGAAAAAATGCGCGAAACACATATCTACAAAGGCTAACCCCAAAAAGTTGGGGAAGCCCACAGCGGCAAGAAAGCTGCCGAATTCCATGGGTACCGCCAGGTACCCTTGCGCGTGTCCAGCGATAATCGAAAGATCGAAGTCAACGCCAGCTATCCCGTTGATCATCATTGATCTGCCTGCAAAGACAAACGAAGCAATAATTAGTAGCCTTTGAGAGGGCTTCGAAGCCCGAATATCCCGGCAAAGAGATGAAAGGTGACACTGGTCCCACCGGGCGTGCCAGACTTGTTTGCGACCTTTTCTTTCTTTCGCGGGTCGATCGACCAACTGACTAACTGGTAGTCAAATGATCAATTGACGACGCGGGCGTGCCAGTCACATGAGTGACGAATTTGTGATGCGCTCATTCTGACCCATGTCGGGCGAATGTGAGGTTCGGTCGGGACCAGCAGTCTGCCATACCATAAAGGCTATGGCGTTAATTACATCCCCCACGAGGAGGGAACACCTTTGATTAATTACCGAGATAGCGGGCTGTCGAAGCCGAATTAAAAAGAGCTACATGATGATCATGACGAAAGCATGCAAGATGCATACATTTATCGTGCAGAAGATGCATAATTCATGGGATTATGGATCCTTGGTACGTGGCGGAGGACGTAGGTTCGAAGACCACCATTGCGCATAGCGAAGACTTCCGACCAGACGTAATCCAATTTTCTGTCGACGCCATTTGATATACCCGAGGATCTATGCATGCATGCGCACATGGCGTTCGTGGCTATATTAAGCATGATAATGGAATTCATGGAAGCAAATGGTAATCGACCACATTTATTACTCCCCATCGAGAAGTGGGAAGGCAACACAAGTGTGATAGCGAAAGCACAATGCTAACGGACATGGTAATGAAGATGTGATAACAAGATAGCTTGGACTCGCTCGGCCCTTCCTTTATTCAATTTATTACCAATTGTGGTTTATTAACACTGACCGTGAGAGACGAGAATCGCTCCGGGGGCGAGTGAATGATTAAAACAACAAGAGGGGTTCAAAACCGGCGCAAGCGCGTGAGGGATAGCCTATACGGCGCAATAAAGCGTAGGTATAAACGGTTAATACGGCGCGGCCATATAGCTGGTTAAGACGGCGCGCAATGGATTGGAGCGCGCCGGAAAGGCGCAAGGAAGTTTTTTTGTTTTTTGAGTGTAGGGTTAATCTGGCGCGGGGGGGGGGGGGGGGGTACCGCGCCGTATTAGGGCGCGCCGGGTTAAGGCCGCGCCGTTTTAGCTTATTTTCGATGAATTTCAAATCATTTGAGTTTGTTAAGTTTATGTTGAGGGTTTTGAAGCCATTTTGAGGCCAATTGTTCGTTAAATGGAAGTCCGGAACCCTCCAAGAATGACGTGATAAGCCAGTGCGAGGTTCCTACTCGAGCACCGGGATAATTGGGTCCAGAATGAGTATTTCGTTATGGTTTATTCATTATTAATCTGTCCAAAATTGGACAGCATCTCCCCTGAACCTGAAGAGTTGCAGGGGAGAAGCGGGGTCATGCTCACCTATGGAACAAGCCCCTAAACCGCCGGTCTACACGAAGGCAGCCAGCAAACCCCATTGGATAGGATACCCCGAGGACTAGCCTGCTAGGGGCACCAAGGTTCCATAGGGGGAAGAAACGTAGAGATGAAGCCATTGACGATGGGAACAGCACCCCGAGGGCTAGCCTGCGAGGAGCACATATCCCCGGCCTTCATTGGGTCCTGAATTGTTGGGGGCGAGCTCGTTGAGCCAAGACCCCTCTGTTGCTATATGCTGTGGGCTCTGGGAGAAACGCCTGCCATCGAGGGGTAGGGTTCTTAGTTGCCCAGCAGTTCCGTGAAGCCACAGGGGGAATGTTCCCCTCCCCGGGTGATCGGGACGATGAGAAAACCTCGGAATAGTTTGGATGATCGTGATGCACAGATGCAGTAAATGCATAAACGAGACGGGCTCGTTGCAGGGGCATATGCTCGAACAATTGGAAAGCAACATTCAGGGGATGGACCCTATGCATGGCGGAAAGAGGCACGCGCAGAAGCACGGCTCCATCCGAGAAGAGAAAGGGATGCGAAAACCCTTGAATCAAACATGAGAATGATCGAAAGAAAAGTCCCCGGGGAGGGGGTGTCTCTGTAGCCCACGATGATTCAGGGCACGATGTAGACCTCGAAGAAACCGGAATTAGAACGGTGCGGAGAAGAGCTCAGACACACGCATTGGCATGGATAAAAGAGGGGCTAAGGATCATTCATTCGATCTATTCATTTGAGCATTTACACGCGCACATATATTACCATCCCAGAAACGGGAATGGTTTAGCATTTACATGGTGAGAGTACAGCACCGGCACCATTGCTCGGTCGCCGTTCTACAATATCATAGGCAGAGGACGCTCGGAGCGCAATAACAGGGGAAGAAAAAAGAAAAGAAATCACGTGGAGGGGGGAGGAGAATCGACTCATATCATCATCGCTCCTCCCCCCCCTCGCTTACATTCGATGGGTGGAAGTCTCAGAAGAGAGATCTGCGGAAAATAGGAAAAGAATCAGCACCCGCGCCCACCTGTTCCTGAAATAGGGTATCGTAGAGGAAGAAGACGACTGACCGAAGCTCCTCCGAAGAAGCCATGCTCCCTCTCTTCTTCAAAGGAAAGCCCTCTCGAAAAACCCTACTCTCTTTTCCTTCCTCTTTTTTTCTTCTCAGCTCTCGATCTGTCTCTCCCCTCTGTTCTTCTTCTCGAACAGCCATCTATATATAGGGGCATGAGTTCGAATGTTAAACCGGCGTGGGATTGGCGTGCCGGGAAGAGACTTCATCAGCCTATCGTGTCGGGGTTGGAGCCATCTGATAGGGTGACTTGCGCGCCGGAATAGCTAGGCGTTGAAGGGGATTTAGCGCGTCGGGATCAGGGGCATCGGATGAGGGGCGCGCCGGTTTAAGGCACGCTGGGCTGATGCTCCTCGTGCGCTTCAAGCCAGTCGATGAGTCCGGGGATGATTCCGGGAGTCACCGTGAACATTATCTCACCAATGCCCCTCGAAACCTTGGCGGGATGTCTTGTCGAAGCTCCCAGGTCGACGTACGGCCGTTCTTGAGACTCCAGATAGCTTTGATTTGATCGTACGGGCTTTCCGCCGACACGGCCTTCGGCTCTACGATCCATGCTGTTGGTCCGGCCTGGCTCGTACCCAGAGCTCTCTAGGGGGTTGGATAACACCATAGATAGTTCCGCCTGCGCTGGGCGATCATTCGGCCACTAACAGGCCCATCTTGGCGGGAAGCCGTGCCCATGTCGGGCGATCGGGATCTTCCACCGACAGAGCTTTCGGTCTTCCGTTTTGGAAAGCCAGGGGGAAACTCCTTTGTCTTTAGGAGAGCCTTTTCATGTGGTGGGGGACAACCGAATAGACCATCGTCCTTGATCGGACAACGGGTGTAGTGGATGCAGCACGACAAAGTCGATGCCGGTTCATTGGGCAGGCTTGGTCGCACTGCCGGTTGGTTGTGGATTCATCTCGGCTCTCCTGAGGTGAAGTCCCCACGTCCATACGGAATGACTCGAGACTCTGGCAGCTTGAGAAATCCTCGATGTGTTGATCTTTATCGGCTCCCGCGCTTCGGTGGGCCGGGTCATTCGTCCTTATGGCTTGGTCACCGACGATCATATTTTGGGTGCCAACAGGGGGCCCTCAGCCATTTCCCATTGGTCCATGTCATCCTTGTGGGGCTGGTCAACCATCCTAGGTGGCCTTCTAGAAGGGTTGAATGCCAATAGCCACATGGGTAGACAAGAGGGTAAGAATTTCCATGGTAGGCTACCGACCATGTCAACTTGTCCCCCTTACCTCCCCTTGGTCAATAGGCCCCCCCCTTATATATTATTTTTATTTTTCTGTGTGTTGTTCACACTTCATCCCAGCCCTCCATTCCCCATCCCTAGATCCAAGGGTCTACATTTGATTAGATACATATCATATAAAAGGGTGTATTTTCATTTGAAAATTAATGAAAGTTAGAAAATTTTGTTGAATGCCAAGAAGGCTTCTTGCGCCCCCAGCTCCCTCCCCGTGGTTTCATCTCCTCCAACCCCCAATTCTAGAGTAGTTTCATCTCTATCCCCTCCCCTCAATCTCTGGTTGTGATCTGTGCCGCCGCCGCCACCGTTCGTGCCGCCATCGGACCGCCATCGAGCCACCGTCGAAGTTCTATCTTCAGCCAACAGCAGCCCCTTCCATGAAATTCTGTAGTCTGCCCCGAGTTCTTCTTGATCTAAACATTTTATGGTGTGTTCCTATCTTCAATCCCCACCACCACAAAAAAAATCCCGTCCAAATTCTATCATTTATTATTTTTCAAATTTCGTGTGTTTCTGTTTCCCAGTTCTGTCCAGTTTCAGATCTGTGTGACAGCACCCCTGTAATCCCCCCCGCCAGCCATCCTGTTGATTTTTCCAAACCCTCCCAATTTTACAAGGAGTTCTTTCCACCGTCCCCTCACTCCATGAATTTTGCTGATTTTTGATCAGCCTTCCATCCATTTTCCAAAATTCATTCTAAGAGCCAGCTACAGTGCTATCCACTTGTTTCCAGATCCGACCTCTGTCCAGTGAAAAAATCATATCAATTCGTAGCCACCTCCAATAAGTCCACAAAAAATATTTTCATCTTCCTTGTTCAAGATCCTATAACTTTTGTGAATAGCTCAGGGGCTGAATCCGAAATCTACCTTGCGGTCAATGGCAGTTCTTAGACAAGTTCCCTGCTAATCTGAGAGTTCGGCTACTGTACAACAGGAACTCAAAAATTCAATAAAGCCCATATCCGTGTAGATCCAGGTCCGATCTCTAGGCCTAGGTTGAAGTACTTTCAGAGAGCTTTCCAACGGCACTAGTTTCGTGTCGATCCAACATCGGGGCTGATCCCAGCGTCCATTCTCGCCGGAGCGCGCGCCGGAAAACAGAACCGACAGATCCGTGGCCGGTTATTCCGACCGGTGCCGAACGGAGCCGCCCGGCCTCCGGTTGACGTTCCAGCGTGCCGCCAGCCCAGGGAACGCTTCCCAAGTGTCCCCACCACAATGGTGCCACCGGGCCCCACACGGCCCTTCCGGACCGCACGTGGGCCCCACAGTCACAAGTTCGGATGCTGCCGAAGAGATGCGAGAAGCCGCCCGTCAACCCGAATTCGGTCCTCCCGGGCCCATTTGTGTAGCCCTTTACCTCCCTGCGTGGAGTGGGCAGTGAGTCATTACTGTCATTATTGTGTATCAATTGTTCCGGGAGCACGGTTTTCGGCCGGGTCCGTCTTCCCCACGCCGGGAGCGTGGAGGTATCGTATTCGCTCCTTGCTTGGCATTTCGCTTATTTCCATATATGCTTTATATGCCGCTGCTAGAGAGCATGTTTTAGGACCTAGCTTGCTATATATTTTTATATCACCGCTGCTGCGAGAGAGAGCGAAGCCGTCCCATGACCAGATCCGGGCACGAAAGTGTGAATTGACCACCCTAGCTCTTGCCGGTTTCTCAACCGTGCACGTCCGACGCTTCCCTCGTTAAGGGACAATCACGAGCTCACCTAGAGTCCGAGGATTGCATTCCTCATTCGAGTCGTGTCTGTGGTCTCGTCCCGCATCATACTCCCATCACTGCCACCGGGGTATAAAATCCCCTCACATCGACGAAGAAGAGAAGTGAACACACATGGCAACAACAGAGACACACACAGATGGAGAGACGGGCACGAAGAAGAAGAAGCCAGAGGGAGAGATAGAGAGATTAAGCAGCCAAGCGTGAGAGAGAGGGAGAGTTGCTAAATGTAGCCGAAAGGGATGGGGAAGAGCAGGGAGCCTGTGACGACCCAAGAGATCCGGATACCGATAACCCGATATCATCGATTTACCGATACCAAGAGCTCCAGGAAGCCACCCAAGAGGCTGATGAGGCCCCGTAAGGGTTAGTGAGTGTTTGTCGAGGGGATGCATAACGAATAGAAATTACATGCGCAATATTAATTAAAGCACACATTTGAACTTTAAATGGAAGCAATTATATATATATCAGAGTGATAAAATTTATACAAGTTGTCAAGATTTATATGTCACAAGTCCACACTGTACAATGGTCCAAAAATAAATAACTACACGGGATGTAACCCGGTCAAAAGAAGAAGAAAAAGGACAGACTGACCACTAACAAACCACTGCTGGCTCTAAGATTTTTCACCAAAAGGACGAGAGAATCTAATAGCTGGTCGCTCCGTCTTACCTGAAAAAGGAAGGGGTGAGTCTCACAGCAGAGACTCAGTAGGGTTCACAAGACCTCTAACTCGCAACTAATATAAGGAAAGCAGTAAAGACATGCATTGACATAAATAAATAACAGTTTAATAAAGTTGTAAAACTAACTAAATAGTTTATAAACAGCTAACTAGCATGCCAATTAGAAATTACGTGCACGTACTCGAGATCTACCAATAGACACTAACTCAATCATTTCCAAGTGACTAAAGAAAGGGGAGGAGATCCACCAGAAGAAGAAACCAGATGCGTCCACTGACGGCTTACACTGCGTCTCAAGCATCTGCGCAAGCCTGATCATAGCATGTGAGACGCGTAACAGTACCAGAATAAGTAACTAGTCAGAGCAACACTCGTCAGTGTCAGTCCAGGTCTCTGACCACGTGTGCACACACTGGCTCGTGCCTAGAGCCAAGCCTCAAGCTAGTATTCCCCTCCGTAGGACACTACGGTTGAACCGGGGCCCACGGAACTAGCTTAAAAACCATCTCACGGGATTACCTCGCCACCTCTCCCGGGTGGGATCAACACTAAAGGTCGTCGGGCTATGACTGGTGGTTCCATCACTAGGAAAGAGAATAAAGCTCTATTGGGTCTCAAAACATGCCATCATTCATGATAACGATTAAACATTTCAAACATGCAAAACTGGATGCATAACTAATCGAATCATGTTAAAATGGCAATTATTCATTTATACATGCATGAATTTGCTAAAATGGCAAGTATGCGACTATAAATGCATAATTGATTTAATATGCTAAGATGACCATTTTTCAATAATTCAATATGCCAATTGAACATGCTAAAACAACTATTCCATAACTAATTACATAAATAATTGATTATGCTAAATTAACAAATATGCAATTATTAGATGCATAGTCAATGGAATGGGCTATATGCTAAAACGGCAATTATGCAGTGCAGATTGCATAATTAATTAGACTCGCTTGAATTAAATGCCACACGCATTGGTGGTTGAATGAAAGCCACCTCAGTTGATAAAACGGCTTGAACATGGCGAAAATGCTATATTACATGCATGGTTTAACGATCGCGCGTAGTTGCAAAACAGGCGGTCGGACACGAACCACTGCGCGTCGTTATACACACTAGCCGTGATATTCCTATCGTCATTTAATTTTGGTTCATTTACGCGGTTTAATAGTCAGCCGCTCGGGTCAATAAAAGGTTTATGGCAGACTGTTATAAACTTCTAAAATAAATTAAACACAATCCTTATCGAAGAACCGTATTCACGGAGTTCATAACTGGAATCCCTCCCAGTCGACATAAATCGATGGGATTTGTTTAACCTGTTCCCTGCCATACCATAATTTTAATAGCACAATTTATCGTCTATGAACTCAGTGACGATGGGCATGCTGTTAAAACGTAACGACGATGGGTATGCTATTAAAACATAAAGACGATGGGCATGCTATTATTACTCTATGAACCCAGCAATGATGGACATGCTTTTGGAACAGTTTAACGGGCTAGGGCTACGATCCCCTACCTTAAACGTGCCGAAATGTCCAACTCGGCCGTGAACAAGCTGAGAGACGCGTCGTGGCCCGCCTCTCTTGGTCGTCTTTCCACTCCACAGTTCGTCCCAGGTGGATGCGTCCATGTCCCTCGCGTCGCGGAGGAAGTCTCTGCCAAACCTAGCACGAGAGGAAGGCCGATTAGCCACGAGAGGGAAGGGAAAGAGTCGTCGATGTCGCCGAAGGGTTCGCACCACCGCGCCGGGGTCGGAGCCGACGAGGATGCCAATGTGGCCTTGCCTCCACTAGTCTGCCGGCGGAGCCGTCGGCCATCCTCCACCGGTCTTGGGCCGCTGCACCGCCTGGAAGAGGAAGGCGAGAGAGAGGGGGGGCTAGCGGCGGGCCTCCTCCTTGCTGCTAGGCCGCCGCCGGCGTTCCTCCGCCATCGTCGGCCAGTGGCCGCCACCGTGTCGGGGTCGCCGCGCCGACAAGAGGGCCGGAGGGGGAGGCGGAGTCACCGCCGCGGCGAGCTCGCGCGGCCGCCCGTGGGTTCGCCCGCGGTGTCCTGTGCATCGGATGAAAACGAGAAAAAGGGGGAGGGGGAGAAGAATTGGGAAAGTAGGAGAGAGAGGGGAGATCGACTGTGGGTTAAAAAGTTAAAATATTAATTTTTTTTGATTTTTGACCCCCTTTTGCATTTTAGACCCTCTAAGAAGTGAAATTGTGTATATGCCCACTAATAACCTTAAAAACTTTAATCGGGTCTCACAGTCCCTCCCTCTTAATAAAAATTTCATCCTCGAAATTTAAAAGGACGGACAAGGAGAGAACCGATGGAATTTATACCTTATTCGAACAAGAAAGGAAATTGCCGACGCATTTCATCCTCACGTTCCCCTGTAGCTTCATTGCCAGAGTGACGCTGCCAGTCATCCTTAACTAGAGGAATTACTTTATTTTTCAATCGTTGCTCACGATGATCTTCAATTCTAAGCGAATACTCCGGTATAGATAAATCTGCAGTCACTTCAGGCTAAACTGAATCATCAAGAACGTGAGATGCATCAGAAACATATTTCCTTAACTGGGACACATGAAAAACATCATGGATAGCTTGCATCGCTGCTGGCAATTGAAGTCGATAAGCCACTTGGCCTACATGTTCCAAAATAGGAAACGGACCAATATAACGAGGACTGAGCTTTCCACGCTTCCCAAATCTCATAACGCCTTTCATAGGAGATATTTTCACAAACACCATATCTCTAGGCTTAAACTGCAATGGTCGCCTGCGCTGATTTGCAAAAACTTTTCTGTCGACACTGAGCTATCAACATTTTCTATCTGATTAAGTGAACTACATCAGCACATTGCTGAACCATATCAGGTCCTGTCAACAATTTGTCACCGGCTTCAAACCAGTTCAAAGGTGTACGAAAAGGACGCCCATATAAAGCTTCATACAGAGCCATGCTGATGCTGGAGTGAAAACTATTAATATAAGCAAATTCAACGAGTGACAAATGCTGACTTCATGAACCCTGCCAGTCAGGGCAACAAGATCTCAGCATATCTTCTAAAGTCTGAATAGTCATTTCTGACTGGCCATCTGACTGTGGATGATACGCTGAACTGAATGCTAACTCTGTGCCCAACGCTTTCTGGAAACTGCGCCAAAAGTCGGAAGCAACTCGTGGGTCATAATCTGACACAAGTGATATCGATATCCCATGCAATGGCACAATCTTATCATCATAAAGCTCGGCCAATCTCTGCACACTCCAGGCAACTTTAATCGGCAATAATCTTGATGTCTTTGTCAGTCGATCAACTAACAGCCAGATACCATCGAAGCCTTGTGAAATCTGAGGTAAATTCACAACAAAATCTGTCGTGGCACGATGCCATTTCCACGTCGGAATTTCTAAAGGTTGAAGCATTCCTCCAGGTTTTTGATGCTCAGTTTTAATCTATTGGCATGTCAAACACTTAGACATAAATTCAACCACATCCTTCAACCTGGCCACCAGAACTGCCTTCCAGACTTTAATACATCTTGGTAGCATTGCGGCGAAACGCAAAACGAGATCTATGACCTTCATACGAAAAAGTATTTCTCAAGCTATCAACAGCTGGAATACACAACCTGCCTCGGAAGCTAACTAGCAAATGACTGATTTACACATTCATGCTCAGAGCATCAGCCACAACATTTGCATCACCTTCCATAGACCGAAAAGGGTCCAAACGATATTAAAAACGCTAAGAACGGGCGATTTCATCACATCGACTCCAGATGAGTTACAGGTAGATTCGGACTTATACCGACTCTGATTCTCAACCAGACACCGTAAAACTGGCGGGGATGATGGCCCAACATGCCGGAGTTCAATTGAAACTAATAAGATATGAAACCGTTGCCAAAGTGACTGAATCGCGCCGAAAACCATCTCACGAGCCCGAATGTCGATTTTGAATTCACCGATCAGAATCGTGCTTATCACACTCCGCTTCTCGTACCGTCACACGCCTGACCAACTCTGCGTCATCACCACCTCGCCCACAGATCTTCTCCGTCTACAGCCGGAGCAGAGAGAGGAGAGAAGGGAGAACAAGAGAAAGAAAAGGCACATGAGATAATGAGTTGGAGGAGAGAGGAAGGGAAAGGAAAGGGTGAAAAATTAGGAACTTTCCTAATTCCCAAAAATTCGATCCTCTGATTCAGAAAAATTTGAAAAAGTAATTGAAACGTTCCTCTTAATGCGAACATAGCAGCAGCAATGTCCTCAAAGAGAAAAAATGGGACAAAGATAGTCTTTTTCCCTAATAAACCTAACAGCTATGCTCGCAGTTCTTTCAATTCGATTGGAGCCACATGGTAAGGTTCCTATGCTAAAGGTGCCACAGCTGAAATTAATTCAATTACCATCTCTATTTCTCGCTGAGGAGGTAAGCATGGTAACTCATCAGGAAATACATCAAGAAATTCACAGACCACAGGAATGACATTGATATCCTGTTGTGGTGCCTCAACAACAACCACGGAAGCTAAGAATCCCTGACAACCTGCATTAAGCAATCTACAGGCTCGTATAGCAGAAATAAGCAAGCGAGAAGAATGAGATCGAATATCTTGAAAGTAGAATGCTAGTCTTCCCTGTGGTCGAAAGTAGACTTTTCTGGATCTGCAATCAACCACGGCTTCGTACTCTTTTAACCAACCTATGCCCAGAATAATATCAGAATCAACCAGCCGCATCGCATATAATCTAGCTCGCAACTATTGATTATTAATCATAATAGGAGTCTCTTCTAGGCAGAGAGACCTAGACATGAAAATTTCAGAAGACAAATCAACTAGCAACTCACATGTCAACTCAGATATCAACTCCTCGATACATACAATAAGGTCTTCAGAAACAATTGAATGAGAAGCACTTAGATATAATGGAACATGATTTGCATAACCATAAAGTATAATTGTACCTTCCACGAGATACGATGCCACGGCTTCAGCACGAGTTAGACCTTCGCTTTTGCTTTCCGTCGACTGAAGTAGGTTGCTGAGACGAGGCTGAAGCTTGGGAATGTTGTTGAGGTTGTGGTGGTGAAGAAGATCTAAACTGAGACGGCTGTGGTTGAGAAAACTGCACCGATTTTGGCCTCAGAGGGCAATTTCGAACCACGTGTCCCGGTTGATCACATAAGTAACAAACCACTGGCAACGAACACGGTACGCCTGGGTGGCTCCCACCACATCTTGAACAATGCCTCAGTTGACTCGCCACAAGTCCCTGACATTGCTGAGAAGAAGGCGCTGACTGCTGAATAATGCCAAGAGATGCCTGCTGGGCAAGCCACTTCTTACGCTCCCTGAATCTCTTGAACTTGTTCCTGATCTTCTTGAACCAGGGTTCACACCGACAGTAGGTATAGAAAAGGGAACACTCGTCGCAGTCTGTTGAATGACTTGCCGAACAGTACCTGAAGATGCCTGCTTGGCAAGCCGCTTCTTAGCCCTTCTGATCATCTTCTTAGACTTCTTAGTCTTGGATTTCTTCGGAACAGAAGGACCACTAGAAGAAGGAACAACAGATGGAACAGAAGGTGGCACTCTTTGCAGTTGAATTGTGGCCCGCACCATATTACCTGCTTCCGAGCATTCCATTGAACGGAACACGCGCTCGGTAGCATCTAGCCACGCCTTAACTGCCTCAGGATCTGCTCGGCCTTCAGAAGTTAGTGAATAGGACAGCAGAGGCTCTCTGCCAGAGCCACCCTAAAAATCATCTCCAAGTCGAGCAGGACGATCATCTTGAGCTAGAGCTGGCACAAGCACAGGAGGACGGGAGGGGCCACTATCCTCCCTGGGAACACGGGGACTCCTACGAGGCGGCATATTAATCTAAAAAGCACACAACAACGAAGAATAATAGAAAATCCGTCAACAAGCACGGAAAACATCCTAAGCCAGCAATAGTAGACTCACATGGACTTGTTCTGTACTAATGCAATTTCAATTCCTTATACAATTCCTCAACACCGCTCTGATACCAACTGTGACGACCCAGGAGATCCGGATACTGATAACCCGATATCATCGATTTATCGATAACAAGAGCTCGGGGAAGCCACCCAAGAGGCTGATGAGGCCCCGTAAGGGTTAGTGAGTGTTTGTCGAGGGGATGCATAACGAATAGAAATTACATGCGCAATATTAATTAAAGCACACATTTGAACTTTAAATGGAAGTAATTATATATATATCAGAGTGATAAAATTTATACAAGTAGTCCAGATTTATATGTCACAAGTCCACACTATACAATGGTCCAAAAATAAATAACTACACGGAACGTAACCCGGCCAAAAGAAGAAGAAAAAGGACAAACTGACCACTAACAAACCACTGCTGGCTCTAAGATTTTTCGCCAAAAGCACGAGAGAATCTAACAGCTGGTCGCTCTGCCTTACCTGAAAAAGGAAGGGGTGAGTCTCACAGCAGAGACTCAGCAGGGTTCACAAGACCTCTAACTCGCAACTAATATAAGGAAAGCAGTAAAGACATGCATTGACATAAATAAATAACAGTTTAATAAAGCTGTAAAACTAACTAAACAGTTTATAAACAGCTAACTAGCATGCCAATTAGAAATTACGTGCACGTACTCGAGATCTACCAATAAACACTAACTCAATCATTTCCAAGTGACTAAAGAAAGAAGAGGAGATCCACCAGAAGAAGAAACCAGATGCGTCCACTGACGGCTTACATTGCGTCTCAAGCATCTGCGCAAGCCTGATCATAGCATGCGAGACGCGTAACAGTACCAGAACAAGTAACTAGTCAGAGCAACACTCGTCAGTGTCAATCCAGGTCTCTGACCACGTGTGCACACACTGGCTCATGCCTAGAGCCAGGCCTCTAGCTAGTATTCCCCTCCGTAGGACGCTACGGTTGAACCGGGGCCCATGGAACTAGCTTAAAAACCGTCTCACGGGATTACCCCGCCACCTCTCCCGGGTGGGATCAACACTAAAGGTCGTCGGGCTACGACTAGTGGTTCCATCACTAGGAAAGAGAATAAAGCTCTATTGGGTCTCAAAACATGCCATCATTCATGATAACGAGTAAACATTTCAAACATGCAAAACTGGATGCATAACTAATCGAATCATGTTAAAATGGCAATTATTCATTTATACATGCATGAATTTGCTAAAATGGCAAGTATGCGACTATAAATGCATAATTGATTTAATATGCTAAAATGGCCATTTTTCAATAATTCAATATGCCGATTGAACATGCTAAAACAACTATTCCATAACTAATTGCATAAATAATTGATTATGCTAAACTAACAAATATGCAATTATTAGATGCATAGTCAATGGAATGGGCTATATGCTAAAACGACAATTATGCAGTGCAGATCGCATAATTAATTAGACTCGCTTGAATTAAAATGCCACACGCATTGGTGGTTGAATGAAAGCCACCTCAGTCGATAAAACGGCTTGAACATGGCGAAAATGCTATATTACATGCATGGTTTAACGATTGCGCGTAGTTGCAAAATAGGCGATCGGACACGAACCGCTGCGCGTCGTTATACACACTAGCCGTGATATTCCTATCGTCATTTAATTTTGGTTCATTTACACGGTTTAATAGTCAGCCGCTCGGGTCAATAAAAGGTTTATGGCGGACTGTTATAAACTTCTAAAATAAATTAAACATAGTCCTTATCGAAGAACCGGATTCACGGAGTTCATAACCGGAATCCCTCCCGGTTGACATAAATCGACGGGATTTGTTTAACCTGTTCCCTGCCATACCATAATTTTAATAGTATAATTTATCGTCTATGAACTCAGCGACGATGGGCATGCTGTTAAAATGTAACGACGATGGGTATGCTATTAAAACATAAAGACGATGGGCATGCTATTATTACTCTATGAACCCAGCAATGATGGACATGCTTTTGGAACAGTTTAACGGGCTAGGGCTACGATCCCCCTACCTTAAACGTGCTGAAATGTCCAACTTGGCCGCGAACAAGCTGAGAGACGCGTCGCGGCCTGCCTCTCCTGGTCGTCTTTCCACTCCATGGTTCATCCCGGGTGGATGCCTCCACATCCCTTGCGTCGCGGAGGAAGTCTTCCGCCAAACCTAGCACGAGAGGAAGGCCGATTAGCCGCGAGAGGGAAGGGAAAGAGCCGTCGATGTCACCGAAGGGTTCACACCACCGTGCCAGGGTCGGAGCCGAAGAGGATACCGACGTGGCCTTGCCTCCACTAGTCCGCCGGCAGAGCCGTCGGCCGTCCTCCACCGGTCTTGGGCCGCTGCACCGCCGGGAAGAGGAAGGCGAGAGAGGGGGGGGGGGGGCTAGCCGCGGGCCTCCTCCTCCTTGCTACTAATCCGCCGCCGGCGTTCCTCCACCATCGCCGGCCAGTGGCCGCCACCGTGCCGGGGTCACCGCACCGACAAGAGGGCCGGAGGGGGAGGCAGAGTCACCGCCGCGGTGAGCTCGCGCGACCGCCTGTGCGTTCGCCCGCGGTGTCTTTTGCGTCAGATGAAAACAAGAAAAGGGGGAGGGGGAGAAGAATTGGGAAAGTAGGAGAGAGAGGGGAGATCGACCGTGGGTTAAAAAGTTAAAATATTAAGTTTTTTTTATTTTTAACCCCCTTTTGCATTTTAGACCCTCTAAGGAGTGAAATTGTGTATATGCCCACTAATAACCTTAAAAACTTTAATCGGGTCTCACAGAGCCGTTGCCCCTACCTGACCCCATCCCTCTCCTCAACCGTTCTCCTTCTCTGGATGTTCTTGTTCCTTTCCCCCTCCTACCTCTAATGTATCACATTGTATTTGGCCTTTGGCCACGAACCTTGGTCACCTTGTTCTTCATGAATTAAAATGCATTTCATTTTCTGTCTCTTGTTATTCCTGTTAAGATTCTACTCCATGCCGGTGCGTTTCGGAGTTTAGCTTGCCCTCCCCTTTGGTTTTTCTAGTTTCCTGCATTAGCTATCTTCCAAAACACTGGCTTATCCAACGTGATGGATCGGGTCTTGTCGTGGTGGCATTAGGTTGGCTCATTCCAACGAATTCCTAGTTCAGCAAGGGAGGTTTTCCCCCCTTTTTTCGGGGTGCCATCTGCCTCTTCCCTTAAACAGTTTGATCCCATGGTTGCCATTCAACACCCCGAACCCCTCCATTAGCTAGAGTGTTTCCCACTCTGCCCAGACTAACCCCTGACCGGCACACCCTCATGAGCCTTGCTCGGTACCCCTGCCAAACCCTCTGGTTGGTGCACACCTAGCCTCTCCAGCCCGGTGCACCCCTTATCCATCCAGTCCGGTGCACCCTTGGACCTCCCTTGCCCAGTGCACCCTCGACCCTGCTCGGCCGGCACACCTTCAACCCCTCCCAGCCGGCACAGCCTTGGCCCTTCTAGCTCGGCACACTTCACCCCCTGGCCGGTGCACTCTTCAACCCCTCCAGCCCGGCACGCTCCTTGATCCCTCTTGCCCGACACGCTTGTCACCCTTTCTTACTTGGTACGCCCTGGCCGGCCAGCTTTCCACGGCACACCTGCAACCTTGTTCTAACTGAGTATCTCCCTGCCTGCTATCCATGGATTCTCTGAAGTCTTCTCAAAGGTGCTGTTGCCCCTGGCACGCACCTCGAATTGCAGGGTCTCGCCACTCGTTGTGTGCGCGGTCCCCTTTCACCCCCCCTTGCGTCCGGGTCAAGGGGAGATGCTGCCAAATTTTTGCCAAGATAATAGATAGGTTAAAAGACAAAAGGAAGCAACAAACAAATAAAAGGAACAACAACAAGATGCCTCCGTGAGTCGAAAAGCATTGTGGAAGATACAAAGAGAACTGGGCCCGCATTGCTGTGGCATTTGTGATGGTTCAGACCAAGGTACCGATTGAATAACAAAAAAAGGAATCAATATATAAATATATATATATACATATAATAAATAAATAAAATAATAATAATAATAATAATAAAATTAAACCAAGTTAGAATAATAATAAATAATAAAAAATAACAATAATAGAATAAAAATGATAACAAAATGATGACAAAACAACAATAATAATAATATCAATAAAATAAATAAATAATAATAATAATAATAAGGGGAACAATAATAATAAATAAATAAATAAACATATAAAAGAAAATAAAAAATATATAAAGCATAAATATGTGCAATAATAAATAAAGCATCAAAACAATAAACAAATCTTCAAATTGGAGTGTCGTAGGAAACTCTGCCTTTAGCCCAAAACCCAAACTCACATCGATCTTAGTAGCCCAAAACCCGAGCTAGCATCAACCTTACCCCAGACTAGCATCGACCTTACCCCAAACTAGCATCGACTTTACCCCAGCTAGCTTCGACATTACCCCAAACTAGCATTGACCTTACCCCCAGACATGCACCAACCTCTTTTCAGCCCTTTTGTCCTATCCTCCCACACGTGCCCCAAATGCAACAACAAAAAAATAAATAACAATGACAACAAACTGACCATAAAAAATATAATACAAATAAATAATAATAATAATAAATAAGCTCGCCATCAAAAAAAGATAATAATAACATAAATTAATAAAAAAGGGGAAATTCAAGTAATAATAACATGTTGAAGCCTGCTCCGTAGCCTCGTTTCTCCTCGGGACCTCGTGTACAAGGGGGAATATCAATGCCGCCCTCTCCAAGTCGGGTTCAGATCTCGGGAGCCCTCCCGATATGGTCGTAATCTGGTGTTGCCCTAGGCCAATAGTTCATCGAACCAGGATTCACTCCCACCCTTTCATCGAAATTGCCGTAAACTCGACATACATTAGTGCGGGTTTATTTCCGTTTCCGTTGTGCTTTCAATACGGACCTTCGTCCGAACATAAAGTGGCGCATGAGTGACCGATATAATCTGAGCGATCGTATCCTGATACGGGATTTTAGCATAGTTTGGCCTTCTCTATCTTCTTGCGTTATTAGTATTCTCTTTAGGCCGCAAGGCCCTTAATTCCAGTAATTAATCAAGGGTTTTTCCCTCGTATGGGGGATGTAAATAACGTCGTGACCTTTATGGCACGGCGAGTTTTGGTCCCGACACGAACAACACAACTGTCTGATTGAGTCAGATAGAGCGCACCTATGGACTTCTTTGAAGTCCGAACTAATCGTCACTTTGTGACTGACACGCCCTCGCACTAAACAAACGAATCGAATATAAAGCGAAAAAAAGTGCGCCCACAAGTCTGGCACGCCTGGTCGCCCTTCGATCTCAGAAAATGGCTCTTACCTTCGGCTCTCAGGTCGTAGTAAGTCAAATGCGGAATGACTACCTTGCTGTCCCCCTATGCTCCGGGAACTTCCCTCCCGTGGTGGGCTTCCCCAACTTCCTTGGGGTGGCCTTCGTGAACCTGCTGGACGTGGAAGCATCCGACGCTGTCAAGGACAACGCCCCTACCCAGGGAGTCATCGAAGTTGCTGCTGGTCGAGCATTGGCCAAGAATACCACCACTGTCCCAGCTAGGACGATAAGCTGCAATGTGTACCACTGGCACCAGACTACCCGTGGGCATGCCAGTCACAAAGTGACAATTTATTTGGGCTCCGTGGAAGCCCATGGTGCGCTCGATCTGACTCGGTCAAACGATTGCGTGGTTCGTGTCGGGACCAAAGCCCGCCGCACCATAAAGGTCACGGCTTTATTTACATCCCCTCGGAGAGGGGAACGCCCTCGATTAATTACCAGGAATCAGGGCCTCATGGCCTAAAGAATTATATTGGGAGAAACAAGACGATAGCGATCTTGAATAAGCCGGGAGCCCTATGTCTAGGGAAGCAAGCGTTCGAAACATGTTGGTCACTCAGAGAGTACCATTTAATATTCGGATGAGTGTCCGGCTTGAGGGCAGCGTGATTGTCATGGGAAAATCGGAGCATGTGTATGCCGGGGTACGGCAAACTTACTGTTCAGAGGAACGGAAAACATTCAGTTAAACTTTGGTTAGAGTGGTCAGAAATCAGCGAGTTTATTGGCCCGGTGCAAGATCAAGCTGTGACCACACTGCGGTGGGCCCCCCACGGTCGAAGTCGGGCTCACGTGGGCATCGTCAATACTTCCGGTGCCAAGGGGGCAGCGGGAGAATGTCCCGGGATCAGATCCCAAAACAAAGATATGCTCGAGGTTAGCAGGCTATAGGTCTAGGACGTGAGTCAGGCAATAACCATGATTGGGACGAACCCGAGGTTCAAGCATGACCCACATAGGTCTTATCGATATTCCCATATGTGGGGTCCGAGTATGACGAGAGCCTCCTCATTCCATTCAGGTTTTGTCGATCATTCATGGACCACTTTATGTTCGGACAAAGGTCCGTATTAAAGATACGACGTAGATGGAAACAACCCCGTACAAATGTATGTCGAGTTCACGGCAATTTCAATGAAGAGCGGGAATGAATCCCAATAGAATGAATCCGATTTGACGAACTATCGGCCCAGAGCAATGCCAGATTACGAGCATATCGGGATGGTTCCCAAGGTCCGAACCCGACTTGGGGGGGGGGGTGACGTTAATATTCCCTTTACGCCAGGTCTTAAGGGGACACAGGGCTACGGAGCAGATCTCATCGTTTTATTATTATTTGAATGTTTATCATTATTATTTGTTAGTTTATATATATTTTTGATTGAGTTTGTTATTACTATTTATTTGTTTTTCTTATGATTTATTTATTCATTATTATTATTATTGGGTTTATTATTATTGTTTATTCATTTTATTATCATTTATTTGCTTATCACTTCTTGTTGAGTTTGTTATTATTATTCATTTATTTTGTTATCATTTATTTATTTATCATTTTTGTTGAGTTTGTTATTATTATTCCTTGTTTCTTTATTGCTATTATGTGTTTATTTCTTCTTTTTAGGCATTTGTTATTATTGTCATTTATTATCATATTTTTTATTCATTTATTATTATTATTTATTCCCTTTTTGTGAGTTTGTTGTCATTATTATATTTATTATTATTATATTTTTTCTTTTGCATTTGGGGCATGTGCCGGGTGGAGTATTGGGCGTGTACCGCTGGGGGGAACGCGAATGCACCGGGTGAGGGTGGCCAAGGCTGCGCCGGGTGGCGGCAGCTGAGAGGCTGTGCCGGGCTAGGGAGCGCACCGGGCAAGGGCTGGCTTGGGTGTGCCGGTGAAGGGCTGGGCGTGCCGGTGAAGCTTGGGTAGGTGTGTCGGGGAGGCGCCAAAGGGGCGTACCGGGCTGGGGTGCATGTGAGGTGGCTGGGCGTGCCGGCGAAGCCCCGGGGCAAGGCGTACCGGTGAAGGCTGGGATGGGTGGTGTGCTGGGCTGAGGAGAGGGCAAGTGTGCTGGCAGAGGGTGTTGGGGATGTGTGCCGGGCAAGGCACCAAGGGATAGGTGGGCTGAGGCGTGCTGGCCAAGGGTGGCTGGGGTGTACCAGGGAAGAGGCTGTGTCGCTGGAGGGTTCAAAGAGCTGGGGTTGAGTGTACTGAAGAAGATTCAAGGCAGGGTGTACCGGCGGAGGTCCGGACGGGGTCCACTCCTCTTCCATTCTTATGTCTTTTCCTTTTCTTTTCTCTCTTGATTTTATTCAGTTTGCATGGGTCGCTTCTTTCTTTCTCTTGATTATCTTCCATTCTTTCTCCCCTGAGGATGAATGTTCAAGTTGCTTAGTTGTCGTTCGATTCGGCTCTCTTTGTGTTGATTACGGTTCCCTTGCCTTGGTTGAAGTGTTTTACCGTTGTTCATTTCATTGGTTTGTTGCTCCCTTTAGTCTTTTAACGTGTTATTGTTCCATTTGTTTGTTGCGTCCTTTTGCCTTTTTAATATGTTATCATTTCTAACAAACAATTCGACAGCATCTTCCCTTGACCTGGATGGTAAGGGAGATACAGGGTACGCGCCCACAGGGAGTGGCGAAACCCGACAATTGGGGGTGCGTGCCAAGGGCGACAACACCTTTGATAAAACCTGAGAAAACCCAGATGAAATGACAGATAGGAGACCTCCCTAGGACTGGTCAAGGGGCACCAGACAAGGAGGAAGGACTGATGACTGGTGTACCGGCCAGGAAGCCGACAGGGGCTAGAGAGGTGTGCCAGGCTGGGTTCGAGCGGGGCTATGCCGGGGAAGGCCCCCGGGGGCTGTGCCGATGAACGGGGCCAAGGTGTGCCGCTGAAGAAGTGTACCGGTGGGGGTTGGCCAGGAGTGTGCCGCTGAGGGCTGGGGAGGCTGCACCGGGCAAGAAAGGACATGGGCGCACTGGGTAGGTTCAACTGAGAGTTATTGAGGGTGGAGAAGGTATCAGTCTAGGGATACCGGGCTGACCGAGTCAAGTGAGGGCTTGATTGGAGGGAAAAGAAGGGGGCCAAGGAAGCTGCTAGGTGTGGACGTTCAGAGGTGCAGGAAGGACATGAGTGAAGAGATCCGTGGCCCTGTAGGGAGGCTAAAACACCGGAGGGGAGGAAGAGCACGATCAAACGCATGCAAATACCCAAGCGGATGGAGACAATGAAAGATCCCAAAAGGGGTTTTTATTCAAGAAGGAAAAGGGCCACAAACGGCCGTGTATAATGCGAACGTCGGAGTACAAGATATAGAACAATAGGAAGAGGAAGAAGGGGGATGGAGAGGAGGAGACGGGGGAGTTGGGATCGAGCAGGGGCGACAGCTCCCTGCTCTTCCCCCTCCCCTACACCACAGCAAGCTCTCACTCTCCTTCTCTCTCTCTTCTATTACTCTCTATCGCTCGTCGGTGATCACCGGAGGGCCTCCCTCTTCTTCTCTTCTTCTTATTCTTCTCTTCTTCTTCCTCTGAAGGCGGTGGCTCTGTGTCGCGCCTTTCTTGGTGTGGGTGTATCTCTCTACGTCTGTGTTTAGCATGGAGAAGAGGGGTTTTTATACCCCGGCAACGGCGAGATCCATCAAAGGCGGTAATGTCCGTGGCATTGAATGGGATTTGACTCGCTTGTCCTGGGCGGCAGGAGGGGTAGGCTGCGTGCCTTTAGAAGGGGACGACACCTCAGCTAGCCCCACTGCACGTCGAGGATCCTAGGGGGATGGGTGTCACATTCGTTCTGCCGGTTGCACCGGGTGGCGAAGCGTGCCGCTAAACGGCCAGACACCTATGCCGCTGGAAGGCCCAAGAAGTGTGCCGCTAGAGAGCCGCCGAAACGTGCCGCTGGAGAGCCCAGCAGGTGTGCCGCTAGGCGGTGTATAGGGGGCGTGTCGCTGGAGAGCCGCCGAAGCGTGCCGCTGGGTGGTGTATAGGGGGCGTGCCGCTGGGGAGTCGCCGAAGCGTGCCGCTGGAGAGCCCAGCAGGTGTGTCGCTGGGCAGTGTATAGGGGGCGTGCCGCTGAGCGGCCTACGAGCGTGCCGCTAAGGAGTGCAGCCTAGGCGTGCCGCTAGAGGCGTTTGGGCGGTGTGCCGGTTAAGACACCTGGGGGAGTGTGCCGTTAGAGGGGGCAACCTGGGAGTGCCGCTGGGGGCACTTAAGAGTGTGCCACTGAGAGGCACTAAAGGTATGCCGTTTGGGACAGCATAAGGGCATGCTGCAGGGGCAGACTTGAGCCCGTTGCGAGCATGAATTGCGGTCCATTTGATTCTCTTCGGGGCCCACGGGTTGTGAGCTTTCCAGGGGTTAATTTCTCTCTGCCGTCGTGACTCTAGAGATGGCTTCACGGTAGTGTACATATTCGGGGAGTCTGGGTGGCTAGTCTCTCCGGGGCTTTTTGCTTGATGTTGTTGTTGATGTGAGACAAAGCAGGACATATGGACGTGCAATTTTACACGTCCACAAATGCCCGCCACCTATGGGTGACGCGGGCAAAGGATGAGCCGAGCGGTGCACGCGGGTGCACTTACCCTCATATTGTGTTTCCTTTCTCCTCCCCCCTTTTTTTCTTTATTTTTTTCTTCTCTATTCTTCTTCCTCTCTTTTTTCTTCTTTTCTTCTTCCTCTCTTTTTTCTTCTTCTTCTTTTTTTTCTTTCTTCTTTCTTCTTTTTTTGTTCATTTTTTTCTTATTATTTTCATTTTCTTCTTCTCTTTCTTCTGTTTTATAACAACTCTGGACAGCTGTAGGCATGGATGCCGATGTTTGGATAGCTGTCGGCTGGGGCGCCGATGATTAGAAAGCTGTCAGCTTAGGAGCCGATGGTTGGAAAGCTGTTGGCGTGGAAGCCAATAATTGGATAGCTGTTGGCTGGGAAATCGATAATTGAAAAGCTGTCGACCCAGGGGCCGATAATTGCAAAGCTGTCGGCTCAGGGGCTAATAGTGTAAATGCTGTCGACCCAGGGGCCGATGATTGAAAAGCTGTCGGCTCAGGGGTCGATAATTGAATAGTTGTCGGCTCGGGGGCCGATGATTAGAGTTGAGAAACCGGGCCATGCGGGCCGAAACCTGGGAGGCAGGCTAGAAAAGCTGAAGTCAATGCTTCTTGTGAAAGCGGGCAAGTTGTAGGAGCCTAGGTTAATTTTAGAAAGGCAGGCCACACGGGCCACAGTTGAAGTTGGGAGAGCGGGCTGCAAGAGCCGAAGTCGGTAGAGCGAGCCACGAGGGCGGAGAGAAGGGTTCATTCCTTTACTGATCTGGGCGGCGGGTCCAAGTCCAAAGGGGTATTCATCACCCAAAGGGACGGAGAGAAGAGTTTGTTGATTCAAAAGAGATATTCATCACCCGAAGGGATGGAGAGGAGAGTTTGCTGATTCAAAAGGGATATTCATCACCCGGAGGGACAGAAGGAAGAGTCTATTCCTTTAATGATCCGGATGGAAGGTCCAAATCAAAAGAGGTATTCGTCACCCGAAGGGACGGAGAGAAGAGCTTGTTCGTTCAAAAGAGGTATTCGTCCCCTGAAGGGACAGAAGGAAGAGTTTGTTCCTTGAATGATCCAGACGAGAGGTATGAATCGGAAGGGATATTCGCCACCAAGAAGGGGACAGAGAGAGAAGGTTTAGTCGTTGACACGGGCTAGTCTCAGAGCAAAGGGAAGAGGGTTAATTCCTTACCCGAACGGCAGGCTCGGGCCAGGGTGAAAGGGTATTTCATTCTTTAATGCGCCGGGGGTACCGACTGTGAAATCTGAACTCGGGAAAGTGGGCCACAAGGTCCAGAATCGGTGTTGCGGAAGTAGGCCGCGAAGGCTGAAATCGGGGAAGCGGGCTACAAAAGTCAAAATTGGGGAACAGGATATGAAAGCCCAAATTGGGGAAGCGGACTATAAAAGTTGAGGTTGGAAGATCAACAAGCCGCAAGGGGGGGAAGTAGGCCGTGAGGGCCAAGATTGGGTTGTACGAGCCAGAATTGGGAAAGCAGGCTACGAAAGCCAAAATTGAGTTTATTTTTTTATCATTATTATTTTTTTATTCAAACATGCAGGCATTCGTCAGCAGGCATAACATAAGTATACATAAGGCAACTCCCTCTATAGGGGATGGGATAGGGACATCGCCCACAATTCGCAGACACGGTGCGGGCCAGGAGGCACAGCTAAGGGGTGGTGCACCCGTCCAGAGGATATCGCATGTCTTGCATGCATAGATTAAATTCACGCATTTCACCCAAGGCAATTCTCTGTTGTGTGGAGGAGAAGACGTGTGAGCAAAAGGCCCTAAACATAGGGATACGCAGGTTTTCTAAGCAACACTCAGGGATTACTCTAGCACCTACACATGGGTTTCAGGCTCTCGATTTCGGTAGCTTCGCACTGCCCCCATCTATTTATTTTGGTAGCGGATTTCACCGTTCGGCGTGAGTCTCCTCATGTGTCTCAATGGGGATTCCTGGCTACTAGGATTCGTCCTTATTATAATTCTATTGTGGATTCCACCGTTCGGCGCGAGTCTCCTCATGTGTCTCAATGGGGATTCCCAACTACTAGGCTTCATCCTTATTGAAATTTGCTTCGCCATTTCGCGCGAGTCTCCTCATGTGTCTCAATGGGGATTCCCGGCTACTCAGACTCACATTTTTTTTGCATCATTTTTTTATGTGAGGGTAGGCAGCTTTTTCCTCACGATTACCTTTCACGCGAGTGCAGAAATTCAAGTATCCGTAGAGTGCTAAGAAGAAATTCGGGCAATCCCTGTGGTTGAAGGCCATTGAACACATTAAGTGCCAAGTGGGGAGTGTTGCCTCGGGTTTATTTTGTGAGTTGGGCTCAGCAATTTAGCCATGACTCTTTCCCTTGACGTGTGCACCCGCCATAATTGGGTTCCCTTCGAGCGTATGCCGTGACGCACGTGCATCCGGAATCGAGGTGATATTATTTAGCAAGGAAACATGGTCCTAGAAAATTCCAAGGAGGTGCGTTATTCTATATTATAAGCAAGCATGCAAGCAGGACAGCCAAGCATTTTTTTTGTTTTGTTTTCTCTTTCTTTTTTTTCTTTCTTCTCTTTCTTTTTTTTTTACGTAGGAACACATTGTTGTTACGTATAAGTGTAGTGATAGTAGAGGTATTAGGAAAGTTGACCGCAAAGGGTCGAAAGGACATTAGGGAAGCGGGCTATAGAAGATAAAGGACATTAGGGGAGCGGGTCATAAGGGCCAAAAGATGCCAGGAAGTAGGCCGGAAAAGCCGAAGGTTGGGGGAGTATGCTACGAGAGCCAGAATTGGGAAGCAGACCACGAAGGCCAAAGGGAAGCATGCTACGAGAGCCAGAATTGGGAAGCAGGCTATAAAAGCCAAAGGCAGGCAGGCCGCAAGGGCCCAAGTTAGGAAGCAGGCTATAAAAGCCAAAATTGGGAAGTAGGCCACAAGGGACAAAGTTGGGAAGCAGGCTGCAAGAGCCGAAGTTGAGAAGCGAGCTGCAAAGAGTCGAGATTGAGAAGGAGGCTATAAAGCCGACAGATATCAGAGAGCACGGTGGGACAGATGGATTAATCCTGATAGTGGGCCTTGGCCGACATGATTGAGCCGAAGGGCGTCGGGTAGCAGGATACGAGAGCCGAGGAGAAGGGTCCCTTTTGTTCTCTGGCCAGGGAGGGGTCCAGTCCAAAGTGAAAGGTCTATTCTTTTGTTCTCTGGCCGAGGAAGGATCCGAACCAAAGTTAAAGGTTGATTTTTTAATTCTCTGGCCAGGAAAGAATCTGGACCGAAGTGAAAGGTTGATTCTTTTATTCTCTGGTCGGGAAGGTATCCGAACCAATGTGAAAGGGTCTATTCTTAGATTCTCTGGCCGAAAAAGGATCCGAACCAGAGTGAAAGGGTATCTTTGTTAATTCTCTGGCCGGGAAAGGATCTGAACCAAAGTGAAAGGTTTTTTTTTAATTCTCTGGCCGGGAAGAGATCCGAACCAAAGTGAAAGGTTGATTCTTTTGTTCTCTGGACGGGAAGGGATCTTAACCAGAGTGAAAGGGTCTATTCTTTAATACTCTGGTCGGGAAAGAATCCGAGCCAAAGTGAAAGGTCTCTTTGTTAATTCTCTGGCCGGGAAAGGATCCGAGCCAAAGTGAAAGGGTCTATTCTTTTGTTCTCTGGCCGGGAAAGGATCCGAACCAGAGTGAGAGGTCTCTTGATTTTGTTTGGTGGTCGAAGGCCGAAGGCGGAGTTGCTCGTTGACTTGACATCTGTAGGCTGGAATGCCGATGGTTGTGAAGCTGTCGGTTCAAAAACTGATAATTGAATAGCTATCAGCTGAGAGGTCGATAATTGGATAGCTATCGATCCGAAGGCCGATGATTGGATAGCTGTCGGCTCAGAGGTCGATGGTGGAGTAGCTGTCGGTTGGGAAGCCGATAAATGGATAGCTGTCGACCCGGAGGCCGATGATTAAATAACTGTCGACCCAAAGGCCGATGATTAAATAGCTGTCGGCTTAGGGGCCGATGCTCAGATAGCTGTGGACCCAGAGGCTGGTGATTAAATAGATGTCGACCTGGAGGCTGATGATTAAATAGCTGTCGACCCAGAGGCCGATGATTAAATATCTGTCGACCTGGAGGCCGATGGGGGGGAGCTGTCGGCTTGAAGCCCCGATGGCTGAATATCTGTCGGCTTGATGCCCCGTTGGTTTAACGCCCCGTCGATGGAAGGTTTGTCAGTTTAACGCCCTGTCGGAGGAAGGTTTTGTCGGTTTAACGCCCCGTCGGTGGAAGGTTTTATCGGTTTAACGCCCCATCGACGGAAGGTTTTATCGGTTTAACGCCCCGTCGGCGAAAGGTTTTATCAGTTTAACACCTCGTCGACGGAAGGTTTTATCGGTTTAACGCCCCATCGGTGGAAGGTTTAGTCGGTTTAACGCCCCATCGGTGGAAGGTTTAGTCGGTTTAACACCCCGTCAGTGGAAGGTTTAGTCGGTTTAACGCCCCGTCGGTAGAAGGTTTAGTCAATTTAACGCCCCATCGGGAGAAGGTTTAGTCGATTTGGATGAAAGGTCGTGATGCCGACCCTATGAGAGGTTTATTCGTTGGATGGCTGGAGGTAGTGGGTGACAGATCACGTCTGCCTCAAGGCTCACTTTCTTTTCTTCTCTTATTCTTTTATGTGAAGGGGCGAGTGGGAAGACCACGTCTGCCTAATGTGCCTTTTCTTTCTTTTCTTCTCTTCCTCTTTTGTGTGAAGCGGCAGGTTCAAAGACCCCGTCTGCCTCATGACTGTTCTTTTTTTTCTTTTCTTCTTCTATTATGTAAAGAGGCGGGTTCGAAGACCACGTCTACCTCATGTCTCTTTTCTTTCTTTTCTTCTCTTCTTCTTTTGTGTGGAGAGGCGGGTTCGAAGACCACGTCTACCTCATGTCTCTCTCTTTTTTCTTTTATTCTCTTCTTCTTTTGTGTGAAGAGGTAGGTTCAAAGACCACGTCTACCTTACGTCTCTTTTCTTCTCTTCTTTTCCCATTGATGCCCCCGGACTGCGGCGTGATTCTCTTAACGTGCCCCCAGGTTGGGGTGTAGTCTCTCTGGCTTCAATACCCCCAGGCGGGGTGTATGTTCCTTCAAATCCCCCTAAGTCGGAGTGTATTCCTTACGACTTCAATGCCCCCGGGCAGGGTGGATTCTGCTTCTTTGCTTCTGTGCCCCGCTGTGGACGCACTAATACTCGCTTATTCAGGTGGTTTCATCTATTGAGTGCGTGGGCGTGCCAGTCACAGAAGTGACAATTTATTCGGGCTCCGAAGAGCCCATGGTGCGCTCGATCAGACTTCGTCAGACGGTTGTGTGGTTCGGGTCGGGACCAAAACCCGCCGTGCCGTAAAGGTCACGATGTAATTTACATCCCCCATACCCTTGATTAATCATCGAGATTCAGGGCCTCATGGCCAAGAGATTAATTGCATGAAAAGTCTATTACGAGGTATTGAGATCCTCACGCGAGGGCGAGAAGAAAACCATTCGCGATCATGTCGGTCGTGTACTGACCATTTAATATTCGGACGAATGTCCGGCTCGAGAAAAGCGCGACCGTCGCGGGAAAATCAGAGCATATGTATGCCGAGGTACGGCAAATTTATTGTTCGGAAGAGCGGAAAATGTTCGGCTAAATCTCGGTTAGAGCGGTCGGGAACCGGTAAATCTGTTGGCCCGGTACAAGGGCGAGTCAGGACCATACCGGGGGCGCCTCCCGTGGTCCGAACGAGGCTTGCGCGGGCATCATTAATATTTTCGGTGCTGGAGGGCAACGGGGGAGAGTCCCAGGACTAGACTCCAAAACCAAAAATGTGTTCGAAGGGAGCGGGCTGTAGACCGAAGATATGAGCCGAACGACGACCACAATTGGGACGGACCCGAGGTCTAAGCGTGGCCCATAGAGGTCTTATTGATATTCCCATGGAAGGGGTCCAGGGGTGGCGAGGACCATCTCGTTCTATTCCGATTTTGTCGGTCACTCACGGACCTTTTCATGTTCGGGCAAGGGCCCATGTTGAAAGTACGACGTAGATAGAAACGAAGCCGTTCAAATGTCTGCCGAACGTGCGGCAATTTTAGTAGCTGCTTAGAAGGGATCCAGCCTGAGAAACGAGTCCGGTTTAATCAGAATGTCGGCCTGAGGCGAGGTCGGGTCATGGCCATTTCGGGATAAATTCCCAAGACTCAGACCCAACCCGCAGAGGCGGCATTGTTGTTCCTTCAGCACCGGGTCGCGAGAGAGACGGGACTGCAAAGCGGATTTTACCATCGTTTTATTATTACTTAGGGTTTTACTATTATTATTTGTTGATTTATGTATATCTTTGAATGAGTTCGTTATTACTATTTATTTATTATTTTTTTTGTGATTTATTCATTTATTATTATTATTATTAGGTTTGTTTTTTTATTGTTTATTCGTTTTATTATCATTCGTTTGCTTGTCGTGTTTTGTTACATTTGTTATTGTTATTTATCCTGGGTTATCATTTATTTATTTATCATTCTTGGTGAGTTTGTTATTATTATTCATTCATCTTTGTTATCATTTATTTGTCTAATTATTATTATCGTTATTATTTTTTTAAGCTTATTATTACTATTACTTATTCCTTTATTATTCTTATTTATTTATTCATTCTTGAAGGGCCCAAGGGGAGTGCCGCTGAAGGGCTTCAAGGCGTGCCGCTGAAGGGGGCATCAGGGGCGTGCCGCTGAAGGGCTAAATGGGCAGTTTTGAGCCCGTTGTGAGCATGAGTTGTGGCCCGTTTAATTTTCTTCAAGGCCCATGGATTATGAGCTTCCCAGGAGTTGGTTTCTCTTCGCTGTCGTGACTCCGGGGACGGCTTCATGATAGTGTGCATATTCGGGGAGTCCGGACGACCAATCTCTCCGGGGCTTCTTCACTCGGTGTCATTGTTGATGCGAGGCCGGGCAGGATATCTGGGTGTGCAATTTTCGGTGTCCACACCCGCGCGGGGTGTATTCTACTTCTAGTTCCCCCAGGAGCCGGGTGTATTCCTTTCTTCATATGCCCCGGGGACCCGGGGAATGTTGTTTGTCCTGCTTCAGATGCCCCTGGGATGAGGTGTATGTTGCTTCATGTGCCTCCATGGCGGGGCACATTTCTTCTTCAAATGTCCCCATGTGCCTCCATGGCGGGGCACATTTCTTCTTCAAATGTCCCTAAGCCAGGGTGAGTTTCTCTCTTTGTGTGCCCCTGAGCCGGGGTGTATTCTTTTTGTTTTATCTGCCCTCATACGGGGTGCGTTTCTTCTTCAAATGCCCCTAAGCCAGGGTGTATTCTTTATGGCTTCTGTGCCCCCAGGCGGGGTGTATGTTTCTTCTTCAGATGCCCCTAAGCTGGGTGTGTTCCTTTCTTTGTATGCCCCCAGGCCGAGGTGTTTTTTTTGCTTCTTATGCCCCTAAGCCAGGGTGAATTCCTCTGCTTCTTATGCCCCCATAGCGGGGTGAATTCCTCTGGTTCTTGCGCCCTCCCAGGGCGGAGTGTATTTCCCTTCACATGCCCTGGCACGGGGTATATCTTTTGCTTCTCATAACCCCAGACAGGGGTGGATTCTACTTCTTCTACCCCTCAAGGTAGGGCGTATTTCTCTTCATATGCCCCCCCCCCCCCCCCGGAGCGGGGTGGATTCTTCTTCTTTGCTTATGTGCCCCCAAGCGGGGTGTAATTTTTTGCCGCTTCCATGCCCCCGGGCGGGGTGTATGTTTCTTCTTCAAATGCCCCCAATCCAGGGTGTATTCTTTTGCTCTTTATGCCCCCAGATCGGGGTGGATTCTTCGTCAAATGCCCCGAAGCCGGGGTGTATTCTCTTCATGTGCCCTTGAGCAGGGTGTGTCTTTTATGGCTTTTATGCCCCCAGACGGGGTGTAGCTTATGCTTCTTATGCTCCCCATGGCGGGGTACATTCCTTGCTTCTTATGCCCCCATGGCGGGGTGTAGTTTCTCTCTTTGTATGCCCCCAGGCAGGGTATAGTCCTTGGTTCTCATGCCCCCATGGCAGGGTATCTTCTTTACGGCCTATATGCCCCCAGGCGGGGTGTATGTTTCTTCTTCAAATGCCCCTAAGTCAGGGCGTATCTTTTGCTTCCTATGCCTCCAGAAAGAGGTATCTTTCTCTTTATATGCCTCGGGCACGGGGCGTATCTTTTCTTCTTATGCCCCTGAGGGGGGGGGTGTAGATTTATTTCACGTTCCCCCCCAAGAGAGGAGTATTTTGCTTCTTGTACACCCAAGGCAAGATGTGCCTTTTCTTCATGTGCCCCTAAGCGGGGTGTACCTTTGCTTCTATGCCTCCAGGCGGGGCGTGTTCCTTCTTCAAATGCCCCTAAGCCTGGGCTTGTTCTTTATGGCTTCTATGCCCCCAGGCGGGGTGTGTTGGTTCATGTGCCCCCCATGGCGGGGTACATTTCTTCTTTGAATGCCCTTAAGTCAGGGCGAGTGTCTCTCTTTGTGTGTCCCCAGGCGGGATATAGTCTTTGCTTCTCATGCCCCCATAGCGAGGTGTAGTTCTTCCTCAAATGCCCCAAAAATCGGGGTAGATCTTTGAATACCCCTAAGCTAGGGTGAATTTTTTTTTACGGCTTCCATGCCCCCATGGCGGGATATGTTGCTTCTTCAAATGCCCCTTGGGTGGGGTATACCTTTCTTCATATGCTCCTAGGTCGGGATGTATGTCTCTTTGCTTCTGTGCTCCCAGATCGGGGTGCATTCTTGCTCTCTTTTTCTTTATACGCCCCTATGGCGAGATATATTTCTCTTCAGGTGCCCCTAGATCAGGGTGTGACTCTGCTGCTTGTTGTGCCTCCCAGGTCGGGGTAGATTCTTCTGCTTCTTCTACCCCAGAGTGGGGTATATTTCTCTTCGTATGCCCCTAAACCGGGGTGTATTCTTTGTCTCATATGCCCTTAGAGCGGGGGTGACTTTCTTGCTTTATGTGCCCCTAAGCTGGGGTGTGTTCTTGCTTCTTATGCCCCCAGGAGTAGGGTGTATTCTTTTTTCAAATGCCCCTAAGCCGGGGTGTATTTCCCTTCAAATGCCCCTAAGCCAGGGTGTACGTTGCTTTCATGCCCCCAGACCGGGGTGTGGCTTTTGCTTTCATGCCCCCAGGCTGGGATGTATTCAGCTTCTAGTGCCCCAAGAGTGGGGTGTATTGCTACTTCCGATGCCCCCAAGGCGGGGTGTAATTCTACTTCTTATGCCCCCCCCCCAGGCGGGGTGAATTCTTCTTCTTTACTTATGTGCCCCCAAGCGGGGTGTATTCCTCTCTTCATACACCCCTAAGCTGGGGAATATTATTTGTTCTGCTTCAGATGCCCCCCCCCCTGGGGGGGGTATATGTTGCTTCATGGACCCCGAGGCCAGGGTGTATTCCTCTTCATGTGCCCCGAGGTCGGGGCGTTTTCTTCATGTGCCCCTAGGTTGGGATGTAACTTTTCTTCTGTGCCCCCAAGCGGGGTGTATCTTTCATGTTGGCCTCTTCTTCTCTTTTGCATCAGTACCGACAGGGTACCGGGAGCTGCCATGGTTCGTTGATCTCTTTGTCTCTTCGTCAGTGCCGACGGGGTGCCGGGAGCTAATATGTTGGTCTCTTCTTCTCTTCGTCAGTGCCGACAGGGTGTCGGGCGTTGACATGATATGTTGGTCTCTTTGTCTCTTCGTCAGTGCCGACAGGGTGTCGGGAGCTGACATGATATGTGGATCTCTTTGTCTCTTCGTCAGTGCCGACAGGGTGCCGGGAGCTGACCTGGTTTGTTGGTCTCTTCTTCTCTTCGTCAGTGCCGACGGGGTGTCGGGCGTTGACATGATATGTTGGTCTCCTTGTCTCTTCGTCAATGCCGACGGGGTGTCGGGCGTTGACATGATATGTTGGTCTCTTTGTCTCTTCGTCAGTGCCGACAGGGTGTCGGGAGCTGACATGATATGTGGATCTCTTTGTCTCTTCGTCAGTGCCGGCAGGGTGTCGGGAACTGACCTGGTTTGTTGATCTCTTTGTCTCTTCATCAGTGCCGACAGGGTGTCGGGAGCTGACCTGGTTTGTTGGTCTCTTTGTCTCTTCATCAGCGCTGACGGGATGCCGAGAATTGAAGCTGTATATTGGTCTCTTCATCAGTGCCGACGGGGTGCCGGGGACTGAAGTTGTATATTGGTCTCTTCATCAGTGCCGACGGGGTGCCGGGGACTGAAGTGGTATATTGGCCTCTTTGTCTCTTCTCTTTCTTTTCTTCTCTCTTTTCTCTTCTTCTCTCTTTCTTTTTCTTTTCTTCTCTTTTGTCATCTCTTCCTTTTTTGTCCTTTTTGTTGTTGTTTTTTGTTCCTTCTCTTCTTCCCTTCTTTTCCCTTCTCTTTTTTTTTCTTTTTTTTTGAAGAACTCTAGGTGGCTGTTGGCATGGATGCTAATGATATAAGAGTCGTAGGCACAGCGGCCGATAATTGAAAGCTGTTGGCACGGGAGCCAGTAAGTGAGGCCGAAACAGCCAAGGCCAGAAGCAACTGAGATGTTCGTCGTCCGATGGGACGGAGAGAAGAGTTTGTTGATTCAAAAATGCGCCGGGGATATCAGTTATGAAACCCGGACTCGAGAGAGTGGGCCGCGAGGGCCAAAGTTGGTATTACGGAAGCGGGCCGTGCATGCCAGATTCTGGGAAGCAGGCCGTAAAGGGCCAGGGATGTTGGGAAGCGGGCCACAAGAGCCGAATTGGGGAAGCAGGCTACGGGAGCCAGAATTGGGGAGCAGGCCGTGAAGGCCAAAGGTAAGCAGGCTGCAAGAGCCAAAGATATTGGGAAGCAAGCCACGAGGGCCAGAATTGGGAGGCGGGCTGCGAGAGCCGAAATTGGGGAGCAGGCTGCGAAGGCCAAAGGCAAGCAGGCTACAAGAGCCAAAGTTGGGAAGCAGGCTACAAGAGCCGGAATTGGGAGATTAACGAGCCGTGAGGGCAGGATGTAGGCCATGGGGGCCAAGATTGGGCTCTACGAGCCGTAGCTGGGAACGTAGGCTTCGATAGCCGAAATTGAGTTTATTGTATGCGCACATTTTTATTTTTTATTATTTTTTATTATATATATATTTTTAAGCATGCAAGCATTCATTAAAAAGCATATCATAAATATAAGTAAGACAGCTCCCCCTATGGGGGACAGGATAGGGACATCGCCCGTAATTCGTAGATGCGGTGCGGGCCGCGAGACAAACTGAGGGGTGGTGCACTCGTCAAGAGGATATCGCATGTCTTGAATGCATAGCCTAAATTCACGCATTTCACCCGAGGCAATTCTCTGTGGCGTGGTGGTGCAAATGTGTGAACAAAGGGCCCTAACCATAGGGATATGCAGGTTTTCCTGGTGACACTCGAGGATCACTCTAGCGCCTACACATTAGTTCCGGACTTTCGACTTTCGGTAGCTTCACACAGCCCCCATCTGTTTATTTTGGTAGCGGATTTCACCGTTCGGCACGAGTCTCCTCATGTGTCTCAATGGGGATTCCCGGCTACTAGGATTTGTCCTTATTGTGATTCGCTTCACCATTTCGCGCGAGTCTCCTCATTTGTTTCAGTGGGGATTCCCGGCTACTCGGATCCGCGTTTCTCTCTCTCTTCTTTTTTCTCTTTTTTTTTTCTCTCTTTTTTTTTACAGTGGGGTTAGGCAGCTTTTTTTTCACGATTACCTTTCACGCGAGTGCAGGAATTCAAGTCTCCGTAGAGTGCTAAGAAGAAATTCGGGCAATCCCTATAGTCGAAGACTATTGAACACATTAAGTGCTAAGTGTGGGAGCGTTGCCTCAGGTTTATTTTGTGAGCTGGGCTTAGCGATTCAGCCATGACTCTTCCCCTTGACGTGTGCACCTACCATAATTGGGTTCCCTTTGAGTGTGCGCCGTGACGCCCGTGCATCCGGAATCGGGGCGATATTATTTAGCAAGGAAGCACGGTCCTAGAAAATTCCAAGGAGGTGTATTATTCTATATTAAGCAACCATGCAAGCAGGGCAATCATGCACTCTCTTCTTTCTTTTCTCTTTCTTTTTTTTTTGTTCGTTTTGTTGTTTTCTTTTGGTTTTGTTTTGTTTTGTTTATTTTGTTTTATTTTTGTTTGTTTGTTTGTTTGTTTTTTGCATAAGAAAATATTACTGTTACGTATAAGTGTAGTGGTAGTAAAGGTATTAGGGAAGCAGACCACGAACGGCTGAAAGGACGTTGGGGAAGCGGGCCGTAAAGGCCGAAGTTGATATTGGAAGTAGGCCACAATAGCCAAAAATCGAGGAGAGCGGGCTGCGAGAGCCAAATTATGGGAAGCATGCTGCAGGAGCCGAAGTTGGGAAGCGAGCTGCAGGGGCCGAAGTTACGGGAAGCGGGCTGTAAGGGCCGAATTCTGGGAAGCAGGCTGCGAGAGCCAAAGATATTGGGAAGTGGGCTGCAAAAGCCAAAATTGGGAAGCGGGCCGTGAAGGCCGAATTCTAGGAAGCAGTCCGCAAGGGCCGAATTCTGGGAAGCAGGCTGCGAGAGCCAAAGATATTGGGAAGTAGGCTAAAAAGCCAAGGGATATTGGGAGCAGGCTGACAAGCCGAGAGATGTTAGGAGTAGGCTGTAAAGCCAAAAAGATATCGGAGAGCGCGGTGGGACGGGTGGATTAATCACGACCGTGGGCCTTGGCCGGAATGACTGAGCCAAAGGGCGTCGGGTAGTAGGATACGTGAGCCGAGGAGAAGGGTTTGTGAAGCGGCGGGTTCGAAGACCACGTCTGACTCATGTCTCTTTTTTTTCTTCTTCTTTTGTGTGGGGAGACAGGTGCAAAGACCATGCTTACCTCATGGTCATTTCTTTCTCTTCTTCTCTTCTTTTGTATGAAGAGGCGGGTTCAAGGACCGTGTTCGCCCCATGACTGTTCTTTCTCTTCTTCTCTTCTTCTCTTCTTCTTTCATGGAGAGGCAGGTGCAGAGACCATGTTCGCCTCGTGACTGTTCTTTCTCTTCTTCTCTTCTTCTTTTATAGAGAGGCAGGTGCAAGGATCATGTTCGCCTCATGTCTCTTTTTTCTCTCCTCTTCTTCTTTTGTAGAGAGGCAGGTGCAGAGACCATGTTCGCCCCATGACTGCTCTTTCTCTTCTTCTCTTCTTCTTTTATGGAGAGGCAGGTGCAAGGACCATGTTCACCCCATGACTGTTCTTTCTTTTCTTCTCTTGTGGAGAGGCGGGTTCAAGGACCACGTCTGCCTTATGTGTCTCTTCCTCATTTTCTTCTCTTCTTTTGCGTGATGAGGCGGGCTCGAGGACCACGTCTGCCTCATGTGTCTTCTTTTGGTTCTGCTCTTCTTCTTTTGTATGAAGAGGCGGGTTCAGGAACCATGCCTGCCTCATGTGTCTCTTCTTCCTTTTCTTCTCTTCTTTTACGTGATGAGGCGGGCTCGAGGACCATGTCTGCCTCATGAGTCTTTTCTTTCTTTTCTTCTCTTCTTTTATGTGATGAGGCGGGCTCGAAGACCACGTCTGCCTCATGTGTATTCTTTCTTTTCTTCTCTTCTTTTGTGTGATGAGACGGGCTCGAAGGCCATGTCTGCCTCATGCGTGTCTTTTTCTTTATTCTGCTCTTCTTTTCTCATTAATGCTTCCACGCTGGAGTGTATTTCTCTTAACGTGCCCCCAGGTTGGGGTGTAGCTTTATTTGGTATGCATCCCCCTGAGGGGTGTGTTTTGCCTTTTTGCCTCTGTGCCCCCAGGCAGGGCGTATTTTCAAGGCTTCTATGCCCCCAGGTGGGGTGTGTTTCTTCTTCTGATGCCCCCGAGCCAGGGAGTCTCCTCTATGGCTTCTATGCCCCCAGGCGGGGTGTATGTTGCTTTATATGCCCCTAGGGCGGGATGTAATTCTTGCTTCTTATGCCCCCGAGGCGGGGTGAACTCTTCTTCTTTTCTTATGTGCTCCCATATCGGGGTGTATTCCTTTCTTCATATGCTCCCCCTAAGCCGGAGAATGTTGTTTGTTCTGCTTCAGATGCCCCCCCCGGGGGGTTAATGTTGCTTCATGGACTCCGAGCCTGGGGTATGCTCCTTCAAAGGTCCCTAAGCCAGGGTGGATTCTCTTTTCTTCTCATGCTCCCAAGGCGGGATGTAGCTTCTTCAAGTACCCCTAAACAGGAGCGGATTCTTTATGGCTTCTATGTCCCTTGGCGGGGTATGCTTCTTCTTCAAATACCCCTAGGCCGGGGTGGACTTCTCTTCATATGCCCCTGAGTCGGGGCGTGTTTTTTATAGCTTCTAGGCCCTCGAGGCGAGGTATGGTTCTTCTTCAAATGCCCCCGAGACGGGAGTGTGTTTCTTGGCTTCATATGCCCCAAACGTGGGGTATATCTTTTGTTTCTTATGCCCCCGAGCCGGGATGTAGCTTCTTGGCCTCATATGCTGCCGAGGCGAGGGGTATGTTGCTTCATGTGCCCCCGGAGGGGATGCATTTTGCCTCTACTGCCCCGTGGCGGGGTATATCTCTTGGCTTCTTACGCCCCCAAGGTGGGGTGTGTTTTCTTCTTGTGCCCCCGGGGTGAGGTATGTTGCTTTTTGCACCCCAAAGGTGGAGTGTACTTATCTTCAAGTGCCCCTGAGTCGGGGCGTACCTGTGTCTTACATGCCCCCCTGCGGGGTGAGCTTGGCTTCTTGTGCACCCGGGGCGGGGTGAGTTCTTCTCCTTTGCATGACCCTAAGTCAGGGCGTGTTCTTTATAGCTTCCAGGCCCTCGAGGCGAGGTGGGCTTTTTCTTCAAATACTCCCGGGATGGGGGTGTGATTCTTGGCTTCATATGCTCCCAAGACGGGGTGTATTTTACTTCTTCTCATGACCCCAGGCCGGGGTGGAGTTCTCTTCAGTTACCCCTGAGTCGGGGTTGATTCTTCTGCCTCTTATGCCCCAAAGTGGGGTGCACTTCTCTTCATATGCCCCCTAAGCCGGAGTGCAACTCTGCTTCTTCTCATGACCCTAGGCCGAGGTAGTCTCTTCTTCTTATGCTTATGTGCTCCCGAATCTGGGTGTATTCCTTTCTTCACGTGCTCCCCTAAGCCGGGGAATATTGGGTGTTCTGGTTCAGATGCCCCCCGGGGGGAGGGGGTATATATATGTTACTTCATGGACCCCGAGGACGGGATGTATTCCTTCTTCGAATGCCCCTAGGTCGGGGTTGATTCTTCTCTTCTTATGTTCCCAAGGCGGGACGTAGCTTCTTCAAATGCCCCTAAATCGGAGCGTATTCTTTTATGGCTTCTATGCCCCCAGGTGGGGTATATTTCTTCTTCAAATACCCCGAAGCCGGGGTGTATTCTTGCTGCTTCTTATGCTCCCGAGGCGGGATGTGACTTCTTCAAATGCCCTTAAGCCGGGACGTATTCTTCATGACTTCTATGCCCCCTGGCGGGGTATGTTTCTTCTCCAAATGCCCCTATGCCAGGGTGTGTTCTTATACTTTTTGCGCCCCTCAGGGCGAGGTGCATTCCTCTCCATATGCCCCTAGCATGGGGTGTGCTTTTGTTTCTTATGCCCCCAGGTCGGGGTACGTTCCTTCTTCATATACCCCTAAGCCAGGGTGAGTTTCTCTTTTTGTGTGTCCCCAGGCCGAGGTGAATTCTTCTACTTCTTTCGCCCCAGAGTGGGGTGGATTCTTCTGCTTCTTATGTTCTCGCGGCGGGAGTGTGTGTTTCTTTTTCAAACACCCCTAGAACAGGGGTGTATTCTCTTATGGCTTCTATGTCCCGGACGGGACATGTTTTGCTTCTTATGCCCCTAAGCCAGGGTAGACTTTTCTTCGAGTGTCCCTGAGTCGGGGTGTAGCTTTGTCGTCTGTTGTGCCCCCGGACGGGGTAGAATCTCTTCACGTGCCCCCAGGAGCGGGGTGTATATCCCTTTTTTTTACCTCATATGCCCCCATGGCGGGGTATATCTCTTCTTCTTATCCCCCATGGCGGGGTATGTGCATGCTCTCTTCGAGAGTGGCGGCCGTGCTTGGCCTCATTGCTATAAAGCATTCCCAATAGCGGGCAGCCATTCAACAAGCTACAATTGTGGCTCGCTGGGTCCTTTGACAACCACTCGAGGGGCCTTTTTGTGCCGGATAGAGGCAGCAGAAAGGAGGGACGGGCCGGGTCATTACACCACGGACTCGGAGCCTCCTAGAGTCGGGCGGGACGTCGGGTTTCTTCTTGCTCTTTTTGGTTGGCGATGCTGGCCGACTTTTCTTCTTTCTTTCTTTCTTCTCTTTTTTTTCTTTTTTTTTCTATTTTTTTTGTCCCTTCTCCTCTTCTCTTCTTTTTTGTATGATTGACCAGGGTGGAGGTGCAGGAGAGCGCTCACCCCCTCAGGGAGGGGATGAGTGGTTCGCTCCACCGCATAAACTCTACAATGGTAATCTTTATTCAGCACGGGTCTCGGCGAACGTGGCCATACAACCCTTTCTCGCCGGCTCTTTTTCTTCCTTTTTTTTGCTTCTTTCTTTTCTCTTTTCTCTTTTCTCTTTTTTTTTCTTCTTTTCTTCTCTTCTTCTTTTCTTCTTTTCTCCTTTTCTTCTTTTCTTCTCTTTCTTCTTGAGGGAAACGGGGGGGGGCTTGATTTCCCCTCCCTTCTCTTCTCTCTCTCTTCTTTTTTTATCACAGCCCCCCATGATTCCTGGAAGCTGTAGGTGCCTCGGAGTAGCATCGTCGAGGCGACAAAGATAATTTCGCCCAGTCCGGCTTTTCTCCCCATAAGGCAGGCGAAGACAGCACCTGCAATTCATCAAAGCAGGCAAATATCGTTTATTAGGGGGCCATGAGGCCCTGAATCCCGGTGAAGAGATGAAGGGTGATTTGGTCCCACCGGGCGTGCCAGACTTGTGGACGCACTAATATTCGCTTATTCAGGTGGTTTCGTCTATTGAGTGCGTGGGCGTGCCAGTCACAGAAGTGACAATTTATTCGGGCTCCGAAGAGCCCATGGGGCGCTCGATCTGACTTCGTCAGACGGTTGTGTGGTTCGGGTCGAGACCAAAACCCGCCGCGTCGTAAAGGTCACGACGTCATTTACATCCCCCATACGAGGGAACACCCTTGATTAATCGTCGAGATTCAGGGCCTCATGGCCAAGAGATTAATTGCATGAAAAGTCTATTACGAGGTATTGAGATCCTCACGCGAGGGCGAGAAGAAAACCATTCGCGATCATGTCGGTCGTGTACTGACCATTTAATGTTCGGACGAATGTCCTACTCGAGAAAAGCGCGACCGTCGCGGGAAAACCGGAGCATATGTATGCCGAGGTACGGCAAATTTATTGTTCGGAAGAGCGGAAAATGTTCGGCTAAATCTCGGTTAGAGAGGTCAGGAACCGGTAAATCTGTTGGCCCGGTGCAAGGGCGAGTCAGGACCATACCGGGGCGCCTCCCGTGGTCCGAACGAGGCTTGCGCGGGCATCATTAATATTTCCGGTGCCGGAGGGCAGCGGGGGAGAGTCCCAGGACTAGACTCCAAAATCGAAAACGTGTTCAAAGGGAGCGGGATGTAGACCGAAGATATGAGCCGAACGGCGACCACAATTGGGACGGACCCGAGGTCTAAGCGTGGCCCACGGAGGTCTTATTGATATTCCCATGGAAGGGGTCCAGGGGTGGCGAGGACCGTCTCGTTCTATTCCGATTTTGTCAGTCACTCACGGACCTTTTCATGTTCGGGCAAGGGCCCATGTTGAAAGTACGACGTAGATAGAAACGAAGCCGTTCAAATGTCTGCCGAATATGCGGCAATTTTAGTAGCTGCTCAGAAGGGATCCAGCCTGAGAAACGAGTCCGGTTTAATCAGAATGTCGGCCTGAGGCGAGGTCGGGTCATGGCCATTTCGGGATAAATTCCCAAGACTCAGACCCAGCCCGCAGAGGCGGTATTGTTGTTCCTTCAGCACCGGGTCACGAGAGAGACGGGGCTGCAAAGCGGATTTTACCATCGTTTTATTATTACTTAGAGTTTTACTATTATTATTTGTTGATTTATGTATATCTTTGAATGAGTTCATTATTGCTATTTATTTATTATTTATTTATGATTTATTCATTTATTATTGTTATTATTAGGTTTGTTTTTTATTGTTTATTCGTTTTATTATCATTCGTTTGCTTGTCGTGTTTTGTTAAATTTGTTATTGTTATTTATCCTGGGTTATCATTTATTTATTTATCATTCTTGGTGAGTTTGTTATTATTATTCATTCATCTTTGTTATCATTTATTTGTCTAATTATTATTATCGTTATTATTTTTTTAAGCTTATTATTACTATTACTTATTCCTTTATTATTCTTATTTATTTATTCATTCTTGAATTTGTTATTATTAATTATTATTATTATTATTACTCATATTTTCTGGAGAGAGAATGGGCCATTAGAGGGCTAAGAGAAAGGTGTACCGCTGAAGGGCTGAGGGTGTGCCGCTGAAGGGCTGGGAGTGTGCCGCTGAAGGGCCTGGAGGGGTGTACCGCTGAAGGGCTGGGAGTGTGCCGCTGAAGAGCCTGGGGGTTGTGCCGCAGAAGGGCCGAAGAGTGTGCCGGCGAAGGGTATGGCCGAGTGTGCCGGCGAATGGCCGGCTGGAGCGTGCCGGGGAAGCGGCGGTTGGAGCGTGCCGGCGAAGGCCTGGCAGGGTGTACTGGGGAAGGCCCTTAGGGGCGTGCCGGTGAAGGGCTGGACTAGGTGTACCGGTGAGGGCCCACTCTCCCTCTAGTTCTTTTAAGGCTTTTCTTTTCTTCCTCTCTGATTTTATTAAGTGTACAGATGTTTCTTCTTTTCTTCTCTTGATCATTTTCTATTCTTTCTCCCACGAGGACGAATGTTCAAGTTGTTTAGTTGTCGTTCGATTTGGCTCTCTTTATGTTGATTGCATTGTTCTTTGCATTGGTTGAAGCATTTTACCGTTGTTCTTTTCGTTTGTTTGTTGCTTTCTTTTAGTCCTTCTTAACGCGTGATCGCCCCATTTGTTAGTTGTTTCTCTTTATCTTTTCAACATGGTATCGTTTCTAACGAAAATTCGGCAGCATCTCCCCTTGACCCGAGCGTAAGGGAGATACAGGGAGCGCGCCCACAAGGAGTGGCGGAACCCGACAACTGGAGGTGGGCGCCCGAGAGCGGCAACACCTTTAATAAAACTCGGAAAACTCGGAGGGAACGGCGAGTGGAAGCCTACTCTAGGACTGGCTGAGGGGGGGGATGCATCGGGCAAGAAGGAAGGGCAGGTGTGCCGGGCAAAGACGGCACGAGTGGGCATGCCGGCGAAAGAGATGGAAAGTGTGCCGCTAAGGGCCAAATGGAGTGTGCCACTGAGGGCGGCTGAAGGTGTGCCGCTGAGGGCCAAAGGGTGTGCTGCTGAGGGCAGCTAAAGGCGTGCCGTTGAGGGCCAAAGAGTGTGCCGCTGAGGGCAGTTGAGGGCGTGCCGTCAAGGGCTAATAGAAGCGTGCCGGCGAAGGCCGCTGATGGTATATCAGTGAGGGGCTTACCCAGGATGCACGGCTAGAAGCTAGGGAGGCTGGGCAAAGGAATGAGGACTGAGGGTTAGCCAGGTGGACTGGGGATTGAAAAAAGGGGGAAGGCCAAGGAGGAAAGATCATCGCCGGAGACCAAACCGACGGGGAAGACGAGGAGGAGGAAGAACACGATCAAATGCATGCAAAATACCCAAACGGACGGAGACAACGGAAGATCCCAAAAGGGGGTTTTTATTCAAAGGGGAAAAGGGCCACAAACGGCCACATACATTGCAAAGGGAAAGGGATGGGAGAAAAGAGAAAGAGAATATAGCGTGGGGGAGGGGGAACGGAATACAACGGGGAAGAGGGATGGAGCGTAAGCTCCTCCCCCTCCTTCTCTTCTTCTCTTCTTTTCTCTCAGCCGGTGGTGGTCGGAGCAGCAGGCTCCTCTTCTTCTCTTTTTCTTCTTCTCTTTTCTGGCAGCTCGGTCGTGGCTCCCTCCACTGACCTCTTCTTTTTTTGTAGCCAAGAAGAGGGGTTTTTATACCCCACACGGCGGAAGCGTCCGAAGGCGGGAAGTGGCTCGTGATGATGGGGTTTGACTCCCCCGTCATGGATGCCAGTGGGATAGCCTGGGTGGCCCAATCCTTGGTTGACACCTCATAGAGCTCACTGCGTGCCAAGGATGTGTAGGGCATGGGCACCACGTCGTTCAGCCGTTGAAAAAGGCTTAACACTGTGCCACTGGCGGGCTAAACGAGTGTGCCGTAGGAGGGCCAAAAGGGCATGCCGCTGGGGCACAAAACGGGTGTGCCGTGGAAGGCCCAACAGAGTGTGCCGCTGAGGGCCCAAAGGGGCGTGCCGCTGGAGACCATTGGGGCGTGCACCGCTGAGCCCCCCCCTTTGGGTGTGCCGCTGGGGCGCCCAGGGGGTGTGCCGTTGAAGACCCCCAAGGGGGTGTGCCGCTGAAGCCCCTTTGGGCTGTGCTGCTGAAGCCCTGGAGGCCGTGCCGTTGAAGGGTATAAAGAGTGTGCCGTTGGAGACCCACTGGGCGTGCCGTCGAAGACCCCCAAGGGGTGTGCCGCTGGAGCCCAGGACGGGCGTGCCGATGGAGAGGGGCCAGGGGGGTGTGCCGCTAGGCACCCCTTGGGTGTGCCGGTGGACGGCCTGGGGCGTGCCGCTGGGCGCCTGGGGGTGTGCCGCTGGGGCCATCCATGGGCGTGCCGCTGAGGGCTGCCAGGGCATGCCGCTGAAGGGTCAACGGGCGTACCGTTGAAGGGCCCAAGGGGAGTGCCGCTGAAGGGCTTCAAGGCGTGCCGCTGAAGGGGGCATCAGGGGCGTGCCGCTGAAGGGCTAAATGGGTAGTTTTGAGCCCGTTGTGAGCATGAGTTGTGGCCCGTTTAATTTTCTTCGAGGCCCATGGATTATGAGCTTCCCGGGAGTTGGTTTCTCTTCGCTGTCGTGACTACGGGGACGGCTTCATGATAGTGTGCATATTCGGGGAGTCCGGACGACCAATCTCTCCGGGGCTTCTTCACTCGGTGTCGTTGTTGATGCGAGACCGGGCAGGATATCTGGGTGTGCAATTTTCGGTGTCCACACCCGCGCGGGGTGTATTCTACTTCTAGTGCCCCCAGGAGCCGGGTGTATTCCTTTCTTCATATGCCTCGGGGACCCGGGGAATGTTGTTTGTCCTGCTTCAGATGCCCCTGGGATGAGGTGTATGTTGCTTCATGTGCCTCCATGGCGGGGCACATTTCTTCTTCAAATGTCCCTAAGCCAGGGTGAGTTTCTCTCTTTGTGTGCCCCTGAGCCGGGGTGTATTCTTTTTGTTTTATCTGCCCTCAAACGGGGTGCGTTTCTTCTTCAAATGCCCCTAAGCCAGGGTGTATTCTTTATGGCTTCTGTGCCTCCAGGCGGGGTGTATGTTTCTTCTTCAGATGCCCCTAAGCTGGGTGTGTTCCTTTCTTTGTATGCCCCCAGGCCGAGGTGTTTTTTTTGCTTCTTATGCCCCTAAGCCGGGGTGAATTCCTCTGCTTCTTATGCCCCCATAACGGGGTGAATTCCTCTGGTTCTCGCGCCCTCCCAAGGCGGAGTGTATTTCCCTTCACATGCCCTGGCACGGGGTATATCTTTTGCTTCTCATACCCCCAGACAGGGGTGGATTCTACTTCTTCTACCCCTCAAGGTAGGGCATATTTCTCTTCATATGCCCCCCCGGAGCGGGGTGGATTCTTCTTCTTTGCTTATGTGCCCCCAAGCGGGGTGTAATTTTTTGCGGCTTCCATGCCCCCGGGCGGGGTGTATGTTTCTTCTTCAAATGCCCCCAATCCAGGGTGTATTCTTTTGCTCTTTATGCTCCCAGATCGGGGTGGATTCTTCGTCAAATGCCCCGAAGCCGGGGTGTATTCTCTTCATGTGCCCTTGAGCAGGGTGTGTCTTTTATGGCTTTTATGCCCCCAGACGGGGTGTAGCTTATGCTTCTTATGCTCCCCATGGCGGGGTACATTCCTTGCTTCTTATGCCCCCATGGCGGGGTGTAGTTTCTCTCTTTGTATGCCCCCAGGCAGGGTATAGTCCTTGGTTCTCATGCCCCCATGGCAGGGTATCTTCTTTACGGCCTATATGCCTCCAGGCGGGGTGTATGTTTCTTCTTCAAATGCCCCTAAGTCAGGGCGTATCTTCTACTTCCTATGCCTCCAGAAAGAGGTATCTTTCTCTTTATATGCCTCGGGCACGGGGCGTATCTTTTCTTCTTATGCTCCTGAGGGGGGGGGTGTAGATTTATTTCATGTTCCCCCCCAAGAGAGGAGTATTTTGCTTCTTGTACACCCAAGGCAGGATGTGCCTTTTCTTCATGTGCCCCTAAGCGGGGTGTACCTTTGCTTCTATGCCTCCAGGCGGGGCGTGTTCCTTCTTCAAATGCCCCTAAGCCTGGGCTTGTTCTTTATGGCTTCTATGCCCCCAAGCGGGATGTGTTGGTTCATGTGCCCCCCATGGCGGGGTACATTTCTTCTTTGAATGCCCTTAAGTCAGGGCGAGTGTCTCTCTTTGTGTGTCCCCAAGCGGGATATAGTCTTTGCTTCTCATGCCCCCATAGCGAGGTGTAGTTCTTCCTCAAATGCCCCTAAAATCGGGGTAGATCTTTGAATACCCCTAAGTTAGGGTGAATTTTTTTTTATGGCTTCCATGCCCCCGTGGCGGGATATGTTGCTTCTTCAAATGCCCCTTGGGTGGGGCATACCTTTCTTCATATGCTCCCAGGTCGGGATGTATGTCTCTTTGCTTCTGTGCTCCCAGATCGGGGTGCATTCTTGCTCTCTTTTCCTTTATACGCCCCTATGGTGGGATATATTTTTCTTCAGGTGCCCCTAGATCAGGGTGTGACTCTGCTGCTTGTTGTGCCTCCCAGGTCGGGGTAGATTCTTCTGCTTCTTCTACCCCAGAGTGGGGTATATTTCTCTTCGTATGCCCCTAAACGTGGGTGTATTCTTTGTCTCATATGCCCTTAGAGCGGGGGTGAGTTTCTTGCTTTATGTGCCCCTAAGCCGGGGTGTGTTCTTGCTTCTTATGCCCCCAGGAGTAGGGTGTATTCTTTTTTCAAATGCCCCTAAGCTGGGGTGTATTTCCCTTCAAATGTCCCTAAGCCGGGGTGTACGTTGCTTTCATGCCCCCAGACCGAGGTGTGGCTTTTGCTTTCATGCCCCAAGGCTGGGATGTATTCAGCTTCTAGTGCCCCAAGAGTGGGGTGTATTGCTACTTCCGATGCCCCCAAGGCGGGGTGTAATTCTGCTTCTTATGCCCCCCCCAGGCGGGGTGAATTCTTCTTCTTTACTTATGTGCCCCCAAGCGGGGTGTATTCCTCTCTTCATACACCCCTAAGCCGGGGAATATTATTTGTTCTGCTTCAGATGCCCCACCCTGGGGGGGGGTATATGTTGCTTCATGGACCCCGAGGCCGGGGTGTATTCCTCTTCATGTGCCCCGAGGTCGGGGCGTTTTCTTCATGTGCCCCTAGGTTGGGATGTAACTTTTCTTCTGTGCCCCCAAGCGGGGTGTATCTTTCATGGCTTCTAGGCCCCCAGACGGGGTGTAACTTATGCCCCCAAGTCGGGGAAGATTCTTCTACTTCTTCTGCGCCCAGGGCGGAGGGTGCTTCTTTCTTCGTGTGCCCCCATGGTGTGATGTGCTTCTTTCTTTTAGTGTCCCCAGTCCGGAGTTAATTCTTTTCTTCTTATGCCCCCATGGCGGGGTATGTCTTTTGCTTCATGTGCCCCTATATCGGGGTACATTTCTTCTTCAAATGCCCCTAAGCCGGGGTGCAACTTTGTTTCATCTTATGCCCCCAGGTCGGGGTAGATTCTTTTCACATGCCCCCGAAGCCGGAGTGTAACTTTTGCCTTATGTGCCCCCGAGTCGGCGCGGATTCTCTTCATGTGCCCCCTGTTGAGTAGCGGACAGCGGATCTAGAGGGGAGGGGTGAATAGATCTGCCCCTCTTTTCACAATGCAACCCTCTATATAGCTAGATAATGATAATAGCAGCGGAATATAACTAGCTAAACTAAGAACTCAGTGATTTGTTTAGCAAGATGATTACGTAATATAGATATTGAACCTAAGCATGCATCTAACACAAAGCAATCGCACAAGTAAACAACAACACACGAGATTTTAAGGTGGTTCGGACTGAATCCCCAGTCCTACGTCCACCCCTCACCAAATCCGGTGAGGCTCCACTAGTGCCACGCACTGAACCGCAAATTGAAAAGACCTCCGATTGCCTTCCTACTAACCGAAGGTAGGGACGCCAACACCGCAGATCGGACAACTTCCGATTGCCTTCCTACTAACCACCGGTAGGGACGATCTTCAGTTTCAATCGTTTGTATGAAATGAAAAAGAACAAATATGAAAACACTCAATCATCAAACAAGATATAGAATATGCTTAAGAAGAAAAATCTTATCTGAGATTGCTGGAGCTTGAATCTTCTTTTCTTCACACGATGTAGATCACCAATAGAAGCTTCTTTCTTCTTCACAAAGCTTTCTTCTTGATTCAGCAACAATAGCTTCTTCTTCCTTGTGAAATGAGCTTCCTTGGATCTCCTTGAGTTGATGAAGAGGTGTATGGATGTAGCTTTGATCACCTTTGAGTACCTTAATTGCTTCTAGCTTCCTTGGAGGTTACTTGCTTCAGATCTAAGCTTCAATCATCTTGGAATGGATGAAGAACTCCAGCCCGAAGCACTGTTTACGGAGGTGCTACAGTACCCGCGACTCTCCTCCTCTAGCCTCCCTTGATCTCCTTTGATCCAAATGAAGCATTAGGGTTTCTAACCCCTCATGTGTTGGTTTTATAGACTTTGAATGGTCCTTGGACATCCCCCAGACCAGATCCACAATTCATGGAAGATTGGGTGACTTTGGGGTTAAACAAATACAAGGAAAGGGGCTCTTCTCTAAGTGGAAACAAAAGTCAACATTGAAGGCTCGGGGCTTGCGGTCGACCTGCAGCTTCTGGCGGTCGACCTCTACTGAGAAACACTATAGACGGATGGTCACTGGGAATTTCGATCGACCGCTACTGGCTGGCGGTCGACCGCTACTGAAACTTGTGTAGGCTGGCATCTACTGGCTGGGGCGGTCGACCGCCCCTGTGCTGGCGGTCGATCGCCAGCTGGGCAGACGCCGGTTCATCCCGGGTCGATCCGTTAACCGCTTTAGCTCCATTGCTTGAGTCCTTTAGCAGCCTGTTCATGTCTGTGACATCAACCTTGATTGTCTTGAAAATTTCTGTTGATTATATTGCTCTTATAATCAAAATTTTATTCCGGGGGCTCCGCCCCCAGAAATCCCCGCAAGGGGCGTTGCCCCCTTGACCCCCGCGCAGGTTGATCCGCGTGCGAGGGCGCAACATTGAGCTTTCACCTTTGCCATTTCCACTGAATTCCTTATCCATTTAATGGCGTATCTGTCATGAACAAAACATCACGTGTGTCAGTCACATGAGAGTGAAAAATATCAATGACTAATAGTGTTTAGCCATTATCAAAACCAAGAATATCACAAAACTCATATGACCATAGGATGATGTCGAATGACCCAAGTGACCACAGGATGACTCAAATGACCATAGGGACACAACACCCCCATGGTGGGGGTATATCCTTTATGACTTTTATGCCCCAAGGCTGGACTTAAATCCTTGTTTTCATGCCCCCCATGCGGGGTGTGTCCCTTTCTTGCCTCTTATCCCACATGGAGGGGTATATTTCTTCTTCTTATCCCCCATGGCGGGGTATATGCATGCTCTCTTTGGGAGTGGTGGCCGTGCTTGGCCTCATTGCTATAAAGCATTCCCCCCCAGCGGGTAGGAATTCATCAAGCTAGAGTTGCAGCTTGTCGGATCTTCCAACAGCCACTCGAGTGACCGTCTTATGCCGGATAGAGGTAGCAGAAAAGTGGAACAGACTGGGGCATTGCACCACGGACTTGGACCCTCCTAGAGTCGGGCGAGAGGCCGGCCTTCTTCTTGTCATTTTGGTCGGCGATGCTTGCCAAGTTTTTCTTTTTGTCCTTTCTTTTCTTCTCTTCTTTTTTTTTTGTAATGGACCAAGGTGGGTGCGCAGGAGAGTGCTCACCCCCTTAGGGAGGGGATGAGTGGTTCACTCCACCGCATCAATCCCACAGTGGTAATCTTTAATCAGCACGGGTCTCGACGGATATGGCCGTACAACCCTCTCTCACCAATTCTTTCTCTTCTTTTATTATTTCTTTCTTTTCTTCTTTTCTTCTTTCCTTTCTTTTTCTCCCTAGAGAAAGGGGGGGGGTTGATTTCCCTTCCCTTCTTCTCTCTTTCTATTCTTTTTGGTGGCCTCCATGATTCCTGGAAGCTGCACATGCCTCGGAGTGGCATCCTCAAGGCCACAAAGGCAATTGCGCCTAGTCTGGCTTTTCTCCCCATAGGGCTAGCGAAGACAGCACCTGCAATTCATCAAAGCAGACAAACAATGTTTATTAGGAGGCCATGAGGCCCTGAATCCCGACGAAGAGATGAAGGGTGGTTTCAGTCCCACCGGGCGTGCCATACTTATGGACACACTTTTTATCATATATATGTATATATTGATTTGTTCATTTATTGGTTTATTAAGTGCGTGGGCGTGCCAGTCACAAAGTGACAATTTATTCAGGCTTCTTGGAAGCCCATGGTGCACTCGATCTGACTCAATCAGACGATTGTGTGGTTCGTGTCGGGACCAAAACCCGCCGCGCCATAAAGGTCACGGCGTTATTTACATCCCCTCGGAGAGGGGAACACCCTCGATTAATCGCCAGGAATCAGGGCCTCATGGCCTAAAGAATTATATTGGGAGAAACAAGACAATAGCAATCTTGAATAAGCCGGGAGCCCTATGTCTAGGGAAGCAAGCGTTCGAAACATGTCGGTCACTCAGGGAGGACCATTTAATATTCGGACGAGTGTCCGGCTTAAGGGTAGAGTGATCATCATGGGAAAATCGGAGCATGTGTATGCCAGGGTACGGCAAACTTACTGTTCAGAGGAACGGAAAACATTCGGTTAAACTTTGGTTAGAGTGGTCAGAAATCAGTGAGTTTATTGGCCCGGTGCAAGATCAAGTTGCGACCATACTACGGTGGGTCCCGCGCGATCGAAGTCGGGCTCACGTGGGCATCGTCAATACTTCCGGTGCCAAGGGGGCAGTGGGAGAATGTCCCCGGATTAGATCCCAAAACAAAGATATGCTCGAGGTTAGCAGGCTATAGGCCTAGGACGAGAGTTAGGCAGTGATCATGATTGGGACGCACCCGAGGTTCAAGCATGACCCACATAGGTCTTATTGATATTCCCATACGTGGGGTCCGGGTATGACGAGAGCCTCCTCGTTCCATTCAGGTTTTGTCGGTCATTCATGGACCACTTTATATTCGGACAAAGGTCCGTATTGAAGATACGACGTAGATGGAAACAACCCCGTACAAATGTATGCCGAGTTCACGGTAATTTCAATAAATAGCGGGAATGAATCCCAATAGAACGAATCCGATTTGACGAACTATCGACCCAGAGCAATGCCGGATTACGACCATATCGGGATGGTTCCCAAGGTCCGAACCCGACTTGGGGGGGGGGGCGACGTTAATATTTCCTTTATGCCAGGTCTTGAGGGGACACAGGCCCGCGGAGCAGATCTCATCGTTTTATTATTATTTGAATTTTTATCATTATTATTTGTTAGTTTATATATATTTTTGATTGAGTTTGTTATTACTATTTATTTGTTTTTCTTATGATTTACTTATTCATTATTGTTATTGTTGGGTTTGTTATTATTGTTTATTCATTTTATTTTCATTTATTTACTTATCACTTCTTGCTGAGTTTGTTATTGTTATTCATTTATTTTGTTGTCATTTATTTATTTATCATTTTTGTTGAGTTTGTTATTATTATTCCTTGTTTCTTTATTGCTATTATGTATTTATTTCTTCTTTTTAGGCATTGGTTATTATTGTCATTTATTGTCATATTTTTTATTCATTTATTATTATTATTTATTCCCTTTTTGTGAGTTTGTTGTCATTATTATATTTATTATTATTATATTTTTTCTTTTGCATTTGGGGCATGTGCCGGGCGGAGTATTGGGGGTGTACCGCTGGGGGGAACGCGAATGCACTGGGTGAGGGAGGCCAAGGCTACGTCGGGTGGCGGCGGCTGAGAGGCTGTGCCGGGCTAGGGAGCGCACCAGGCAAGGGCTGGCTAGGGTGTGCCGGTGAAGGGCTGGGCGTGCCGGTGAAGCTTGGGCTGGTGTGCCGGGGAGGCGCCAAAGGGGCGTACCGGGCTGGGGTGCATGTGACGTGGCTGGGCGTGCCGGTGAAGCCCCGGGGCAAGGCGTACCGGTGAAGGCTGGGATGGGTGGTGTGCCGGGCTGAGGCGAGGGCAAGTGTGCCGACAGAGGGTGTTGGGGATGTGTGCCGGGCAAGGCACCAAGGGATAGGTGGGCTGAGGCGTACTGGCCAAGGGTGGCTGGGGTGTACCGGGGAAGAGACTGTGTCGCTGGAAGGTTCAAAGAGGTGGGGTTGAGTGTACTGAGGAAGCTTCAAGGTAGGGTGTACCGGCGGAGGTCCGGACGGGGCCCACTCCTCTTCCATTCTTATGTCTTTTCCTTTTCTTTTCTCTCTTGATTTTATTCAGTTTGCATGGGTCGCTTCTTTCTTTCTCTTGATTATCTTCCATTCTTTCTCCCCTGAGGATGAATGTTCAAGTTGCTTAGTTGTCGTTCGATTCAGCTCTCTTTATGTTGATTGCGGTTCCCTTGCCTTGGTTGAAGTGTTTTACCGTTGTTCATTTCATTGGTTTGTTGCTCCCTTTAGTCTTTTAACGTGTTATTGTTCCATTTGTTTGTTGCTTCCTTTTGCCTTTTTAATATGTTATCATTTCTAACAAAAAATTCGGCAGCATCTCCCCTTGACCTGGATGGTAAGGGAGATACAGGGAACGCGCCCACAGGGAGTGGCGAAACCTGACAATTGGGGGTGCGTGCCAAGGGCGACAACACCTTTGATAAAACCTCAGAAAACCCGGATGAAATGACAGACAGGAGACCTCCCTAGGACTGGTCAAGGGGCACCGGACAAGAAGGAAGGACTGATGGCTAGTGTACCGGCCAGGAAGCCTACAGGGGCTGGAGAGGTGTGCCAGGCTGGGTTCGAGAGGGGCTATGCCGGGGAAGGCCCCCAGGGGCTGTGCCGGTGAATGGGGCCAAGGTGTGCCGCTGAAGAAGTGTACCGGTGGGGGTTGGCCAGGAGTGTGCCGCTGAGGGCTGGGGAGGCTGCACCGGGCAAGAAAGGACGTAGGCGCACCGGGTAGGTTCAACTGAGGGTTGTTGAGGGTGGATAAGGTATCGGTCTGGGGATACCGGGCTGACCGAGTCTAGTGAGGGCTTGACTAGAGGAAAAAGAAGGGGGCCAAGGAAGCTGCTAGGTGTGGACGTTCAGAGGTGCAGGAAGGACATGAATGAAGAGATCCGTGGCCCTGTAGGGAGGCTAAAACGCCGGAGGGGAGGAAGAGCATGATCAAACGCATGCAAATACCCAAGCGGACGAAGACAATGAAAGATCCCAAAATGGGTTTTTATTCAAGAAGGAAAAGGGCCACAAACGGGCGTGTATAATGCGAACGCCGGAGTACAATATATAGAACAATAGGAAGAAGAAGAAGGGGGATGGGGAGGAGGAGACGGGGGAGTTGGGATCGAGCAGGGGCGACAGCTCCCTGCTCTTCCCCCTCCCCTACACCACAGCAAGCTCTCACTCTCCTTCTCTCTCTCTTCTCTTACTCTCTATCGCTCGTCGGTGATCACCGGAGGGCCTCCCTCTTCTTCTCTTCTTCTTATTCTTCTCTTCTTCTTCCTCTAGAGGCGGTGGCTCTGTGTCGTGCCATTCTCGGTGTGGGTGTATCTCTTTGCGTCAGTGTTTTGCATGGAGAAGAGGGGTTTTTATACCCCAGCAGCGGCGAGATCCATCAAAGGCAGGAACGTCCGTGGCATTGAATGGGATTTGACTCCCTTGTCTTGGGCGGCAGGTGGGGTAGGCTGCGTGCCTTCAGGAGGGGACGACACCTCAGCTAGCCCCACTGCGCGCCGAGGATCCTCGGGGGATGGGTATCACTTTCGTTCTGTCGGTTGCATCGGGTGGCGAAGCGTGCCGCTGAACGGCCAGACACCTATGCCGCTGGAAGGCCCAAGAAGTGTGCCGCTGGAGAGCCGCCGAAGCGTGCCGCTGGAGAGCCCAACAGGTGTGCCGCTAGGCGGTGTATAGGGGGCGTGCCGCTGGAGAGCCGCCAAAGCATGCCGCTAGAGAGCCCAACAAGTGTGCCGCTGGGCAGTGTATAGGGGGCGTGCCGCTGGGGAGTCTCCGAAGCGTGCCACTGGAGAGCCCAGCAGGTGTGCCGCTGGGCGGTGTATAGGGGGCGTGCCGCTAAGTGGCCTGCGAGCGTGGCGCTGAGGAGTGCAGCCTGGGCGTGCCGCTAGAGGCATTTGGGCGGTGTGCCAGTTAAGACGCCCGGGGGAGTGTGCCGTTGGAGGGGGCAACCTGGGCGTGCCGTTGGGGGCACTTGAGAGTGTGCCGCTGAGAGGCACTAAAGGTGTGCCATATGGGGCAGCACAAGGGCGTGCTGTAGGGGTAGACTTGAGCCTGTTGCGAGCGTGAATTGCAGTCCATTTGATTTTCTTTGGGGCCCACGGGTTGTGAGCTTTCTGGGGGTTAATTTCTCTTCGCCGTCGTGACTCCGGAGATGGCTTCACGGCAATGTGCATATTCGGGGAGTCTGGGTGGCTAGTCTCTCCGGGGCTTTTTGCTTGATGTTGCTGTTGATGTGAGACAGAGCAGGACATATGGACATGCAATTTTACACGTCCACAGACGCTGAAGGCTTGAAATGGCATGCCGCTGGGAGGGCACCCAGGGTGTGCCGGACAGGGGCCCAGTGGAGTGTGCCGCTGGGGGGCTTTAAGGGTGTGCCACTGGGAGGCGCCAACGGGGGTGCCGTTGAAGGCACTTGAGGGAGTGTGCCATCGAAGGCACTTGAGGAGTGTGCCGCAGAAGGCCTTACAAGGGTGTGCCGCTGAGGGCCCTGCCAGCGTGTGTTGGGCAGGGGCGCAAAGGGGAGTGCCACTGGGGCTGCAAGAGTGTGCCGGTAGGGGCACCAGGAGGGTGATCCGTTGAGGGCAGCCCTGGGGTGTGCCGCTGGGAGGCACCAGGAGTGTGCCGGGCAAGAGCTCAACAAGAGTGTACCGCTGGGGGTAGGTTTGAGCCCTTTATAAGCACAGACTGTTGTCTGTTTGATTTTCTTCAGGGACTCGTGTGTTGTGAGCATCCTGGGGTTGATTCTTCTTCGCTGCTGTGCTTCCAAAGACGGCTTTACGGCAATGCGCATATTCGGGGAGTCTGGGTGACCCATCTCTTCTGGGATTTCTTCGCTCGATGTCATTTGTTGGGTTCGCCCGCGCTCCCTCATTGTCTCTTGTGATGGTTTTGATGATAACAAAATATTGTGTGTAAGTTTTATGAAAATGTCTCTTGGCTCTTGCATATCGTGGATGTGGATCTTGCATATTTATCATGGGACGTTTGAGGTGTTCTAGGTCTTAACCTACTTTACATGAGCATTGACCTAGTTGAGTTGAATGAGATACATGTGCAGTGCTTGTTTACATGATGCTCATATATTGCTGGAATGTATGTGGTTCATGGGTTGTCAATTGCATGCTTGCATCTCATGTTTGTCGACACCCATTCATAAGTGTTGACACTTCTATTGCTGGAGCTCTTGTTGATGACATTTTAAGCATGTTATGTGTAAGGATTTAATGTGGCTGATTAAATGGTTGATCTGGGGATATTTGAATATCTGATTTACTCATGCTACTTGTGAATGAATAAAGTTCAAATTGCTTTTAACTAAATTTGATTTTGACTCATTCAGCTCTTGTGGAATTCATGCTGGTCTTCGATGAATTGAGTCTGAATTTAATTGGACTGAAGTTGAAAGCTTTGAAGTTGGTTTTCATGAATGCTTGGCTGAATTCTATTCAGAAATAGTTCTTCATGTTTGAAGCAAGTTCTGATTTGATATATGGAATTCATGCTTGTGCTTTTCATGGGATATGGTTTGGTGATAACATGGCCAGGCTCATCTGTGTTAACTGTCATTAAAGCTTTCTTTGAATTGGAAATGGCTAAAGATTTGCATTGATTTGTCTTCCATGAGAATGAGCCTTTTGTGTGGTGTATCTTGCATTAATGGCTATCATATGCACAAACATTTTCAATATATGCACTGATATTGTCCTTGTGTTACACATTCCTCTAGTGCCTAATGCTCATGCGTGAACCTTGTTTCTATACATTCTGTCATGAGATTATATTATGGAGGAATTGCTTTGAAGTTAGTCTCTCATATACATTGGTTAATATTGACACACTTCTGAATTTTCAGAATGTGCAGGTTCATATTGCCCACATTACGGTGAATCCAAAGAAAGAGTTTGTTTCGGATTATTGGTAATATTCTTCTTACCTTGAGTTGGGAAATATGAGTCTTCAAAGTACCTTCAAGCTTATTTCTCATATCTTTCTGAATTGGACTGCTTCAGTCTAATTGATATGTGTGGGTTATGAAGGTTCAGGTTACTTTGATCTGACTTAGAAACTCATGAGAGGTTTGATTGAACGGATCTTGTAATAGCCTTCCAATGCATGATCAATACCTTGATAAGTGAGCTGGCATAGCTCATTACTGAAATCTTGAACTGCCTTGACTTATAATTCTCAAGAATTCAAATTACTTGATAGTGCAGGTTTTAATTCCCCCACATATCTCTGAAATCATGGTAAGAATCTTCTTATGATGGATTTCCATGTGGGGAGATTAGGCTTAGTTTATGCTTCATGGCTTTGGGGTTAATTGGCTTCCAAATTGTCAATTTGATAATTGTAGTTCATATTGCATCATGCTCATGTTGATTTCTATTCTTTCATGCAAGATCTGATTGGATTTGGTGTTTCTTTACCAAGTGCTTTATGCATGTTCTTGAGGAGGTTCTTGAGTTGAAAATATGAATAAAACATTTATGTGCCTCATACTAATGCCTTCATAATCATATTTCATGTCCTTTGGGTGTTGGACTCAAAACTAGTTCCATATGTTAATGCATGATCCAAATATTTTAATTCATGATTGGTTACATTGGGTTGCATGTATAGGTCTTTAGGAATGTATTAAATATCATTTCATAAGGTTTCAAGGTCAATGGGTCGACCCCCCCACTCAATGGGTTGACCCCTGTGCAAGAAAAAGCCTAAACAGAATGCTGTCTGAAAGTGGGTCGACCCCCCTCACAAAGTGGGTCGACCCCTGAAAAAATTCTGCAGCAGACAGAGTTCTGGATAGAGATGGGCTGACCCCCCTGGCAGATGGGTCGACCCCCCCATTCTGGCAGCTCCGCGCGGAAATTCCGCGGCCCACTGAAACCCTATGAAATCACTTCCAAATGGGCTAGTCTTTTACGCTAATGCCCTTTGGTTATTAATGATTATATTAGAGTGGTTTTGCTAGGGTTTTCCAAGGGTTTTATGGTCTTTTCATCATTCTAACATGGGGATATATATATATGATGCGATTTTGGGGATTTTAGAACAACGAAAGGCTAACATTCGTGTTCTTTGTGGTGGTGAGAGAGGAAGGAGTTGGAGAGGACCTCCATGCCATATCTTATCTACTTCCGTTGAGATTTGGAGCTCGGTGTAGAAGAAGATAGCAAGCGGAATGACGTAATGAATCTGAAGATGTCAAAATCGCAAGCATCCGTCGACATCGTCTTGGAGATTTGAGGAGTTTGCAAAAGGGAAAAATCTCTACATCTATTTCTAGCTTATTTGAGATGTTTTCCATGTTCTATCTCTACCTTGGATGTTGTTGAGGTTTTATCTTGGTCATTTGAACATCCTATAATGGCAATATATATATGCTGCGATTTTCATTCTTTGGTATGAAAGGAATGAGCTAATGTGTTCTATCTCTTGCAGGGAAAGAAGGGAAAGGGCGGCCATAAGATGGAGAGGAGAAAGATTTGCTAGATCTATTAGTTTTTGATGCCTAGAGGTGTGATTGGATCGTGAATCTGAAGGAAAACATCCTGGATCATCAAGGAGGTTGACCGGCGATTCCGACATCCTGCGGTTTCGACTCCCTCCGACCAAAGCCTCAAAGAAGATCTTCATCGGCCATTGGAAGTCAAAGGGGAAACGTTCTATATCACTTATCCATTTATCTATGATGCCCTTCTTGATTGATACATAGTCTTGAGCATATCTTGTATAATTTCTGGTTTCTTCTGAACATTGGATAATCGTGTTTGAGCGGAGCTACGTCTCCGTGTGTTGGGTTTTATTGGGGGAAAGTTTCCCCGTGGTTGATTATGTGTTGACGGAGCTGTGACTCCGTGTGGTTTGAGTGTCCGGGGTGTGTTCCCCGATTCTGTGTGTGGGTGTGTGCTGCGGTGGCAGCGTGTTGGGGATTTTCCCCGTGTGTGGATATTGCTGCGGAAGCAGCGTGTGTGTGTGGTTGGGGTTCGTCCCCGTGTTGCTACGAAAGTAGCGTGTAGTGAAGCCTCACCCGGTTGGGTGAGGGGTGGACGTAGGGAGCCCGTCGTGGTCCCGAACCACCTAAAAATCTCCGTGTTGCATGTGGTTTGCCTGTGCGATTGTCCATTTCTCCTATCTCCATTCACAGGTAAATTTATAGATTTTTATTCACTGCTCCACTACACACTGCTACCTCTGCTATTTGTATTTAGGCATAGTTAACTCGTTCTTTGCATTGCATATCCGTGTGAGATAGGAAAGATTGAGAGATTCTTCTAATCTCACTTGAGTTTATGCTAATTAACGCAGTTAATTTTAATTCCACCGTGATCAGTTTAGATTGTTTTTAAAATACGCCATGTAGGCAAAGGAGACAATTCAACCCCCCTTCTTGTCCGCCATCTAGTCTGGGCCAACAATTGGTATCAGAGCCCAGTCTCTGATTTTTTAGAGGACCTTGCGGTCTAGGAGTAAAGATCTGTTCATGATGGCTGGTGTGAATTCTGTTCTATCTTTGATGGTTTTGATTATGTATCTTGGATTAGAAAATTCACTATTTGGATTTTGGTACTGATCCTAAGCTTATGAAATTAATTACTCATGGTCCTCATGTTTTACCAAAAAATGAGTTAATATGGACTGATGAACATAAGAAAAATAATTCTGATAATCTTTTTGTTTTGAATGTTCTTAAAGCTGTAGTTGACTCTAACAAATTTTCGTTTGTCTCTGATTGCAGCTCAGCCAAAGAAATCATGGATCGACTGATCAAGTTACATGGAGGGCTAGAGGATGCGTGCATGATGGCTAATAGCAAGGATGATCATTCAAGCCTAGAATCCAATGAGTAAGTTCTGACTCTGAACTTGATGAAATTTCATTTGAAGAATTAGTGGAAGCATATGATGAATTATCGAGTAAGTACAAGAAACTGAAGTCTGAAAATAAGAAGCTCCATAAGAAACTTGAAAATACTTTTCATGAAACTCCTTCTTGTGAAACATGCTTAGAATTCAGAATGTAAATGAGTCTCTTTTGTTTGATGTGGAAATGCATAGAGATAAAAACTATTGTCTGAAAGAAGAAAATGACACCTTGCTTGACAAGATCAATCAACTTGAAGAAACTGAAAAAGAGTTAAATGACAAGCTAGATGCTATGTCAAGTGATCAAAGGCTCATTAATGAATTGGCTATCAATGATGAACTTGCCAAGGAGAATGAAGTGTTGAAGCATTTAAACACAGTAATGTCTGAAAAATTGCTTCTCCTTGAAAATGAAAAATGGTGGTCTAATAACAAGTCTGAAAAGCTGAAGGACTGAGAGAGGAAATAGAAAGCTTCAGGAACATGAATGATAAATTTGAATGCAATGAAACCATAAATAAAATGGTTGATGAAAATGAGAGCTTTCAAATGAAAGAATCTGAACACACTTCCATGAGCAAAAATTCATTTGATAAACTCCAAAATGAAAACACTGCCTTGTTAATTCAAATTTCATTGCTTGAAGGAGAATTGAAAAAGTCTTAAAAATTTGAAAAAGGAAAATGTGTGATTGATGATGATTGTGACAAACTGCATATCCTTGAACAAGAAATTGAAAGTCAAAAAGTGTAAATCTCTTGTTGAATGAAAAAGTCACTTCTTGTGAAAAAGAGATTGATGATCTTGAAATGCATATTATGTCCTTGCAAAATGAAATCAAAATTTTGAATGAATCATTGTCCGTGCATGATAAAGGAAATCAAAATCAGAAAAATGTTGATCATCACTCTTGTGTGCATGAAAAACTTCAAACTGTCAAATATGATCATGCATCAAAGAAAAGAAGAAATCTTTCATGTTACTATTGTGGACAATATGGTCATGACATGTATGACTGTCTTCTAATGAAATCTGATGATGAACAAGCATTGCAGTCACAAATGAAAATTGTTAATGAGTCTAAAGATCATGTGAAACCCACTAGGAAAACATTCAACTCTCATTGCTATTACTGTGGATTACATGGTCATGTCTTTGAACATTGCTTCACAAAGAAAAATGATGATGAATGGTTTGTTAAAAAGAATTTTACATGTCATTACTGTGGAAATTTTGGACATGTAATGAATGATTGTTCTGTAATGAAAAATGATGAAAATGGGTTTTTGAAGAGGAAATCTTCTTACTATTTTTATTGTGGAGAGAATGGTCATTCTATGGATGACTGTTCTACTAGGGTATTTGATGATGAATGGTTTGCTAGGAAAAATAGGAATTCATTTGTTCGTGTAAGAACTAACCCCTCGGGACCCAAGATGGCTTGGGTACCCAAAACTCCAAAATGAGAATCTATCTAGCAGGGGTGCCTTGAGAAGGAAGAAACCAATGACAAATAAAGATCCTTCAAGGCAAGGAAATGATGAGCTTATCAGGTAAAGAATTTGGTATACTGTTTCCTATTGGATTACTTAACCTTGGTAAGAGCTTGAATCTTGAGAAAAACTTGGTACCTCCATTTGAACAGTTTCCATTTCACATTTTGTGAATAAATTCAGTTCTTGAACGCTTCATCTTTGACATACATGACTTTTCTTTCATATACACCTCTTACTTCGCTTCTTGCAAATAACAGTTTAGGTTTGAAAGTTTTGGTCTGTGGATAAAATTTTTCACTCTTCTAATCACATCCTTCAAATAATGATTCACTTTTGTAAATTCACTTTATATGCTTACTTGCATGATACATTGCACATATCATACATATCTTTTCATACTTGTGAATAGGAATAATTTTTCAATCATCTCTTCAAGTTACATGCATATACTTGCATATACTTCATACACGTGTGCTTGAATGCCATGGTTATTTGGTATATCAAATGGCGATAGTGGAAGGTTGGATTATGTCCAACTGGAAGCTCTCCTCATGCGTGATGGTGGTCTTCGGACCAATGTACTCCGCCAAGTACCGATAATCATTTGCTTGAAAATATTGAAGGATCCCTGGTTGATTGCATGTATATACTTTATACAACCACTTTTTGACTCCTTCTATGACTCATCCTTTGCTAAATGAAATTGTATTGATTTAGACATATTTGTTACATGGCATATATTAAGGGGAGATTTTTTATAATCGTGCATACATTTAGGGGGAGACATTACTATGATAAGACTAATTCATCTTTTACATTCAATACAACCACCCACACAAAATGCACCTTTTTGAGATAATGATTCAATCTAATAAGGATTACGATTTTCTACTCTACACTTTTAAGGACTTTTGATTCTCTACATGAAATTCACATGTCTCGTGAGGAAAAAGCTATATACCCCCACCAAAAAGCCTTATAGTGGAACGTGGATCCAAGTAGCCGGGAATCCCTCCTGAAATAAAGGAGGAAACTCGCGTCGAAAGGAGAAACTAATCCACACTAAAATAAATGTGATTTGCCACCGAGTAGCTGGAAGTGCCCCTGAGACAAAGGGTACAACTCGCGTCGAAAAGTGCCTCATCCACATCATAAAAAGTGACGAAACTGAGTAACCGGGAATTGCCCCTGAAACAAAGGGCATGACTCGTGTCAAAAGGTTAGTCACACCATTGTTAGTAATTAAAGAAAAATTGGGGGTCATACGTAGCTACCAATATTCGAGCATTGTGTTGAAAGTGTATGGATGATAAGTTCTTTGTAGTGTTCTTTAGAAAATCTGATTTTCCATACTACCTTGAAATTCATTGCTCAATCATCACATATGCACCTTGGGTTTGATTGTTTGAATGTTCCTTATGAATCTGTCACTTATCATGGTTTATGCAGTACTTATTTATGTAAGCACGACCCACTTAGTATTGTTCATGCACATCATGTTCTACAATCGATTGCATTATCCTTACACCCGTCCCGAAGGGACTTGCATGAGTCTATATCTTATTATGCATGCTTGAATGCTTGACTGCTTGATTCGGTTTGTTCATATCACACTTCATCTTGATGCATCTTTAGCTTATACTTGCAAATAACAGGTTAAATAACCCATTGTTAGCTGGTTTTTGTTCTTGACAATTGGTGAGAATAATGTGCTTTAAGCAAAACTTGTGCGTAGTTTGGTCATCTTGCATATAATCTTGAACAAAATTAAAAAAAAAGAACATTTACATATAATTTTGTCATTTTACATACTGCACATCAAATGTCATTTCTTGCATGGTCTTCATGGTTCACACACCTTCCTTTAATGGTCGGTCATTGCTAGGTTCATGCGCCATTGATATTTCATTCTCTATCATTCATGTTGAAATTTCACATTTGTCATCTTAACCTCCACTTTTTGATAATGCCAAAGGGGGAGAGAATTTTGGGTGGCCACAATATTTTGTCATCATCAAAAAGGGGGAGATTGTTGGGTTCGCTGCACTCCTTCTTATCTTTGATAATGGTTTTGATGATTACAATATATTGTGCGATTTGCATTTGCATTGAAGTGAAATTCATTCATGATTATCTTGTGGAAAACGTCTTGTTGAAATGAGCTAAAACATGTTATCTACACTATCAATTGGCTCTAAATGTCTGGGTGAATGAATTATGTTCAGACTGCTTTTGACTGAGAATGAATTGATTGGATTGAATATTGAAGGTTTCTGGACTGAACTTGTAATCCATGTGGATCTTGATGATATGATTTTTCAAGCTATTTTAAATGACTTGAATGACTGATGTTTATCGGTTTTACATTGGCTTGATAAAGCATGTTGCTAAAATGATCAACTCTGCTACTCATGTTTCATGAATTGTTCTCACAAGTTTGAAATGGTTTCCTCTAAATGCATGAGTAAATGAATTAAGTTCAGTTGATTTTGACTCATTCAGCTCTTGTGGAATTCATGCTGGTCTTCGATGAATTGAGTCTGAATTTAATTGGACTGAAGTTGAAAGCTTTGAAGTTGGTTTTCATGAATGCTTGGCTGAATTCTATTCAGAAATAGTTCTTCATGTTTGAAGCAAGTTCTGATTTGATATATGGAATTCATGCTTGTGCTTTTCATGGGATATGGTTTGGTGATAACATGGCCAGGCTCATCTGTGTTAACTGTCATTAAAGCTTTCTTTGAATTGGAAATGGCTAAAGATTTGCATTGATTTGTCTTCCATGAGAATGAGCCTTTTGTGTGGTGTATCTTGCATTAATGGCTATCATATGCACAGACGTTTCAATATATGCACTGATATTGTCCTTGTGTTACACATTCCTCTAGTGCCTAATGCTCATGCGTGAACCTTGTTTCTATACATTCTATCATGAGATTATATTATGGAGGAATTGCTTTGAAGTTAGTTTCTCATATACATTGGTTAATATTGACACACTTCTGAATTTTTAGAATGTGCAGGTTCATATTGCCCACATTACGGTGGATCCAAAGAAAGAGTTTGTTTCGGATTATTGGTAATATTCTTCTTACCTTGAGTTGGGAAATATGAGTCTTCAAAGTACCTTCAAGCTTATTTCTCATATCTTTCTGAATTGGACTGCTTCAGTCTAATTGATATGTGTGGGTTATGAAGGTTCAGGTTACTTTGATCTGACTTAGCAACTCATGAGAGGTTTGATTGAACGGATCTTGTAATAGCCTTCCAGTGCATGATCAATACCTTGATAAGTGAGCTGGCATAGCTCATTACTGAAATCTTGAACTACCTTGACTTATAATTCTCAAGAATTCAAATTACTTGATAGTGCAGGTTTTAATTCCCCCACATATCTCTGAAATCATGGTAAGAATCTTCTTATGATGGATTTCCATGTGGGGAGATTAGGCTTAGTTTATGCTTCATGGCTTTGGGGTTAATTGGCTTCCAAATTGTCAATTTGATAATTGTAGTTCATATTGCATCATGCTCATGTTGATTTCTATTCTTTCATGCAAGATCTGATTGGATTTGGTGTTTCTTTACCAAGTGCTTTATGCATGTTCTTGAGGAGGTTCTTGAGTTGAAAATATGAATAAAACATTTATGTGCCTCATACTAATGCCTTCATAATCATATTTCATGTCCTTTGGGTGTTGGACTCAAAACTAGTTCCATATGTTAATGCATGATCCAAATATTTTAATTCATGATTGGTTACATTGGGTTGCATGTATAGGTCTTTAGAATGCATTAAATATCATTTCATAAGGTTTCAAGGTCAATGGGTCGACCCCTCTGGCGAGAAAAAGCCTAAACAGAATGCTGTCTGAAAGTGGGTCGACCCCCCTCACAAAGTGGGTCGACCCCTGTAAAAAATTCTGCAGCAGACAGAGTTCTGGATAGAGATGGGTCGACCCCCCCTGGCAGATGGGTCGACCCCCCCATTCTGGCAGTTCCGCGCAGAAATTCCGCGGCCCACCGAAACCCTATGAAATCACTTCCAAATGGGCTAGTCTTTTACCCTAATGCCCTTGGGTTATTAATGATATATTAGAGTGGTTTTGCTAGGGTTTTCCAAGGGCTTTATGGTCTTTTCATCATTCTATCATGGGGCTATATATATGATGCGATTTTGGGGATTTTAGAAGAACAAGAGGCTAACATTCGTGTTCTTTGTGCAGGTGAGAGAGGAAGGAGTTGGAGAGGACCTCCACGCCATATCTGATCTACTTCCGTTGAGATTTGGAGCTCGGTGTAGAAGAAGATAGCAAGCGGAATGACGCAATGAATCTGAAGATGTCAAAATCGCGAGCATCCGTCGACATCGTCTTGGAGATTTGAGGAGTTTGCAAAAGGGAAAAAATCTCTACATCTATTTCTAGCTTATTTGAGATGTTTTCCATGTTCTATCTCTAGCTTGGATGTTGTTGAGGTTTTATCTTGGTCATTTGAACATCCTATAATGGCAATATATATATGATGTGATTTTCATTCTTTGGTATGAAAGGAATGAGCTAATGTGTTCTATCTCTTGCAGGGAAAGATGGGAAAGGGGGCCATAAGATGGAGAGGAGAAAGATTTGCTAGATCTATTAGTTTTTGATGTCTGGAGGTGTGATTGGATCGTGAATCTGAAGGAAAACATCCTGGATCATCAAGGAGGTTGACCGGCAATTCCGACATCCTGCGGTTTCGACTCCCTCCGACCAAAGCCTCAAAGAAGATCTTCATCGGCCATTGAAAGTCAAAGGGGAAACGTTCTATATCACTTATCCATTTATCTATGATGCCCTTCTTGATTGATACATAGTCTTGAGCATATCTTGTATAATTTTTGGTTTCTTCTGAACATCGGATAACCGTGTGTGAGCGGAGCTGCGTCTCCGTGTGTTGGGTTTTATTGGGGGAAAGTTTCCCCGTGGTTGGTTATGTGTTGACGGAGCTGTGACTCCGTGTGGTTTGAGTGTCCGGGGTGTGTTCCCCGATTCTGTGTGTGGGTGTGTGCTGCGGTGGCAGCGTGTTGGGGATTTTCCCCGTGTGTGGATATTGCTGCGGAAGCAGCGTGTGTGTGTGGTTGGGGTTCGTCCCCGTGTTGCTACGAAAGTAGCGTGTAGTGAAGCCTCACCCGGTTGGGTGAGGGGTGGACGTAGGGAGCCCGTCGTGGTCCCGAACCACCTAAAAATCTCCGTGTTGCATGTGGTTTGCCTGTGCGATTGTCCATTTCTCCTATCTCCATTCACAGGTAAATTTATAGATTTTTATTCACTGCTCCACTACACACTGCTACCTCTGCTATTTGTATTTGGGCATAGTTAACTCGTTCTTTGCATTGCATATCCGTGTGAGATAGGAAAGATTGAGAGGATTCTTCTAATCTCACTTGAGTTTATGCTAATTAACGTAGTTAATTTTAATTCCACCGTGATCAGTTTAGATTGTTTTTAAAATCCGCCATCTAGGCAAAGGGGACAATTCAACCCCCCTTCTTGTCCGCCATCTAGTCTGGGCCAACATCATTGTTGATGTGAGACCGAGCAGGACATATGGACGTGCAATTTTACACGTCCACAAATGCCCCCCACCGATGGGTAGCGCGGGCGAAGGATGAGTCGAGCGGTGCTTGTGGGTGCACTTGTTCGTCAGGGTTGCATTCAGGACCTTGACGTCCAAAGAAGACGATGATCCCGACCCAGCCTCGTTATCCGTGCTCGCATACGTAAACCCGAACACACACCGGCACGGGAAAGTGCATTGGTGAAGTATTCTTGGGTATGTACATGTGTGCACACACACATATCTTTATATATAATAAGTGTATTTTTACATAAGTGCATATATATGTATTATTATTTTCATTATATATATTTTTTTCTTTTCTTTTCTTTTCTCCCCCTTTTCTCTTATTTTTTTTCTTTTCTCTTTTCTTTCCTTTTTCCCCTTTTTTTATCTCCTTTTTTTATCTCCTAACGGACCGCGGCCCCTATAAATAGGGCGGGGTGTCTCGGTTCGAACCCCCCCTCATTTCAAATGGTTTTCCCCCTCTTCTTCCCTCTCTCTTCCTTCTCTCCTTCTCCCTCCACCGAGCACCACCGTCGTTGCCGCCGTCGCCGTTCGTGGTGAGGAGGCCGCCGTGGAGGAGTTCCCTCCCCCCCTCTCTTGTCTTCTCTTCTCCCCCTCCTTTTTTTAAACTAAAGTCATACTTGCAAGGGACAAGGGGATTAACTCGACCCTGGCCACCTTACAAGGAAATTTTTTATATAGCAAACAAAGAGGAGAGAAGAAGAGTGGGGGATACATGGGACAACGAGGGTGGGGGGGCATCCTACAAAGGAAGGGAGGAGCCCAATTACAACATGGGGGCAAGGCCCAATAAGCCAAAAGATGGAAAACCTACAACGAGGCCCAACATAGGGGCAGAGTAATAGGAATGTGGCCGCCGGTGACAACAATAGTGTGGTCGGCGTGGAGAACGCAAAACGTCCACGCTGGAGACAACAAAGCTTGGTCAGAGGAGGTAGCCGCCTGGCCCACAGCAGAGACGCCGGAGCAAGAAGGGCCACCCACCTAGAAGGCGAGAGCGCAATAGAAGGCGAGCCCTTGAGCGGCGGCAGGACATGAGGGTGGTCGGGGGACCACGCCGAAGCAGAGCTGATGAGCCCACCAGCGGCGCCGGGCAGACAAGGAGGGATAGTAGGGCGCGACAGCTGCCGCAGGCACGGGCCCACGGTACACGCCAAGATAGAAGACGAAGGAGCCGTCCGCAGGACGGGAGGAAGCGCCACCAAGAAGGGACACCACTCTGGGACGGACTGCCCAGGCCAATGCAGAATGTAGAGAGCAAGGCTGCCGGAGGAGATAGCAAGGCCGACGGACGGGGAGCGCGCTTGGGAAGGCCACCTACCCAAAAGACGTGGGCGCATCTGCAGGCGAGACCACGAATGGGTGAGGGACACGGGGGTGGTAGGAGGGACCACGCCGGAGCATAGACGAACAGCCCACCAACGGCGGCAGGCAGGCAAGGGAGGGCAGCAGTAGCAACCGATGGGAGCACCATCGCAGATGGGCCGCAAGGGGGTGGCGACGGGAGAGAGAGCAGGGAGGCAGGAGGGGCGAAGGAAGGTAGGAGTGGCGAAGGGAGGCAGGAGGGTTGACGATCACGAAAGGGGGAGCAGGGAGGAAGCAGAACAGCTTGAGGGGGGGCAACCGAGGGGAGGGCAGGGCACAGGCAAGGGTGCCGTCACGGGCAGGGGAGCAGGATGACAGGGATAGGAGGTACGGACAACCGGGGGCAGAAGAGGGGAGACAAGGGCAGAGGCAGGCATGTCAAGGGGAAGGAAATAGGAGAGCGAGCAGGGGGAATGGACGGGAGCAAGAGGGGGGGAAGAGGGGGCCAAAGGCAGACACAACCGGGGTTGGGGCAGAGGTGGAGGTGGAGGTGGAGGCAGGAGGGTCGGAGGGGACGAAAGGGAGGTGAAAGGGGGGGAGGCAGGACGAGGGGGTGGAAACTGAAGGGGAGGCCAGGAGGCTTGCAAGAAACAAGGAGGAGCTGACGAGGGAAGGGAGAAGGGAGGAGGCCAAAGGGAAGAGGAGGAAGAGGGGGGGGGAAGGGAGGGAGGCAGGAGGGCTGGGAGGATGGACGGAGAGGGAGACGCACAACAGGCATCCACCAGGGGGAGGGGAGCAAGGTAGCAAGGGGGACGAAGCAGGAAAGGAGTCACTGGCGGTAGGAGGGACGGACAGCAATGGAGGAGGGGCAGAGAGCGAGAAGGGGCCAAAGGACAAGAGGCAGGAAAGGTGGGGGGAGGGGCCAAGGGAGGGTGGCCGAAGGTGGGAGGAGCAATAGGAGGGGGGGAAAGAGAGCAGGAGGAGGGACGAGGGGAAGAGAAGTTGGGGCCGAGGCAAGCGACGGCGGGGGAGCGGGAGAGAAACAAGAGGGGAGGGGTAGGGCTAAAGGGAGGGAGATGGAGGATGGCCAGAGGAGGGCAGAAATAGAGCATCATATAAGGGGGTGTCCCATCAAGGGCAGGTGAGAGAGAGAGCAGGAGCTCTGAAGGCGGAGGCGGTAGACCAGAGACATGGCACTCTGCAGTTGGAGGAGAGGTGAAGGAGAGGGAGGTACAACATGGTATGACAACCACAGAGGCAACCGCAGAGAGAACAGCGACTCCCGTGGGCAGTAGCGTACACAAGAGGCCAAAGACGTGTCGCCCCTCCACAGAAGGAGAAACAAGTAGACTGCGGGAGGGACCTCCTAGAGTATGAGGGAGACCAGGGAGAGGACCACGGCTGGCAGCGGCACCCGCATGCCTAGCCACGGCAGCTGGAGGTAGCACGTCGGGGCGCCCGAGCACGATGGTGGGGACAGGAGGGCGGACGGTAAGAACATGGTGAGTGTCCGAACACAAAGCACCAACATCGGAGGGCGTAGCAGAGGCGGGGCCTCTACTGGCAGGGGGGAGTGGCGGGAAGGAGTAGCCAGTGGGGGAGGAGGAGGGCATGCCGGCAAGCATAGCGCCAGCACTAGTCGGAGAACGAGTAGGCGGGTGCGGCCGAACAACTGGACCCAGATGCAGAGAGGTTGACCGCAATAGCAGGGACGCAGGGGTCACTGACGGTAGGAAGAGCTTGCGATTCCTATGCTCGGACCCTCGCAAACACCAGAGGACGATGGAGGGGCAGGGTACGAAGACCCTGCTCCATCGCCACCTAAGGCAGAAGGACGAGGAAACCCGTCGGAACGACCAAGCTCGCCCACGGGCCATGTAGCGGTGACGGGGACACCACCGGTAACGGGGACGAAGCCAGCAGAGGAAGATGGAGAAGACAAAGGAGGACCAGGCAGGGGAGGGAAGGGCAGGACCCCCCCCCCCCCCCCGGCCATGGCCGGAGGGGAGGGGGGGGCGCGGACGAGGGGGGGAGTCACTCCCGCTGGCCGGAGGCGAGGGTGACTCTTCTCCCCCTCCTTCTCTTTTCCCTTCTTCTCCTTCCCTTCGTTCAGGGACGACGGAGCCTGAGGCTCCCTTTTCTCTCCCCCTGTCTTCCTTCTTCTCTTCTCTCTTCTCCTCCCTCTCTTCCTCTTCTTCTCTTCCTCTTCTTCTCTGGCACCGTGGAAGACAGTTGGGTGTCACCGGTGTCGCCAGGTTGGGGGCACAAGGCGTGCCAGGAGAGGGATGCCGGGCATGCCGTAGATGGGAGCGTCGGGTGTGCTAGGTGGCGAAGGGCACGGGTGTGCCGGGTAGCGAGGGCACAAGTGTGCCGGGGGAGATCTCCGCAGGTGTGCCGGGTAAGGCACCAGGGAGTGTGCCGGGGAGGGCAACTCCAAGTGTACCGGATCAGGCCCTTCTGGGTGTACCAGGTTATGGGTGAGGCCGGTCTGCCGGAGAGGGACACTGCGGGTGTGCCGGGGAGGGCCACCGAAGGGTGTGCAGGGTAGAGGGCTGGTGAAGCGTGCTGGGTGAGGACCACCGTGGGTTTGCTGGGTAGAGGCTCCAGGGGCGTACCGGGCTGAGGGAGACTTCTTCAACAGGAGGAACATTTGGTGTCGCCCTTGGGGCACACCGTGACTTTGTTGGGGCCGTCACTCCTTGTGGGCGCGCACCCATATTTTCCCCTTTATGCCCCAGCCTAGGGGAAGCTTTGTCAAAATTTCGTCAGAATTCATCGATTGTCTTGTTCATTTTAATTGTAGTGTAGCCCCTTCATAGTTTTCTTTCCTTTGTCTAAGCTTTGGACTTGTTCTGATTTTGAATGTCTTGCACCTTGCAGATAAATGGCTGCTCCAAGTGGTTCCCCTGCTCCTGCTACCGCCAGTGCTGGGTCTGCTCCCTTGCCAGTTGTGCTAGCAATCACGTGGCTTAATGTTGAAGACTTAGACCGTGAGCACGCTGAAGTGGCTGCATTGGCTGAGTCATCAGACTCCGAGACAAGCACCATGGAATTCAGCCGAGTTGCCTGGACTGACAGCGGCTTCACCTTCGATCGGGCCGGAGATTACCGGAAAGACTATCCCAAGGACAAGCATCTCATTCATTTCTTGAAGCACTTCCATCACCGGGACAGGAGGGACCTCCGAGCTGCGAGGGATGTCAAGCACGCAATTCTGCAGTCCCAGGATAGCTTGTTATACAGTGTCCCCAGGAGCATCCCCATGTATCTGGTGCGTGAGGCAAGGGAGTGGAAGCCCGTATTAGGGCTAGAGGCGGTGCTGCCAACGGAGGAGAAGCTAGTACGAGCTCCCGACTTCACCCCGGCCCGCTGGGACATCTCTGCTGGGTGGGTACACAAGGAGCAACATCGCTTCGGCCTATTTCTGGCTCCACTGAAGTGGGGGTACAGGGAAGAGCCCTTCCTCCTGGACTGCTTGGCCATCCGTTTCCAGCATGAGCTGGCCTTGGGCTGGTTCGCAAAACTGAAGGTCCAAGATGCACACACCTTCCGAGAAGGAGCAGTGAAGTTCACGGAGTACGTACTGTTCAACTACGCTCCATTGCTTGTTCGGGCTGGCGTCTACCACAGCGTCTACGCCTCCCAGTATAGCTACCCCATTTCCAAGGGCCTCTACTGTGGGATGATTGAGGTCTTCAACGTGGAGCTGAACACTTTCTACACTGTGGAAGGCGACCTCATTGGACTTGTGGAGTCTCCACCAACTGAGTGGCTTGCCCATTGACGAGGAGCCCTATGAAGAGGTGTGCCTCCCCAACTTGATCAAAGATGAGACTGACGAGGATGGCTTCTACTTGCTCGGCTACCCCTACTAGTACCTTATGAAGGCATATCGGGAGCTGTATCAGTTGGCCCATGGCAGGAAGCAGCCTCCCCGTGGGGATCGGAAGAGGGTCCGCATGACCTTATGGCTGAAGTACTTTTTCGATGGGCCGAAGCAGTATGAAGACTTCCCCTGCATTGGCACTGCCACCATTCGGAAGAAGCGCATCAAAAGTAAGGCCGAGGTGAAGATCCCTTCCTCGAGAGGACGTTGGAGAGGTGCTAACCCAGCAGGGGTCGACTCGATGACGCACTGTGCGGCGTACTTGACATATTGGCTTTGTTCTTTCGCAATGCCGTATGGGGACGAGACTGTCATCTGGCCAGATGTGATCTACCCGGCTTGCCAGATGGCGTGGGGGATCTAGTTGTCTTTGTGTCTGGCCGCCTTATGCTTGATATACAAGACAATCGAGGATGCCAGCGCACATTAGTTCCTGCGGCAAGCTCGATACATCGGCCCGCTCCACTTCTTTAATGCCTGGGTTTGTTCCTTGTTCCTGAGTATGCTCCACGCACCCTCCAAGCCTGGGGACTGTTCCCACGCATGCTGGAGTTTGCCAGTGTAGAACCGGGCTCGACGTCCCAATAGTTGTACAACATATGAGGCCGGCTCACAATAGTCCCCCATGACTCAGCAGGCACCATCCATTTCTGGGCGCTGGCTGCACACTCAAGTCCCTTGGTTAACAACAAAAGAGAATGTCAAGACGACCAGGTGGAGATGTACATTCATCCGATCAGCCAGCAGACCGTAGTTCACCATTACTGGAGCCAAAACTTTGTGATTGGGCACTGTCTATTCGCCCAAGCGTGCTGGTCTTCAGGAAAGGAGACACCCTGCTGCTGGAGCCCTATTATCCTTTCCACTTCGGGTGAAACTTTGGGTATGATCAACATATCCCAGTGTATAGTCCGCAGCTTGACCTGCCCGTGCAAAGTCTTCAGGGAAGTCTGACTACCGAGCATGCCCGAACCTGATGGGACTTCTTCCATTGGGTTGACAGTGCTGCCTTTAGGGTGCCCGTGCCTGGCCGTGTTCCGCGGGTGACTGTGGAATATGTGAAGTGGTGGAACACCCAGACATGCTTTTATCGGTTATCCAGGATCGACTACTGGGACGGGGCTGAAAGGAAGTTCCTGAGCAAGCAATCAGTGCACGTGCTAGACATCGACCCGGAGCATCTGCTCTGTCTAAAGCACAACAAGGAGAAGGAGGTGGCCGTGTACATGGCCGCGCGTCGGGAGGCTCGGGAGGCCCGACCTGCACCACAAGTCAAGCTACCTCCGGTTGCCAAAGATGACTTTAAGAAGACATTAAGGGACCTGTGCCGCATGAGACCACATGGATCTCGTCAACTATCCCCTCCCGATAGAGGAAGAAGGCACCCCCACCCAAAGCTGGCGTCCGGAGACGGACCCGATATGCCCCTACCGCACATTTGTGAGGAGGGAGGAGCGAAAGCCTAAAAATTACAAGGATACCACTTGGCTGTATGTCCTACTCCGATCGCACGGGCTGAAAGCAGAAGACCCAATGGCTGCCATTTCAGAAAAGCATCTACAGGTCTCCTACTACTATGCTGACGGGTGGGGCATGGACCATTTCAACCTTTACTGCCACCTTGCCTTCAAGAAGCACGCGGACTTGGCCGTCCTCGCCGACCGTTGCGTAAAGATCGGGGACGTGTGCTGGCTGGTCCGAGAGGCGGCACGTCGGGACCAAGAATCTTCTCTGAGCTACTGGCCGCTGATGTTGAGGCTGTACACCCGCCCTCATGGTATTAATGCTTTCCTTTTTGCACCCGCCTTCCATAGTTACGACATTCCATGGTGCTAAGTGCTAATCAAATCTCTCTCTTTTCTTCTTCTCTCTCTTTTCTCTTTAATAGATCATCCTTCCAGCATCCAACTGGCGCATTACCGGAATCTTCTTCGGCTTGTGCAGAAGCCTCCTCATTTCGAGGCAGCGACACCAGCTCCCACCACGAATCCCCTACCCCAGGCCAGGAAGAGGTCCCGAGCGAAGTCACCGGTGAAGGAGGCATTGGCTGCTGCCAAGGTAGCCAGGCGACAGCAAGCAAAACGGAAGAAGGCAGAGGCTACCTCTACTCCAACGGTCATGCCTTCAGTGCCCCCGATCTCATCCTTCGAGGAATTCACCACCGCTCAGGTCGAACCGAGTCGGCCTGCAGGTTAGGTTCTTTAGTTCTTGCAGCTCTTCAAGGCTTGATCACATATTGGGTGGGGCCCTTTTATAACACATGCATGTTTTCTTTGGTCGTAGCCTCCACGCAGGAGCCCGCTTTTATCTCTATTCCTGGCGCAGGTGAAGCCAGGGTTGTCAGGGCAGTGCAGTCGGTTGAAGAGACCGTTCACGAACCAGCCCCTGCCATAGAAGTCGGAGAGGGTGCTTGTCTTCATTGGCTCGATTGATTTCCTTCATCTCTTATGAGCCCATGGGCCCCTATTTAATCTAAATCATCTTTCACTTGGCAGGCATTGATGTAGCAACTACCAAGCCAGTGGTGGCCCACGTGATTCACCCGGAGAGGCACACATATGTGAGACAAAGGCCAAGGCCTGGAAGGTCACTGCTACAGAGCCCGCGTGAGGACGTGCCCGTCATAGACCTCAAGGTGGAGACTTCCTCCCCAGTGAAGGAGGTGCCTGCCCCGACTAAGTCCTTGTCCGGTGAAAAGGTAGACTACAATTATTCTTCTGATGAGGTAGCTTCGGGTGAGGGGGTCCCTGGGGAGCCTGTACTTTCTGCATCGATCCTGGAGTCCCCGATGCTACCCGCTTCCATGAGCTTGGTGGAGCAGGCATCTGTAAGTGTGAATTTACTCATGCGGGCTCCCTTTGAAGCTGCCTACTGATTCTTGTTGCTATCATCTTCTTTTTGAACTTCAGGAGCAGGTCCCACCAGGAGCCGCAGAAATACACATTTCGGGCACACAAGTCACCTGACAGGAGGGGAGCACTGCGGCCTTGGACAAACTCACCTCCCTAGTCGAGGCCTTGAGGCAGGAGGTAGCCGCGGAAATTTTTGACGCCCCGGTGCTGGCAACTAGGGTGCCACAACAAGCAGAGGTGACCATGACTGTAAGTACATGCTCTTCCTGTTAAATTTTCCTGGGACTGTTAATTTATTTTGAGCTGAATGGGATCATGCCCCGCAGGAGGTCGTGGAGACTCATGCCTCCACGGTCGAGCCCCCGGAGGAAGGGGAGATAACACCGGAGAGCAGCATAGTTCCGGTGGCCAAAGTAAGCATGAGGACCTCTCAACTCCCTTTTGTTTCTTTAACATTCAACAATTTGCCTCACGTGGTAAGTGATTATCCTTGCTTTGCATGGCCAGGGAACGGTGGGGTCTCCCGGGGTGCCCGCTACTCGGGCCTGCAAGGCTATGCCCCAGTGGAGGTCATCTTTCGATCCACCGGTGACGAAGAGGCTGACCTCACTCTTGGGACCGGATGCGGAGTCCTTCGCGTCCCTCGTGCAACCGGAGGCTAGCTCGCAACTCGCAACTCGCAACTCGCAACTCACGATCCCGCTTCCGCCTCTTCAGAAGCTCATGGCACCATAGGAAGATCAGCTTCTAAGAAAGATATTGGCAGCCCTTACTGTACCTTTATGGGAGTCTCAGGCATAGGAGGTGGCAGGTCCCTTAGGAGCAGCACCGGGCCCTACTCGACTTGATACTCTTCCCTCGACTGAGGTTATGACTCTTGCGCTCCCGGGCTGCGAGGCGACCAAGAGTCCGGGCCTTGCTGAGGAGGTGGGGGTAGAATCGAGTTCATCCGTCATGGCATCTGACTCGGTCCCTGTCGCAGTTCATTCTTCGACTGAGGTTGCAGTCCTGATTGTAGCAGTGCAGGCAGTGGCAACGGGCCTCGACTCTACCCCGACGGTGGAGGTGGGGCAGCCCCGCATGATAGCGGTGTCGAATGATCCCGCTATCATTTTGCCTTCGCCCCTGTAGTGATTGGCCAAGATCTGTCCTCTGATCCAAAAGGATCTCGTCACTTGGCCCTGAATCCCCTGTCCTCATCGACCGTGGTCGACACAGAGCTGTGGGTAGCCGTGGATAGCGCCGTTGAATTCAACCCGCCGGTCGTACGTTCAATAGGTCATGCTACTTCGGATCTGCCAGTTCGGCAGACCTTGCTGACACTACGGTTGATGATCTTTGTCGATCCTTCACTTACGTACTGGGGAGTACACACCATGGTCATGCAGCTGACTGGGGCCCTACAGATGATGGGTTGCCCGCTAGAGGAATGGTCACGACGGGTTCTATTATTACTGAAGTATGTAAACCGTCGCTAGTTCCTTGAGACTTGAGCTCCCGGTGAATTTACAGCGATCAGCGCCCAGAAGGATGAGTACCGACAAGCCCTAGAGGCACGGAGAGACAACAAGGAGCGGCATCAGAGGGCCCTAGATGAATGTCACCGCAATGTTCACGCCCTCACGAGCAGAATAGAGAAACTCAAGGGCTATCTTGTTGCGGCCGAGTCCAAACTTGCCGAGGCCGAGGCTACCATGGCGAGAGAGACTGAGGGGCTGGCCATGGCTGAAGTTGAGGCGGCCTCCATGGCGGAAGAGCTTGAGCACCTCCAGGAATAAGAAGACCGACTACGCGAGATGGTGAACTTCCCTTATATCGGGATCCTTCCCCTCGAGGAGATCTTCCGGGGCATAGATTGAGCGCCGCTCCTCCTTCTCTTTTCTTCTTCTCTTTTTTTGATGTGTAACACGGGGGTATGCCCCGAAGCATATGTAGTTCTTCTTTTTAGAAATAAAATACTATTCATCCACATGCCTCTTCTGTATGCGCGGTAGTTCAAAATCTTCCCTTTCTTTCCTTCTTTTCGTGCAGCGCTGGAGCGCGCTGGCGGGATGTAAGTCTTCGTGGTATTCCGTCCGGGGAGAGCCGAGTAGGGGTCCGCGTCAGTACACGGGAGAGTGCTCACCCTTCCGGGGGAAGGACGAGGGAACCACTCCACCATGCCAACTGAGTGGGCTACCGACCGGCCTCACCATGATGTATGAACTGCATGATGACCTAGACGGAAGGTCTTGGTCAAAAGGGATTGCTCATCTCCCGAAGGGACGGAGAGAAGAGTTTGTTTAGTCAATGACCCGGAGGGAAGGTCCGAATCAAAGGGGTATTCGTCACCTGGAGGGACGGAGAGAAAAGTTTGTTTAGTCAATGACCTGGACGGGAGGTCCGGACCAAAGGGCTATTCATCACCCGGAGGGACGGAGAGAAGAGTTTGTTTAGTCAATGACCTGGACAGGAGGTCCGGACCAAAGGGGTATCCGTCAATGCCGCCGTGGTATCGGGGCCGACTTTGTCTATTTGCCTCTTAATGTGTTCGTCGGCACTGGGTCGCTGCCTACGCAAGGAAAGAGTTTAATTCTCTAGTCTAGGAGAAAGGCTCAGACAAGGCGTTCATTCGTCGGTGCCAACGGTGTGGCGGGGCCGACGTGGCTTGTTTGTCCCTTGAAATATTTATCGGCACCAGGTCGGTGCCTACGCAAGAAAGGGGTTTAATTCCTTAGTCCAAGAGAAAGGCTCGGATAAGGTGTTCATTCGTCGGTGCCAACGGGGTGGCAGAGCCGACGTGGTTTGTTTGTCTCTTGAGATATTCGTCGGCACCGGGTCGGTGCCTATGCAAGAAAGGGATTTAATTCCTTAGTCCAAGCGAAAGACTCAGATAAGGTGTTCATTAGTCGGTGCCGACGGGGTGGCGGAGCTGACGTGGTTTGTTTGTCTCTTGAGATATTCGTCGGCACCGGGTCAGTGCCTATACAAGGAAGGGGTCTAATTCCTTCGTTCAAGCGGAAGGCTTGGATAAGGTGTTCATTTGTCAGTGCCAACGGGGTGGCGGAGCCGACGTGGTCTATTTGTCTCTTAAGATATTCATCGACATGGGGTTGGTGCCTACGTAAAGAAGGGATTCAATTCCTTAGTCCAGACGTAAGGTCCGGCTAAGGTGCTCATTTGTCAGTGCCACCGGGGTGACGGGGCTGACGTGGTTTGTTTGTCTCTTAAGATATTCAGTATCGTCGTCAGCACGGGATGAGGATAAAAATGGGAAACCGTCTCTCCCCATTTTCCCTCCTTTTTTCTTATTCTCTTCCCCCCCTTTTTTCTTTTTTTTTCTCCTTTTTCTTATCTTCTTCTCCTTCCTTTTTTTCTCTTTTTCTTTTTTCTCCTTCTCTCTATCTTTTTTTTTAGAAAACACAAACAACGACCAAACCACTCAGACGATAATTGTGCAAATTCACCCGCAATGGGGTGGAGAATGATATTATTCATTAAATGGAGGCACTGGAGTGTGATACAATCTCAGGTGTCTTCCATTAAGGGGCGGGAATTGAACTTCCCCACGGTGGTTGACAATTACATAAGCCCCGCCCTCGTAGACTTTTTGGATTACGTAGGGTCCGAGCCAATTCTCATTTAGCTTGCCCTTGGGGTTGGCAGCCATGATTTCTCTTCTTTTGACCATGACAAGGTCGCCTTTCTTGAATTCACGCTCCTTGACGAGCTTGTCGAAGGCACGCGCTATTCGGGCCTGATAGACCTGAATGTTCTGCTGGGCCTGGAGTTGTTTTCCTTCTAAACCGGAGAGTTCTTCGAGTCTTCGCTCGACATTGGTTTGAACTTCACGGACTAGCTCATGTTGAATGGCGACCCTTAGGGAGGGTATTTTCAACTCGATGGGGACAATTGCTTCCGAGCCATACACCAGAGAGAAGGGTGAGCAGCATGTTGGGGTCTTGTATACAGTCCGGTACGCCCATAGCGTCTCGTACATCTTCTCTTCCCAGTCTCTCTTGTTGGAATTAACAATCTTGGCTAGGAGAGTGCAGAGAGTCTTGTTAAAGGCTTCATCCAGGCCATTAGCATGTGGGTTATAAGGAGTTGATGTCCTGTTGGCACTCAAAATATGATCCTTTGGCAACCGAGCCGCAGAGATGAATGATACGGCCCACTGAAGCACAGAAGCAGATAAAGATCAACTTATCAAGAGAACCCCTCAAGCTGACAAAGCCCTGAGCCACCTTGAAGGGAACATTGGGGACTTTACCTCAGGAGAGTCGAAGTGAACCCGCAACCAACCGGCAGCGCAATCAAGTCTGCCCAATGATCCGGCATCGACCTCGTCATGCCGCTACCCCGCATCCGTCGCCCGACCAAGGATGACGGTCTACCCAATGACTCTCCTAAGGAGGAAGAATGTCCCCGGTCATCCGCAACAAGGGGCCGAAGGTTCTGTCAGCAGAAGACCCCGATTACCCGGCACGGGTTCGGCTTCTCGCCATAGTGGGCCCGTTAGTGGCCGATTGATCACCGTTAAAGGTGGAATTATCCAGGATGTAACGTCATCCTGCAAGGAAGCTTCGAGCACGAGTACGTCTCAGCCAGAAGCACAAATCAGAGTGCCGAAGGCTGTATCAGCAGGACACCCGTGTGCTTGGACCAGACACACACGAAGTCTTGTTTAAGGCCGTCCGTCCCATCAAGAGCTTCGTCAACACCCCATCAAGGCCCTTCGATGGCCAGGGCGAGAGGAACAGTCGACGGGAGCTTCCGGAATCATCTCCGGGCCCACCGGACTGGACACGCCAAGTGAACAGGTTAAAACGGCGCCGTCAAACCGACGCGCCAAGAACAATAGTGCGTGTTCCCCGGCACCGTCGAACCGGTGCGCAAAAGCCAAATGGGGCCTTTCCCCAGCGCCGTCAAACCGGCGCGCAAAGGCCAAATGGGGCCTCTCCCCGGCGCCGTCAACCCGGCGCGCCTCTTCCTGGGGCGCCGAATTAATCACAAGGCTATATATAGCCTGCTTTCGGCCAAAGAAAGAAGGGAGATCAGAAGAGAGATCCGAGAAGAGGCGGAATCAAAAAGAAAGAAAAAAGAGAATTAGAAAGAAAGAGGGGAGGTCCAGGGAAAAGTCTGAGGGGGTTCTTCGATCTGAAGAGGCCTCCGTCTGAGCTCTCGGCGGCCCTCACCCTGCTCCACCCGAGTCTCCCAGAATCGGAGAAGGAGAGCATCTGTTCCTTATCTATCGAGGTGGGTTTCCCGTGTTTCATCCGGTGAATCCCTCTGTTCCGCTTTGGGTTTTCTTCCTCTGGCATAATGTAAGTGAAGGAGGGGAGGGGCGATGATATGAGCCTCACCTCCCCTCCCTCACGAGGATCTTTTTTTTCTCTTTTCATTGTAATAGGTTCCCTCTGTTAACGGAAACGGTGGCCGAGCGACAACGCCGACGCCGGAATGTATATTCTCTACCTATCTATCTGTATCGTTCATATGAATGAATGGAATGTGAGTCTCTGGTCGATGCCACGTCTCTCTTTCTTCCCTGTTGGCTCCCCTTATTCCTTACAGCCGGTGAAACGGTGCCGTGCGATGATGCCGGCGCCGTGGAGGATGAATGCAGAGCACCGTGGGTTTTCTGTCTGAATGATTTCCTTCCTGTTTCATCTTCCCGACGCTTTATGCCCTGCTATGGCAAGGGCTACATTGATTCCCCTCCCCGGGGGTTTTCTCTTCCGATCGAATGCTAGGAATTTTCACCGTGTAAGCTTGGTCAGTACATGGGTTCCTCCCACCTGTCTGGGCCGCCCTCGTAATACCCTTTCTGTTCTCGACCATGAACAGTGGGAAATAAGGGCGCCCCCACATTCCCGTTATTATCTTCTGAACATTTCTTGATGAATATTTCTTTGACTTGTGAACATGCATATGCATGAACGTATGTATATCTACAGGCATTAGTTTTGGCCTGCTGGTTATGCGAATGATCTCACAGCTCCGTTCTACTGTTTCATTGGTGCGGATCAGTAACCCGGGGAGGGGGAACATCCCCCACTATTCTTTTTTGATAGCACTCTGTCCACCGGGGACCGTCCAGCAGTGACGAATCTCCTATGGATTAATGAGTGAATAGTAAACGGGTTAATCCCGACATCTCAAATCCACAGTCCCTAATGGACTTTGTGGTGGCCGTGAGACGCGTGTGCCCCTCGTAGGCTGGCCCTCGGGGTTCCCTTCTCTAATCGGTCGTCCCGACTCGAGTGGTGTGGTGACTCGAGTCGCGTGCCCCTCGTAGGCTAGCCCTCGGGGTTTTCACTCCCATATCGAGTCGCCTCCCTCACTCACTGTTACCCACGGACTCGGTGCCCCTAGCAGGCTAGCCCTCGGGGTCTTCCTATCCGTTTGGGTCTGCCAGCCACCGTTGCGCCACCCGGCTTTTAGGGGTTTACTCCGCCACGTGAGTACTCCCTGCGTCTCCCCGACAATCCTTTGGGATGGGGAGATGCTGCCAAAATTCCGGCTCGAACGAGTCTAAACTCGGAACAATCGCCGCGCTCGAGTCCGGACCACGCGCGAGCCCGTGATTTGACCTTTGGATGACTCGGGACCGATCCGATGAATAATCAACTGAATAAATTCTCAAAATCCTCCAAAAACCTTTTAATAAACCCATGAATAAACTGACGAAGCTCCTGTTTCCATGAAATCGGGTTAATTCGGCGCGTTCATGCGCGATAACGCCTTAAAACGGCGCGCCCTTCTCGACGCGCCCTTTCCGGCGCGCTCTTTCCGGCGGGCCCTTCCCAGCGCGCCCTAGCTCCCCACGCCGTTTTAACAGGGTTTCCCCCTTTACCTACGGTTCTGGCGCCGTTTTAAACCTTTTACCTACGTTTCAGGTCGCCGTTTCAAGCATTTTAGCCCCTTTCTTCGCATGCACTGCACCGGTTTTGTTCCGAATCGTGTCGTCGCGTCATTCTAACCCTTCTCCCACTCATGGGATGATTTCCTATGCTAATCATAGAAGGATGCAAGCTCCTCAACCAAATAAACTAAATAAAATTAGCATGTTCAAGCTTGAATCGATATGTCTCGAATCCTTGCCGTCACGTCTTGGTCGGAGTATTCATGTCACGTTAATGCATGCCCGAATGTGTGCATCTTTGGTATATCAAATAACATTGCCAGAAGGTCAGGTTACGCCTGATTGGAGGCTTTGTTACGCGTGAAGGTGGCCTTCGAGCCTAAGTCCTCCACCGTGTACCAGGGTCCACCCTAATAAATCGTGTGTAATCAATCGTATCATCCTGTATGATCACTTGCCTGCTCTGTACCCTTTATTCCGGCTTTGACAGCCCGATATCTCGGCAATTAATCAAAGGTGTTCCCTCCTCATGGGGGATGTAATTAACGCCATAGCCTTTATGGTATGGCGGACTGCTGGTCCCGACCGAACCTCACATTCGCCCGACATGGGTCAGAATGAGCGCACAATAAAATCGTCACTCATGTGACTGGTACGCCCGCGTCGTCAATCAGTCAGTTGATTACCAGTTAGTCAAATGGTTGATCGATACGTGAACGAAAAGGAAATAAAAAAAACACGCTGAAATAAGTCTGGCACGCCCGGTGGGACCAGTGTCACCTTTCATCTCTTTGCCGAGATATCCGGGCTTCGAAGCCCTTTCAAAAGCTACTGATTATTTCCCTGTTTATCTTTGTAGGCAAACAATGACAACTCATGGAATAGCTGGAGTCGACTTCGATTAGTCGATAGTCGCTGGACATGCGCAAGGGTACCTGGCGGTACCCATGGAATTTGGCAGCTTCCCTGCCGCGGTAGGCTTCCCCAACTTCTTGGGGTTAGCCTTCGTCGATATCCTGGAGGTCGAAGCCCCAGAACCTGCCGAGGAAGTCGCGGAGAAGATGGAGCCTCTGAAGGTCCCCCGCTGCGACGACTTGCTCAAGAATCCGGCCCCGGCCGCTAGCTGCATGGTGCACCACGTTGTACGTGGGATGCACCCCGCTGTCACCAACAAACACCCTGGAGGACGTCAGCGTCGCCAGGTCCGCAGGAACGCTACTGTGATCATCGGAACTGTGTCTCAGTCTGGGAAATCAATGCTGGTGGGAGGCATGCGCGTCTTCCTCAATGGACGTATGGCACGGGTGACCCCGGACCGAGTCATCCCCAACGTTCCTGTCCACAACACATATCAAGCCCTTACTGGAAGGAGGGCAGAAATGGAAGAAGCCGGCCACCATGGCCAAGGAAACCCGACACTCAAGCCGAGGAAGTTCAAATAGGTGTGGGTTCCCAAACGGACCCGACCTATCCACCAGCTGACACCCATCCGCCACCATCCTGTGAATGATGATGCGGAAGTGATAAGAGAAAGGGGCCTACCCCCGAAGATGGAAGAAGAGGTGGTTGCGGATCCTCCGCGCCACAGAAGTTTCCGGGCTACGGCCCGTCAAGTCAACGTCCCTGCCACGGGGTGAAGATTCCAACAGCCAGCCGACAGAGCTCGACTGGCCTACATTCCTCCTGCGGGAGGCCGACCACTATCCCCCGTACTACACCCAGAACGGGGTCGAGAAGAAATGACCTGTTTAGTCAGAAGCTATTTCCGAGGTTTAGGCAACCCCTCACTCGGACAGCAGCGGTTGATGCAAACAATCGCCACTGAGGAAGAGTACTGCCCATCGGCAGCACATGAAGAAGAGATGGAAGATAGTATGATGCTATCGTCGGTCGACGACAACGGATACGATGACGGCTTTGAGATCGAAGCCGATGAAGCCTTCCCCGAGCGGGAAGAAAGAAGAAGAGTTTCTGTGTTCGATAGGCTGACCTTTCCGCAACAAGCCAGACGGAGGGTCCATCGACAGAGAAGAAGGATGCATGTCTTTACTTGCAACATGGCCGGTATATCTAGCCAATATGGGGGGCTTCCTGAAGACTCCCAAGAATTGGCTCAATTGGCCGTACGGCCCGGGCTAGCTACCCGCAGAACAGAAGCGGCAAGAGAGCTTCTGGCAACCATGAGAGGGAAACAACCCCAGGTCTCCCTCCACTGGGATGATAAAGCCCCCGTCTTGACCGCTAATGTGGTGACGACGGAAGAAGAAGACGACGTACTCCTCGACATCCTGCCTGAGGGTACGTCCGGGGAAACAACAGAGGGTGTCCCCACCACTATATATCAATCAGTTCTGATGCTGCTGCAAAAATATCAACGGGAAATAGATTCCCTGAAGAAACAGCTGATAGAAAAGACTGAGCACTCATCAGCTTCTAAACCACCCGAAATCAAGGGTGAATCATCCCGGGGAGTGGCTCGTCGAGACGACCCTCCACCGCTCTACGCACTGTCCCAGCCGTCAGAACCAAGTATGGCGACTGTACAACAGCGGCCGCCACAGCCTCAGCCGCTGCTACCTCCAGTGCTCCCCCAGGTGCACCCGACACCCCCGCTGCTGCGTCCTCCACAGGCGACCACCCTGGTCACCCCGTACCTGCAGCTAGCACACTTCTATCCAGAACTGGTTGACCCCACGGCCGTGAACCGGATGATGGTGGAAAGGATGATTGAGCTGAAGCTCGCAGAGAAGAGTGAAGGCGACTACGTCGCGTTCGATGCCTATCGGGTGCCCTACCCACAACACCATGCGGCTAAACGACTGCCCCCGGGGGTCAACAAGCCGCCTAAATTTGACAAATTCAACGGGAAAGGATCCCCTAAAGAACATATTACTTACTATATGACCGTTGTGGGTGATCTGGCCACCGACGAGTCATATCTGCTGAAATTCTTCGGGTCCTCGCTGACGAGGCTCGCATTTGAATGGTACTCCAGCCTTTCGGCTGGGTCAATTAATGACTGGTCGGATGTGCAGAGGAAGTTCAGAGAAAGATTCCATGTCACAGAGAGGGAGGTCACAGTGGCTGAACTCTACTTAACAAAACAAAGGGCAGATGAAACAGCCCTTGATTACATCAAGAGGTGGAGGAACCTCGGAATGAGGTGCAAGCGGCCCCCGCATCAGGAGGACGCTGTGTAAATATGTAAACAAAACCTCAGGAGGGAGGTCCTGGAAAAGATGATTGGTATGGAAATTCGGTCGTTCGACCGGCTGAATAATGTGGTGGCTGAGGTGGAGGCTTTTCTAGCCAAGCCTGTCCCGACGTCGACTGCCAGCACAGCCTAGAAAGGCAAGGCTGCGGAACGACGTCCCACACCTAAAGAAGCGAATGCCCGTGATATCAAGGCGTTCGAACAACAGAAGGAGAAAGGCAAGAAAGCGGCTCCTCCGCAACCTGCGAAAGCTCCAGATGATAAAGAAGGTCCTTCGCTGAGGGACAAAATGAAAAAAGCTTATTCCTTTCCAAAAGACAAGACCCGAGTCCTGTTCGACTGGGTAACAGAATACAGCATGGTCTGATGAGGACATCTCCCGGCATTCCCTATGGCACGAGGCGACTCCGACTTCGTGACCCCTTGGAGATGTGGTCCTCATGGCTATCTTTATTTGTTGCTTATGTAGTTTCTTTATTTGAGTCATATCATGTGTAATTTTCCTTTATTTGAGTCCATTATCTAGGTCTTAGAGTTAATTATCCAAGTCTTGAGTCATTTGGACCCTTAGTTGAGGACATTGGGCCCAGTTAGTGGGCTTGGCCCATGGGCGCCCCCCCCTGTCTCTTGGTCTTTTGCATTTATGCACTTTGTTAGGGGGTTTTGTGCAAATGGTCCAACTCTATATAAGGACCCCCCCTCTCCCATTTGTAACAACTTTTGATGAATTGAAAAATTAAACCCTCAAGTATTCTCTCTCCCTCTCTCTATAGTCCTCTCTCTCTCTCTCTCACTACTTCTCCCTCTCTCTCTCTAAATTTCGAAATCCCCTCTCTCTCCTCCCTAATCACCCTTCTTTAAGACCCCTCCCCCTTCCCTATACACTCATTCAATTCCCCCTCCAACCCCTAGGTGGAAACCCCTTCTCCTAGGCACCCTTTCATCTTCCCAGGCACCCTTTCACCTTCCCAAGGCCACTCCCCACCCTTCCCAAGCCATATTCCTCCACCCAAGACCCCTTTCCCCTCTCCAAGGGACCCCTTCACCTCCCTAGGTCGTCCATCCCCTTCCCCTCCCTCCTAGGGTCGCACCCCCCTCCATCTCCACCCACATACACCACCACCACCTTAGCCTCCCCTCCACAAATCCATTCCAGCCCGCAGGCAGTTTCTGGCCCCAACTTGCAGAGCATTTTCCAACCCGTTCCAGGAGGATTCGGCATCCAAGCGCTTCAGCAAACTTGTGCATCCACGAGTCTTCTCCGCAGGCGAGTTGGAATCGCTCCGTTCCAAGATCGTGGCCGGCCGCTAGCTCCGTTCTACCGCGACTGCGCACTGGGGGCTCAACCAGAAGGCCATCTCTGTTCGACCTTCGTGCAGCGGCCAAGACTGGAGGAATCGGTCATCAAACTCTTCATCAAAATTCTTCCTCCCCCTGTCAGCTTTCAGAAGCCGAAGACGGAGCATCGTTTGAACGCCGTAAGTGGAAGTTACCATTTTTATACCGCCGGGCGTTCGTTCTGCCTCCTGTCTGTCTTCCCCGACCTGTCCCCCTTCAACGGGACCATCCTGTCCACACGGACTTCAGACAGTGGCGAGGCCGGCTCCGTTGGAAAGTAGACTTCCCCACGCTTCCATCGACACCGGCCGTTTGCAAAACAGAGCCCGGGAGCGTTCGTGGCGTCCTCGGCAATCTGCTGTTCAGAAGCTGAACCTGTGCAGGTCCTGAACAGGGACCCCGTTCGGTCGATCGTGGCAGCCCGGCTCGTGCAGAACGAAAATCCATAAAATTTGAGGCGCACCCCTATTCTGTTACGAAGCCAACGACACCGACCGCGCCTCCGGCAAAATTCCAGAAAGTGTTCTACGGCTACATCAGTGACTGCTGGTCCAGAATCCCAGAACCGGACAGGTTTCGGTATCGACCGCCGGTGTGATAATTAACCAATTTTCCCCACCCCGCTTGGCCGGCTGAAGGCCCCACCCTGCGTGGTGGTAGTGTTTGGTGTAAACTCCATAACCCCCACCCCGAGATCCCCCTCCTGCGAGAGGCGTAGTTTTGTAATTAACTAACCAGCAGGTCAAGCTACCCCGCCGCGGCGTTCGGGTGCATACCCACGCCTCCCGGCGCGCCCATCGTCTCCGGCCGGGATCGGTGTCTTCACACCGATCAGGTGAGCTTCTGGTCCCTCTCCTGGTCCTCATTTACTTTGCTTAGCTAGTATCGTTTCCTTAGCTCGTTGGCGGTAATTGAGTGCCCGGACTTGATTGTTTGTGAAACCACGAGCGCACCACCGTGGCAAGTGAGAGAGCGCCACCCAAGCCCACGCCCCAGCGTGCTAGCCCGCCCATAAATTGGGTATCCCAGGCCCATTAGGGGTCAGCCATAAGCCCACCAACCGGTGGAAACCTTAGGGTCCCACCCCGGATCCTCGCCGGCATCACTCGGACCCACTGGGAGCGCATGTGCGTCGCGTGAGATAGGTCGCACGGTGAGCCGAATTGAGAGCTTGTATGCTTGTGGATGCATAGGTCTAAGGGTCATTATCATCCTAGGTAGACCGTTTCACATCAAGTGGTATCAGAGCAAGTTTTAGACTTGTCTCTACTAAGTCTAGTCCTAGGGCGCATTGTCATCTAGTTCATGAATCATGGCTACCACATACCCATCCCACTCGGCCCACTACCGGGATCCGATCAACCCAATACTTTGGGACATTATTCGAGATGAGGGTGTTACCTTTGATGGGTCGCATGCTAGTGATTACCTCAAGTGGGAGGCTGCAATGGAAAGGAACTTTGAGAGGAATCGGGTATACGGACACACAAGAGTTTGTAGGGCCAAGGGACAAATTCGGGGTCAAGCCAAGATAGAATTGGAACACATAGAGGCCATAAGAAGGATTGAGAGGCAAGAGCCCATTCACTCGTGGGAAGAGATGACGAGAGAACTTAGGAAAATCTACATTCCAAAACCTTCCTACTCTTCCTACTCACACACCCCTAGCCCGAGGAGCACCACCACTACTCAATCCCAACCCGGCCAACTTAAGACCATCCATAGGACTCCGCCCCCACCACCCCTAACCGATCCCCTCTCCACATTTCGCCACCAACTCCTCTCCCTTAGAACCCAACTGTCCCAACTACCCACCCCTCCACCTAGGCCCCCAAAGACCACCACCCTCCAACCCACAAATCCCTACCAAACCCCTCCACCCCAAAGAGTTGAGAAAGTGATTGAAGTTCATGAAGCTCCCCTTGAATGGGAGGAAGAATTTGAGGCACAATGCCAAGAGTCAAGTCAGGAAAACCCAATCCCCACCAACCTTCCCCAACTAAAACTCACTTCCATAACCCTCACCGTTCAAACCCAAGTGGATCCCGTGCCCACCCCTCCACCTAGGCCCGCACCGGTCACCACCCCGCAACTCACTATTCCCCATGAGACCCATACTCCCCAAACCCCCGTAGCCCCTACTACTACCCCTCCATTATCCCCTATAAGGGATGCCCCACCCAAGATCGACCAATCCAACTGTCTTCACCCAACCCACCTTCCACTTCCAACTACAAACCTACCCCAACCTAGACTCCCACTACCTCCACTTCCAACCCCAACCCAATTCCGACCTTGCTCATCACCTTGGGGGCGCCATGCACCTACCATCACCACCCCACCCCGAACATACTCTCTCACCTCTTTGGAGGAGGAACCCATACCCGACCCCAAAGTTGTGAACACCCCGGACCCAATTCCCAACATGGAGACCACACATGTCCAAATTGAAGAAAAGAACTCACATGGTAACCCTCACCCTACACCACCCTCTCTAGATGGGACCGAGCTTATTTTAGGAGAGACCCTTGTTAGCTGGTTGATGGGTAGCCCAATTAGAGAGATGATGGCCCATGCCTACCCTCCCATGGAACAACACCTCCCCATAGTCCCTCTCTCCTCCTATCACACCACTATCCAATCCTCCTATGAGGTTGAGAGTTGGGATGACCTTCTTAAGGGCCTAGCATGGCAAATAGAGTTGACCGACATGTTGGCCACAATGGCTGACCAACCTAGGAGCGTTGACCTCCTACATCTATGTGTCGGATCCATCACCACAGCTTACACTGTAGGTTGCTACACTAGCGACCTCCTTCTAATCCTCCCTACACCGGATGAGCCTGCTGCTCTCCATGAATTAGAATTGCTTATCTCGGGTAGAGTGTCAAACCATCCCTTCCTGGCTGATCCACCCACCAAAGACTTCGGCCCAATTATTTCTTTAGAGAAGGATGACTCACCGCTACATGAGGACCTGGAGTTCCTCTCCCTAGGGGACCCTTACCATGACCCCTTTGACCCCTTCCTATGGGAGTCTAGACCCCCATGCAACCCACCCCCCTTACCCACCACCCACCCTTTCCTACCCTCACCCACCTTAATAGACCAGGCCCACTCTATTTTCCCAGACCCATTTGACCCCTATGAGAGGAAACTCCCACACCAAGCCATACACATTAGGGATGCCATTTGGGAAGGAATGCATGTGTCTAGACACACCACACCGCTTGACATGATTCATGAGTCGGGTCCATTCATTCAAATCACCCACATGACATGTAAGAAGTATGAGTGGTCTATGTACGGATGTAATGGCCCACCCTCGTTCGTCGCAAGTCTTAGGCATGAGAGAAATATTCAAGGAAGTTCGGGTTCCCCGGTAATTATCACCACCATGCATGATAGATCCATCTATGGTTGTCCTGGCCCACCTAGGTCTATTAGGGCCTACATGGCATGGCATGATAGGTCCCTTTATGGGTTTTCCGGGTCTTCCATCCCCACCCCCTTTGACAAGACGCATAAGCCTCCTAGGTCTACCAAAGTCTGTGTAGCACCACTGCATGATAGGTCCACTTTTGGTTGTCCAGGACCCCCATTATCTCCTAGTGAGTCAACATCCACAAAGATACATGAAAACATCCGCAAGCATATAGGCAAAAGCAATGAGGCTTACAAAAGGCAGGCCGATGCTCATCGTCGTCACTATGAATACCAAGTGGGAGACCATGTGATGGTGAGAACGGAGCGGCTCCTCCCAGGGCCCGCCTCCAAATTGAGGACACGGGGTTTGGGACCCTTTCGGGTTCTAAGACGGGTTGGTACCAATGCTTATGAGCTCGACTTACCTAAGGGCTTTGGGGTTCACCCCACTTTCAATGTGGCGGATCTGGTTCGCTATAAGGGCCCCACGGTGGAACCCAGTCAGGATCTCGAGCCTTTACCCCCCCTTGTGAGTGACCCTCCCGGAGCGAAACTACCACCCCGATTGAGAGGCCGACTTGAGCAAGTGGAGGCAATACTGGATGAGCAGAGCACACTTACCAGGAACAGGGTCTACCAGCGCTACCTCGTGAGGTGGAAAGGCCGTTCCCCGACCGAGGATGCTTGGGTAAGCCGAGAGGACTTGATGCGCCTAGACCCGGACCTGCTGGTGCAGTACGAGAGCCGATTGGACCCCTACTCGACGGGGTCGAGTTCTCCCCACCCCGGGGGATTTGATGAGGACATCTCCCGGCATTCCCTATGGCACGAGGCGACTCCGACTTCGTGACCCCTTGGAGATGTGGTCCTCATGGCTATCTTTATTTGTTGCTTATGTAGTTTCTTTATTTGAGTCATATCATGTGTAATTTTCCTTTATTTGAGTCCATTATCTAGGTCTTAGAGTTAATTATCCAAGTCTTGAGTCATTTGGACCCTTAGTTGAGGACATTGGGCCCAGTTAGTGGGCTTGGCCCATGGGCGCCCCCCCCTGTCTCTTGGTCTTTTGCATTTATGCACTTTGTTAGGGGGTTTTGTGCAAATGGTCCAACTCTATATAAGGACCCCCCCCTCTCCCATTTGTAACAACTTTTGATGAATTGAAAAATTAAACCCTCAAGTATTCTCTCTCCCTCTCTCTATAGTTCTCTCTCTCTCTCTCACTACTTCTCCCTCTCTCTCTCTAAATTTCGAAATCCCCTCTCTCTCCTCCCTAATCACCCTTCTTTAAGACCCCTCCCCCTTCCCTATACACTCATTCAATTCCCCCTCCAACCCCTAGGTGGAAACCCCTTCTCCTAGGCACCCTTTCATCTTCCCAGGCACCCTTTCACCTTCCCAAGGCCACTCCCCACCCTTCCCAAGCCATATTCCTCCACCCAAGACCCCTTTCCCCTCTCCAAGGGACCCCTTCACCTCCCTAGGTCGTCCATCCCCTTCCCCTCCCTCCTAGGGTCGCACCCCCCTCCATCTCCACCCACATACACCACCACCACCTTAGCCTCCCCTCCACAAATCCATTCCAGCCCGCAGGCAGTTTCTGGCCCCAACTTGCAGAGCATTTTCCAACCCGTTCCAGGAGGATTCGGCATCCAAGCGCTTCAGCAAACTTGTGCATCCACGAGTCTTCTCCGCAGGCGAGTTGGAATCGCTCCGTTCCAAGATCGTGGCCGGCCGCTAGCTCCGTTCTACCGCGACTGCGCACTGGGGGCTCAACCAGAAGGCCATCTCTGTTCGACCTTCGTGCAGCGGCCAAGACTGGAGGAATCGGTCATCAAACTCTTCATCAAAATTCTTCCTCCCCCTGTCAGCTTTCAGAAGCCGAAGACGGAGCATCGTTTGAACGCCGTAAGTGGAAGTTACCATTTTTATACCGCCGGGCGTTCGTTCTGCCTCCTGTCTGTCTTCCCCGACCTGTCCCCCTTCAACGGGACCATCCTGTCCACACGGACTTCAGACAGTGGCGAGGCCGGCTCCGTTGGAAAGTAGACTTCCCCACGCTTCCATCGACACCGGCCGTTTGCAAAACAGAGCCCGGGAGCGTTCGTGGCGTCCTCGGCAATCTGCTGTTCAGAAGCTGAACCTGTGCAGGTCCTGAACAGGGACCCCGTTCGGTCGATCGTGGCAGCCCGGCTCGTGCAGAACGAAAATCCATAAAATTTGAGGCGCACCCCTATTCTGTTACGAAGCCAACGACACCGACCGCGCCTCCGGCAAAATTCCAGAAAGTGTTCTACGGCTACATCAGTGACTGCTGGTCCAGAATCCCAGAACCGGACAGGTTTCGGTATCGACCGCCGGTGTGATAATTAACCAATTTTCCCCACCCCGCTTGGCCGGCTGAAGGCCCCACCCTGCGTGGTGGTAGTGTTTGGTGTAAACTCCATAACCCCCACCCCGAGATCCCCCCTCCTGCGAGAGGCGTAGTTTTGTAATTAACTAACCAGCAGGTCAAGCTACCCCGCCGCGGCGTTCGGGTGCATACCCACGCCTCCCGGCGCGCCCATCGTCTCCGGCCGGGATCGGTGTCTTCACACCGATCAGGTGAGCTTCTGGTCCCTCTCCTGGTCCTCATTTACTTTGCTTAGCTAGTATCGTTTCCTTAGCTCGTTGGCGGTAATTGAGTGCCCGGACTTGATTGTTTGTGAAACCACGAGCGCACCACCGTGGCAAGTGAGAGAGCGCCACCCAAGCCCACGCCCCAGCGTGCTAGCCCGCCCATAAATTGGGTATCCCAGGCCCATTAGGGGTCAGCCATAAGCCCACCAACCGGTGGAAACCTTAGGGTCCCACCCCGGATCCTCGCCGGCATCACTCGGACCCACTGGGAGCGCATGTGCGTCGCGTGAGATAGGTCGCACGGTGAGCCGAATTGAGAGCTTGTATGCTTGTGGATGCATAGGTCTAAGGGTCATTATCATCCTAGGTAGACCGTTTCACATCATGGTCACTCTGCCCGAACCAAGGAGGCCGGAGGACCTGAAAAGAAAAGATAGTCTGAGATTCTGCCCCTACCACCAGATGTTGGGACATCCAATCGAAGACTGCTATGTTTTCAAAGACGTCATCGAAGGGATGGTGAAAAAGAATGAGATAGAGCTGGGAGAGTACAAAGTAGACCCTCCTCAGCCACATGAAGCCCCTTTCAGGAGGGCAACAATCAACATGATCTCCCTCTACCAGGCATTACCTGAGGAGATCTTTGAAGCAAGCACACGGAGCACCTACGAAATCCATTTCCTGGAGCCCGTGAAAGAACAACAGGGGTGGCAGCAAATCCCTGTGAAGCACAAGAAGAAGAGGGCACCTCGCCCAAAAGAGGGGGCACATATCCGTGGCATTACACCCCGGCCTGCTCCGCCAGTGGTAGCACCCGTATGGGTCACTCCACCTACAGCTGTCAGAATACATACACCTAACAGGAGGAGACAAACTCCGCTGCCAGTAATCAAGGAAACCAATCCTGGAGTCCTTCGACTGCAACACCTAATTGAAGGGCTGGATGAATATGTGCAGCCCGAACTGAAACCTCTATTGGTACGGGACCACGTCCCATGGCAAGAGCTGGAGCAACTCTCACTCAAGCAAGGGGAGGAAGCTGAAGCAGCACCACCTCAAGAGAGCAACCTGTTCTGGGGGCAAGCACCTGTAGAAACCAAAAAGAAGAAAAAGCAAAATAAGAAGAAAAGAAAGGCCGCTGGGGCCCATAAAATACAGGTCGTCTCCTGCAATACCCTGTCAGCACTCTTCAACCTACCCGGAGAAGAGGAGGAAGAAGAAATTTTCTTCACACCCCATGCTGGGGGAGGCAAGGCCGAGGCTGCAACTGCTGCGCATGCCACTCGGTCAGGTCGAAAATGGGGGCGCCAGCCACCACCCAATCACAACATTATGTTCAGAGGGGAGCAACCCTACAAGACGCCTCCGCCGGAAGTTAAGGAAGCCCAAATCCCTCCTCCGTCAGGCCTATACAACAAGAGTGGGGGCAAGTCAGTCCCTTCATTCCTTGAATTTATGAAGATGTCAAAAGGGAAGCAGCCCTGCCAAGAGGCTAACCCTACACCCGGGGTCATTCACCCGCAGCCAGCGTAATCTACTGAGGATGCAAATGCAGATGGAGATTGCCCTACAGCAGCTAATAAAGAAGACCTGACAGCCGGTGCCAGTCAAGAGGGTGCCGAGTCCGAGGAAGATGAAGTAGGTCCGTCTGGACCCACAAATCAAAACCTCCCCAAGCCCAGATGGGCTGAAGAGATGAAGCTCGCCAATGTCCGGGCTGGGAGCCGAATAATGAAGTTGCTCAAGAAGCTCCCCGCTCGATTTACGATCTGGGAAATTCTCTCCTTGAGTGAAGAAACTCGACAGGCGATCATCACTGCTCTGCAGACGCCTGCTCATTTTGAAGCATGTATAGCTAAGGCTATACCAGAAGCCAGTAAGACCTTCTCTCCAGAAGGCATGCTACTGCCTACTGCCAGCCACAACAGGCCGCTATATATGAAAGGGCACCTGAACGGAAGAGAACTGAATTGGATTCTGGTCGATCCTGGTGTAGCAATCAACATCCTGCCGTATAGAATATACGAGAGGTACCACTTTAATGTGCATCTCGAGAAAGTCAGGGATATGCGTATCGCTGGCTTCAACCAAAAATGTGAAGTATCTATGGGGGTGGCAGAGTTCACACTGACCCTGGCAGATTTCACTACAACGGTGCAGTTTCATGTCATTGACTCTCGCACCTCCTACAAAGCACTGCTCGGCCGCCCATGGCTGCATGAAAATATGGTGGTGCCCTCCACGCTCCACCAATGCATCAAATACAGCCTCCAGGGGAAGGAGGAGAGGATATTTGCTGATATCCACCCATTCGAGGTGTTTGAATGTCACTTGGCAGACACCAACCTATATACGGGGTCTCCCCGGAAGGTTTCTGAAGCTGAAGCCCCCGTAGGGGCGTCGAAGAATAGATCGGGTGACGGTTGGTATCCACCACCGCCGTGCGGATATGTCAAGCCGAAGGTGGTCTCCCACATCACGGCTTCTGGAAATGTCGGCAGGGTGACACCCCCAGCATTATACCCCAAAGCTAAGGAAGTACATGTCGATCGACAGCACGACCGCATCGGAGTCCCGGCCGGCCTCACCAAGCCAGTCTCCGGCCTCAATGATCCCACTGTCGAACCTTTCAAAGCCTGGGAGGTGACACAGGAAGATGGGCCCAGCAGCTTGTTCTATACAGCTGAGGAGCATCCCACTCATGAAGACACAGACAGTAGCCTCCCTGAGGATCTAGCCAACCCGCGGGTTCCTATTCAGGGCCTGGCATTTACAACTGATCGAACGACCAGGATGTTTCAAAAGCAACACATCCCTCCCGATCAGTCTCAGAAACGCAAGGAAGCTTTCCAGAAGATGTGGTATCCTGCAAATCTGGATAAGGAAATGAGGCGTGTCTCTCAACATCCAGGGTTGGGCTTCACCCTGGAAGACTACTATTACAGTGGGCGGTACGAGGTGGATACTATCTCCGCCTTCTATCCTACTGAAGATAGCCCTCTGAGGGCAACCTTTGATGAGTATCCGGCGGAAGCCGAATATCTTGAACTCGTTCAATCCTGAAATCAAGAAGCAGAAACCTCGGCCCCTTGCCGATGCTGGGAGCAGGTTCATCCTGAAGAAGCGGCCTTTCAAGCCGAATTTGATACGGCTAGCAGCAGCGAAGCCGAAGACATTCAAGAAGTAGGGGTCCCTCCCTCTACAGGGGTCCTACTAATGACAACTTCAACACCCTTTCTGCTAATCAGGGAGGCCCTGGTCGACTCCAGTCAAGGGGAGCCAGCTACCAGAGAAGAAAAAAGCCACTTCTACGGAAGATACAACTGTCCCAGAAGGCGAAACTTCCTCAACTTCTGCTACAAAATCAGCATGCTATCTGAGCCGGGCAGTGAACGGTTACCAGCCTGTCATGGCTGTAATCTCATCTGCAAACACCAAGACTGCTCTTTCATCCTTGGAAGCTGCAACGGCAATGGATCTGCTAATAGAACAATCCACCCAGCCGCTAGCATAAGAGATCAAGAAACCTCAGGAAGCTCTGATGGTGTCTGACGAGGAAGTCGAAGTGCTCGACCCTCAAGATGGCGTTCCAGACTTCGTTGACCTCCAGCCGGCGCCTATGGAAATAGAAGACGGAGGCCAAGCCACGGTCGATGAACTGATAGAAGTCAACCTGGGAGATGAGAAGAACCCTAGGCCTACCTTCCTCAGTGCCCAACTATCCCCAGAAGAACGAGAGCTGTACATTCAACTACTGCTAGAATACCGGGATTGCTTCGCCTGGACTTATTAAGAGATGCCAGGTCTAAGCCCCGCTGTCTCACAACATGAGCTGGCAATCAAACCTGAAGCCGAGCTGGTGAAGCAACCACCGCGGCGCATGAGGCTAGAGCTCATCACCCAAATTTGCGCTGAAGTCGACAAGCTCATTGACGTGGGATTTGTTGAAGAAAACCAGTACACCACATGGCTGGCGAATATCATCCCCGTGAAAAAGAAGAATGGACAGATCCGGATATGTGTCGACTTCCGAGATCTAAATAAAGCCTGCCCCAAAGATGATTTCCCGGTACCAATAACCAAGGTCATGATTGATGCTACAACCGGCCATGAAGCCCTATCATTCATGGATGGGTCTTCCGGCTACAATCAGATTTGGATTGCGGAGCGCGACCAAGTCCATACTGCTTTCCGAACTCCTAAAGGCATTTATCATTACAAGAGAATGCCATTCGGACTAAAGAATGCCGGCGCAACCTATCAGCGCGTAATGACCAAAATCTTTGATGAATTGCTCTACCACAAGGTCGAGTGCTACATAGATGATCTGGTGGTCAAAACCAGAAGAAAAGAAGATCATCTGCAAGACCTCCGGATTGTTTTTCAGAGGCTGAGGCAGCATGAGCTAAAAATGAACCCTATGAAATGTGCGTTCGGAGTGTCGAGCGGAAAATTCTTGGGCTTCATCGTCCGATATCGGGGAATCGAGATAGACCCCGCAAAGATCAAGGCGATTCAGGGGTTACCCCCGCCAAGGAACAGCTCCGAGCTGAGATCACTACAGGGCCGTTTGGCTTATATCCGGCGTTTCATTTCCAATTTGTCAGGGCGATGCCAGCCTTTTCACAAGTTGATGATGAAAGATGTCCCCTTTTATTGGGATGAAGATTGCCAGGCAGCCTTCGACAAGCTAAAAGACTACCTGAAAACTCCTCCAGTGTTGGGCGCAACGGTGAAAGGACGACCATTGATACTGTATATAGCAGCTACACATAATTCTCTGGGGGCAATGCTGGCCCAGAATAATGAAGAAGGGAAAGAACAAGCCCTCTATTACCTCAGTCGGAGACTGGTCAGAACTGAAGAGAAATATACTTATATTGAGAAGATCTGCCTGGCACTAGTCTTCGCAGTCAAAAAGCTCCGGCATTATATGTTGTCGCATGAAATCAGCTTGGTGTCCAAGGAGGATCCCCTGAAATATATCATGTCCCAGCCGGCACTCAAAGGCCGCCTAGGCAAATGGGCGGTGATCCTTATGGAGTTTGATGTCTCCTACGTGCCGCGCAAGGCCGTCAAGGGCCAAGCTATTGCAGACTTCTTTGCTGAGCACCCGGTGCCCGGGGATCGCCCGTTGGAGCCAGAGCTTTCCGAAGATGAAACCCTAGAAGCCGCGCAAGTACATCCCTCCTTATGGCAACTGTACTTTGATGGCGCTTCTAGAATTGACACCTCTGCCACCGGGTCAGCCAGGGTCAGAGCAGGAGCAGGCATAGTCCTGAAATCCCCAGACGGTGAAGTGGTGCATACATCTTGTTCCATAAACAAGCAATGCACAAACAATGAAGCAGAATATGAAGCCTTGATAATCGGGTTGCAGATTACTCTGTCCATGGGAATTCAGATGCTGGAAGTAGTCGGAGACTCCATGCTAGTTATAAAACAGCTGGAGGGAGATTTCGAGGTGCGAAAGCAAGAGCTCCTCCCCTATCACCAGTTGGCAACTCGCCTGATGTCAAGATTTTACTTCATCAGCATCAAGCACATCAATCGAGGCCGGAATGCTCAGGCAGACGCCCTCGCTAAGCTGGCCAGTTCATTGGCGGTCCCGCCAGACACAAGCCTGAATATAACAGTGATCAAACGCCGACAGGTCCCCAGCGTAGCAGAGGTTCTGGCCGACGAACAAGAGATGGAAGTAGCAGTCATCGAAGGGGTTCAGCAGCCCGACTGGCGAGAGCATCTCCTACGCTGGTTTCAACACCAACAACTTCCAAAAGAAAAGGAACAGAGAATGAAGCTCCTGAGGATCAAGGATTCTTACGAGATGAGAAGCGGGACCTTGTTCCGAATTATGGCAGATGTCCGAAGGAAAGTCCTACTCCGTTGCTTGTCTTCAGCAGAAGCAGGACAGGTGATGCAGGAAATCCATGCAGGATCAGCTGGAGCACACCAGGCTGGCCCGAAAATGAAAATTGAGATAAAAAAGTTGGGTTACTATTGGCCCACTATATTTGATGATTGCTGCAAGTTTGCCAAAGCTTGTCAGAAATGTCAAGAACATGCTAATGTGGCAAGGAGACCTCCAGTGCCACTGCATCCCACCCTACCGAGCTGGCCATTTGCTCAATGGGGCACGGACGTGGTAGGGCCGTTGCCAGCATCTTCATCAGGGTGCAAATACATCTTAGCAGCTACATACTACTTTTCCAGATGGGCAGAACCAATAGCACTAAGAGATGTGACGGGAGAGCTAGTTGCAAGATTCTTCCGGCAGAATGTAATATTTCGGTTCGGAATCCCCAGCCGAATCATCTCCGACAATGGCAGCCATTTCAGAAACCAGAAGGTTTATCGGCTGGCCGACAAATACAAAATTGACTGGAGGACATCGTCCCCCTACAACCCTCAAGCCAACGGACTCGCAGAAGCCTTTAACAAGACACTGTGCACGTTGCTAGCAAAGACTGTCAAGTCTAATAAAAAGGATTGGGAAGAAAGGATGTACGAAGCACTTTGGGCTTATCGTACTGTCTACAAGACCCCAACCGGCTGTTCACCTTTCTCCCTTGTCTATGGGTCGGAAGCTGTAGTGCCGATTGAACTTGAAGTGCCTTCATTGCAAGTTGCCATCCAGCACGGATTAGTCAGTGGTAAGTAGACCAATGCAGAAAGAAGATTGGAAGAACTCATTGAGCTTGAAGGAAAATGCCTCCGGGCGCAGCAAAACATCCAGCTCTACCAAGCTCGTATGGCCCGTGCTTTTGACAAGCTAGTCCAGGGTCGAGAATTCAAGAAAGGAGACCTGGTAATGGTCAAAATAAAAGAAGTGATGGCTTCTAACCCCAAAGGAAAGCTGGTCGAAAACTGGGTCGGACCGTATATCGTCCGCCGAGTATATGAAGGGGGTGCCTACGTCCTTGTAGACCACAAAGGAGTCATCCAATTCTCTCCCCTCAACGGAAAACACATTAAGCTGTATCATGCAGCGCAGCCGACACACCCCGAGTGATCGGTCGGAACATACTTTTTCTTGGTTTAGTGGCACTCTGCCCTAACCGAGCTACCCTTTCCTTGGTTTAGTGGCATTCCGCCCTAACCGAGCTACACTTTCCTTGGTCTAGTGGCACTCCGCCCTAACCGAGCTACTTTTCCTTGTTTAGCGGCATTCCGCCCTACTCGAGCTACTTTTCCTTGGTTAGCGGCATTCCGCCCTAATCGAGCTACTTTTCCTTGGTTAGCGACATTCCGCCCTAATCGAGCTACTTCTCCTTGATCAGCGACATTCCGCCCTAATCAAGCTACCTTTTCTTGGTTAGCAGCATTCTGCCCTGATCAAACTACTTTTCATCGGTCAGTGGCACTCTGCCCTGATCGAGCTACCCTCTCCTTGGCTAGCGGCATTCCGCCCTAATCGAGCTACTTTTCCTTGGTTAGCGGCATTCCGCCCTAATCGAGCTACTTTTCCTTGGTTAGCGGCATTCCGCCCTAATCGAGCTACTTTTCCTTGATTAGCGACATTCCCACCTAATCGAGCTACTTTTCCTTGGTTAGCGGCATTCCGCCCTAATCAAGCTACACTTTCCTCGGTTAAATGACACTCCGCCCTAACCGAGCTACCCTTTCTTTGGTCTAGTGGCACTCCGCCCTAACCGAGCTACTTTTCCTTATTTAGCAGCATTCCGCCCTGATCAAACTACTTTTCATCGGTCAGTGGCACTCTGCCCTGATCGAGTTACCCTCTCCTTGGCTAGCGGCATTCTGCCCTAATCAAGCTACCTCTCCTTGGTTAGCGGCATTTCGCCCTGATCAAGCTATCCTCTCTCGGCTCCCATTCCGAATAAAAAAAAAGAAGGGAAAATAAAAATGGAGTTAAAAATAGAGATACCCCGCCAGACTTGCTCCCATATCGGGATAAGTGCAAAAATGGCTATAACCCGGCTGTGGCGAAAACCCGAAAGGGCGTCGCAGGCAAAATCGGGTACCCCGCCGCGTGAAAACCCGAAAGGGCGCGCGGGCAAAAGTAAGAGGGGGCTGGCCTCGGTGAAAACCTGAAAGGGTGCTTGGGTCAGTAAAGTGGTAATTTCCAAATGCCTCTCCTATTCTCCACCCAATAAAACTCCAAAAAGGATAATCATCAAAGTCCCGCCGGAAATCCTTTAACACATACTCTTCGACCCTCGTCATCATCGGCGAGATCGGTCGGTCTCTACCCTCAACTTGGGCCTTACGTCCCTGTTGACAAACCCATGCCGACGAATAAGCCCTTTTCGACTCTCGCCGTCATCGGCGAGATCGTTCGATCTTTACTCTTAACTCGAATCTTACACCCTTGTTAATAGACCATATCCTTTGCTTCGACATCTAGCCGATGTCAACGAACCGAAGCAGGGTTCAATCCTTGCCATCATCGACAAGGTCTATCAACTTTTTCATGGTCCAGTTCTTATGCACCTTATACAAAAAAAAAAGAAGAGAAAAGAAAATGGGGTTAAAAATAGAGATACCCCGCCAGACTTGTTCCTATATCAGGACAAGTACAAAAATGGCTATAACCCAGCTATGGCGAAAACCCGAAAGGGCGTCGCGGGCAAAATCGGGTACCCCGCCGCGTGAAAACCCGAAAGGGCGCGCGGGCAAAAGCAAGAGGGGGCTGGCTTCGGCGAAAACCCGAAAGGGCACTTAGGTCAGTAATGTGAATAAAAAATGAATGATGAATAGTGATGAACCATCCTCTGTCCTGAAGGTCATTTACGAGGTCGGGGCGAGGGTCTCCATCCAATATCCCACTTATACGCGTCCAGTGTCTACCTTTTCGACCCTTGTCACCATCGGCAAGATCGGTCGCTACTTTCCAGTTTTTGTCACCATCGGCAAGACCATCTACCTTTTCGACCCTTGTCACCATCGACAAGATCGGTCGCTACCCTTATCCGGTTTTTGTCACCATCGGCAAGACCATCTACCCTTTCGACCCTTGTCACCATCGGCAAGATCGGTCGCTACTTTCCGATTTTTGTCACCATCGGCAAGACCATCTACCTTTTCGACCCTTGTCACCATCGGCAAGATCGGTCGCTACCTTCCTGTTTTTGTCACCATCGACAAGACCATCTACCTTTTCGACTCTTGTCACCATCGGCAAGATCGGTCGCTACCTTCCGGTTTTTGTCACCATCGGCAAGACCATCTACCTTTTCGACCCTTGTCACCATCGGCAAGATCGGTCGCTACTTTCCGATTTTTGTCACCATCGGCAAGACCATCTACCTTTTCGACCCTTGTCACCATCGGCAAGATCGGTCGCTACCCTTATCCGATTTTTGTCACCATCGGCAAGACCATCTACCCTTTCGACCCTTGTCACCATCGGCAAGATCGGTCGCTACTTTCCGATTTTTGTCACCATCGGCAATACCGTCTACCTTTTCGACCCTTGTCACCATCGGCAAGATCGGTCGCTACCTATCCAGTTTTTGTCATCATCGGCAATACCGTCTACCCCTTTCGACCCTTGTCACCATCGGCAAGATCGGTCGCTACCTATCCGGTTTTTGTCATCATCGGTAAGACCGTCTACCCCTTTCGACCCTTGTCACCATCGGCAAGATCGGTCGCTACCTATCCGGTTCTTGTCACCATCGGCAAGACCGTCTACCCTACCTATCCGGTTTTTATCACCATCGGCAAGACCGTCTACCCCTTTTCGACCCTTGTCACCATCGACAAGATCGGTCAACTACTCTCTAACCTGGGCCCTCCGCCCTCGCTGACCAACAAAACATCATGGCATCGACATTTGACCCATGTCAAGGGTCATAACACACCTCTCATCACCAGCGGCAAGGTTCGCTAGGTGCATCTGCCTACGCTACCTATGTCCCACATTGGCAAAGGCCCCGTTCCGGGAACGGCTACATCGCGGTGGAGCGAACACCTTACCCCTTCCTTGAAGGCGTGAGCGCTCTCCTGCGCCATCCGCAAGTATCCCTAGGTTCGGGTGACCATCCAGAATAAAGAAAAGAAAGAAGGAAAAGAAGTCGCGATGGACGGCAACGAAAAGAAATATTTCCATTTAATGAGAATGGGTGGAACACATTTTTTTGCCCGGGGCATCCCCCGGGGGTACATGAGCTTCAAAGACAAAAGGAGCATTACAAAAAAAAGAAAGAAAGAAAAAAAGAAGCAAGGTCACGGCAGAGGGCGCCGGAAGATATCTGCCAAGTCTAAAAGGCCCAGCGAAGGGTATCGTGTCAACTCTTGCAAACGGGTCTCGGTGGCTGTCAGCTGAGATAACCTCTCGTCTAGTGAGGCAAGTTGTCCTTCAGCCAGGTCAGCCTCTTCCGTTGTCTGGACCTCTAGGCGCTCGCCTTCCTGCAGCTCGGCTTCGACCTTAGCAAGTTCCGAGCGCAACTCGTCCATCCGTGCCGTGAGGAGCATCCGACGTTCCGAGATATTGCTGGCAACATTTCTCAGCTGTCCCACGGTCATCCTCAATGAACTGACGGCGGTGCGGCAATCTGCCTTCTCCAGCTTCGCGGCAGTCAGCTGATCAGAAACCTCTCGACTGAGGAACTCCCGCCTGTTGGCATGTTTTAACAACATCACAACCCGCGGGGTCCAATCATCCATTGGGCAGCCGAATGCCAAAAGCGATCGGGAGAGATGATCTATCAAGCTTCTCAGCTGCAAATAAGTCAGGTCCGGAGAAGCTAACATGGCCCGCTGGAGGTTATCCAGAGACTGCCACACCATGTCTCCAGAAAATTGTAGGCCCAGTGGTGAAGTCTCGGGGAGCTGAAAGTCTACCCTGCTATCTACCTCGGCCCAGATGTCGTCGGCCACCCCAAGGGACGTCGACGGCATAGTCTGTACGACGCCCACATCCGGCCCGACTATTGCGGCTACATCAACTGAAGGAACCTCCATGATGGCAACTTCCTTGCCCGCCCGTTGCGGTGAGGCTACAACAACCGTGTCGGCAACGGAAGGCGCTTGCTCTTCCTGAGCAGTCTCACCGGTCGCTGAGGCAGGAGAGCCCTCTATGATCGACAGAGCTTTAATGATATCGGCCTCGCCTGCAATAATTTCCCCTGCCTCTATTTTCGGGGGGTCACTCGGCTTCAGCAATGACTCGTCACCAGCAACCAGGGCTTGAGCCCCTGCAACCTCGGGCGGGCCGCCGACCTCGGCAGTCACACTGGGTTCCTCTGAGGCCGCTGTAGCAGCATAGGTCCGTGGAAGCCGCAGGGCAATAGGCCGCACAACTGGTGGGAAGGCCGACTGACCCATATCCGCGTCTGGAAGGGGTATGCGGATCATTATAGCCGGCGGTACCACCTCAGCCTACATTCCATATATGTACATCAGCCAGCTGGCTTGAAAATTAAAAGAAGTGCTACAAGTGGGAATCAGAATACTTCCTACCTCAACCGGCACTATATTTAGGCCTCCCAAAGTGGCCTCTGAAGATTCTGGCCCTTCTCCTGTAGCTGGGTATGATGGCCCGTGCTCGGCTCCCAATAGCCTCGGAGGGCTAAACATTGGCAGGTCGCTCTCATAAGCTGATGAAGCCCCGGCGTCCTCAGCCTCGGTGTCGACCATGGGGAACCCCTCATCATCACCGGAGCCGCCACCATAGTCAACTTGCTCGGAGGAGGATGATGCTTCTGCTTGTTCTCTGTTCTCCAAGACCTGAGCATGAACCGTGCCACTGAGAGGAGGCCCTCTATCCAGAACCTCCTCGGCGATCGCCATCTTGGGAACATCTATCGGCAGAGTATCCAGGGGCTGGTCTCTTGGAAGCCCTTGCTCTCCAATGACAACCCCTGCCGAGGCACCAACCTCAGGGAGCAGTGTGGGCTGAATGTCGACTGGAGTCAAAGGACAATAAACAGTCAGGACTTGACTGAAAATACAACATGCCACAGAGCTCTACGGGCGAGTTGTAAATTACCTTCTGTTTCTCGATGAGGTGTCGGTGAAGGCAAGTCGCCCTCAATAGAGATCAAGGGGACTTCCCCCTCTCTCTCTCCAGCAGCAGCTCCGGTTGCCGCCTCCAACCCAACAACGGCGGGGATAGTGCCGGCAGCTACTGAAAAGAAAGATGGTCAGCCCAGGCGGCCGAAACAAGCAAATAAGCCAATACAAGAATAAGGAGTCACCTTCGCCCTCAGGCCTTCCCGTCCAGGCGGCCTCGAATTCGGAGAATGATGGAACCCGAGGAAGTGGAGCGGCGGACTCCTCTTCAGCAGCCTTCCTCCGACGTGCCCGAGTAGCACGGGACTCTGCCCTCTTGGCTTTCTTAGCCCTACTGACGGCCTCCCTGACCTGGGACCTGGTCCGCTTCCGCGAGTCCCCAGGGGGTAATGGTGTCGTGGTGGGAGCCGGCTCTGGAATATTAAAATATGAAGGCTTCTGCGCCTTAGATATCAACTCCCTACAGTGTCGGGTCGCTTCCATAGAAAGGCGAGCTGCAAAAACACATGAGTAAGAAGATGCACACTGACTATAGAAGAAGCAGCTTCAGGGCTGAAGAAGAAAACAAGCATTACCTGGCAGCCCCGTGTATCGAGGACTGAGTGGCCAGTAAAGCAATACTGGCGCCTTGTCCCGGGAAGCCGCCTCACGGATCAGCCAGCACACATCACCAATTGTTTCACTTTTCTCCGTCAGTTGGGCCAAATCTTCATGGCCACAGGAGGACAAGTGATGATATAAGCTCAAGTGGTCGAATCCCCAGCCGTCGACATACTTGAAGGATATTAGAAGCTGATGGCTCCGAATGGCTTCTAACGGACTGGCAATTGAAAGCCCATGAGAATGAAGCAGGGCGAATATCCAGGGGGTGTTGGTATACAAGTCAGCCCGCCTGTCTTCCCTCCCGATGAAGGTCCGATAGGGATGAAAATGGTCGACTTCTGGGCGCCAGCTCGCCATACTAGGAAGAGGTTCTTCCACCGGAAGGGGGATTGTCTGAAGAGCAATCCGGTCACTGCTAACCCGGCACAGCCCCCAGAGAGTCTTGATATAATCATCCCTCTGGATCTCTGGCATCTTCGGGTCGGCTCGGGACGACTTGCCTTTCGCAGCTTTCCTGGCTTCTACATATGCCATCACCTCAGTGTTGGACCAAGATTTCAGCCTCTTCAAGTAGGCTGGATCAACATCCAGAATGGGCTCCCGCTGGGAGTCTAAAAAATGGCGTTCGGCAGCATGCCAGCAGTCCTTCCGGAAGTTCCGATAAAAGCCCGTTCGTGCATTCCACCACTTGATGAAGTCTGGAGTCACTCGGGGCAGACGAGCCGGGGTTGGCACCCTGAATGATACATCCTCTCGGCGATGGAAGTAGTCCCACCATCCACGGGCTTCATCAGTAGCCGTCTGGCCAGCCCGGTGTCTATTCGGCAGATTGAATCGGGCTGAAGAAGAAGGAATTTGCTGGTCGTACCCAAAATTCCGGCTGAAACGGAAAGGATAATACGGCTCCAGCCATAGCAAGCCGCTTTTCCTGAAGACTAGAACACTGGGGCGAATAGACAACGCCCACTCAACCAGTTCCGGCTCCAAGATGGGCCTTGTGCTCTTCGACCCGGTCAGCTGATGAATAAATTCCTCTGTCTCAAATAATCGGCATTGCCGCATCCGGTTGACAAGAGGGCTAGAGCTGGCAGCCAAGCTCCAGAAATGCAGAACGCCAGGGGAATCTGTTGGAACTGTAGTCAACTTCCCCCGAATGGCGAAAAGCTGATCCGCCAGTGAGGACGGTTCGGCACTGGCAAATTCGATCATCCGCGGCAAAGGACGATCTGACTGCATTGACCGGGGAGCTGCTTCAGGAAATAGGGTGCAGACCCAGGCATTAAAAAAGTGGAGGGGACCAACTGTCCTCGAATTTCTGGGGATGCGCGACTTGTGCAAATCCCCCAACATTTTGTATATGAGGCATAAAGCCACAGGGCACAGGGACAGCTTCGTCCCCCAAGCCATCAAACAGGCAGGGTAAATCACCTCCGGCCTGATCACCGTCTCGTCTCCTTGAGGAAGGGCGAATGAACAAAGCCAATATGTCAAGTACGCAGCACAGTGTGTAACTGCGTCAACTCCGTGGGATTCGGGCCGGCCTGCCGCCCTCTCCCTGAGACAGCAGGATATGTTGCTTGGCGCCGAGCCCTCTTCTTCCGCGCCACCGCTGTCGGAACCACTGTGGGGAAGTCCTCATAGTGCTGCTCCCCACCAAAGAAATATTGAAGCCACGTGCCCATCCGCACGCGTCTCTTCTCACCAGGCTTTCGCGCTTCCCGCGAGTCAAGTGTCAGGCGCAGCAAGGTGCGGTACGCCTTCATCAGATAACGGTAGGCGAAGCCCATGAAGTATTTGCCTTCACCATCCGTCTGGTCCTTCAGCCAGTCTGAGAAGCAAACTTCTTCATACGGCTCTCCATCTATCGGCAGGCCGCTCAGCTGAGAAAGGCTCCATAGATCCAATGAAGTCTCACCTTCTGCAGTGTAGAAAGTATTGTACTCTGGGCAGAAGACTTCAATCATCCCGCAACACAGACCTCGGGAGATCGGGTATCTATACCGGGAAGCGTATACGCTCTGATAAACTCCGGCGTGCACCAGGATGGGGGCGTATTGCCGCAACACAAAGTCTGTAAATTCAACCGCTCCCGGTCTGAAGGCGTGAGCATCGGTGGCTTTGAGCTCTCCAAACCACCCCACTGAAACCTGATGTTTGAACCGGACCGCCAAGCAGTCCAAAAGAAAAGGCTCGTCCCGGTATCCCCAATGGAGCGGTGCGAGGAATAGACCATATATGGGCTTCTCCCTGTCAACGCGGCCGGCGGTTTCATTCCAGCGAGCTGGTGTATACTGCGGCGCTCTCGTCAGCATCCCGGCCTCGGGGGATAATTCCTGCACTCCGAGCACGGCCCCCCACTTCCTGGGCTCCCCGGGGATGTACATGGGCATACCATAGGTGACTGACTCAGTCAGGCTGTCCCGCTCCGCCAGTAGCGCTCCTTCAGCTCTGCGGACCAGAATTAAATCACGCTTCCCGCCAAGGTTGAAGCGCTCGAGGAACGCCATCAGGTGCTTATCTTTGGGATGGTCCCGTCTGATGTCGTCCCCTCGGTCATACCTGAAGTGGTTGCCGTCAAGAATCAATAAACGGCCGGTGTCGACAGTGTCGGTCTCTGAGTCCGAAGACTCAGCCACCACGGCTACATGTCGAAGCCCCGATCAAGGGAATGGACATTCCCCCATGTCACGGTGACCCGGGATACAGAGGACGAAGAGCCGGAGGCCATGTTATCTGCAAAACAGTACCCGGAGAAGAACAAACAAAAGTCAGAAATCAGTTGATTGAAATAATATTTCTGACAAAATTTCGACAGCATCTCCTCAGCTCGAGGGTTTGCCAAAAGAAAGTGGAAGCCGTCCACAAAGGGAGCAGCCACAGCCATTAGGCCTAGGCCAAAGGGGACACCCGAGGGATCCAGCTCCGAGGACAAGTCCTACAAAGAGCCTCCCGGGGCCCGAAGAATGGGTTCAAAACCCAAAGAACAGCAACACTCAACTCACCAGCTAACAGGCGAAATCGCCCGAACCCAAAAGCCACTCGGCGCCGCGGGAAGAGGAGAAAGGGAGATGAAGAGACATAAAAAAATCTCACAAATGAGCTTCTGTGAAGAAAAATGAAGAAGAAGGCCATATATAGGGGGGGGGCTCCACCCCTGTTAAAACGGCGCGCCCCGGGGCGCGCCGTTTTAAGCGATTGGCGCGCCGTGGAGGCCGCGCCGTTTTAACCCCCCCGAAGCCCAGGGCGCGCCGTAAAGGCGGCGCCGTTTTAACCAATGGAGCAAAGTCCGCGCCGTTTTAAGTGACGCCGTCAGGCTTCCTGCCTCGCCGGAGTAACGTCCGACGCCAGAACTAAGTGCCGTTCGAGCCTCCGTCAACCAAACGAAGCTCATCCGTAGGCCTTGCCGCATTCCTGCCTCACTTGCACCGCCTACGTCTGGGGGGCATTTGTTGGCACTCAAAATATGATCCTTTGGCAACCGAGCTGCAGAGATGAATGATACGGCCCACTGAAGCACAGAAGCCGATAAAGATCAACTTATCAAGAGAACCCCTCAAGCTGACAAAGCCCTGAGCCACCTTGAAGGGAACATCGGGGACTTTACCTTAGGAGAGTCGAAGTGAACCCGCAACCAACCGGCAGCGCAATCAAGTCTACCCAATGATCCGGCATCAACCTCGTCATGCCGCTACCCCACATCCGTCGCCCGACCAAGGACGACGGTCTACCCAATGACTCTCCTAAGGAGGAAGAATGTCCCCGGTCATCCGCAACAAGGGGCCGAAGGTTCTGTCAGCAGAAGACCCCGATTACCCGGCACGGGTTCGGCTTCTCGCCATAGTGGGCCCGTTAGTGGCCGATTGATCACCGTTCAAGGTGGAATTATCTAGGATGTAACGTCATCCTGCAAGGAAGCTTCGAGCACGAGTCCATCTCAGCCAGAAGCACAAATCAGAGTGCCGAAGGCTGTATCAATAGGACACCCGTGTGCTCGGACCAGACACACATGAAGTCTTGTTTAAGGCCGTCCGTCCCATCAAGAGCTTCGTCAACACCCCATCAAGGCCCTTCGATGGCCAGGGCGAGAGGAACAGTCGACGGGAGCTTCCGGAATCATCTCCGGGCCCACCGGACTGGACACGCCAAGTGAACAGGTTAAAACGGCGCCGTCAAACCGGCGCGCCAAGAACAATAGTGGGTGTTCCCCGGCGCCGTCGAACCGGCGTGCAAAAGACAAATGGGGCCTTTCCCCGGCGCCGTCGAACCGGCGCGCAAAGGCCAAATGGGGCCTCTCCCCGGCGCCGTCAACCCGGCGCGCCTCTTCCTGTGGCGCCGAATTAATCACAAGGCTATATATAGCCTGCTTTCGGCCAAAGAAAGAAGGGAGATCAGAAGAGAGATCCGAGAAGAGGCGGAATCAAAAAGAAAGAAAAAAGAGAATTAGAAAGAAAGAGGGGAGGTCCAGGGAAAAGTCTGAGGGGGTTCTTCGATCTGAAGAGGCCTCCGTCTGAGCTCTCGGCGGCCCTCACCCTGCTCCACCCGAGTCTCCCGGAATCGGAGAAGGAGAGCATCTGTTCCTTATCTATCGAGGTGGGTTTCCCGTGTTTCATCCAGTGAATCCCTCTGTTCTGCTTTGGGTTTTCTTCCTCTGTCATAATGTAAGTGAAGGAGGGGAGGGGCGATGATATGAGCCTCACCTCCCCTCCCTCACGAGGATCTTTTTTTTCTCTTTTCGTTGTAATAGGTTCCCTCTGTTAACGGAAACGGCGGCCGAGCGACAACGCCGGCGCCGGAATGTATATTCTCTACCTATCTATCTGTATCGTTCATATGAATGAATGGAATGTGAGTCTCTGGTCGATGCCACGTCTCTCTTTCTTCCCTATTGGCTCCCCTTATTCCTTACAGCCGGTGAAACGGTGCCGTGCGATGATGCCGACGCCGTGGAGGATGAATGTAGAGCACCGTGGGTTTTCTGTCTGAATGATTTCCTTCCTGTTTCGTCTTCCCGACGCTTTATGCCCTGCTATGGCAAGGGCTACATTGATTCCCCTCCCCGGGGGTTTTCTCTTCCGATCGAATGCTAGGAATTTTCACCGTGTAAGCTGGGTCAGTACATGGGTTCCTCCCACCTGTCTGGGCCGCCCTCGTAATACCCTTTCTGTTCTCGACCATGAACATAGGGAAATAAGGGCGCCCCCACATTCCCGTTATTATCTTCTGAACATTTCTTGATGAATATTTCTTTGACTTGTGAACATGCATATGCATGAACGTATGTATATCTACAGGCATTAGTTTTGGCCTGCTGGTTATGCGAATGATCTCACAGCTCCGTTCTACTGTTTCATTGTGTGGATCAGTAACCCGGGGAGGGGGAACATCCCCCACTGTTCCTTTTTGATAGCACTCTGTCCACCGGGGACCGTCCAGTAGTGACAAATCTCCTATGGATTAATGAGTGAATAGTAAACGGGTTAATCCCGACATCTCAAATCCACAGTCCCTAATGGACTTTGTGGTGGCCGTGAGACGCGTGTGCCCCTCGTAGGCTGGCCCTCGGGGTTCCCTTCTCTAATCGATCGTCCTGACTCGAGTGGTGTGGTGACTCGGGTCGCGTGCCCCTCGTAGGCTAGCCCTCGGGGTTTTCGCTCCCATATCGAGTCACCTCCCTCACTCACTGTTACCCACGGACTCGGTGCCCCTAGCAGGCTAGCCCTCGGGGTCTTCCTATCCGTTTGGGTCTGCCGGCCGCCGTTGCGCCACCCGGCTTTTAGGGGTTTACTTCGCCACATGCGTACTCCCTGCGTCTCCCCGACAATCCTTTGGGATGGGGAGATGCTGCCGAAATTCCGGCTCGAATGAGTCTAAACTCGGAACAATCGTCGCGCTCGAGTCCGGACCCCGCGCGAGCCCGTGATTTGACCTTTGGATGACTCGGGACCGATCCGATGAATAATCAACTCAATAAATTCTCAAAATCCTCCAAAAACCTTTTAATAAACCCATGAATAAACTGACGAAGCTCCTGTTTCCATGAAATCGGGTTAATTCGGCGCGTTCATGCGCGATAACGCCTTAAAACGGCGCGCCCTTCTCGGCGCGCCCTTTCCGGCGCGCTCTTTCCGGCGCGCCCTTCCCGGCGCGCCCCAGCTCCCCACGCCGTTTTAATAGGGTTTCCCCCTTTACCTACGGTTCTGGCGCCATTTTAAACCTTTTACCTACGTTTCAGGACGCCGTTTCAAGCGTTTTAGCCCCTTTCTTCGCATGCACTGCACCGGTTTCGTTCCGAATCGTGTCGTCGCGTCATTCTAACCCTTTTCCCACTCATGGGATGATTTCCTATGCTAATCACAGAAGGATGCAAGCTCCTCAACCAAATAAACTAAATAAAATTAGCATGTTCAAGCTTGAATCGATATGTCTCGAATCCTTGCCGTCACGTCTTGGTCGGAGTATTCATGTCACGTTAATGCATGCCCGAATGTGTGCATCTTTGGTATATCAAATAACATTGCTAGAAGGTCAGGTTACGCCTGATTGGAGGCTTTGTTACGCGTGAAGGTGGCCTTCGAGCCTAAGTCCTCCGCCGTGTACCAGGGTCCACCCTAATAAATCGTGTGTAGTCAATCGTATCATCCTGTATGATCACTTGCCTACTCTGTACCCTTTATTCCGGCTTTGACAGCCCGATATCTCGGCAATTAATCAAAGGTGTTCCCTCCTCATGGGGGATGTAATTAACGCCATAGCCTTTATGGTATGGCGGACTGCTGGTCCCGACCGAACCTCACATTCGCCCGACATGGGTCAGAATGAGCGCACAATAAAATCGTCACTCATGTGACTGGCACGCCCGCGTCGTCAATCAGTCAGTTGATTACCAGTTAGTCAAATGGTTGATCGATACGCGAACAAAAAGGAAACGAAAAAAACACGCTGAAACATGTCCTCCAATCAATTGTGTACTTTTCTGCCAGCCGGTAGACCTTCTGGTTGTGGAAGTGGCTGCCGTTGTCTGAAATAATTCGGTCAGGAGTGCCAAACTGAAATATAATGTTACGTCAGACAAATCTGGCCACGATCTCCCCGGTAACCTCCCTCAGAGCAACAGCCTCTGTCCAATGGGAAAAATAATCAGTTGCCGCCAAAATGTATTTGCAGCCTGCGGACGACGTGGGTAAGGGACCCACGACGTCTATTCCCCATTGGGCGAACGGCCAATTGGGCACTGTTGGATGCAGTGGCACGGGCGGTCTTCTAGGCACTGTGGCGTGCTCTTGGCATTTTTGACACAACTTAACATACTTGCAGTAGTCGTCAAACATTGTCGGCCAGTAGTAGCCAAGCCTCTTTATTTTAATCTTTATCTTCGATCCCGCCTGGTTGTTGACACCCATTTTTTCCAATAAGTTGAGTCATTCCTCTTACTCCCATTTTTTGATGCCTTGAGTTATCCATCACTCATCGGAGCCGTTGTCAGGCACGTTTTGGGCCAATTTTATGGGTTGCCTCCCTCCTTGGCTAGGATTGTTTCATTTCAGGGCTTAATGGGCCTTGGTTTTGGTTGATTGGGCCTTGTTATGAGTTTCAACGTCCATGTGCACGTACGGTTCACCCATGAGCACTCAATCCATGTGCGGTTGACTATGGGCCGTCCATGTATTTTGGAACATTTTGGTTAATTTTTTGAATTTTCACCGACAAGCTTTTGTGCGGCCCTCTCCTAGCCGTTCAACTTGATGGGCGGACTAAGGGTGATCGCTTATATCTCAGAGTCCTACGCTTGGTAATTTTCTCAGATAATTATCCAAGTAATTGAATTATCACTGACAAGACTAGAACGGTTTGTGCTTGGCCGCTCTACATTGGAACGGTCTCAATAGAGCCGTTCATCTGTGAGAGTCCAACGACGGGCGTTTCGGTCAGTTCGAGGGATAATTGGGATTATTTTCTAATTATTTCGAATTTCCACCGACGGGTATTGGACGGTTAGTAGGTAACCGCTCATCAGGTTAAGCGGTCTATCGTAAGACCGTTCATCCCGTCGACTGTTGAATTTTAACAGATTTTAATCCTTTTATCCGTGGTTTTATCCCCAACTTCCTTCATCAATTTCTCCGCGGATAATCAACCATTTTAGCTACCATTTCGATTGGATAAAAGATGATTCATTTATCTACGATTTTCGTTTGATAATCACGACCTAAAAATGACTCTGAACCCTAATTTCGAGCTAGGCTTTCTAAGCTCTATAAATAGACCCTAAAGGCCAAGCTTGAAAGGGGGGGAGCTTTTTGGTCGATGGCGAAGCCCTGCCGCATTCTTGAGCGACCTAGCACCAAGGAGGGAGGCTTTCTACGTCCACACAAGCCTCCGATTCAGGGAGTAGTCGATGTTTTGAGTCCTTTGTGTTTTATAGTTTTCGTCACTATTCATTGCATGCATTGCTTTCTCCCTACGCTTTTCTTCACCTTCATCATCATGAACACATCCACCCACGTTTTCGACACCCTAGGGGTTTAAAACCCCCCAGGTATCCCCCTTTCCACTTACTTATGTTCATCTCTTACTATGTTGGAATTTACTACACCATTCAGTTCTAATCTAGGTTTTTTCTTTACGTTGTTTTGCAGGTCAGCATTTCATCAGCACGAGGCCCATCCCCTCTGGCCGGCTGGAGAGGGTGAAGGTTGGACCCCTTTGCGACTTCTGGCCCGGTGGTCTCAAGATGTTCCCTTCTGTCCGTGCAAGGATATGTACGGTGCATCTTCGGCCGTTCTTCTTCGTCCGGTGGTCGTTACAGAGCCGCTCAACAGCCAAGAGCGCTTTCTCCCGCATCTTCTGCAGCACCCTTAGGCAGTCTATCGTAAGACCGTGCGTCCTATAGGCGGTTCTTCATCAACCGCTCATCTTCCCAGTGCTGCAGCTAGGCGAGTGTCTCCCCTTCCTTTCCAAAGCACGGCGTGTTCATCACGTTCGGCGCTTTGGTGGCGATCACGGTCATTTTCTTTCTCTGTTCTCCTCTTACTATTTTTTACCTACTCATCGCATATTGATTTATTCATAACACCATCTTCCCTTAAGTAAGAGGAGAAAATATATCTTCACCCTTCTTTTATGGCGATCACGGTGGGACACCTAGTGCCCTTCGTGCTGGTGAGTTGCTAACCCCCCTTTCGTTGTTTAGTTCTCTTCTTGGAGTGATTTGCAGGTTGGGTGTGTTTTCTGCCTTCTGGGACTTGCGTGGCTCTCCCAGAGCCGTCCATCCTCTGGAGCGGCTGATCATCCACCGTCCTTACCCTGCGACCAGCGCCAGTCCTCCTCCAACGCCCTGTCATAGACGGTGTCCCATCGACTGTCCATCCTTCTGCGTGGCCTATCTCTGGCCATTCATCTCTTCGGCACAGGTACGCTTCAGTGTGTTCTGGCTGTAGGTACGCGGCTGCCGGGGTTCGTCCCAGAGCGTACGCGGCCGGTTAGAGACCGTCCTTCTGGTACGTTCCTCATTACTGCTATCCCATGTTTACAACATTCTGTGATTAGTTTGTAGTCATTTTGTCGTTCTGTCGCTCCTTGGATTATACGGTTCCCTACAGACCGTCTGACGCTTAGAGCGGTCACATCCAAACCGTTCTTCTGGTGTCACAGCGCCCTCATTGTCCATTTTGATGGCTATATTCCATGCGATTTGTCAGTTTTGGTGCTAGTTGTTGATCTCCCCCTGCTCCCTTACCATTGTTGCATCATTGTTTTATTGCCCATATATTCGCTTGATCATTGTTTGATAGTTACTAGGCTAGATTGTGCATGCACTCCGGTGCGCATAGGAGCATCCATCTCTTTTCATAGTAGTTGCATTCCTACCGAGGTAGGGTTTCCTCTCGTCTCCATATTCCTTGGAGCCGACTAGGGACCTTGCTAAGGACCTCCGTAAGCCCCCGTGAGCCATGGATTCTCACACGGACGCCAGGCAGGTTGTACTGTATCCACCCCAGTCTAGGGTTTGCATCCGCGAGTGAGAGGTCCCTATAGAGTCACATAGTTCCTCATTTCTCACCCTAGTTAGGCACCCGGTGGTTGAGTGAATTTATAGTTTAATTAAGACACTAAGGTTCAAAGAGGAACTCATAAGAATCTGACGGGAATCATTTAATAACTTGATTGTACAATTGGGTGATTCTCCTCTCATCTCTTCCTTCCATTGCATGCTTGTGGTTTGCTTTATTGCTTTGTTTGGTTAGGTTTGTTTATCCTAGTCTTAGGTGCTTAGTGTATGTCGGGTTGTTTCTTTCCCTCAGGATCATCTCCTAGGGACAGTTCTCATTTCCATTCTTACTTCAACCCCTTGTTTGATTCATCATCTCCTATGTCATCATACGACTTCTCTCAGTCTCACGAGGACTCTCTTCCTCGTGGCCTTCTCGAGGACCCGCCTAGGGTCACCCATATGCAAAGGGGAGAGGAGACTGCCCCTCCGCTCCCGACCATTCTTAGTGAGGGTTCTCAACCCTCTCTTTCAAATCCATACATTCAGAATCCGGACAATCAAATTCTCAATATGATGGCCCAGCTGGACCCTACCCAGCTCCATCTCATCCGGCAAGCCTTGCAGGGGGCTGATGCCCCGACTTCAGTTCTTTCTCGTGGCATGACCGCCGTTGCCACTTTAGCTACTGTTGCTGGGACCACCTCTGTGGCCCCCATTGACCTTACTCCCACTCGTCCTCAGATCCTTCGCTACTCCAGCATGGAAATGGGCCAGGCTTCCACTTCGGCCCATCAACCGCTCGATAAGGGGAAGTCTCAAATCCCCTCTGTTCCTTACCTTGATCCCTATGCCACTGTTTCTCCATCACCGCAGGCCCTCGTAGCCCCGGCAGACTTCATTAGGTTGCAACCAGGGGCCGCCCAGCTGGCTCATGCGGATGTGGGCCCTTCCCCAGCCCATTATCCATCTTACGGGTCGCCCCCTCAGTCAGCTTATCCTTTGACTACATATCCAAGTGCTGCTCCTCTAGTTCCTTCTCCTCCATCCCGGGAACTGGAGATTCTTGATAAATGGGCTGCTATGCAGCAACAAATTGATCTCCTCCATAAGCATGTTGGCCCGCAATCTTTGGCTGACGTCCCGATTCCTAACTTCAGGGACATTCGCTTTCCTTCTCAGTCCGAGCTCCCCGTATACCGCAAATATGACAGGAACGACAACCCGTTCATCCATGTCCGGAAGTTTCTCTACGAGTCAGCACAGTTCCAGCATGACGACCGCCTGATGGCTTATTTATTCCGCCGATCATTGGAAGGGGTCGCCCTTGATTGGTTCTATACTTTGCCCATGGAGGAGGCTGAGAATTTCAAGACTGTCAAAGAGAGGTTTATTCAGAGATTTCAAGATCGGGTCGGACCCGAGTATTCCTTCACTGACCTGGTAGCGGAGAAGATGAAGCCAGAGGAAGATTTTGCAACCTACACAGATCGATGGAGGCAGATGGCCTCACGTGTGCCCGGGCAAATCCCGGAAGAAGAGAAAGTAAAGTTGTTGATTTCCAATGCTACGCCAACATTCAGAAATATCTTGGTAATGAATGACATTTTGAATATGCACTAGTTATACAGCAGAGCTCGGTTCATACAAACACAGTTCAAAGACTCCCCTATTCATTCTCTATTTGAGGCCCAGAAACCCAAAACTACCAGAAAATCCCAGGGCCCCGCCACTGAGGGAGTGCAGATCAATGAGTAGGTCCAGGCTATTTAGTTCCCCCACCAAGCCGCTCCACCTCGCTTCCCGCAGCCTCCACGCAACCCCCAGTTCACCGCTCCCCAAGTCCCCCAACCCACTTTCCAGGTTCCCCAATACCCGCAACAACAACCACCACCACCCCAACAGCCTCAGCGGCCGCCACAGTATAATAATGTTCCTCCACCCGCCGCTTATGGATCTGCTCGACCGAGTCCCAAGAGGGCCCATTACCCTCCTCTTCTTGAGACCTTGCCCGATATTTTCTCCTCTTTAATGTATACTGGTGATATTCAATTGCCTCTGGAGCGTCAAAATTGGAATCCGGCCGCTGATCAGTCCCGATATTGCATATTCCATCGGCAGCCCGGGCACACGATAGAGCGGTGCTATCAGTTTAGAGACTTGGTGTACGATTTACATGAGGGCCAGAGGATTGATTGGGCCCAGATGCACCAGCTGATTGAAGACATCAAGCAGAGGCAGAGACAAGCTAGGCCGCAGCAGGCGGCAACCCAGCAGCAGCAACAACAGTAACCCCAGCAGCAACAGCAGCCCCAGCAGCAACAGGACCTTGGGATCCATCAGAATCTCATGCCGATGCATCAGCCTGCTCCTCAGCAACAACAACAACTGCCGGCGCCGGCACCAGCACAAGTAAACATTGTCCAGCACCCAGCCCCCAATGCTGGGTGGACTTTTGATGATGAAACCCCCGCACACCTTTTGGCCTTCCACCACAACCATTCCCCCGCACCTACTATCCCCTCCATCCTTAGGCCCGCCATTCTGACCACTACACCACTCGTTATTCCCTTCGCATCACCCATCAGGCCCATCGCATTCCCCTTCACACCGCCAGTCCTTGCACCACCACCCACCATACCCTCCATCATCACCCCTCCGCTTAACCCCTCGCCCATCTCCCCTTCACCAGGGCCATTAGACCAACCTCCGCCATCCTCACCCCCATTTCTACACCTTCCACCTACCCCACTGGGCCAAGCGGGGGTCCATCTCAGGCCGTGCCGGCACCACATTGCGCCCTTCGGAGCAGGCGTCCCTTCCAAAGAATTTTTCCTTCCTCTGGTGCGTCTGCACCCAACCTCCAAGTTCCCTCCCCCACAGCTGAGACAGAAGAAGTAGACCCAGTGTCGGGCATGAAATACGACCTCTTGCAACACTTGGACCGGATGCCGGCCAAGATTTCAGTTTTAGAGTTGATCAAAAGGTCGTCGCTACACCAAGATGCTTTGAGGACTTTTCTACAGAAGGTTATGGTGAGCGAGGATGTGGCAGTAGACAGTTTGCCATCGGTATTGGCAACAATTACAAAGGGGCCTTCTATTTCCTTCTCTGAGGCACGATAGATGCCGCTATGTATTACCATCTCTTTGAATAAAGTGGCCGTGGAGTCTGCCCTTGTGGACACGGGAGCGTCGATAAATGCGTGTCCATTGAGTACCCTCCATGCATGCAACATTTCAGAGGATATGCTCAAGCCAACCCCGACCACAATAGCAGCATATGACAATTCCAGACGTGCTTGTCACGGGGTCGTGACTATACAGGCCGAGCTAGGGCCTTTGGTTATGGACGTGGAATTTTATGTATTGGACATAGACCCAATGTTCAAGGCTATTTTGGGTCGTCCATGGATAAACAGCCTAAACGCCGTGCCCTCGACTGCCCACCAGTGTTTGAAATTCCCATTCCAGGGGCGGGTGGTCAAGGTGAAAAGCATTTCCATGGTCCAAAATGTTGATGCGATAGCAGCCAAGATTATGCCTACATTATGGCCGAGTAATAGGCCAGTTTGGTCAGTAATGGACTTGAATTATTCATGGGCATATGCGTCACGCAAGCCCAGTACTGCGCCAACAAATGTCAAGATCAAGTCCAAGATGAGAGATTCCAAAGGGTGACACATGATTCTGAAACTGGGCTATCAGCCGGGCGTGGGTCTCGGCGCACAATTGTAGGGCTAGACCAATCCCGTCCCTAAAGGCAGGAAGATGGGCCACCGAGGCCTTGGTTACTGGGATTCAGCAATGTCGATACTGGGAGATTCCGGGCCATTGACTTGGGACTATCGACAGCACTTTGTGAAAGGCCCGTTACAGCCCGGCACCTTGAAGACGCCGCCACCCGAGTCTGAAGAGAAGGCAGATGATACCCATGTTGTTGCTGACCCACCACCGCCGCTGTAGGGGTTGGTGAATGATATAGAAGATTTTTCTGATGGTTTTGAAGAATTGTTTCGTGGAAGAGAAAGCCAGCCGAAGAAGAAGGAGACGTAGCTAGTGAAGCGTCCTCCAATGTAACTGGTCCGCCGAGGGCCGCGGGAAGTGGGGAGCTCTATCACCACTTATTCTATGGCCCCATCCTGTCTCACCTCTTGGTTTCAACGATTGGGGTTTGTCCCCCGTTCCCCTCCAATCCTGGTCGACCCGTACTTCATGGAGAGACCACCTGAAATTTTATTCGTTCCCTGTGCTTGCGGGCATTGCCCGCCTATTGATCTCTCAACCTTATTTACTCCTCCTCCCCCCGGTGCTCAACTCCACGAGATGTGGTTCTCTTCCTCCGATCCGTTCTTTGATTGCATATTCCCTGAATTATTCCCGATGCAACTGCCTCCTCCTCCGTCTTCTTCCTCCTCTTGCTGCATGATCTCCTCCGGCCTCCAAAAAAAATGCCAATTTCAAAACGGAGGTTTCAGTAGAAGATTACGCTGTGTTCTGCTCGGATTCCCAGGGGTGTGAGACCCCTGTTCCTTTTCTAGTAGATTTTCCCTCTCTTAAGTTAGATGTACAGTCTGCAGAGTCTCCTAGGTCGGTAGAGTCAGTTGGGGTAGAATCTAGTTCGAGTCTAGTCAGCCCACCCTCATCCGCAGCGCACCCTGTGGCGCGTCGTCCCAAATCCATCCCTGATAGATTTCTACAAGATTTAGCCGAGAGATGCCATGCCCTTCTTAGGTGCCCGGAGTTTGTGGAGACATCGATTGTTTTAGAGGATGATGAGGAATTATAAGGGGTATGGAGCAACGACAGATTAGGGGTATATGAAATTGTGAATGAGAAGGACCCAACTGACGATGAGGAAAGTGACGTGGATGACACTGCTGACCTGTACGCACAAGGTTTAAAGAGATTTGATGAACCATCCTCGGCAGTGGATGAACCCACTAAGGAAGTTAATCTCAGAATAGAAGAGGATCCCAGGCCCATACTTATTTCTGCTAATCTCCCTCCTCAGGTTGAAGAGGAGCTCGTCAAGGTTTTGAGGGAGTATAGCGATTCCTTTGCCTGGTCCTATGAGGACATGTCGGGTCTTGACCCCATGCTGGTTGAACATCGATTGATTCTTAAACCAGGGGCAACACCCGTTAAGTAGAAAGTAATAAGATTCCACCCACAGATGGCCTTGAGAATTAAGGAAGAAGTCGACAAACTACATAAGGCCAGCTTCATTAGAGTTGTTTTATATCCACAGTGGGTGGCCAACATAGTCTCGGTAATGAAAAAGGATGGAAAATTTTAGATTTGTATCGATTTCAGGGACTTGAATAAGGCATGTCCGAAAGATGATTTCCCGCTTCCTCACATTAATGTATTAGTTGATAACACAGCTAGATATGAAGCCCTCTCGTTCATGGATGGTTATTCTGGATATAACCAAATCCGTCTAGCTCCGGAGGATCAAGAGAAGACCTCGTTCACCACGCCCTGGGGCACGTACTGTTATGTTGTCATGCCATTCAGATTGAAGAATGCAGGTGCTACTTATAAGAGGGTAATGATGGCTATTGTAGCAACCCTGGTAAAATAGAAAGAAATAAATCTAGATATATACAAATAAAAATAAAAGATAAGTAAATAGATGATAAAAGCCTAAACGCATAAATAATAAGCCAGATAAAATAACGCCTTGGGTCAAGGCGCGACTTATAAAAGAAACGCCCTTACATAAGGCGTTAATTCCAAAAGGGACGCCAACATACAAGGGCGTCAATTCTCAAACGACCAAAATAAATAAAAGGGCAAGTAAACGTAACGCCCTTTACTTGGACGCGTTTCATACAAGAAACGACATTGAACAAGGCGTCAATTTACATTAACGCCCTATGAGAAGGCGTTAATTCAGTTCGAGTTTCGTTCGACCCAGGAGTCTATCCAGAGCAAGTTCAGGATAACTACGTCAAGGATAGAATATAGTAAGGACTCTATCATGGAAGTATTACTTCCAATACAACTCTAACCCTATTAGGATTCCCAAAATCCTATAAGTAACCCTCTCTGTCGAACCCTAACGAGATGTTGGTCGAAGGAGGTTCTGCTGCTACATACGTGAAGAACAAGTGATGTTCTTCCTTTTTTTTTCTTTCAGTTGGGAAGCATGAAAAATGCTAATGCTTCGTCCTTTTTCTTCTTCTGTAGGTTGTCTGCATCGAACCAGCTGAAGAACGTGGGTTCTTCATCATATTTCCTCTTCCTCTTCTTCTTCCTTGCGTACAAAAGGAGGCTCTGTTTTGGAACAGAGCATTGTTTCTATCCGAATCCTTCACGAGCTTCATAAGGTAGGTTTTCTCAAGGACTGTAGCCCAACTATCATAATAATGATTATAACATCATCTGTTAATACATGCATATAGATTTTATGCGTTTCTGTAAAGTTTTTGAAGGAAGCGTCCCTGTCAAGGGCGCTAATTTAAAAGAAACGACCATGACTAGGTCGTCAACTCCATATTTGACGCCCTTCACACGGACGTCAATTTCTCTTAATTAATAAATGCCATGTTTAAAAATTATATATCTATTCAAACATGATTCTAAATTAATGCATGATCAATCTCTTGTAATCCTGCTATTTTCCTGCCACGATCATGTACCTTGTTTCGTAAAATTTTATTATCTGAAAATTGATAAATTCCTGAATTCACGACCTTGTCTAGGTCGTCTCAAAATGAACTGACGCCCCCGACCAGGGCGCTAATTGACAAGTAACGCCCCTGTCCAGGGCGCGTTTTCGTTAAAATTCCAGAATAGTGATTTTCTGCAGAATAGAAATATTAAAGGGACGACTGATGTATAAGTCGTCGAAATTATAATTAAACGCCCTTGTAAAAGGCGTTAATTTCATTAAAAATGACTTTACCCAAGTCGCTATTTTCCTGAGTTATTATTTTCACCGTTACCGTTATCCGAGGGTTTCATATATATATATATATATATATATATCGGCACTATATTCCACTCCGTGAATATAGTCCCACATTTCATGATGTTTTAACGTCACACCCTTAACTCTCATTGACATACAAGCTCTCCATTGGACATTCCGTTCCTTTGGACTAGCGAGTTAGTCATAGAGACCTCCATAAGACTCCTCGAGCCTTGGATTCCCTCAAGGCCGACTGAGCTGGTTGTACCATAAAAACCCATTACACAATTTTTGCCATGTCACTCTATAGAAACATGGTATACCGGCCCTCATGTCATGCCATGGGTATGATATGAGAATTATCTTAATGAACGGGGAAGAACATGACGTTGTTATGCTGTTCTTGTAAACCCCAATTCTATATTAAACTTGATGTTCTTGTAAACCCCAATTCTATATCAACATTGATATGCTGTTCTTGTAAACCCCAATTCTATATCAACATTGATATGCTGTTCTTGCAAACCCCAATTCTATATTAAACTTGATGTTCTTGTGGACCTCAATTCTATATAAAGAATGTCCATACTTACTTGTCATGGTACCCAAGTTAGGGAACCAATTCCACCTAGTTTTATCGATAATCGTGATTGTACTGTTATTATCGCCTATCTATGTCAAGTGTCACATCTTTGGACTCAATTCTATCAAAGTCTTTCCTACGTATCTACAAGCTTTATCTTTGAAATTCCCTATTGGCTATATATATACAAAGTGGATGTTAAAATACATGATTAATGCCTGCGCATATAGGGCCCGATCTGGTCATGGGAGGAGCACCCGAAAGTACTAGTGCCCATGGGAGTTGAATGATAATGGTATTGGCATTATACCAAAGCGCATGACTAGCTTGATTGAACATTCCACGAATCTTGTACTTGACTTGACTTGATATTACATGACTTGCTTGGCCCGGAAAAGGGTAATTACTCGCGTGCTTGAATGAAATAGCCAAATTCCAACATCACTTGATATGACAACTATACTTGCTTGAATATCTGGATATCTTTTGATATAAGTTCTTGAAAGTTCATGACTAGTTCTTCCTGCTATATCTTCTTTCTATCTTGTCATTTTATGCGAGCATGCATAGCTATAGTGCATTCATAAAAGATGTAATTACTTAAACCCCTTGCTAGTTCTTGAGATATAATTTTTCCTACTGAGCGTTCGCTCACTCAGTGTTTCCCTACTTTTCAGGTAAGTCCGATGACGGGACCCAAACGGACGGGGAAGGTCAAGAGTGAAAGAGTTAGAGCTACTCAAGAGTCAATTAGTCCTGTCTTTCCATATTTTTCTTGAGTCAGAATTGTACCTTTTCTTTTATTGAGTCTAATATTTGCAAGGATTTGTAATAGACATATTCTTATTAAAGGAATTAATGGATTGGGTTATCTTTATATTTGCGCACTCTGTCTTTGTGTCGAGTACACTAATACTCTGATTGACATGATTGATATAAACTCTTCGCGCATCTCCGGGTACCTTCCGCGCTAGGGGCGTGACAGTTTTTATGGTATCAGAGCCTAGGGTATTCAATTCCTAGGAAAACCCAAGTCCAAGGATAGGTTTGACCTTTAACCGGTGAGATTGGGTAGAACCAAGGGTTAAAGTTAACATAAAAATGCTAGCTTCTAAATGAAATCACGTATTAATCTAGTTATTGTAATTGTAGGATAATGGCTGCCGAACGTGCTCAGTGGTGCAACATGCAGCGTACACTCCAAGGCATGACCCAAGTGCTGCAACAAGTAGCACAGGGAGGTGCACAACGAGCCGGAAGTCTCCACCAAGTCTTCAAGAACATGAACCCTCCCAAATTCATGGGTTCTACTGATCCGGATGACGCAGAACACTGGATCAGGGAGACGGAACGTATATTCCGTGTTATGCAGTGCACGGATCAAGATAAAGTCTTATTAGCTACCTTTCAGTTAGAAAGGGATGCCCGATGCTGGTGGGAATCAATAGAAGCTACTCTAAATCAAGACCAAGTTACTTGGGAAGAATTCATTGAACATTTCAACACTAAATATTTTTCGGACCGAGTTCAAGAAAAGAAAGCTACCGAATTTGCCGCACTCAAGCAACGGTCATTATCGGTGGCGGAGTACGAGGCACAATTCTCTAGATTATCTCGGTATGCTAAGCACTTAGTTAGCACCGAGAAGATGAAAGCTAGGAGGTTCCTAAATGGGCTTAGACCCCAATATATCACACAGCTGGCGCCAATGGATATCCAGGTCTACTCAGAAATGGTGCGCCGAGCTCAGCTATTAGAAGACGCCACAGAACTATCTGATAGAATCCGTGGGAAGGACAAGAAAGAACAAGTCACAAGTTCGGGTTCCTTTAAACCCAACTTCAAGAAGAGGCCTAGCAATGGAGGTACTTCCTCACAAGACCAAAAATTTAAGAAGACCAAGCCCTTCTCTATCACCACTACCCCTTCGAATATAATATGCAAGCATTGTGATAAGGCTGGTCATAAAGCCGAAGAATGCTGGAGGAAACTAGGAGCATGTCTCCGTTGCGGGAGCCGTGAGCATCGGATTCCCGTTGCCCATTACTTAATGATCAAGTCGGTGACGGAAAGCGCCCAATAACAAAGAACGCTCGTCTTCACGCCATTAAGGAGACCGAGGAAGACGAAGGCGGACTGGTAGAAGGTACATTAAAAGTTTGTTCCAAGTCTGCACATGTCTTATTTGATACGGGTGCTTCGCATTCCATTATTTCCAAGAAGTTTGCTGACCCATTACCTTTAGAACTGGAATGGATAAAATTAGTTTTGTCTACTCCTCTAGGTAGCGAAACTGATATCACTCACCATTACCAAAACTGTGAAGTATTGATTCGGGGTAGGAATCTTCCTATTGATCTTATATGTTTAGATCTAAAGGAATACGATGTCATATTAGGAGCGGATTGTTTATCCAAATACCAGGCAACGGTTGATTGCCGCAATAGCAAGGTTATTTTCAAGGAATTTCCAGAACTGGTCTATACTAGCCCTAGGAGTCGGAGCAAGTCACCTCTTATTTCGGCTCTCCGAGCTAGCAAGCTAATCAGGAAAGGATGTGTATCTTTCCTTGCATTTATCACCATTAAGGAGACTAAGGAGACCACGCTAGAAGACATCCCAGTCGTGAAAGAATTTCCGGACGTGTTTCCAGAGGATTTGCCTGGATTACCTCCACAAAGAGAAGTGGCCTTCACCATCGATTTAATTCATGGTGCTGGTCCAGTTTCTTAGGCACCGTATAGGATGTCACCTGCCGAACTCAAGGAGTTAAAGGAGCAATTGATGGAATTCATTAAGAAAGGATACATTAGACCAAGCACTTCCCCGTGGGGTGCACCTGTGCTATTTGTGAAGAAGAAAGATGGGTCCATGAGGTTATGCATTGACTATCGACAGTTGAATCATCTCACTATCAAGAACAAGTATCCACTGCCGAGAATCGATGAATTATTTGATCAAATTTTAGGATCCAAGTATTTTTCCAAAATTGATCTCAGGTCAGGATATCACCAACTGAGAATCAAGGACGATGATATTCATAAAACCGCATTCAGAAGCAGGTATGGCCATTACGAGTTTGTTGTTATGCCTTTCAGACTAACAAATGGCCCTGCTGCCTTTATGCAGTTAATGAATAGTATATTCAGGCCTTATTTAGATCAATTCGTGGTGGTTTTCATTGATGATATACTGATTTACTCCAAGACCAAGGAAGAGCATGAGGAGCATTTAAGGATTTCATTACAGACGCTGAGGACAAATCAATTATATGCAAAGCTCAGTAAATGTGAGTTCTGGCTCGAAGAAGTGACTTTTCTCGGACATGTTATATCAAAAGATGGCTTGTCTGTGGATCCATCAAAAGTGGAAGCTGTAAGAAATTGGGAGAGACCGACCAATGCTAGCGAGATCCGAAGTTTCTTAGGTCTTGCGGATTACTACCGGCGGTTCATCAAAAGATTTCTCCAAAATCGCCGTACCCCTCACTAGGCTAACTCGCAAAGAGATCCGCTATGAATGGAGTGAGGAATGTGAAAGAAGCTTCCAAACTCTCAAGGATCATCTAACTACAGCCCCGGTCTTAGCTCTACCAGTTGAAGGAGAGAAATTTGAGGTATACACCGATGCATCTGGCATTGGCCTCGGATGTGTTTTAATGCAACAAGGAAAAGTTATAGCATACTCTTCTCGTCAATTGAAGAAGCACGAAGAGAACTACCCAGTCCATGACTTAGAATTAGCCGCGGTAGTATTTGCACTAAAGATCTGGAGGCATTATCTATATGGAGTACAGTTTACTGTATACTCCGATCACAAGAGTCTCAAGTATCTTTTCTCTCAAAAGGAACTAAATATGAGGCAAAGGCGTTGGCTAGAATATCTCAAGGACTTCGACTTCAATATACAATATCATCCCGGAAAGGGTAATCATGTAGCAGATGCCCTTAGTCGAAAGCCGAGAGCACGGTTAGCCAATTGTATGATTCAAGAATGGAAATTGCTGGAGCAATTCTCTGAACTCAATATAAGCATAGACACAGACTTTCAATGTGTCACATTATCTCATATAAGCATTCATCCAGACCTATTATCCGAAATACGAGCGCTTCAAGATAATGACCCAATATTAGTAGAGATCAAAGGCAAACTGGAAGGACAATCTGATTTCCAAATGACTTGTGAAGGAAGATTAATGTTCAGGAATAGAACTTGTATACCGGATTGTCCCGAGTTAAAGAAGAAGATCTTAGATGAAGCTCATAGATCAAGGTACACGATTCATCCAGGATCGACCAAAATGTACCAAGATGTGAAGAGGAATTTTTGGTGGCCCAACATGAAAAGGGAAATAGCAGACTATGTATCACGCTGTCTCACTTGCCAACATGTCAAGGTGGAACACCAAAAGCATGCTGGAAAATTACATCCTCTAGATATTCCCAAATGGAAGTGGGAGAATATTAGTATGGATTTCATCATGGGTTTATCTAAATCAAAAGGAGGACATGATGGAATATGGGTTATTATTGACCGATTGACTAAATCGGCGCATTTCTTGCCAATAAAGAGCCGATGGTCAGTTGATGTTTTGGCTGTATTATACATCAAGGAAATAGTCAGATTACATGGTATTCCTGTTTCAATCATGTCTGACAGAGATCCTCGTTTTACTTCTCATTTTTGGAAGGGACTACAACATTCGTTGGGAACAAGGCTTAACTTTAGTACAGCTTTTCATCCTCAAACGGATGGTCAGACCGAGAGAACTAATCAGGTGGTTGAAGATATGCTCAGAGCTTGCATCATTGATTTCGATGGAAGCTGGCATGATCACTTGCCGTTGGTGGAATTTGCATACAATAATAACTACCAGGCAAGTATACAAATGGCACCTTTCGAAGTTTTATACGGAAGGAGTTGCCGATCACCCTTATGCTGGGATGAAGTTGGAGAAAAATGACTATTAGGTCCAGACATGGTAAGGGATACCACTGAGAAGATACAATTGATTCGAGAAAGACTGCAAGTAGCTCAGTCTAGACAAAAGGCTTATGCCGACACAAGAAGGAGAGATCTTGAATTCCAAGTCGAGATCATGTATTTCTCAAGATATCGCCTGGACGTGGAATACGGAGATTTGGTGTGAAGGGCAAGCTTACACCAAGATTCATCGGACCTTTTGAGATACTGGAAAGAGTTGGCGAGGTTGCTTATCGCATCGCGTTGCCTCCTCAATTGTCTGAAGTACATGATGTGTTCCACATATCTATGTTGAAGAAGTATGTACACGATCCATCACATATTATTGAACATGGAGACTTAGTTATCCAAAAGGATCTCACATATGAACAGAAGCCCATAAAGATACTGGATCGTGAAGTACGTACCCTAAGGAATAAAGTTATTCCCATGCTAAAGGTACAATGGAATAAGAGTTCCGAGCATGAATGAGAGACCGAGGAATCCATGAGGAAACGATTCCCAGAATTATTCTAAGAAGTATGTACTCTACACTCTCCAATATATATATATATATATATATATATATATATACTATTGAATTTGGGGACCAAATTCTTTTAAGTGGGGGAGGGTGTAGCAACCCTGGTAAAATAGAAAGAAATAAATCTAGATAAATACAAATAAAAATAAAAGATAAGTAAATAGATGATAAAAGCCTAAACGCATAAATAATAAGCCAGATAAAATAACGCCTTGGGTCAAGGCGCGACTTATAAAAGAAACGCCCTTACATAAGGCGTTAATTCCAAAAGGGACGCCAACATACAAGGGCGTCAATTCTCAAATGACCAAAATAAATAAAAGGGCAAGTAAACGTAACGCCCTTTACTTGGACGCGTTTCATACAAGAAACGACATTGAACAAGGCGTCAATTTACATTAACGCCCTATGAGAAGGCGTTAATTCAGTTCGAGTTTCGTTCGACCCAGGAGTCTATCCAGAGCAAGTTCAGGATAACTACGTCAAGGATAGAATATAGTAAGGACTCTATCATGGAAGTATTACTTCCAATACAACTCTAACCCTATTAGGATTCCCAAAATCCTATAAGTAACCCTCTCTGTCGAACCCTAACGAGCTGTTGGTCGAAGGAGGTTCTGCTGCTGCGTACGTGAAGAACAGGTGATGTTCTTCCTCTTTTTCTTTCAGTTGGGAAGCATGAAGAATGCTAATGCTTCGTCCTTTTTCTTCTTCTGTAGGTTGTCTGCATCGAACCAGCTGAAGAACGTGGGTTCTTCATCATATTTCCTCTTCCTCTTCTTCTTCCTTGCGTACAAAAGGAGGCTCTGTTTTGGAACAGAGCATCGTTTCTATCCGAATCCTTCACGAGCTTCATAAGGTAGGTTTTCTCAAGGACTGTAGCCCAAACTATCATAATAATGATTATAACATCATCCGTTAATACATGCATATAGATTTTATGCGTTTCTGCAAAGTTTTTGAAGGAAGCGTCCCTGTCAAGGGCGCTAATTTAAAAGAAACGACCATGACTAGGTCGTCAACTCCATATTTGACGCCCTTCACACGGACGTCAATTTCTCTTAATTAATAAATGCCATGTTTAAAAATTATATATCTATTCAAACATGATTCTAAATTAATGCATGATCAATCTCTTGTAATCCTGCTATTTTTCCTGCCACGATCATGTACCCTGTTTCCTGAAATTTTATTATCTGAAAATTGGTAAATTCTGAATTCACGACCTTGTCTAGGTCGTCTCAAAATGAACTGACGCCCCCGACCAGGGTGCTAATTGACAAGTAATGCTCCTGTCCAGGGCGCGTTTTCGTTAAAATTCTAGAATAGTGATTTTCTGCAGAATAGAAATATTAAAGGGACGACTAATGTATAAGTCGTCGAAATTATAATTAAACGCCCTTGTAAAAGGCGTTAATTTCATTAAAAACGACTTTACCCAAGTCGCTATTTTCCTGAGTTATTATTTTCACCGTTACCGTTAACCGAGGGTTTCATATGTATAATATATATATATATATATATATATATATATATATATATATATATATATATATATATATATATATATATCGGCACTATATTCCACTCCGTGAATATAGTCCCACGTTTCATGATGTTTTAACGTCACACCCTTAACTCTCATTGACATACAAGCTCTCCATTGGACATTCCGTTCCTTTGGACTAGCGAGTTAGTCATAGAGACCTCCATAAGACTCCTCGAGCCTTGGATTCCCTCAAGGCCGACTGAGCTGGTTGTACCATAAAAACCCATTACACAATTTTTGCCATGTCACTCTATAGAAACATGGTATACCGGCCCTCATGTCATGCCATGGGTATGATATGAGAATTATCTTAATGAACGGGGAAGAACATGCCGTTGTTATGCTGTTCTTACAAACCCCAATTCTATATTAAACTTGATGTTCTTGTAAACCCCAATTCTATATCAACATTGATATGCTGTTCTTGTAAACCCCAATTCTATATCAACATTGATATGCTGTTCTTGCAAACCCCAATTCTATATTAAACTTGATGTTCTTGTGGACCTCAATTCTATATAAAGAATGTCCATACTTACTTGTCATGGTACCCAAGTTAGGGAACCAATTCCACCTAGTTTTATCGATAATCATGATTGTACCGTTATTATCGCCTATCTATGTCAAGTGAAATATCTTTGGACTCAATTCTATCAAAGTCTTTCCTACGTATCTACAAGCTTTATCTTTGAAATTCCCTATTGGCTATATATATACAAAGTGGATGTTAAAATACATGATTAATGCCTGCGCATATAGGGCCCGATCTGGTCCTGGGAGGAGCACCCGAAAGTACTAGTGCCCATGGGAGTTGAATGATAATGGTATTGGCATTATACCAAAGTGCATGACTAGCTTGATTGAACATTCCACGAATCTTGTACTTGACTTGACTTGATATTACATGACTTGCTTGGCCCGAAAAAGGGTAATTACTCGCGTGCTTGAATGAAATAGCCAAATTCCAACATGACTTGATATGACAACTATACTTGCTTGAATATCTGGATATCTTTTGATATAAGTTCTTGAAAGTTCATGACTAGTTCTTCCTGCTATATCTTCTTTCTATCTTGTCGTTTTATGCGAGCATGCATAGCTATAGTGCATTCATAAAAGATGTAATTACTTAAACCCCTTGCTAGTTCTTGAGATATAATTTTTCCTACTGAGCGTTTGCTCACTCAGTGTTTCCCTACTTTTCAGGTAAGTCCGATGACGGGACCCAAACGGACGGGGAAGGTCAAGAGTGAAAGAGTTAGAGCTACTCAAGAGTCAATTAGTCCTGTCTTTCCATATTTTTCTTGAGTCAGAATTGTACCTTTTCTTTTATTGAGTCTAGTATTTGTAAGGATTTGTAATAGACATATTCTTATTAAAGGAATTAATGGATTGGGTTATCTTTATATTTGCGCACTCTATCTTTGTGTCGAGTACACTAATACTCTGATTGACATGATTGATATAAACTCGTCGCGCATCTCCAGGTACCTTCCGCGCTCGGGGCATGATAGCTATCTTCCACGACATGATGCATGTCTATTTAGAAGCTTATGTGGATGATATTTTGGTCAAGTCGAGGTCTCAAGAAGAACACCCCGACATTCTAGCCAAAGTGTTGCAAAGGGCTAGGGAGTACAAGTTAAAGATGAATCCGAAGAAATGCATTTTTGGAGTTGCATCAGGGAAGTTGCTCGGGTTTATAGTTAGTAAACGAGGGATTCAGATCGACCCAAACAAAGCAAAGGCCGTTATGAAAATGCCGCCGCCTAAAAACATTACTGAACTTCGAGTATTGATTGGGCGCTTACAATTTATCAGGAGATTTATATCTCAACACTCGCAAAGATGCCGCCCATTCTATGAATTGTTAAAGGCAGGAGCAAAATTTGAATGGAATGAATAATGCCAAAAGGCCTATGAGGAGCTTAAGGTTTATCTTTCTAATCCCCCGGTTCTGCAACCACCTATCCCTGGGAAACCCCTGATCTTATACATTTATGTGATTGAGGACTCCCTAGGAGCTGTCTTGGTGCATGTAGATGATGAAGGAAGGGAAAGGGCGGCATACTACCTTTCGAGGTTGTTTAATCCTGCCGAATCTAAGTACACTGCCATGGAGAAGACCTGTGCAACGCTAGTATGGGTAGCTTAGAAGCTCAAACATTATTTTCTTGCCCACGAGGTTAGGCTGATCTCTAGAATGGACCCCATTCGTTATCTCTTAGAAAAGCATGTCCTTTCTAACCGACTAGCTCGCTGGCAGAGCTTTCTTTCCCAATTCGACATCACCTTCATTGTCCAAAAAGCAATCAAGGGATATGCTATTGCTGAGCACCTCACTCGTTCTCCTATCCCTCGCACTGATTCAATCCGGGACGAATTCCCCGATGAACACTTGGCTGTAATCACTCATCTTCCTTTTTGGTCTCTCCACTTTGATTGTGCTCTCAATTCCCAGGGCAGTGGAATCGGCGCCGTTCTCCTTACTCCGGAAAGGGTAACCATCCTTGTCGCTTATCAACTCTCATTTCCTGCCACAAATAATATAGCTGAGTATGAGGCTCTCCTTGCCGGTCTGAAGCATGCCTACATCATGGGTGCGCGATACCTTTACATCATAGGAGACTATCAGTTGGTGCTGCGTCAAGTTCTGTCAACTTACCGCACCCATGACCCTAAGCTTAAGCCATATCAAGATCTGGTCACGCTCTTGGCTACGCAATTCGGGAAGCTTATCTATATTCACACTCCTCATTCTCAGAACATTTTGGCTGATGCCCTTGCATCACTCGCCTCTTCTCTTTCATTCCCCCTCAGTCGCGCCACTGAGACCATCGTGGTCCAGCGGTTAGACGTCCCTTCTCTTCAGGATCCCTGGTTCAATGACCTTAGGAAATCTGTAGAAAGGAAGGCAGAAAGGGAAGAGGTGAAGGAGGTATCATTAACTGAGCTTGAGGAGATCATCGAAGAAGAGGAATTGCCATGGTATTATGAGATTGAGCAGTATTGTAGGGATGGTACATTTCCGGAGACGGTGAATACCGAGCAGCGAAAGGCCATCAGAAGAGTCACCGCAAGATACACAATTATTGCTGGTGAGCTGTATAGGCGAGCTTTGAACGGAGTTCTAATGAGGTGTCTAGATGACGACGAGGCGTGGAAAGTAGTAGAAGCAGCTCACTCTAGTGAGTGTGGAGGGCACGTTAATGGACATGCGTTGGCGAAGAAGATTCTTAGGCAGGGCTATTACTAGCCAACCCTAGAAGAAGATTGTTCCACCTATGTTCGTAGGTGTCTTTAATGCCAGCTTCATGCTGACAAGATCCATGCTCCTGCTTCTTCTCTCCATCCTCTTTCTGCTCCTTGGCCATTTTTGATGTGGGCCTTTGATATCATCGGGCCTCTCGGTGACCCAAATTCCGCAATCAAGCAGAAGTCCTTCATTTTGACGGCTACGGAGTACTTCACCAAGTGGGCGGAAGCTGAAGCTTATGCAGAGATCAAAGCCACCACAGTATGCCGCTTCATCATGAAGAACATTATCTCGCGGTTTGGAGTGCCAAGTGATATCGTCACCGACAACGGGCCTCAGTTCGTTTCTCAAGAGCTCCAGGATCTCTGTAAGAAATTCAATATAGCATTGCATCATTCATCACCATACTACCCTCAAGGTAATGGCCAAGCTGAGGCCACGAACAAAACCCTTCTTAAAATTATCAAGAAAACATGTGAGTCACATAAATTTACTGATTGGGCTGATAAATTGGTGGAGGCTTTATGGGCGTATCGCACCTCCGTCCATACTCCGAAGGGGCAAAATCCTTTTGCTCTTACCTATGGGATGGAGACGGTACTCCCATATGAGATCCTGATCCCTTCCCTAAGAGTGCAGCTGGACAAAGAACTTAATCTCGATGAACGTCGAGAGGCGTTGCTAGTCCAACTCGAACTCTTAGACGAGAAGAGGCTTAACACGGCCAATCATGTTTCAGTTTATTAAAAGCATGTCTCGTGGTATTTTCAAGAGAAGGTTATCGAACGAAAATTCCAAGTGGGTAATATGGTTTTGAAACGTAAATTTCTCAGATCGGTAGGTCCCAGGTCTAAGCTGCAACCCAACTGGGAAGGACCGTTTGTAGTTAAGGAAGTCTATCCGGGTAACGCGTATCGCTTAATTAACGCGGAGGGCGAAGAATTACCAAATCCATGGAATGGGCTGTATTTAAAATGCTTTTATCCATAGAGTCAAACCAGCGACGACTTGGTGGCGGGGTGCGCCTTCGCTTGATCACGAAAGGAAATCCCCGGTTCAACATTTCACACACTACACAACCCCTCGTGGGTCGGTTTCTTTCTTTTGCGCAACACCGTCTCTCCCTTGGCCATGCTTAGGAGAGGGTGAAAGTCCTTGTTTTTTCTTCTCTCTCGGCTGAAGGTAGGGGTAGAAGGTGAAAAGGAGGCGAGAACCAATCTAGACTCCCCTGATAAAAGAGGTCTCAAATAGGGGCAGTCCATTATGACCTTATTCCACAGAAGAACAAGAAAGAAAAGAAAGAAATGAAGAGGGGCAAAAATTAAGGCTAAAGGCTCATCCAAAGCTCGAAGCCCTCAAAAATTTGAAAGTCCCCAAACAATGAATCTAGGCACGACAAGAGTGGCAGTACAGTTTTCCCGCGGGACGTTATGAGCCCGGTCGTATGCGTGCCTAGGGCGGAAATAGGTTCGATGATGGACGTAAAGCCCCGGCGCAACAGACCAAATTCTTTGAAAATGGGGTGTCGCGAGAAGAACTCAAGCCCTAAAAACCTCTATACCTATTGCCAGCTTTCCTGTTAAAATCTGTTTTATTTTCCAAGGAATGGATCCTACCCCGGGTATGGCCTCGGCAGAAGCACCGTTAGAGGAAGGTTAGCACCGGCCACGGGCGGTCCTTTATATTGCACGTTGAGCCCGGGAGGCCCCTGGTGAGATAGGACGTTCCCCGTCGTCAGGTCCGAGCTGGTTTCAAAACTCCAAAAAAATCAAATATTTCAAATTCCAAAAAATCAAATATTCCAAAGCTCAAAAAAATCAAATATTTCAAAATCCAAAAAACCAAATATTCCAAAACTCAAAAAAAATCAAATATTCCAAAACTCAAAAAACTTAAATATTTCAAAATCCAAAAAATCAAATATTCCAAAACTCAAAAAAATCGAATATTTTGAAATAAAAAAAATCAAATATTTCAAATCGAAAAAAAATCAGACATTTTCAAAAATTCCAAAAAAAGAGAGTTTCTCTTGATTTGCATTCATAGCATCCAATGCATCCATGTAATATTTGCTATTTGCCTATTTAATAAGGCTTACCCCCTTGGCCAAAATCAAGAATTGGTCATTTCTAACTTGCTACAGGCAAGGGGTTAAGCCTAAAATAGATTTGACATGTTTTTTATTTATGTAAGCACAGGGGCAGATAGGAGATTGAAGATACAGTCAAGCCATGGACACGTACATTCCAAGGGTATTCCATCGCATCAGAGAAAGCCCAAACTCAAACTCAATCCAATCATCAATCTTATTCACTCTCATATCAAACGCTAAGCATCCATCTCTACATCAATATCATCATAAAAGATAAAACAATCACTCAGTCCGCCGTTGGGCATCTCCACGGGGACGTATCTCTCTCAACTCCCTAAGGTAAGCCTGCCGTGTCTCTGGGGCCTCCTCAATCTCCGCTGGTAGGGTGCGCACCCTGCTCACCTCCTACATGATCAGCGCGCTCCTGACCGCCTGCTCGTCCTCCTCTGTCCCGATCCTCCTCGCCTGTAGCGCGGGAAGGTGGGGTAGCGTCGGTAGCACGATCCGGGGTAGTCCAACCTGTAGGTAGCACCGGTGTGGGCTGTACATCACCAGGGCGATGTCGCTCATGAGCCTCAAGTCCAAGCCTACCCTCCTAGGTAGCCTAATGGTAGTGTCGTGGAGGAAGTCTGGGTGCATCACGAATCTATCCAGGGGCAGCCTGTTGATGTATGGGCGCCACTCGTCCCTGGTCTTCATCTCAGCCGTCCTGCACTCAACCTGTGGAGAGAACCTGAAGGCGCCTCCTATGAAGTTAAGAGGGTGGCTCCCAAAAATCCTGCTAACAGAAGTAATGTCCTCCCTCTGGATGAACTTCACCCTGACTCCCATCCAGCACTCCAATAGAATCATAGAGCCGAAGAGAGGACCTCCTAGGGCTGCGGAGCTAAGACCCTCATACAAGTAGGCTAAGACAGCCTGGGAGATGGAAAGTCCCTGCCACAGGCCACTGATGGTGCTAAGCAAAGGGATCTCTAAGACATGGTCAGCAGAAGGGAAAAGGATGGCCCCGCACAGGCAGATGGATGCGGCCTTGGCTACGGCCTCGGTCCACCCGCACTTATTCTTACAATACTCCACTACCCACTGGCTCAGAGGAATAAGGTGAATATGACTAGGGCCTACGAAGGTATGGACATCCCTGCTATTTGGTATAAACCCTCCCAGTATCAGTTTTGGATCTATAGCGGCAACAGTGTGGCATATCAGGTCTTCCTCACCCACCTTGGACCTAGGAAACCCGAAGTAGGTCTCTACCTCCTCTAATAGGATGGTGGCCTCGAAGGATGGAAAGAAGAAGGTATGGGTCTGAGGGTGCCATGTTTCTATCAAAGCTGAGATGCTGTGCCAATCTAAGGAGAGCTTTGGGTAGTTCTGGCCTAAAACTAGAAGGGAGTGCAGGTGCCAGGATTTGAGAAGGCTAGTTACTCCTAGGGGCAATGCGCGGATCATGGGAGCCACCCATTTCAAACTAGAATAGCGCCTCGGGCCCGGAAGGAGCTAAGACGAAGAAAAGAGAAGGAATAAGAGAAAAAGGGCATATAAGTGAAATTGAGAGAAAAGGAAATCGAATCAACATCATTATTGACTTACTTCTCTCATAGGGTTTGCGTTGAGATGTCGAGGAATTGAACTTAGTCGCTGGAGCGCTTCCCGCTCCTTCTTTGTCGCTCTCGGCCCTTCGAAAGACCTTCCCTCCATGGAGCTTCCCTCTAGGGCCCTCTTCATGATGGTTTGGTGGAGAATTACAAGGGTTTTGAGGCTTAGAAGAGGAGGATTGTGAGTGATACGAATTTAGGCTCCCCCCCTACTTATAGGGCTTGTTAGGAAGCCTAGGCCTCTTGAGATTGGGTTGGATAAATCTAGAACGGGTTAAGATGAGGTTTGGATGGGTTCAAAGCAACTTACCCTCGGGGTAGGGACTCTCCGGAGAGTCCCTTTTGAGTTCGCAGGGTACTCCATTGGACGGTCTTACGATAGACCGCCCATCCATTTGGGCGGTCCATTTATGGCCGTATGTATTCTTCTAGAGGGTTCGGGTGACTGAATATGGGCGGTCTATCTTAGACCGTTCTTCATTCTGAATGGTACTATGAGGACCGTTCATATAATTCTGAGGGGTTAAGGAGGAACCGCCCACCTTTTGAGTGGTTATACGTGAGTTGTTCTTCTCATTTAAAGCTATGTCTTGACAAATCCGCACTCATCTCTCACTCAGTTTGGCGCACTCATCTCTCACTCAGTTTGGCGCGCTCTCTCTCTCACTCAAGTCGGCGTTTGTGTCTCTCTCTCTCACTCAAGTCGGCGTGTACGTCTCTCTCTCACTCAAGTAGGTGAGTGCGTCGTGCTCCCACTCAAGTCGGCGTGTGTGTCACTCTCTCACTCAAGTCATGCGCGTCTCTCAATCTCACCCGTCTGTCTCACTCTCGCTAGTAGTCAAGTTGCATTCATTCATGCATACATTCATCCATTCATAAAAGAAAATAAAATGCACACCACTATCATATCATATCATGTACAGAGTAGAGCCCCGAGTACAAAGTCAAGTCTGTCCCTCTCCCTGGCCCTCGTCGCTGTCTCCACCGCCCTTGTGCCTCTTTGGGGGAGGCATCGCTGAGGTCACCTCGTCACGCCGCCGCCGGCATCGCTCCTCCTCCTCATTCCTCCGGTGGCCGGAAGAACTAGTGAAGTAACTCCTGACAGAACCGTGGGTACCGTGGCTGACGCTCGGAGTCCCGCTGCGTGATCGCCGGCTCATCTCCTTGTATGCTCGTAGCTCTCCACGTAGCTCAGACGCCTCAGTCCTATAGTGCTCCGCCTCGGCAGCGTTGGCTTGGAGTCGCTCTAGCTCCGCTCGCAGGAGCGCCGTCTCTAGCGCGTCTACCGGTCGGCTCTGCGCTGCCTCCTCCCGCACGCGGGCCACCTCCTCTCTAGCTGCTGCCCAGCTCTGCTCCAGCTTTGCTCGGAGGCGGGTCAGCTCGGACATCTGCATCCACACATTATCGTTAGTCAATGGCATTTCACAAACATAAATAAGCAAAGGGAACTTTAGAGTTACGTACCCTCTCGGTGAGCGCCACCTCGGCCGCCTTGGCCTGCGCCACCATCCTGGTAAAATCTGCATCTCTCTCAGCCTGGTCGGCTGGAGTCCGGGTCGTAGAAGAAGAAGGAGCGTCTGGTCCCGCTCTCTGAGCTCCCTCGGCGCGCTGCATCCAAATACTCCAGGTCAGTCACATGCCTAATTATATAGAATTGCACAATTTAAAGAGTTTAGGGTTTAGAAAACTCACCAGTAAGGCCAGGGCCTGTCGAGCCTCGTCTCTCTCCCTGATGGTAGAGTGCAGAAGTCCCTACAACTCCGCCAGTCGTCCCGCAGGGTCAATCTGCATTTAGAAGTCCATGTGTTAGTGCTTCATCATATAGAAATCATAAGCATAATACACAGAGGTTAGGTTAAGAAGTCGTACCGATCGGTGAGCACCCCGGAACACCTGGTCTCGATAGTGCCGTGCGTACGCAGTATAGTACACACTGTCACTCTCTGCTCGGCGGTCACTACTCGCCCTCGTGTGGTCCAATCGGCAACCTGAGTGGCGTTCCTCGCTGTCCAATCGAATGCCTCGCCGAGTCCTCGCGTAGTCCTCGTCACGTGCTCCCCCGCCTTCTCAGGCGCAGGGAACTCCACCGCGGGCTGATGGACCCCGATGGTCCTCATCACCAACATGAAGTGTAGTGGCTCCACTACATTCATGCAGTGAAGCCACACGTCTCGTCTGGAGAAGGCAAGAGCCTCGGCCACCCATGGCTGGTCCTCCTGGCCCTCCCCCGCGTAGGGTGTCCACCGTACCTACAAAGAATGGGAAGTCTCATCAGCATCATAATCATATAAGATTGCATTTAATTAAAGAGTCTAAGTTTAGAAGCATACCGACGCATACGGTAGGGTGTCCAAGTCGTCCTGTAGCTCTCGGATCTGTCTCCGGAGAGATGCTGTCTCACGAGGTGCTATCCACCTCCTGGCGATGGGAAGGAGCCCAGGACGGGTCTCCTCCCCTCTACCCAGCCCACGTAGGTGCACATAGGCCCACACCTGCATCACAAGCATCGTGTCAGCATCTAGCAAGCACGTAGAAATCATATAATCAAGTCTAGGGTAAGAGTCGTACTTGGAGTAAGGGGGAGAAGCCCCCAAGCATCGCCCGACGCACCGTTGAACTCAGTGTGTCGAAAAGGAACGCAAGGACCGCCGCTCCCCAAGCGTAGTCGCCGACGTGCTCCAACTCCTCAAGGAACGGGAGAAAGGGACAACTCATCACGTCCGCTCTGGTCGAGAAAAGGAGTCAACCGAACAGCAGCATCAAGAATCGTCTCAGCACTCGGTCCACCTCGGCTCCCGGCCCCGCAGCTACTCTCGGCCGTACTAGCTCCACTAGCCGCTGCAGGTGCTCCTCCGGTTGCTCCCCGACTGCGACACTAGCCCACCGTAATCCCAGGCTGTCCTGAAGACCAGCCCGAGGGAGAAGGGTCAACTGCCTCTCAGGGCGCCGCAGCTCCAAGCCCAGCAATCCCCGAGCCATCCCCCGGTAGTCGGGAAAAGTGGTCTCGCTAACCGGTCGCCCGTGCACGCGTAGGCCAGTGAGTCTGGCCACATCCTCCAACGTGGGGACCATATGGCCCCACGGGAAAAGGAACGCGCGACTCACTGGGTCCCAGCGGTCATGCAAGGCGTAGAGTAGAGCTGTGTCAAACTAACACACCTCGATACTCAGGAATGGGGCAAACCCCATGGCAGCTAGCCGCTCCCTCTGGAAGTCCGACAGTGCAAGATACACTACGCGGACCTGCAGCCAGGAGGTGCGGGTCCTACGCTTCCCCTACATTTATTTTCATTCATTCATTTAGTAAGTTGTTTTAGACATTTAAATGATTCATTTAAGTTATTTCATTTTCATCAAATAAAACAAAATCATCATTTTTTGGTTCTGTGCGTTGGATGGTTGATGGGGCATCAAAGGCGATTTCATTACACGGGTAGAGTGTATTTGTGTGTTATGGCTTGTATGAGATTGTAATTGTGTAATTTCTTTCATTTGGACTTCTTGTAAGGCTTATATCAAGCCAATGGGCCATTTCTAATGTAGAGTCCATGGCTAGGTAGCCATTAGTAGAGTCCATTAAGGAGCTTATGCCATATTGGGTCATTAGGTTTCTAATGGGTCATTAATGCACTTAAGGCCCAAATTGGTTTACACTCCCTCATGGGCCAACTAAATGGGAAGGGTCCAAGTCTAGCATGGGCTTGTGGATGACTCATGGCCCATGAAAGGCCCTTGGCCCATGAAGGGGGGCGCCCCCTCTTTTGGCTCTACTAGGCTAGGTTGTTTAATTTTCTTTCTTTCCTCCCTTTATTTGACCACATGTGGTAGAATTAGGAATGGGATTCCTTTAAATATTGTATTTCTTGTGGTTGGTCATACCTCATCCCAGCCCTTCAATCCAAACCCCTAGATCCAAGGGTTGAGATTGAATTTGGTTGGCATCCTATATAAGGTTGTATTTTTCATATTGAAGGAATTAATGAAGAGAAAATTGGCATTTGCCCCCAAGTGAGATTTGCACCCCTCCCCTCTCTCTCCCTGGTTCCTCCACCTCCAGCCCCCTTTCTAGAGTGTAATCCCTTCCCCCTTGATCCCCTCCAGCATCTGAAGCAACTCCGGTGATCGCCGCCGCCATCGTCTCGCCGCCGACGCGTCGTCGCCAACGGTTTCGGTGTTCTGTCCACCCAGGACAGACCCTTCTTCTCCGAATTCCTGCTATCACTCCCTTAGTCTTCTGAAGCTCAAAATTTCAGGGTTGGTTCCCCTCTAGAACCCTTATCCCCACAAAAAAAAATCACGTCAAAATTCATCCTTTAGCTATTTTTTGATTTTCGTCCAAGTCCAAGTTCCAGATCTGTCCTGGTTCTGTTTACTATTCATCAGCTCTGAGTTTACCCCATTCGAACCACCTTTTGATTTCTGTTGGGTCGCCCAAATTTACTGGGAGCTCTGTCCACATCCCTCTACCACCAGGAATTTTATTAATTTTTTGTTCACCCTCCAATTATTTTTCAAATTTCGTCCAAGTTCCCAAGAACAGTCTGCCCACAGTTTTCCAGATCCGACCTAGGTCTAGTAAAGAAATCCCATAAAATCCATTTCGTCTCCAATCAGAAAACCAAAAATAGTCCCGGATTCCTCTCTCAGAGATCTTCAACTTTGCTGAAGAGATTATTTCCAGATTCGGAGGTCTTCTCCCCGGTCAACGTCGATCTTCAGAGAAGTCAGAACCTGCCCCTGCAGTTCTGGCCAGATTCCAGCAAGCTTGTAAAATGCATGATCATAAATACAGATCTGATTATTTTTTTTGAAGACCCCTACGTCGAAGTACTCTGAGTCAGCTTTCCAACGGCGCTAATCTCGTCACATTCCGACGACGGGGCTGATCGCAGCAGCAGTTTTCTCCGAGTCGCGCGCCTGCCAACAGAATTTTCAGATTCGTGGCCGAGTTCCCGCGAGCGTCGTCCGAGGGCCGCCCGGCGTCCGGCGGTCGTTCCAGCAGCTCGCCATCCCAGGGGAACGCTTTCCAGGTGTCTCCACAGCAGAGGAGTCATCAGGCCCCACACGACCCCTCCGGTCAACATGTGGGCCCCCACTAGCACGAGTACGCGTGAAGCCGAAGCATTGCCCGAAACCGCCCGTCAACCCGAACTTGGTCCTCCCGGGCCCACTTGTGTCGCCCTTTACCTCCCTGCGTGGAGTGGGCTTAATTGCATTGCTGTAAACATAATGTACTAAGTTCCCGGGAGTACGAACTTCGGCCGGGTGCCGTCTTCGCCACGCCGAGAGCGTGGAGGTATCGCCTTCACCCTTACACTTGGCATTAGCTTAATTCTTTATATGCTTTATATGCCGCTGCTAGAGAGCATGTGTAGGGATACCTAGCTTGCCTTCAATTTATAATATCACTGCTGCGAGAGAGTGCGAGACCGTCCCGTGACCCGATCCGGGCACGAAAGTGCGAGCCGACCACCCTAGCTCTTGCCGGTTTCTCAACCGTGCACGTCCGACGCTTCCCTCGTTAAGGGACGATCGCGAGCTTGTCGTGTCCGTGTCTCGTCCGGCATCAATGGTCCCTCGCTGACCATCCATCTTCTTGAACGGTCCCATGTGGACCGTCAAAGCCATCAGGTTCTGTGGCCCAGTCCTAGTGTTCTCATGTCTTGAACGGTCACCCTTGTACCGTTTCATAATTGTGCGATCTGTCTCCTGTCGTCTATGCTTCCTAACGCTTGATATGTTTGAACGGTCACCCATTGGCCGTATAGGTTTGGGCGGTCCTATGTGGACTGCATGTTTGTGGTTCTAACGTTTTGTGTTGACCGTCTAACAGTCGTCTTCCCCGACGACGGTGAGGGTCTCCCTCACCGGCGGGGTGGCCGCCGTGGCCCCCAAACCGGCCCCTAACCGTCTAACCCCCCCGAAAGCCCCTAAACTAACATGCATTGAAGGAAATTGAAAGAAAAATGAGAGAAATGGGAGGGAGCCTACCTCGGGGTCCTGGGGTTTCTTGGCCGATCTCACCGCCGGTGTGTCGCCTCCGATGGCTTCTTCCTCTCCGACGGTAGGTTCTTCCTCTCCTACAGCGTCAACCACGGCGAGCTCCTCTGTGGTCACCTCGGACGTCCCTCCTTCCCCGGCTGACGGTGGCGGTGGCAGTGGCGGTGGCGGTGGTGATGGTGAGCCCTCGCCGGTGGTCGATGGCCGGGCCGCCTGGTGCTTGGTCCTCGTCATCGTGGAGATGGAGAGTTTGAGATGGGGAGAGAGGGTTTGAGAGAGTTTGAGGTATGGGGAATGAGAGGCAATGGGGGTTTGTTGCCCCTTCATCCCCCCCACCGTGGGTTACGGTGGAGGGAGACGAAGGGGTTTCAGTTTTTTCGAGGTTACAGAGATGAACGGTCTATCGTTAGACCGTTTGTCTTTTGAACGGTTATATTCTAGCCGCACATCGCCAACTGCCACTACTTTTAAGTCAGTTTGAATTCTAGATATGAGCGGTCCATTATTAGACCGTCCTTCTTTGAGCGGAATTGTTGTCGCCGTTCATCCCCAGTGGTCTGTTACTTTGAGTCTGTTCAAGTGCCAGGTATGCACGGTTTATATGTAGACCGTTCTTATTTTGTGTAGTTTTAATACGACCGTTTATCTTGGAAGGTGAATTTAAATCATGAATGTCAATATTTTTATTGGGAATATTGTTGCTTAACCATCTTCTATGCAGCTTCACTTCATCCAGTCCCGCTATTTTGCCTGCACAGGTAAGTCAGGTATGGCCTTCTGTCCCTACCTCCCTTATTGCATTACTATATGGTACTATTATATATTACCTTAAGAACCAGTTGGTTATCTACGTGTTTCAGGATCTGATGTTCCCCTTCAACGAAAATGATGATGATCTAGGTTCACGTATTTAATCTTCGGATAGGCCGTTAAGTTGGGATGTCACGGGGAGGATGGTTCCATCCTGCACGCTGTGGTTACGGATAGTATCTTGACTCTGATTTTCCCAGCTTAGCAATATTATTCTCGAGTATTTTATATTTTAATCTTTCTTCGCATTTGTTTTAATGATTTCTTTTATTTTAACCCAGCATGCATCATACGCATCTTTTGAGCTTTCATGACCCATGGTTTGCTTGAGAAATGTCCCGCCAGTGATGGTTAGCTGTACGTTTAATGTTTGAGTAAGAGGAACTAATTCCACTCTGAGTTGGAAGGTTCTCTTTGGTCGATTCGCTTGGACTGATTGATTGAAAGGTCCCCATCTGGAGCTTTAGCCTGTTTCCTTTACTTTTGATGCCTGCTTTTGTGGCCCCCCTCATTGGACCGCGGGATTGTGTCCCCCATGAGGTCGGTCTTGTTGATTTATTGTATCTAGTTTAGTTCCTCCAGACTGGTGTCGCTTTTGGTTTAATCATTCCTCGTGTTTGGCTCAAAATTTTCTGGAAGATTCCTGTCACTTGTTGGTAAGAACGGGCGTCGTTTTACCTTAATGCCCGCTTTTCCGGTTCACTCCGCTGCATTTCCGCTTCACCTCCATGTTCCATGTCACTCTCGCTTCACCTCCGCTCGCTCCCCTACAAAGAGGACGTTAAGGAGGGGCATCTGTTGACACCCGTTTTTTTCGATAAGTTGAGTCATTCCTCTTAATCCCATCTGTTGATGCCTTGAGTTATCCATCACTCATCAGAGCGGTTGTTAGGCACGTTTTGGGCCAGTTTTATGGGTTGCCTCCCTCCTTGGCTAGGATTGTTTCATTTCAGGGCTTAATGGGCCTTGGTTTTGGTTGATTGGGCCTTGTTATGAGTTTCAACGTCCATGTGCACGCACGGTTCACCCACGACCGCTCAATCCATGTGCGGTTGACTATGGGCCATCCATGTATTTTGGAACATTTTGGTTAATTTTCTGAATTTTCACCGACAAGCTTTTGTGCGGCCCTCTCCTAGCCGTTCAACTTGATGGGCGGACTAAGGGTGACCGCTTATATCTCAGAGTCCTACGCTTGGTAATTTTCTCAGATAATTATCCAAGTAATTGAATTATCACCGACAAGGCTAGAACGGTTTGTCCTTGGCCGCTCTACATTGGAACGGTCTCAATGGAGCCGTTCATCTATGAGAGTCCAACGACGGGCGTTTCTGTCAGTTCGAGGGATAATTGGGATTATTTTCTAATTATTTCAAATTTCCACCGACGGGTATTGGACGGTTAGTAGGTAACCGCTGATCAGGTTAAGCGGTCTATCGTAAGACCGTTCATCCCGTCAACTTTTGAATTTTAACAGATTTTAATCCTTTTATCAGTGGTTTTATCCCCAACTTCCTTCATCAATTTCTCCGCGGATAATCAACCATTTTAGCTATCGTTTCAATTGGATAAAAGATGATTCATTTATCTACGATTTTTGTTTGATAATCACGACCTAAAAATGACTCTGAACCCTAATTTCGAGGTAGGCTTTCTAGGCTCTATAAATAGACCCTAAAGGCCAAGCTTGAAAGGGGGGGGGGATTTTTGGTCGACGGCGAAGCCCTGCCGCATTCTTGAGCGACCTAGCACCAAGGAGGGAGGCTTTCTACGTCCACACAAGCCTCCGATTCAGGGAGTAGTCGATGTTTTGAGTCCTTTGTGTTTTATAGTTTTCGTCACTGTTCATTGCATGCATTGCTTTCTCCCTACGCTTTTCTTCACCTTCATCATCATGCACACATCCACCCACGTTTTCGACACCCTAGGGGTTTAAAACCCCCCAGGTATCCCCCTTTCCACTTACTTATGTTCATCTCTTACTATCTTGGCATTTATTACACCATTCAGTTCTAATCTAGGTTGTTGCTTTGTTTCTTTACGTTGTTTTGCATGTCAACATTTCATCAGCACGAGGCCCATCCCCTCTGGCCGGCTGGAGAGGGTGGAGGTTGTACCCCTTGCTTTTGTTCGTGCAAGGAGACGTGCGGTGCATCTTCAGCCGTTCTTCTTCGTCCGACGGTTGTTACAGAGCCGCTCAACAGCCAGGAGCGCTTTCTCCCGCATCTTCTGCAGCACCCTTAGGCGGTCTATCGTAAGACCGTGCATCCTATAGGCGGTTCTTCATCAACCGCTCATCTTCCCAGTGCTGCAGCTAGGCGAGTGTCTCCCCTTCCTTTCCAAAGCACGGCGTGTTCATCACGTTCGGCGCTTTGGTGGCGATCACGGTCATTTTCGTTCTGTGTTCTCCTCTTACTATTTTTCACCTACTCATCGCATATTGATTTATTCATAACACCATCTTCCCTTAAGTAAGAGGAGAAAATATATCTACACTGGTATGCACCAGCTGTCCTGGCGTGAACTTCCTTCATAACTCTCCAGGCCTCTTTAGTGGACAGGCATCGGAGGAGTAACTTTTGATTGGCGTCGGCCATAACTCGGGATAGTATCCCATTTCAGACTTCATAAGAGTTCTTTGTTCTGATCAGCTTGATATTTCTTCTCTCTGCTTAGGCAATTGCTGGTATTTGAACCACCGCATAAGAGGGTCCCTCCAGTCAGGTGGGATGACGGCCTTTGCTGCGGCGAACTCAAGTTCCTCTTCTTCTAATTCTTCTATCATGCTGGGCACCTGGCGCTAATTTATCACTCGGATATTGAGCGATCCAGCTGGCGGCACTGCTAATGAGGTTGCCAATTTCACAAATGCGTCGGCCTGTGCATTTTCTTCTCTGGCGACGTGGCCTATTTCAATGAGGTAGAACCGCTACATGAGCCCCTTTGCCTTGTTGTAGTAGGGGAATAGCTCGGGTTTTCAGACATCAAGCTGTCCCTAGACTTGTCTGATGATCAACAGCAAATCGCCAAACACTTGCAGCATTTTGATCTTCATTTGCAAAGCGACTTGGAGGCCAATAATCAGAGCTTCATACTCTGCTTCATTATTTGTGTAGGGCTTATTGATGCAGCATAAAGTGTGCATTACTTCCCCGTCTGGAGATTTTAGGATGATGCCGACTCCAGCCCGTACCTTGGTGCACTCGGATGGGGTTGTTTCTATTCTCGAAGCCCCGTCGAAGTATAGCTGCCAGACGGCCTGCTGAGCTTGGTCCACCTCCAGTGTTTCATCTTCAGGTAGTTCTGTGACCAACGGGGAGTCTTTGGGCATAGGGTGTGCCGCGAAGAAATCCGCGACGGCTTGCCCTTTAGTGGCCTTCTGCGGCACGTAGGTGATGTCAAATTCCATCAGCAGTACAGCCCACTTGCCAAGACGCCCCTTCGGGACTGGCTGGGAGAGAATGTGCTTGACAGGGTCGGCCCTGGATATCAGGCTAACTTCATGGGACAGCATGTAGTGCCTCAACTTCTTGACTGCAAAGACTAAGGCAAGGCAAACTTTCTCGATCTGAGTGTACTTGGCTTCTACTCCCACCAGTCTTCGATTGAGATAGTAGAGAGCCTGCTCCTTTCCCTCATCATTGTTCTGGGTGAGCATCGCCCCCAGCGAATATTCGGTGGTAGCTATATATAGGATGAGCGGTCTTCCCTTGACGGGTGCCCCCAGCACAGGCGGCGTCTTCAAATAATCCTTTAACTGGTCGAAGGCTCGTTGGCATTCGTGACCCCAGCTAAATGGTGCATTCTTCATCATTAATTTATGGAATGGCAGACAACGTCCCGACAGATTGGAAATGAACCTGCAGATGTAGGCCAACTGGCCTTGCAGGGACCTTAACTCTCCCAGATCCTTCAGAGGGGGGCAGCTCCTGGATAGCATTTATCTTGAAGGGGTCGATCTCGACCCCTCTGTGCCAGACAATGAAGCGAGGAATTTTCCGCTGGAGACACCGAAGGCACACTTCATCGGGTTCATTTTCAGCTCGTACTGTCGGAGCCTCTGGAAGACAACTCTGAGGTCGCTCAGATGATCACCCCTTTTCTTCGCCTTGACGACCAAATCATCAATGTAGCATTTGACCTTGCTATACAGCAGCTCATCGAATATCTTGGTCATCGCCCATTGGTATGTGGCCCCGGCGTTCTTGAAGCTGAAGGGCATTCTCTTGTAGTGGAATATCCCCTTAGGCGACTGGAAGGCTGTATGAAGTCGGTCGTGCTCGGGCATCCAGATCTAGTTGTAGTCGGACGATCGGTCCATGAAAGATAAGGCCTCATGGCCAGTGGTTGCATCAATCATCACTTCGGTGATGGGCACCGGGAAGTCATACTTTGGGCAGGCTTTATTCAGGTCGTGGAAATCCACGTAGATCCTAATCTGTCCATTCTTCTTCTTCACTGGCACAATGTTGGCCAACCAGGTAGTGTACTAGTTTTCTGCTACAAAATCGACATCTATGAGCTTGTCGACTTCTTTGCAGATCTGGTTTATCAGCTCTGGCCTCATGCACCGGGGGGACTGCTTCACTAGCTCCATCTTGGGATCAATAGCCAAGATGTGCTGAGTTACGTCAGGGCCGAGGCCGGGCATCTCTTTTGTAGTTCCAGGCAAAGCAGTCTCGAAACTCTTGCAACAACTTCACATACTGTTCCCTCTCCTAAGGAGGTATAAGGGCACTCAGAAAGGTTGGCCGGGGTCACTTTCTGTGCCGAGGTTGATCTCAACAAGCTCGTCGACGGTGGCTCGACCGCCATCTTCAATTTCTGGCGGTGCCGATAGCAGGTCGACAAAGTCTTGACCTTCGCCATCCTGGGCTTCGAGGATGCCATATGCCTCTTCTTGTTCCGCCTCGCTGGGTGCAGAGGCCACATTTGCTTCACACTCCCCTTGGGTTGCAGTTGGTGGGCTTGAGGAGCTCCCTGGCACGGAGAGGCACAGGGTTGCTCCGGGATCTTCTAAGTAGTCATCATAGATAGCTTCGATGGGGGCCGAAGTGGTTGTTGGCCACGCTCGGGGCTGCCCGCCACTAATGGTTGGGGTTGTTCATTTTCTGCCACATCTTCAGACTCCTGGTGCTGGGTTGATATTGTGTATATTCCCCTTTTAGGGCTGCTTGTCACATGGGGACGAGGCGGGGCTACCTCGTAGTCTCCCATTCTGAGCTCATCTCTGTCAATCAGGTCTTGAGCAATATCTTTGAAGACGTAACAGTCTTCAATAGGGTGAGCCGGCATCTGGTGATAGGGGCAGAATAGTGGGTCACCACTTCTTCGGGCATCTTGGGGCCTTTTGGACCTCAGGAGGGAAACTTTGCCGTAGTGGCAGGCCTAGTCGAAGATCCCTCGAGTCTTCTCCCTTGGGAAAGAGTAGGGCTTCTGCAACTTCTCCTGTAGTGTAAGGCCTTGTCCGATCATCCAGCTGGCTGAAGAGTCGGTTGTATTCCTCGGCTCCTTCCTTGAGTGCATAGAGGTGTCGGGACTGGCGTTGCGGGACAGGGGCGTGCCTTTGTCTCGTGGGCGGAAAGAGCCTTTGATCAGACTGGACACAAGTGTAGTTATTTCGGCCAGCCGTGCCTTTAGCATCTCGATCTCCCGTTGTTGCCTATGTGATGTGACACAACCTAGGACTCAACAAGCAAGCACAATTAAGCATTCAAAACAGACCGATAATGGCAACCGCTCACCCAATGCTCACTAAGACCTGGGGTAACTTGGCAATGCCAAGGGGAGGTTGTGTGGGCTGGGCCCTTGCTGGTAGAGGGCCAGCAAGGCCAAGGTTTGATTCCCCAAGGGTATGGCTGCCCAAATCAAGGGTCCGACGAAGTGCCAAAGGGCACGGGTTCCACTCTCTTCCCACGGTGATCACTTATAGCAAATGAGCTTAAGGATCGGGCTCTCATCACAGCCAGCAGAGTTTATGAACTAATATTGAAAGAACAAGCATGAATTAGAGCAAAGTTTTGGAGCACTCACTCGACCGGTTTGAAGAAACTGGTCCCGCTGGGAGACAAGGGCGAGCGGGGAAGCGTGGGTTCCCCACACGCCGCGCCGGGGTAGCTTGACCTATTTAAGCTATTACAACACTACACCCCATGCAAGGGGGGATCGTGGGGAAGGGAAGATGATAGTTACATCCAAACACTACCTCCACATAGAGAGGAGCCTTCAGCCGGCCAAGCGGGGAGGGGAATTTGAGAAGGGAACACTGAAGATGGGAGGTTGCTGATTCTGCCCAGTTCTATGGGTGCTGATAGGAGACTGATGAATTGACTGCTGCAACTGCTACCGAATTTTTTTGGGGACAAAACCACCTGGAAAATCTTCGTAGTAGGCCGAGAAAGTTGTTAAAATTTTATTAATTTCTTCTGTCGTCGATGCTGGTCTGGGTGGAGGCCCGAACAGGGAGGCAGAGTCTCGGACTGGTAGCTCCTAGTTTCCAACAGCAGGTTACAGAGGTTACCCCGACAGCTTCCAAACTCATAATCAAGCACCGTTAGAGTCGTTGGAACCGTGGACGAGTCCTCTTCGCAGAAAAACTGACGGGGAAGCCAAACGATGCCGGAGAAGACCAGGGGACTCTGAACAATGACGATAGGTCGGTGCAGACTGTGGGAAGCAGAACCGCGTGGCTGAGGTAGAAAATTGATAACTCCTGCTACGGGATACCGAACGGAGTTCTGCTTCTTGATTATGAAAGTAGACAGAAGGAGGAAAAACTTTTCAGAAGGGATCTTGTCTTGATTCATGCTGGATTTGTCGTGGCAGAGCTTCCAATCACGTTCAGGTGCTCTGTCAGGAGAGCTTCGCGCAGTCGAGGAAGAACGGCTCTCCCGGGCAGCACAGTGCTCGGACGATGACGAAACCACTTCCGTTGCAAAGAAGACAGGTAGGCGCTTCCAACGATAGCTCTTGTACCTCCAGGGATGCCAGGGAGAAGACGGGGTCACTGCTGCACTCCACTAGTTCTCTGCAGGCTCTCAGCCAAGGTGGAGGAAGGGTGATGGGGTGGCTGCTCTTGGTAGAGTGGAGTGGAGGGAAGGGGATGGGGGTGGCCTACTCAATGGGGAAAGGAGTTGGGCAACTTTGGGCTATGGAGGGAAGGGGATATTCAAATTCAAATGGTCTTGGGAGGTGGAGGGTTGCATGGGGGAGAGGGAAGGGTGCTTGGGAAAGGGATGAGGTGGTTGGAGGGTGGCTTAGTGATTGGGGATGCTCCCTTGGGACTAGGGGGTGGAGTAATGGGATGTGTAGGGAAGGAGAGTGGCCTTTAATGGAGGTAGGTGGGAGAGTGGTGGTTGGGAAGGGAGGAGAGAGAAAATTTTCAAAATTGGGTGTGGAGGAGAGAGAAAGGGGAGTGAAAGAGAGAGATTAAGAGAGGGATGGGTGGGATTCTCTCCCTAAGGCTTCTCACCTCACTAATGGATTCACTCCACCATAAAAATAAAGATAGAACTCACAAAATGGTAATTTTTCATTGATTGATTCATTAGTTCAAATGGACGAAATGGGGTCCTATATATAGGCAACCCACATTTCTACAAAAGACCTTGACTCTTAACACAATGACAAATAACCAAGGGAAGGGGGGGTGCCCTTGGGCCAAGCCCAATGAATTGGGCCCATAAACTAATCTATCAACATAATGACACTTAACTTAGGGAAATAAACACAAGACCTAGGAACATGACTCAAATAAAAAGGAAAATACATCAAATGACTCAAATAAAAGTTACATAGGACTCAAAATTAAATAACTAGACCATGCCGGATGCAACCGGGGCGAGGAAACGAGCTGTGAACGTGGGCATGGGAGGTGATGTCCCCATCATACTCCCGGGGTGCGGAGAACTCGACTCCATCGAGTAAGTGTCCTTCCCTCCTTGGAGGGTGTAGAAGTGGTACTGCCCTCAAGTCTTCCGAACGAGACCGATCCATCCACCTGCCGAGATAGCGCTCGTATACCTTGCTCCTGGTGATAGTGACATGTTCATCCAATATTCGTTCAATACGCTCACGCTGGGCTCTCTTGGCTGGTGGACTCTCCTCACGGGTGGGTGCTCTCTCAACGGAGGGAATAGGCTCAATATCCTCACTAGGTACCACCATGGGTCCCTTATATGGCACTAGGTCAGCTACATTGAATGTGGGACTCACTCCATACTCCTCGAGGAGATATAACTCACAGGCATTAGCGCCAATGCGCCTCAAGACCTGGAAGGGACCAGCCCCACGTAGCCTCAATTTGGAGATGACTCCCAGGGAGAGCCTCTCCTTCCTCACCATTATAAAGTCACCCACGTGGAATTCTTGGTGACGCCGAAGGGAGTCAGCCTGCCTCATATAGATCTCATTTTCCTTGCTTATGTGCTTGCAAAGGCTTTCATGCAATTTTGTGAATGTTGACATTCTAGGGGTGATGGGTGGACCTGGGCAACCAAAAGTAGACCAATCATGCTTTGACACCAAGAAGACTTTGATGGAATGGGGAGGACCGGGACATCCATAGGTGATCCGGTCATGCATGGGGGTGACAAATGCTGGGGGACCCGGACATCCATGAATACTCCTATCATGCCTACGACTCTTGATGAGTGAAGGTGGACCACTACATCCGAATTTGGACCACTCATGCTTTCTACTTGACATGTGGGTGATATGAATGAATGGACCTAACATAGTGTTCATGCCAAGTGGTGTGGTAAGCCTAGACACATGCATATTTTTCCTATGGGTGACTTCCATGTGTATAGGTGTGGGACAACCTTTGAACTCCCATTGGAAAGGGTCGAATGGATCTAAGAAGGTGGTCATCATGGGGTGGAGCACAACCTCATTACCTAGGGATATGTGGCCCAAGGTCATGGCTCCCAAGGTGTAACCCGGGTCTAAGATGGAGTGAATTGGGTCAAACATGGTGAGTTGGTGTAGGGAAAGGTGGGTGGTGGATAAAGTGTTTGGGTCACACGAGTCTCTTGACTCCCATTGGAATGGATCATATGGATCATAAAATGGGTTACCTAGGGGGAGGAACTCCATGTCCTCAAGATCCTTAAAAGGTGCTAAGTCATCATTCTCCATGATAGTTGGGCCAATGTTCTTGGCAAGTGGGTCGGCCATGAGTGGAGGGCTTGGCTTTCTACCCGAGATAAGAAGCTCTAAATCGAGGAGAAGGTTGGGCTCATCGGGTGTAGGGAGGAATAGAAGGAGGTCACTAGTGTAGCAACCAATGGTGCAAACCGAGGTGATAGACCCTATGCATAGGTGTAGGAGGATAAGGCTCCTAGGTTGTTCGACCATAGGGGTCAACATGCTAGTCATCTCTAATTGCCATGCTATGCCCTTGAGAAGGTCCTCTAAGGTCTCCACTTGATAGGATGCTTGGATTGTGATGTGATAGGAGAAGAAGGGCACTATGGGAAGGTCTTGTTCTATGGGAGGAAAAACATAGGCCGGTATCTCTCTAATTGGGCTCTCCTTTAGCCAACTAACAATGGATTCTCCTAAGATGAGCTCCGCCCCAACTAGAGAGGGTGGTGTAAGGTAAAGACCATCGTGTGAGGTTTCTTCTTCAACTTGGACTTGGGTTTCCTCCAAGGTGGGGGGTAGGTTTGGAGTGCTCACAACTATTGGATCGGGTATGAGTTCTTCTACCAAGGAGGTGAGGGGGTCTTTTGGGGTGATGAGGGTTGGTGTGTGGTGCTCCCGGGGTGGTGGGTAAAGGGAAACTTGGATTGGGATTAGTAGAGTGGGGTTTGGGAGTGGAAGTAGTGGAGGACTAGGACATGGGAGTTTTGGGGGAGGGAGTGGGAGATGGGTTGGTTGGGGTGGCTTCGGTTGGCCGGTCTTGGGGGGACTGTCCCTTATAGGGAAAAATGGAGGGGTAGGTGTGGTCCTTATTGGGGAAACTTAGTCAGTTAGGGGTCTCTTCCCCTTAGGATCGGCCAGTTGTGGGGGGGTGGAGGTGGGGGCCAATTGGGTTTGGATAGTGAGATTTGTGGAAGGAGGTTTTGGTTGGGATGTGGGGATCCTCATGGGTTTTAGTGGAGAGGTGGTTGCTTGGTTTATTTGGGTCTTAAGAGAGAGGACTTGGTCGCGAAGTGTAGCTATGATGGTTGATAGGTGCTTTGTTGGGAGTGGTGGGGGTGGAGACCATAGGGTGGTCTCAAGTTGTCCGGGTGAGGATGGAGGAGTGGTAGTGCTCCTCGGGTTAGGGGTGCTTGAGTAGGAGGGGTGGGAATGTTTGGGGGTGTAGATCTTTCTAAGTTCTAGCTTCATCTCTTCCCATGAGTGAATAGGTTCTTGGCTTCCAACCCTCCTTAAGCCCTCTATGTGTTCCCACTTACTCTTGGCTTGACCCCGAAGTCGTCCCTTGGCCTTTCGGACTCGCGCCGGTCCATATACCCAAGTCTTTTCGAAGTAATTTTCTATGGTAGCCTCCCACCTAAGATAGTCACTAGAATGTGATCCATCAAAGGTAATATCCCTATCTAGGATGAAGTCCATGGGTGGTGAGTAGGCTAAGTAGGAGGTGGCCATGATGATCGGGGGATAAATGCAAGGGTCGGACTGATGAAGACTACAATGCAAACATGCCCTAGGACTTGACTTGATAGAGATAAGTCAATGACTTGCTCTGATACTAATTGATGTGACACAACCTAGGACTCAACAAGCAAGCGCAATTAAGCATTCAAAACGGACCGATAATGGCAACCGCTCACCCGATGCTCACTAAGACCTAGGGTAACTTGGCAATGCCAAGGGGAGGTTGTGTGGGCTGGGCCCTTGATGGTAGAGGGCCAGCAAGGCCAAGGTTTGATTCCCCAAGGGTATGGCTGCCCAAATCAAGGGTCTGACGAAGTGCCAAAGGGCACGGGTTCCACTCTCTTCCCACGATGATCACTTATAGCAAATGAGCTTAAGGATCGGGCTCTCGTCACGGCCAGCGGAGTTTATGAACTAATATTAAAAGAACAAGCATGAATTAGAGCAAAGTTTTGGAGCACTCACTCGACCGGCTTGAAGAAACCGGTCCCGCTCGGAGACGAGGGCGAGCGGGGAAGCGTGGGTTCCCCACACGCCGCGCCGGGATAGCTTGACATGTTTAAGCTATTACAACACTACACCCCATGCAAGGGGGGGATCGTGGGGAAGGGAAGATGATAGTTACATCCAAACACTACCTCCACACAGGGAGGAGCCTTCAGCCGGCCAAGCGGGGAGGGGAATTTGAGAAGGGAACACCGAAGATGGGAGGTTGCCGATTCTGCCCAGTTCTATGGGTGCTGATAGGAGACTGATGAATTGACTGCTGCAACTGCTACCAAATTTTTTTGGGGACGAAACCACCTGGAAAATCTTCGTAGTAGGCCAGGAAAGTCGTGCAAATTTTATTAATTTCTTCTGTCGTCGATGCTGGTCTGGGTGGAGGCCCGAACAGGGAGGATAAGTCTCGGACTGGCAGCTCCTGGTTTCCAACAGCAGGTTACAGAGGTTTCCCCGACAGCTTCCGAACTCAGAATCAAGCACCGTCAGAGTCGTTGGAACCATGGACGAGTCCTCTTCGTAGAAAAACTGACAGAGAAGCTAAACAATGCCGGAGAAGACCAGGGGACTCTAAACAATGACGACAGGTCGGTGCAGACTATGGGAAGCAGAACCGCGTGGCTGAGGAAGAAAATTGATAACTCCTGCTACAAGATGCCGAACGGAGTTCCGCTTCTTGATTCTGAAAGTAGACAGAAGGAGAAAAAACTTTGCAGAAGAGCTCTTGTCTTGATTCACGCTGGATTTGTCGTGGCAGAGCTTCCAATCACGTTCAGGTGCTCTATCAGGAGAGCTTCACGCAATCGAGGGAGAACGGCTCTCCGGGCAGCACAGTGCTCGGATGATGACGAAACCACTTCCGTTGCGAAGAAGACAGGCAGACGCTTCCGACGATAGCTCTTGGACCTCTAGGGACGCCAGGGGGAAGATAGGGTCGCTGTTGCACTCCACTGGTTCTCTGCAGGCTCTCAGCTAAGGTGGAGGAAGGGTGATGGGGTGGCTGCTCTTGGTAGAGTGGAGTGGAGGGAAGGGGATGGGGGTGGCCTACTCAATGGGGAAAGGAGTTGGGCGACTTTGGGCTATGGAGGGAAGGGGATATTCAAATTCAAATGGTCTTGGGAGGTGGAGGGTTGCATGTGGGAGAGGGAAGGGTGCTTGGGAAAGGGATGAGGTGGTTGGAGGGTGGCTTAGTGATTGGGGATGCTCCCTTGGGACTAGGGGGTGGAGTAATGGGATGTGTGGGGAAGAGGAGTGGCCTTTAATGGGGGTAGGTGGGAGAGTGGTGGTTGGGAAGGGAGGAGAGAGAAAATTTTTGAAATTGGGTGTGGAAGAGAGAGAAAGGGGAGTGAAAGAGAGAGATTAAGAGAGGGATGGGTGGGATTCTCTCCCTAAGGTTTCTCACCTTGTTGTGTGGTGGATAGCGGATCTAGAGGGGAGGGGTGAATAGATCAGCTCCACTTTTCGCAATGCGGCCCTCTAAACAGCTTGTTAAAATGAATTACAACGGAATAGAAACTAGCTTCCAAGAATGCTATGATTCACTTAGCAAGATATGCAAGATATATAATAATTCGATCCTAAGTATGCATCTAGAATGAATCAATCACACAAGCAAACCACACTAGACAGGATTTTTAAGGTGGTTCGGACTGAATCCTCAGCCCTACGTCCACCCCTCACCAAAACCCGGTGAGGCTTCACTTGTGCAGCGCACAGAACTGCAAATCGGAAACCACCGATTGCCTTCCTACTCACCACCTGGTAGGGACGTCAACCGCAAATTGGAACACCCTCCAATTTCCTTCCTACTAACCACCGGTAGGGATGAATCACACTTTCAATGTTTAAACAATAATGAAAATGAAACAAATGTGAATGAACTAAAACAAGAGATTGAGTTATGAGTGAAAATGAATTGGCCCTTGTATGGAATGTTGATCAGCAACAAGGCTCCTCTTGGCTTCAACTCAATCTTCTTGATTCACCCTTGATTGGATGAATGTTCATCACGGAGTACTGTTCACATGAACAGTACCTCTTCCTTCAATTCTTCTCTCTTGATCTTCTCTTTGAACTTCTTTGAATGAATGAAGGAGATGATGAAGCTACCTTGAATCTTGATTGCTTCTTTAGCTTCTAGGAGTTTGAATGCTTGAAATATCACCTTGAATGAGCTTGAAAGAGCTTGAATGAATGTAGATGATTTCCCTTGAAGAACTTGAATCAAACCGGCTTCCTTGGATCACTTTGATAGCCTTGCTTTGATGTAATCTTCCTTGAGGTTTGCTGGATTTGATTTGAGCTTGATTCCCCTTTGATTGGATGAAGAACACCTTCACGAACTACTGTTCACGTGAACAGTAGCTCGTCTCCAAGCTCTCTTGCAACCTCCCTTGCAGCCACCCTAGATCTCACAAGAAGCCCCTTGAAGCATTAGGGTTTCTAACCCTCTTACAAGAGTTTTATAGACCTTGAATGGTCTATGGACACCCCCTAGACCAGATCCACAATTTGTGGGGGATTAGGTGTCTTTAGGATTAAACAAATCAATGTTTAATGGCCCTTTTCGAAGTTGGAAACAAAGTCAACAATTGATGGCTCGGGGCTGGTAGTCGACCGGAATTCATGGGCCGGTCGACCGGAACCTGCTACAACCGGAACTTTTCAGCTCTGGAAAAATCGGTCAACCGGACGCCTGGGGGCGGTCGACCGAAACCTGTAACAACGTCATCATTTCGGTTCTGGAAAAACCGATCGACCGGCCAAGGTGTATAGGTCGACCGAAATCTGTAAACGTTGACATTCTGAGGCTCTAGCAAATCAGGTCGACCGGCCAAAGCGTGTAGGTCGACCGGAAAGACCTGTACCTGCAAAATTGAACTGTTAGCCCAAGGAAACATGTCCATAGGTCAAGATATTCATGTTCACATCAATTTCATGTATTTTGGGATTGAAATCAATTGATCCCCGTGACCTGACCGCGCTGGTCGATCCGCGTGCGAGGGCGCAACATTCAGCGTTCACGTTCACCATTTCCACTTGATTCCTTGTCCATTCATTGGCGCACCTGTCATGAACAAAAACATCACGTATGTCAATCACATGAAGGTGAAAAATATCAATGACTAATAGTGTTTAGCCATTATCAAAACCAAGAATACATCAGAACTCATATGACCATAGAATGATGTCGAATGACCCAAGTGACAATATGAACTCAAGTGACCATAGGGACACAACACACCTCACTAATGGATTCACTCCACCATAAAAATAAAGATAGAACTCACAAAATGGCAATTTTTCATTGATTGATTCATTAGTTCAAATGGAGGAAATGGGGTCCTATGTATAGGCAACCCACATTTCTACAAAAGACCTTGACTCTTAACACAATGACAAATAACCAAGGGAAGGGGGGGTGCCCTTGGGCCAAGCCCAATGAATTGGGCCCATAAACTAATCTATCAACATAATGGCACTTAACTTAGGGAAATAAACACAAGACCTAGGAACATGACTCAAATAAAAGAGAAAATACATCAAATGACTCAAATAAAAATTACATAGGACTCAAAATTAAATAACTAGACCATGCCGGATGTAACCGGGGTGAGGAAACGAGCTGTGAATGTGGGCATGAGAGGTGATGTCCCCATCACTATGATATAGAGCGAACATGACGGGGTTGTATCGGGGAGGACCTGCAGTGTGGCCCATACCACCGCCCCTTGCTTCGCCCACAGGCGGGGACGAGGGCACCTCGATGTTGTGGTCCTTTGAGGTCGATCCCTCGGAAGAGGGGGAGACTTTTCCCGTGTACCTACGGTGAGGAGGGATCCAAAGGAACACTTCTTCATCTTGCACTTCCTCCGTCGGAAGCCTGAGATGTTAGTTGCGGCGGGCTTCCCGCGGATCTACAGCTTCGGTAGAGTTGCCGCCGGACGGAGCCGAAATTGATATCACGTCAGCTTTGTAATGGTCCTCTATCAAAAAACCTAGCCCCGGGTGCTTAGTGATTTGTAGCAGCCTCTGATCCAGATTCAGCGGGTCCCACATTCTTTTGAACATTTCTTTCCAGCTGGAGGGCTGGTAAAGGGGAATCCCATGTTTTCTAGCCAATCTGACTGCACGGTCAGTTATGTTAGGAAGCCCCGTAATCGGGACATGTGGATCATGCAGCTCGTCAGGGAGTCAGCAATCATCGTCTCCTCTGATTGGCTTTTCTCTGGCCACATAGAAGATAGTGGGTGGCCCTTCAGAGTTTGGCACCTTAAAGATTCTCAATGGCTCAGCCGCTTGGCAATCAATTTCTAGTACAGGCTTGATGATACCGGATGGGACTCTGACATCTCCTAGCAGGTCTTCGAGGTATTGCGTCCCCGGTGTAGGATAAATGGTGAGAGGAATAGCCTTAAGTACCCCCTTGATGGGGGCATCTCTCGCCCCATATATTTTTAAAGCCCCAGTTGCCCGCCAGCATGGTTCCATTACATCCGTCACATTTTTCTAAGTCAATTCATGTAACTTTCATATTTTCTTTGAGTCATAATTATGTAATTTTCCTTTTATTTGAGTCTTGTACCTAGGTTAATGAGTCATTTACCTAGGTTAAGTGTCATTATGTTGATAGATTAGTTTATGGGCCCAATTCATTGGGCTTGGCCCAAGGGCACCCCCCCTTCCCTTGGTTATTTGTCATTATGTTAAGAGTCAAGGTCTTTTGTAGAAATGTGGGTTGCCTATATATAGGACCCCATTTCCTCCATTTGAACTAATGAATCAATGAATGAAAAACTTGCCATTTTGAGAGTTTACACTTCTTATCTAGTGGAGAGATTCCATTTTTTAGGTGAGAGACCCTAGGGGAGAGATTCCCCACCCATCCCACTCTTAATCTCTCTTTTTCACTCCCCTTTCTCTCTCCTCCACACCCAATTTCGAAAATTTTCTCTCTCCTCCCTTCCCAACCACCACTCTCCCACCTACCCCCATTAAAGACCACTCCCCTTCCCCACACATCCCATTACTCCACCTGAGCTATAGTAGAAGCTCTGCTACGACGAACCTTGGAAGATTCAGGCCACAAGTTCTTCTGCAAAGTTGTTCCTCTTCCTGTCTACTTTCAGAATCAAGAAGTGGAACTTCTATTGACGTCCGTGGGCCATAGTTATCATTTTTCTCCTTCGGGTACGCGGTTCAGCTTCCCACAGCCTGCACCGACCTGTCATCAGTGTTCAGAGTCCCCTGGTCTTCTCCGGCATCGTTTGGCTTCCCCGTTAGTTTTTATGTGAAGAGGACTTGTCCACGATTCCAAAAACTCCAGCGGTGCTTGATTCTGAGTTCGGGAGCTGATGGGGCATCCTCTGCAACCTGCTGTTGGCCGCCAGAAGCTGCCAGTCCAAGAATCTACCTCCCTGCTCGGGCCTCCACCCAGACCAGTGTCGGCGCCAGAAAAAATCAAAAAACTTTGGACGACTTCCCTGGCCTCCTACGAAGATTTTCCAGGTGGTTTCATCCCCAACAAAATTGGGCATCAGTCTCAGCAACCATTTCTTCGATCATCTGTCAGCACCCACAGAACGTGGACAGAACCGGCGACCTCCCAACTTCGGTGTTCCTCTCTCAAGTTCCCCTCCCCGCTTGGCCGGATGAAGGCCCCTCCCTATGTGGAGGTAGTTTTAGTTGTAATATCACTTAACCCCCACCCCAAGATCTCCCTCCTGCGAGAGGTGTAGTATTGTAATCATTTGGGCAGGTCAAGCTACCCCGACGCGGCGTGTGGGTATCCACCCGCCTCCCCACTCGCCCTCATCTCTGAGCGGGACCGGTTTCTTCAAACTGGTCGAGTAAGTGCTCCAAACTTTGCTCTAATTTGTGCTTGTTCTTTCAATATTAGTTCATAAACTCCGCTGGCAGTGAATGAGAGCCCGATCCTTAAGCTCCTTTGCTATAAGTGATCACCATGGTAAAAGAGTGGAACCCGTGCCCTCGGCACGATGTCGGCTCCCTTGAATTGGGCTGCCATTACCCTTGGGAATCAACTTAGGCCTTGCTGGCCCTCTACCAGCAAGGGCCCAGCCCACACAACCTCCACTTGGCATTGCCAAGTTACCCCGGGTCTTGGTGAGCATCGGGTGAGCGATCGCCGACATCAGTCTGTTTGATTACGATTGTGCTTGTTTGTTTAAGTCCTAGGTTGTGTCACATCAATTGGTATCAGAGCAACTTTTAGACTTGTCTCTACTAAGTCTAGTCCTTGGACACATTTGCATTCATCAACATGGCTACCTCTCTTTGGTCACATTCATCCCACTCGACCCCCCATAAGGGACCGATCAACCCTCCATTTGACATAATCTCTTTTAAGGATCTCCTCTTCGATGGATCATGCTATAGTGCCTACCTAAAGTGGGAGGTCACCATGGAAAAACGCTTTGAGAGAATTATGGTTTATGGACCCGCAAGAGTCCGCGTTGCCATGGGGCAATTTCGAGGTCAAGCCAAGCAAAAATAGAGGAACATAGTGGGCTTAAGGGACGTTAGGAAACAAGAACCCATTTCCTCATGGGATGATATGAAGAAAGAACTTAGAAAAATCTACATCCCCAAATATTCCCATCCCTTCTACTCTAACACCCCTAGCCCGAGGTGCACTACCACTCCTCCATCCCCATCCGACCAACTTGATATCACCTTTAGGCCTCCTCCCCCACCACTCCCAACAAATCACTTCTCAACCATCATAACTACACTTCGCGACCAAGTCCTCTCCCTTAAGGCCCAAATAAACCAAGCATCCACCTCTACACCAAATCCCCTAAGGGTCCCCGCACTCCAACCAAAACCCCCTTCCACAATCCCTCACCAAACCCATACCCCACATCTCCCCTTGGTCCCCACCACTACCCCTCCATCATCCCCAAAAAGAGGTACCCCCCTCAAAACCCATCAACCCAAATCTCGTCACCCAACCCACCTTCCACTTCCAACCCCAATCCTACCTCAACCTAGGCCTCCACTACTTCCACTCCCAAACCCCACCCTACCAATCCAAGTTTCCCTTTACCTTCCACCCCGGGAGCACCACACACCAACCCTCATCACCCCAAAAGACCCTCTCACCTCCTTGGTAGAAGAACTCATACTCGATTCAATAGTTGAGAACACTCTAAACCCACTCCCCACCATGGAGGAAACCCAAGTCCAAGTTGAAAAAGAAACATCACACGATGGTCTTCCCCTTACATCACCCTCTCTAGTTGGGACCAAGCTCATCTTAGGAGAACCCCTTGTTAGTTGGCTAAAGGAGAGCCCAATAAGAGAGATCATGGACCATAATTTCCCACCCATGAAGGAAAACCATCCCATAGTGCCCATCTCCTCTTATCACACCATAATCCAAAACTCCTACCAAGTGGAAACCTTAGAGGACCTTCTCAAGGGCATAGCATGGCAATTAGAGATGACTAGCATGATGACCCCTATGGTCGAACAACCTAGGAGCCTTAGCCTCCTACACCTATTCATAGGGTCTATCACCTCGGTTTGTACCATTGGTTGCTACACTAGCGACCTCCTTCTATTCCTCCCTACACCCGATGAGCCTAACCTTCTCCTCGATTTAGAGCTTCTTATCTTGGGTAGAAAGCCAAGCCCTCCACTCATGGGCGACCCACTTGCCAAGAACATTGGCCCAACTATCATGGAGAATGATGACTTAGCACCTTTTGAGGATCTTGAGGACATGGAGTTCCTCCACCTAGGTAACCCATTTTATGATCCATATGATCCATTCCAATGGGAGTCAAGAGACTCGTGTGACCCAAACACTTTATCCACCACCCACCTTTCCCTACACCAACTCACCATGTTTGACCCAATCCACTCCATCCTAGACCTGGGTTACACCTTGGGAGCCATGACCTTGGGCCACATATCCCTAGGTAATGAGGTTGTGCTCCACCCCATGATGACCACATTCTTAGATCCGTTCGATCCTTTCCAATGGGAGTTCAAAGGTTGTCCCACACCTATACACATGGAAGTCACCCTTAGGAAAAATATGCATGTGTCTAGGCTTACCACACCACTTGGCATGAACACCATGAGGGGTCCATTCATTCATACCACCCACATGTCAAGTAGAAAGCATGAGTGGCCCATATTCGGATGTATTGGTCCACCTTCATTTATCATGGGTCTTAAGCATGTCAAAAGCATCTACGGATGCCCGGGTCCCCCTACATTCATCACCACTTTGCATGATAGGTTCACCTACGGGTGCCCCGGCCCACCTAGGCCCACCAAAGTCTACATGACAACATTACATGATAAGTCCACATATGGTTGCCCCGGCCCTCCAAATTCCATCAAAGTCTTCTTGGCATCAAAGCATGATTGGTCTACTTTTGGTTGCCCAGGTCCACCCATCACCCCTAGAATGTCAGCATTCACAAAATTACATGAAAACCTTAGCAAGCACATAAGCAAAAAGAATGAGACTCATAAAAGGTAAGCCAACTCTCATCGATGGCACCAAGAATTCCACGTGGATAACTTTGTGATGGTGAGGACGAGGAGGCTCCCCCCGAGAGCCATCTCTAAGTTGAGGCATCATGGGGCTGGTCCCTTCCGGGTTTTGAGACACCTTGGCACTAATTCCTATGAGTTAGATCTTCCCGAGGAGTATGGAGTAAGTCCCACATTCAATGTAGCCGACCTAGTGCCATATAAGGGGCCCCCGGTGGTACCTAGTGAGAATATTGAGCCTATTCCTCCTGTTGAGAGAGCACCCACCCGAGAGGAGAGACCACCAGCCAAGAGAGCCCAGCGTGAGCGCATTGAATGAATATTGGGTGAACAGGTCACTACCACCAGGAGCAAGGTATACGAGCGCTATCTCGGCAGGTGGATGGATCGGTCTCGTTCGAAAGACTTGTGGGCGATACCACTTCTACACCCTCCGAGGAGGGAAGGACTCTTACTCGACGGAGTCGAGTTCTCCGCACCCCGGGAGTATGATTGGGCCATCTCTCGCCCCATATATTTTCAAAGTCCCGGTTGCCCGCCAGCATGGTTCCATTACATCCGTCACATTTTTCTAAGTCAATTCATGTAACTTTCATATTTTCTTTGAGTCATAATTATGTAATTTTCCTTTTATTTGATTCTTGTACCTAGGTTAATGAGTCATTTACCTAGGTTAAGTGTCATTATGTTGATAGATTAGTTTATGGGCCCAATTCATTGGGCTTGGCCCAAGGGCACCCCCCCTTCCCTTGGTTATTTGTCATTGTGTTAAGAGTCAAGGTCTTTTGTAGAAATGTGGGTTGCCTATATATAGGACCCCATTTCCTCCATTTGAACTAATGAATCAATGAATGAAAAACTTGCCATTTTGAGAGTTTACACTTCTTATCTAGTGGAGAGATTCCATTTTTTGGGTGAGAGACCCTAGGGGAGAGATTCTCCACCCATCCCTCTCTTAATCTCTCTTTTCACTCCCCTTTCTCTCTCCTCCACACCCAATTTCGAAAATTTTCTCTCTCCTCCCTTCCCAACCACCACTCTCCCACCTACCCCCATTAAAGACCACTCCCCTTCCCCACACATCCCATTACTCCACCCCCTAGTCCCAAGAGAGCTTCCACCAATCCTAGCTCCACCTCCCAACCCCCAACTACCCCACCCACTTCCCCAAGCACCCTTCTTACTACCCAAAGCAGCCCTCCACCTTCCCAAGGCACCTCTTCCCATCCCCAATACCACCATTGACCACCCCACATTAAAGGAAATTCAAACTCACATGCCCTCCACCCACTTGTGCCCTCCCACCTTCCTCCTTCTCCCTCCAAGCCCAAATTCGTAGCTCCTCCTCCCACCACCTGTTAGACCCCCTTCCAGACCCTATTCTTCCCCTCCCACACCTTGGAACACCCCCTCCTAGACCCCCTCACAGCCAGGGTTCTCCCCACACTGATCCACCTCCATTTTCCCCCACCATCTTCAACCTCCAGTTTTCAGTTCGCTGGCATTAGAAGAGTAGCAGTTTGTAGAAGCGACCCCAACCACATCCCAGAGAATCTGAAGGCCCAAGAGGTATCCACGGAAGCGTCTACCTATCTTCTTCGCAACGGCGGTGGTCTCGTACCCTTCCAAGCTCCGAGCTGACCGAGAGATCCATTCTCCTACAACTGCACAGAGCTGCCCCTGCTGAGCACCTGAGCCATAGTAGAAGCTCTGCCACGATGAACCTTGGAAGATTCAGGCCACAAGTTCTTCTGCAAAGTTGTTCCTCTTCCTGTCTACTTTCAGAATCAAGAAGTGGAACTTCTATTGACGTCCGTGGGACATAGTTATCATTTTTCTCCCTCGGGTACGCGGTTCAGCTTCCCACAGCCTGCACCGACCTGTCATCAGTGTTCAGAGTCCTTTGGTCTTCTCTAGCATCGTTTGGCTTCCCCGTTAGTTTTTCTGCGAAGAGGACTTGTCCACGATTCCAAAAACTCTAGCGGTGCTTGATTCTGAGTTCGGGAGCTGACGGGGCATCCTATGCAACCTGCTGTTGGCCGCCAGAAGCTGCCAGTCCAAGAATCTGCCTCCCTGCTCGGGCCTCCACCCAGACCAGCGTCGGCGCCATAAGAAATCAAAGAAATTTGGAAGACTTCCCTGGCCTCCTACGAAGATTTTCCAGGTGGTTTCATCCCCAAAAAAATTCTTCATCAGTCTCAGCAACCATTTCTTCGATCATCTGTTAGCACCCACAGAACGTGGACAGAACCGGCGACCTCCCATCTTCGGTGTTCCTCTCTCAAGTTCCCCTCCTCGCTTGGCCAGCTGAAGGCCCCTCCCTATGTGGAGGTAGTTTTAGTTGTAATATCACTTAACCCCCACCCCAAGATCCCCCTCCTGCGAGAGGTGTAGTATTGTAATCATTTGGGCAGGTCAAGCTACCCCGACGCGGTGTGTGGGGATCCACCCGCCTCCCCGCTCGCCCTCGTCTCCGAGCGGGACTAGTTTCTTCAAATCGGTCGAGTAAGTGCTCCAAACTTTGCTCTAATTTGTGCTTGTTCTTTCAATATTAGTTCATAAACTCCGCTGGCCGTGAATGATAGCCCGATCCTTAAGCTCCTTTGCTATAAGTGATCACCGTGGGAAAAGAGTGGAACCCGTGCCCTCGGCACGACGTCGGCTCCCTTGAATTGGGATGCCATTACCCTTGGGAATCAACTTAGGCCTTGCTGGCCATCTACCAGCAAGGGCCCAGCCCACACAACCTCCACTTGGCATTACCAAGTTACCCCGGGTCTTGGTGAGCATCGGGTGAGCGGTCGCCGACATCGGTCCGTTTGATTGCGATTGTGCTTGTTTGTTTAAGTCCTAGGTTGTGTCACATCACCCCTCCTCTTCTGAAATAACGGAACATGCGGGGGAGCCACATAGCCCGGGGGTGGCAAAGGAAATCAACTGTTTGACTCCATCTTCTTCTTTCCTCTATCTTGGGCGACTTGGGTAGCTTGCTTTGGCTTTTCCAGGTACAGATTGGCATATGACAAGTGGCATTCGAACACCTCGAAAGGGTGCAGGTCAGCGAAGATTCTAACTTCTTTCCCCTCGCAGGGGTACTTGATGCATTGATGTAGGGTGGACGACACTACCCTATTTTGGTGCAGCCAAGGCCGGTCGAGCAACGCCTTGTAGGAGGTGTTGGAGTTGATCACATGGAACTGGACCTTGGTAGTGAAGCCACCGAAGGACAGGTCGAACTCTGCGACCCCCATGGGTACCTCGCACTTCTGGTCGAAGCCTGCGATTTTGACGTTCCTGACCTCGACCAGGTGTACGTCAAAGTAATGCTTCTGGTACACCCGGTAGGGAAGTATATTCGCCGCTGCTCCTGGGTCAATCAAGACTCTGTTGATAGGCTGCCCATTCAGTTCCCCTTTCATGTAGAGCGGCATGTTGTGAGTGCAGGTGGGCAGAAGCATGACTTCTTCTGTGAAGGCCACGGCCACTTCAGGTGACATTTCTGCCAAGCAGGCTTCAAGGTATGCTGGCATCTGAAGCACGGCATTGATGACTTTCCTTGTCTCTTCATCTAAAGACAGGATCTCCCAGACGGTGAACCGGGCTGGGATTTCCTTTAGGTGCCTAACTATTCGGTCGGCCGCCCGAACCTTGAGCAGCTTCATTTCTTCGACTTTGCTACGCCTACCCCCACCTTGGACCTGGGAGACTTGATCAGAGGGCGCCGCCTCCACTGGGTCTAGTAAGGTTGCTTGAGCTTGCGGGGCCTGCTGGGTCGCCCCCCTTTCTTGCATAAATTTGGCAAGGTTCATGATGCGGGATGGACCAGCGACTCGAAGCCAATTGATATGTAATCCTTGGGCTCTAGGCAAGCTCGCGATCGTCCTTAACGAGGTAAGCGTACGCACATGCGCGGTTGAGAAAGCGGCAAAGAGCTAGGGTGGTCAACTCACAATTTCGTGTCCGGATCGGGTCACGGGACGGTCTCACTCTCTCTCGCAGCAGTGATTAATATATGATAACGAGCTAATTTACCCTACCACTCATGCAGCGGCATATAGAAATATACGAAATAAAGCAAACTGTCGAAAGGGGAGCGGAAGCGATACCTCCACAGTATCGGGCGTGGGGAAGACGACCCCGGCCAAGTATGGTAACTCCCGGTACAATAATTATCAAATAATTACATAAATGAATTTCTACTACCCACTCGACGCGGAGAGGTAAAGGGCTACAAGTGGACCCGGGAGGACCGATCTTGGGTTGACGGGCAGCTATTTGGACACTCTATCGGCGCCGCTCAGACGGTGCAAACTGCTGGACGTAGGGCCCACGTGCTGCTCGGATGGCTTAACTGGGCGGGGTGGGTCCCGCTACCAAGGGGATGCTTGGAGGAACGATCCCTGGAAGGCCACCGGGTTGGCGTAGCTGGTGGGAGGCCGGGCGGCTCCGATCGCCGGGCGTTGGAAGATGTTGCCCCGAGCATGTCCTATTGTTTCAGGGTTATGCGACCCGACAAAATCAACTGTTGCGATCAACCCCGACCTCTGATTGACGCGAGACGCCGTTGGAAAGCTATTTCAGAGAGCTACAACCCACAGCCAGAGAAGGAATTTTGTCTGTCTCTGTAATGGCCTTGGTCGAATTTATAACCTACTGGTTCACCGAACCAAATCTTGCAGGGCAGATTTCGATATACCTGAGAATGGGGTTTGACAGGAGGGAAAGTGGCGGATCTGGAGGTTGGGAATTTTATGGGAGATAGAGAAGAAAGATAGGAACACGAATATACTTTTTTTCGATTTTCTAGAGGTGGTTTGACATGTGAAATGGATTTTTGACTGGACAAGGGTCGGATCTGGACTGCACAGAACAAAATATATTTTGGCCTGCGTTTTAATTTTTTAGAGGAAAAAAATAACTCCTAAATTCGTGAAAAAAATTGTGGAGGTGGGTTTTGGTGGGCAGAACACCCAGTCCAAATTTGAGCTCAATCAGAAAAGGGAAAGGGGGTCAAACAATGGAAGAATAGAGCTGCTGTAACAAGATTTGCACATGGACAGATCTGTGTGGGTCTAGAAACTTAAATGGAAAAGAAAATGAGTTGAAGGCTTAAATTCGAAGGAATTTTTCTGGAGATGGGGAATCATGTGGGGAACCTACCTTGAAAATTTTAGCCTCGTCAGATCTGGGGTTTGGGAGAGAAAAATCCCGGAGTAGGCCTCTGTCCAGCAGAACAGCAACCTAGACAGCAACCCGGGAGATGCTTCGCGGTGGCTCGTCGGCGGCACGAACGGCGGCGGTGACGGCGGTGAAGGATCTAGATACTCAGGGGAAGGGATAGAAGAGGGCTTCTCACCCTGGAGATTGGAGAAAGATGAAGAAAACCATAGGGAGAGAGGGGGGGCGCAAATGCTCCTTGCAATTTCTCTTAATTTTTATTCATTAATTCCACCAAATGAAACAATACAAGGATATATAGAAATGGACAAAAGACCAAGCTTACCCCTAGATCTAGAATTTGGGGAGGGAAAATGGGGTATATTACATGTGGTCAAATGGCCAATTAAAATAAAAATACAACACCTAATATAATATACTAAATGGGGGCGCCCCCTTGACTTAATGCCACCATTTTTGAATTTTTTCTCCCCTTTTGTCCCCTTAAATGGTCAAGCTTTCTAGAAGCCCACCTTGGACATTTGACCAGCCCCACATGGGCCCTAGGACTTAGGTGGACCAATGGGGAAGAAGGTGGGGGCCCCCAGCTAGACCTACTAAACTTTTACAAATAAACTCACTAAAACCTAAAGACTCACATTTTGGCTTATACTTGCCATACAATTGCGTACCCAATTACACAAGGGTATACATGTAAATAAAAAAGACACAAATGTAAAATAAAATGTACATTCTCGGAGTTGATTCCCATCAGTTCGTGATGCTATCAAACTCTTATCTCGACCGAGGAGGGGTTGCTGCTGGCGATGCCGAAGGGCTACCTACTTCTTCGGTCTGCTGGGACCCTTGGGGGCGTGACTGCCTCTGCCTCCGAGCTGACAAGAACTCGATGAATGAAGGGGTGCTCTGGCCACTTGGTTCTTCGGGATAGAGACTCGATAGAGGGGGAATCCTTATGCCCTGGACCCTGGGTTCAGGGACATGGTATGGTTGTTCTCCCCTGAGTAGGATGTTGTGGATGACTTGAGGAGGGCATCCCCACTTCCTTCCTGACCTGGTAGCATGTTGGGAGGTAGATGCTTTAGCTTGAGCCACTTCTGTTGGTTCAAGGGATGCCTCTTCTTCTTCCCCCTCCAGGGAGAGGGCGGTGTCAAACAATGCCGAGAGGGTGTTGCATGCAATGACGACTTCATTCTTCTTCTTGTTTCTGGGCCTTCTCTTCTTCTTCTTCTTCTTTTCCTCGATGGCTGGTGGTTGCTCTTGGGGAATGTCATGCCCCGAGCCTTTATGTCAGCAGAAGACTCGCTCGGGGAGCGCGAACAGTGGGCATGGTAAGCCTCTTACAAGCAAGAATGATCAGAGCGCAAGACAATCACACATAAAAATGTAATTACAAAATAATTAGTCAAACTTTAATTTTATCAATAATCAAGTCGAATGCTCAATTACAATCACTAATTCAACTTGCATTATGTACTAGACTCAAGAAATAAGAAAATTACATAGACTCCATCTAAACAATATAGACTTCCTAAGTCTTCACTCTCATCTCGACAACACTTTCCTTCGCTCCCAGACTCGCTACTTGTATAGCCCGAATCCGAATTTGAATCACTTCCATCTCCTAAAAAAAAGATTAAAAATAGGTAATGAGCACACTTGCCCAGTAGGTATCTTCGCATCAACATAAAGGCACTATTAAAGTAATTAACATTTTAGCTCTAAAGAATAAGGTAAAAAATCAAGCGAATGCGATCAATCACGCGATTAAACCAAAGTAACAAGACGATCATGTAAGATAGAATGAGAGCAAGAATGAACTAGCAAGAATGTTACATGATATGAATAAGAATGTATCGAGAATGTACTAGCAAGTCACATAATCATCACTCTAGTATCTTTTGCTTATGAGCAAGTACTTCGTGAATTTCTGTGAAATATTAAGCAAGAAAGTCATGTACAAGAATGTCATGTCATGCCGTGGATTTTTCACTTATTTATAAAGAAAGTACTCCCAGCGCAATGTGACGCCAATAGCATCATACCCCATGGTTTATAATAGTATGTTTCCGACAATCAGCCGAGGGGACTAGCATAGAGCTTATGAACACAATCAGTGCTCGATCGCATCTTAAAGTATAAATCAAGCTACTTCCACGCATGTAACATTAAAATATGGCCAAAAATATATAATTCCAACAAGCTCTTGATAACAATAATTCAATGAATGAATACTTTAATAAGAATCTTGAGAAATCAAGAATGACTTATAATATGTTATGCTTATGAAAATAAATCGGTAGCATAACGGTACGTTCTTTATCTTCCATTCATTATATTAGGTTTCTTGATCAATATGATAAGTTCTAGATCATCAATAGTCTATCTAGAAACCTTGAAATATCAACCCTTGGTTAAACCTCGGGTTAAAATACTCAAGTAGTGTGACGGTCGTGTACTGGGCCGTTATATGATGTGACGCTCCAGTATTGGGCCGTTACATTAGTCTGAATCAAGAACCAAGAAATCGAACTCAGTGGAATGTGACGGTCGTATATTGGGCCGTTACATGTGCCTGACGGTCCAATATAGAGCCGTTACACTACTGATAACCAGAAACATCGACAACTGATAACCAGAAACATCGATATGGTAATCTAATCAATGGGCTTTAATGGTACAACCAACTCGGCGTCCTAGTGGGAATCCTAGGCTCGCGGAGAATTACGGAGGCCTTGAAATAAGATTTCCTAGTCCATTGGAAGGAATATCCAATAGAGAGGTCCTCATGTCCAAGAATATGTTCCTGTAATGCAAGGTGTAACTAATGGACAACATACCGGAATATGTGCCATGTACTTAAGAATTGACTGTATAGATAGAAAGAGAATGTGTAGCAATGTAAAACCATGATAAAACTCCGTCAATACATTGTTGGAAAATCATGATTTAGAATACAAAACTATAGGATTTTGGTACATGAAATTAATCATAACTTAAAATAACTTAAGATGCTTTTAAACATGCAATACCTATCATGAACCAACTAATAAACTCAAAGTCACATAAATAGGTTAAAGATAACTAAGCTTATTTATAAGTTAAATTAACTAGTTTCCCATTCTGTCTACAATTACCCTGACGGTCTAGAGTGGGTGCGTCACAGTGACTTTGACAGTTTATCGTGAGACCGTTACATTAATGTAACGCTCCATAGATGGTGTGTCCGAGTCAACAGAGAACTTCAACACCAAAGAAGGTGTGATGGCTTATCGTAAGGCCGTTACATTCAGTGACGGTCTAAGTATGATGCGTTAGAGTCCCTGCTAACAGTATAAAGAAATTAAACGACTATGATTTAAAACCATGTCATGTTTGAAAAAGCTTATCTACTCTAATCATGATAAAATGAAGTAAAGGTCATCTAGATGCATAGGTTGCAGTGAATTGATAAAATAATATCTTTGATCTTTGATTAGGGCTAATAATATGTATGTATGTATGAACCCACTAAAATATGGAATTCATAGTCTATAATGCATGAAATCAATCAAGACCAGAGGGCTTTTATCCCTAACAAGATTTTTTTTTGCCAATCATGAGATAACCTACCTCTGAACTAGGCTTTAAGCTTTTAATTTGAATCTGAAAATCGAGCCCTAGCTCTCCTTTTCCAGTGATTTTCCAGCAACTTCCTACTGCTCTATCTCTCCAACCTCTTGTCCTAAAGATGTGAAATTTTGAGGGTAAGAAGATGAAACTAAGGTAATCAGAAAGTTCTAAAGGATTGAATTCTAATTACCTTGTTTAGATGTCCTAATATCCTGATCTTCATAGGACTTTAGTTCAGATTCCTGGGTAATTATGGTTGGACCAGCAACTTTGGAAGCTTCAATCTCCTTGGTTGCTTGATCTCCTAGCATAAAATTTAGAGAACTATTAGTCTAAAGTATACTAAACAAAAGCTTCTAAAGAACTTACCCGAAATTATGACTCCTTACCTTGATTCTTCACGAGCCAAAAGTAAGGGTCGCTCAGTTCAGAACTAAGTCCTATTTATAGGGTTTTGGCTAGGGTTTGAAGATTAGATCGATTGTAGAGTCCTTAATTTGTCAGAACCTAATCCCTAAGAGTCCTTAGTAATGTTATAAACTCTTCCCAAGTCGATCTCTTGTAGATAAGATCCCAAAGTTCTAATCTTTTATTCGTTCTTTCATTCACGGAACTGACAGAATGTAATGCATCTAGACTGGTGCGTTACATGGCTATGGCGGTCGCACGATTGACCGCTACATCCAACGTGCACAAAGTTCAACATTAATCAAACTCTTTTATTCATTTATCTAATATAAGTATCTATAAAATAGTATTTATCCTTAAAATACGTAAATATGCTAAATAACATTCTAGAATATGGGCCAAACTTAATGGGCTTGGTCCTTAATCCTCTTGGATCATATTTAGATAGGCTAGGTTAATTATTTAACCTAATTGGGCCTTATAATGACTTATTAATCTAATAATCTATTTATTAATATATTTAGGCCTTTATAAATTCTAGAAAATTATTTTATAATTCAAAAATTATTTATATAAATTCTGGGGTACTACACCCTCCCCCACTTAGAAGAATTTGGTCCCCAAATTCAATATATGGATTGTGGAGAGTGTACTCACTGTTAAATAATTCTGAAAATCTTTTCCGCATGGCTGCTTCGGTTTCCCATGTTACTTCATATGGCCATGTTTTCTTCCATTGAATCTTGACTATAGGAATAACTTTATTTCTTAGTTGATGTACTTCCCGTTCCAGAATCTTTATTAGCGTTTGCTCGTACATCATATCCTTCTGAATCTCTAGATTATCGTAAGTGATATTATGGTCAGGATCATATACATACTTCTTCAGCATAGAGACGTGAAATACGTCATGAACTCCTTCTAATTGTGGAGGTAAAGCCAGTTTGTAGACCACTTCACCGACCTTTTCAAGAATTTCAAACGGGCCAATGAATCTTGGAGTTAGCTTTCCCTTAATGCCAAATCTTCGAATACCACGACCTGGAGAAATATTAAGATACACATGGTCTCCTACTTAAAATTCCAAGTCGCGTCTTCGATTATCAGCATAAGATTTCTGCCTATCTTGCGCCATCTTCATTCTCTCTTGAATGAGCTTGATCTTCTCTGTAGAATCTCTGATAATATCAGGGCCTAGGAATTGCTTTTCCCCTATTTCGTTCCAACATATTGGTGATCGATAGCTTTTTTCATATAAGGCTTCAAAAGGTGCCATTTATATGCTTGCTTGATAACTGTTGTTATATGCAAATTCTACTAGAGGTAAATGATCATGCCAACTTCCTCCAAAATCAATTGCACAAGCCCTGAGCATATCCTCCACAACCTGATTTGTCCTTTCTGTTTGACCATCAGTTTGTGGATGAAAGACTGTGCTGAAATTTAATCTAGTCCCTAGTAACTGTTGTAGACCCTTCCAAAACGGTGATGTGAATTGAGGATCTCTATCAGATACAATAGTGACTGGGACACCATGTAATTTAACAATCTCTCTTATGAATAATGTGTTGTGACAGTGCGATGGATACAGAGGGGGGGTGAATGTATCCCTCTACAAAATTACCCCACTTAAAAACAATCAGAGTCAAGGAATGGAAAACAAATGATCTCTTCCAAATAAGAAATTCAAAGAAACATTTGATCAATCAGTTGAACTGCTAACAATACTGGTGGTACCTGATCAAGTCTAAGCCGAAGACAGAACTATGCAAACCAGACTCACTTAGCAAAACATATAATGCTCAAGGTTACTTCAGATAGAAACAAGAATGCTCAGACAACCTGTGAAATAGGTAGAAGACAAGGGGCAAACGCACAAGGCAAACCATGGCACAGTAAATTTTTAGGTGGTTCGGTCCTCCAGACCGACGTCCACCCCTCACTCCAAACCGGAGTGAGGCTTCCACTAGCAAATGCTAGAACCGTACACTCAGTCTGCAAACAGACGCTGCCAAACAGCTTGACCAGAGGAACACACTCCTCTCTTCCTCCAGACCAGAGGGAAACCACAAGTGACAGCCCGTCACTAGCAACCAGAGACCGAAGTCTCTCTTCCTCCAGACCAGGAGGGAACCCACAGGTAGTAACCACTACCTGAAAACCCAGAGTCAGAGACTCCCTTCCTCTGAAACCCAGAGGGAACCACTAGTGACACACAGTCACCAGCAAACCGGAGAACAGATCTCCCTTCCTCTAAAACCCAGAGGGAACCACAAGTGACACCTAGTCACTTGCGAACCAGAGGTCACGGACCTCTCGTCCTCCACACCAGAGGGAACCACTAGTGACACACAGTCACTAGCAAACCGGAGATTAAAATCTCCCTTCTCCTGAACCAATAGGAGGAACCCCGACCTCACTACAGAGAATCGGAAAGACAAAACCAAGGAAGTGTAAAGTAAAAACAAGAAATGAAAAATACAGCAATCAGAAAGCTGGAAATGAAATCCACAAAGTGTAGCTCGCAAAGGAGAAATCTGGCATGGATTTGATCCAAATACCAGAAGAACAAATCTTCAACGAAGGCTTCAGTTCTCTACTCTTCTCTCTCTTTTTCTCTCGATTTTCACGAGCTCTCTCTCTCTCTCCTTTTCTTCTGCAACTTCTTTCTTCTCCTCTCTACTTCTCTTTTCTTCTTCTTCTTCTTCTTCTTCTTCTGCTTTCCCACTCTGCCTCTCTGCTTCTCTTTCTTTTTCATCTCACTGTCTCTCTGTTGCTCTCTTCGATCACTCTAATTTTCTTCTTCTTCTGCCAGAGAGATGCTTTTTCTCTTGAGGAAGAAGCCTCTTATTTATAGGGCAGTGAAGGTTGGGCATGTTCTTTCCATGATTCCCGCCCAGAGGCCTTAGTCCACGTGGCGATATTTCAGCTCAATGGTTCCACGTGTCATGATCAGGGTTAGACCTCCATCCTTGGATCACGAGCCTTCTTTAATTTCTCGAACAAATATCCTGCAAAGGTTAGACTTAATATCAGTTAAAAACAATATGAGGATGGTAGAGAGATGTATAGAGTTGGTTCAAGAATGTATAGACTTGCTTTAAAGGATTGCATAGCCATTGAGGAATGTACAGACTTTGAATCAAAAGATGCACTAGCATGCCACGAGCTGTACAGACTTGTAGCCTATGTATAGACTTGTGTGTTGCAGCAAACGATGCACAACCATAGCTCATGAATGTATAGACTTCGAAGAGATTCACGAGCAGGCGACAATGTATAGACTTGGCAAGTGATACAAGCACAGGCGGCAATGTATAGACTTGGCCGATGCAATGTTCACACGGGATGTGCATACTTGGTAGCATGCAATGTATAGACTTGGCCGATGTAATGTTCAAACGTTGCATTGATACGCCACTAAAGGATGTACATACTTTAGAAATGATGCATGAACAAGCAACGATGTATAGACTTGATGCATCATCAAAGCAACCATGTGCAGACTTTTATAGACTTGTGCAGACAGACGATGTACATACCTGCATGAGACACAACATGAGACGCTAAGAGAGACGCAACATAAGACGCAGAACTACAAAGAATGTATAGACTTAAATGCATTGACATGCTATTGAAGAATGTACAGACTTTGAAGCATGTGAACACGGCGCTGTACAGACTTGAATGCTCTATGCACAAAGACACTAAGTGAGACGCTAAGTGAGACGAACACGGCGATGTGCAGACTTTGCGTATGCTGTGAACACTAGCTGTACAGACTTGAATGCTCCATCCACAAAGATGCTGAGTGAGACGCCAAGCGAGACGGATCTTAACAAGTGTACAGACTTGAAAATGCACGAGAGACATGAAATGCATTGGCTTATCACATGCACAAACATATCAGTAGAGAGTGTGTAGACTTGTGTTCATGCCTGAAACTAGAATGTGCAGACTTGCACACTTGCACAATGAATGCACCGATGCAATGTGCAGGAGACCAAGTGTTTGAGTGCAAGTGCACCGACTATATGAATGCAACAACTGTTAATGCACTGATGCAATGCATGGACTTTTTCTAACACATATGAAGACTAGCATTGACCTTCCATGTGCATGGACTTAACACATGCACCAACATTTCTGTACACAAATTAACATATGCACAGATATGAGATTAGGCAGAACATTACCTGATCTGACTGTGCATTGACCTTACATGTCAATGATTTGACTTTGACTTGGGTTAACTTCCTTTTCATAACCCGAAAGTCATTCTAAGAGGTTGTTCTGTCAGTTTATCATAAACATCAAGATTATATCATCAAGGATGTAAACATAATGAGGCATAATATTTGTCATCATCAAAACTCCAGAACTACAGGGGACACAACAATCTCCCCCTTTTTGATGATGACAATATTATGAGTCATTGCAATGGATTCACCTGAACATGATTATGCACTATTAGTGTGAAATATTATTGTGCATGAACATTCACAATAGAATAGCTCTTCCAGAAATGAGTATGTAATGCACCATGTATGCAACATCTGACAGGAGTTACAGTTGATGATGCAAATGATGACTCACAAAAGTTCTCCCCCTTTGACAACATCAAAAAGAATGGAATGATCATTGACTGCTGAAGGAGATGATATAGGAGCTATTATGCAAACTGAGTTATTATCATCTAAAACTCCACCTGACAAGATACTCTCCTGAATGACAGAGCAGGACATAAAATGAATGAACATTGAACCACAGGGACATGCAAAAATTCTCCCCCTTAGATGGACAGTGATTGGAATGAAGCTCATGACATAAAGAAGTCAACAGTTAGGTCTTGAAATAATAGAGTCCAATGTGAGAAAGTAAGCATTCAGAATGAATGAGAAAGGTTTTCAATGGGATATCAATTTCATAAATCTGATTAAACAGGTATTTCAGACTCTTCTATTATAGAGATTTATGAATGATCTTCATTGTCAAGTCAGATCAGAATATGATGTATGCAAGGCTTGTTCATTAGCTTTCTGTACTCATATCTGAAATCAGTTTTAATAAAAATGAACCTTGCTTTCATATTGAAAGTCTTGTTTAACCTTCTTCTTTCTTACTCACTCAATTTCAAAGATTCCTTTAAGAGATGCAATCAATAGTATTGAAGTTAAACACATAAGAAAACATTTGTTTCTGTCAAGGGGTTCCAATATAATATTTCTTTTGCACATATTTGCAAATGATACACTAGATCAGCAATAATTTTCATAACAATCTTCATGAGCACTTGAGTTTAGTACACCCTTGTAACTAGAGGATACACGTTGTTTAGACGCCAGTATCCCTAAGCACTTGGAAGGACTAACTGTCATGCTTCATAAGAACAGAGATAGCATTTACACTTCATGACACACTACAAATCATTTCTTTAATGAGTGAGATGTATTTCTCAGTGTGCATGCCATTGCTCTGCCAGATTATCAATCATTCTTAAGCAGAGTTAACTATGGCACCTCATGACACAGTCCTTTGGACATGGTTTCTCAGTGACCAAAGTCATTGCTCTGACAAGATTTACCCTTAGACATGTTCCAGATTCTCAGATATTTAAAAATAATACTAATTTCATACATATCAATCAAGGAATATCATGATTTCTGAATTTTCAGAATTCAGAAGAGTTTAAAAGACACAACGTGAAAATGTTGGTTAAAGTTTATTAAGACTAACTCAGATATTTTCAAGATATGTTCATAAGCAAACACAAGACATACATGAATCTTCAACCGGCTGAAAGTATCAGACATTCATAGTCCTATATAATAGAAGATTCCTCTTTAAGTTGTTTGCAGATTTATGATCAGGATATGCACAGAGAAGTCTTTCTGAATTTTCAGGGAAGGCTGAATCATTTTAAGGAGCAGCCAATTCAACAGATACCAATGGATAGGATGAGTGAAAATGACTGATAACAGTTGAAGCAGGAAGTTGAAATGTGTTGCATTTCACAATCATCACAGGGATTTAAGCAAGATAGCAGTTCAAACTGAAGATGGGAAGTTCAGTTGATAGAAATAAGCTAGATAGACAGTTATGTGATGCATGGGTCAGATGCGATTTCAAGAATATGAATAATGCTCCCCCTAAATGTATGCATGAGCTAGCACTCAAGGTGTCGACACTTCTAACCAGTAAATACAAGTGCAGTAAGCTGACAGCATGTAATATATGCAATGATCACATTGTTTCCTTGGTATACAACTCCCTCTCACACTATGCACTGTATGACTGAAGTCTAAGAACAATGGATGCAATGAAACTTATGTATGGAATTTTTATGGCCTGTACTCATGAACATTTAGACTGCTCTTCGTGCAACTCTGACCTATGGTACTAGGCGGAGGACTTGGTCTAAAGACCACCTCACACATAGCAAGCACTTCTAGACAGATTTCACCTGCCTTTTAGTATCTTACCATTTAATATACCATAGTGGTCATGCATGACAATCCAATGCAGATGCAGTTCTATATGCATCTTAAGCTGACAATATGCTACTTATATGCAATTGTGAATGCATGTGCATGTCAAATGTGCAGGTGTACATTTTTAAGCATGAGACATCGTCCAAGCAACAGATTTATTCAATTCAGCTTTTCAGTTTTATGATGTGTAATTCATTTTTAGTCACTTTCAATCAATTTAGATTTCAGTATTCAAGCACCAATTTCAGTTGAACTGTTGCACAGATAACACATCATATTCAATGAGAGATTTTAATGCCAAGCATAGATGCAGTTGAGAAGCTATATGCATGAAATTTTGATTAACAAATCAAACATGATATGCAACTATCTAAACAACGCTATCAAAAAGTCAAATGTCTACCAGCAGAGGTGGGGTTTTACCAAACTTTGGATGCCTTGGTTTATTTGACCCCCTTTTATTCCTCATCCCCAAGGCATACCTGCAAAGCACAGATCTCATTTTGTGTTTCTTGGTACCCAAGACTTCTTGGGTCCTACATTGTTAGTAACACCTCTGATAGGTGCTTTTCACAATCTTTGGGCATGTAAGTCATCAGATTTCATTATATTACAATCACTCATGGAGTGCCCAAAGGCTCCACAGTAATGACATGAAATAGCAGATCTTGAATTCTTTTTATGCACATCATTGTTAGCATGGAATCTGTGTGCATTATCATGAAAATTTCTGTTATTTGCATGAACATACTATTTTTCATATCGTGCCATCCAATAGTCAGAAGCTCGGTGGCCAAGTTTCCCATATTCAAAACATGTAGAAATCTTTCTTTTAAATGCAAATTTATTCCTACAAAAATCATTTCTATTTGCAGGGAATTTTATATTTTCATAAAATATTTTTTCCTGAGCATGCCAACAGTCCTTGACTGTATGACCATGTTTTCCACAATGAGAGCAGATAGAGAAGGTTCTTCTATGAGAACCTAACCAGCATTATGCAGCAACATGTCCTATTTTCCCACAATTATAACAATAAATTTTCTTTTCCCTAAAGACATGCTTTCTAACCCTATGGTTTTGTTTAGCAGTTAAGTCATCCTTTTCCATTAAATCACACTCATGCATTAGATGACCAAATTTGTGACAGTAATGACAAATCATTTTCTTTTTAGATGCATGTGAGTGTGTGGGTGAAACATGCAAAGTGGGGAGAGGAACATGTTGGTTCTTTTCTTTTTGTTTTTCTGTTGTTTTCTTTTGAGTAGATGACTGATATCCAGGAAGGTTCTGTGGGCTGTGAGAAGTTGAGCTGGAAACAAAGGAAGTTTGAACTTTATTTTTAAAACTCTTTTTGTTTGAAGGGTTATAGCCCAACCCTTCCTTCTGAAAATTAGCCTTTGTTCCTAGAATCTTGTCCAGATTATCTTTTCCGTCCATAAATTTTGACAAGGAATTATTCAAATCCTTAATTTCATTTTCCAGAGAAACGATGTGTATTTCATAACTGACAATCTCTTGTTCATTGTAATTTACACATTCACTTAGCACCGTGTTTGCAGTTTTATATTCCTCAACTTCTTGTTCCAGATTTCTCAATTTTTCAGATTCTTCAATGTAAACAGATTTTCTTTTTTCTAAGAAAAGAAGTTTCTTTGACATAGCAGTGTTCAACTGCTTTAACCTCTTTAGTTAATTTGTCATTTTTTGATTTCATATTTTCAGTTTCTTCAACAAAGCCCTTATAAATTTTCATTGAGCTCATTTTATCATTCAGCTCTTCCTCTATCTGTTCAAGCTCCAAAATCTTGTTTAACAGATCTCTGTTTTCTTCGTTTAGGGAAACAATTAACTCCTTCTGCCATTCTAAATTTGAGTGAAGATTTTCATTTATTTCCTTGAGAAATGAATAATCATTGCATGCAAATTTACCAGAACATATTGTTTGAGCCTGGAGTTTTTCACATTGTATCCTAAGACATTCATTTTTAGATTTTAGAACATCCAATTCAGAGCTAACAGATTCAAATTCTTTCAACAGTTTTTCATTCTGAACTAAGTTATTAAAATGAACCTGATCATCATCAATCGAGCTAAGTTTTTCTTTTAGTTCAGAAATTTCACATACAAGTTCTTGATTTTCTTCTTTAAATAAGCCAATTTGTTTTTTAAGCACTTGGACTTCAGACAAGCATGCATCATAGGACTGTTTCCGTTTTAAGCAATTTTCACATGAGGACTCTGAACTATTCAGATAAATTTTCTTTTTCAAATTTTTATATTTTTTTCTTAACATCTAATGTGACTCAAGTAACTCACCATATGCACCCTGCCAATCATCTAAAGTATAATTCTTGAAGAGGTTTACCTCATCATCATCCTCTTCTTCATTTTGGCTGCCACTTTGATTTCTTCCGTTAGCCATCATGCAACTGTCCTCATTTCTCCTCTGAGCTAGCTTCAGGTTATCCAGAATGTCCTTAGCGGACCTACAGTCATGAAAACAAGAATGTAGGGCCTTGTCAGTAGCTTATTTCATTAGATTCAAAACTCTCTGATTCTCTCCATGCCTTGATCTGTGACTATCAGTCCATTTGGATTCTTTCTTTGGTAGTCTGTGAGGACCGTGTGAAATTAACTTCCACAGATCCGGATCAATCAGTTTCACATAGTTATGGAGACTGCTAACCCACGAGTTAAAATCAGAGCCATTGAAAACCGGTGGAGAACCTATGGAATAAATCGGCAAACAAATCAATGCACCAGAGGGTAAGTTTAGAAATGCACCAAAGATGACAGGATCCTCTGCAGATTGTTGGATCTGATCAGACAGAGACCTGCTCTGATACCAATTGTTGTGACGGTGTGATGGATACAGAGGGGGGGTGAATGTATCCCTCTACAAAATTGCCCCACTTAAAAACAATCAAAGTCAAGGAATGGAAAATAACTGATCTCTTCCAAATAAGAAATTCAAAGAAACATTTGATCAATCAGTTGAACTGCTAACAATACTGGTGGTACCTGATCAAGTCTAAGCCGAAGACAGAACTATGCAAACCAGACTCACTTAGCAAAACATATAATGCTCAAGGTCACTTCAGATAGAAACAAGAATGCTCAGACAACCTGTGAAATAGGTAGAAGACAAGGGGCAAACGCACAAGGCAAACCACGGCATAGTAAATTTTTAGGTGGTTCGGTCCTCCAGACCTACGTCCACCCCTCACTCCAAACCGGAGTGAGGCTTCCACTAGCAAATGCTAGAACCGCAGACTCAGTCTGCAAACAGACGCTGCCAAACAGCTTGACAAGAGGAACACACTCCTCTCTTCCTCCAGACCAGGAGGGAACCCACAGGAAGTAACCACTACCTGCAAACCCAGAGTTAGAGACTCCCTTCCTCTGAAACCCGGAGGGAACCACTAGTGACACACAGTCACCAGCAAACCGGAGAACAGATCTCCCTTCCTCTGAAACCCAGAGGGAACCATAAGTGACACCTAGTCACTTGCGAACCAGAGGTCACGGACCTCTCTTCCTCCACACCAGAGGGAACCACTAGTGACACACAGTCACTAGCAAACCGGAGATTAAAATCTCCCTTCTCCTGAACCAACAGGAGGAACCCCGACCTTACTACAGAGAATCGGAAAGACAAAACCAAGGAAGTGTAAAGTAAAAACAAGAAACGAAAAATACAGCAATCAGAAAGCTGGAAATGAAATCCAAAAGTGTAGCTCGCCAAGGAGCAATCTGGCATGGATTTGATCCAAATACCAGAAGAATAAATCTTCAATGAAGGCTTCAGTTCTCTACTCTTCTCTCTCTTTTTCTCTCGATTTTCACGAGCTCTCTCTCTCTCTCCTTTTCTTCTGCAACTTCTTTCTTCTCCTCTCTGCTTCTTTTTTCTTCTTCTTCTTCTGCTTTCCCACTCTGCCTCTCTGCTTCTCTTTCTTTTTCTTCTCACTGTCTCTCTGTTGCTCTCTTCGATCACTCTAATTTTCTTCTTCTTCTGCTAGAGAGATGCATTTTCTCTTGAGGAAGAAGCCTCTTATTTATAGGGCAGTGAAGGTTGGGTGTGTGCTTTCCATGATTCCCGCCCAGAGGCCTTAGTCCACGTGGCGGTATTTCAGCTCAATGGTTCCACATGTCATGATCAGGGTTAGACCTCCATCCTTGGATCACGAGCCTTCTTTAATTTCTCGAACATATATCCTGCAAAGGTTAGACTTAATATCAGTTAAAAATAATATGAGGATAGTAGAGAGATGTACAGAGTTGGTTCGAGAATGTATAGACTTGCTTTAAAGGATTGCACAGCCATTGAGGAATGTACGGACTTTGAATCAAAAGATGCACTGGCATGCCACGAGCTGTACAGACTTGCAACCTATGTATAGACTTGTGTGTTGCAGCAAACGATGCACAACCATAGCTCATGAATGTATAGACTTCGAAGAGATTCACGAGTAGGCGACAATGTATAGATTTGGCAAGTGATACAAGCACATGCGGCAATGTATAGACTTGGCCGATGCAATGTTCACACGGGATGTGCATACTTGGTAGCATGCAATGTATAGACTTGGCCGATGTAATGTTCAAATGTTGCATTGATACGCCACTAAAGGATGTACAGACTTTAGAAATGATGCATGAACAAGTAATGATGTATAGACTTGATGCAGCATCAAAGCAACCATGTGCAGACTTGCTAGCATGCGGATGTATAGACTTGTGTAGATAGACGATGTACATACCTGCATGAGACACAACATGAGATGCTAAGAGAGACGCAACATGAGACGCAGAACTACAAAGAATGTATAGACTTAAATGCATTGACATGCTATTGAAGAATGTAGAGACTTTGAAGCATGTAAACACGGCGCTGTACAGACTTGAATGTTCCATGCACAAAGACGCTAAGTGAGATGCTAAGTGAGACGAACACGGTGATGTGCAGACTTTGCGTATGCTGTGAACACTGGCTGTACAGACTTGAATGCTCCATCCATAAAGATGCTGAGTGAGACGCCAAGTGAGACGGATCTTAACAAGTGTATAGACTTGAAAATGCACGAGAGACATGAAATGCATTGGCTTATCACATGCACAAACATATCAGCAGAGAGTGTGTAGACTTGTGTTCATGCCTGAAACTAGAATGTGCAGACTTGCGCACATGCACAATGAATGCACCGATGCAATGTGCAGGAGACCAAGTGTTTGAGTGCAAGTGCACTGACTATATGAATGCAACAACTGTTAATGCACTGATGCAATGCATGGACTTTTTTTAACACATATGAAGACTAGCATTGACCTTCCATGTGCATGGACTTAACACATGCACAAACATTTCTGTACAAAAATTAACATATGCATAGATCTGAGATTAGGCATAACATTACCTGATCTGACTGTGCATTGACCTTACCTGTCAATGATTTGACTTTGACTTGGGTTGACTTCCTTTTCATAACCCGAAAGTCATTCTAAGAGGCTGTTCTGTCAGTTTATCATAAACATCAAGATTATATCATCAAGGATGTAAACATAATGAGGCATAATATTTGTCATCATCAAAACTCCAGAACCACAGGGGACACAACATAATGCTACCAGGATATCCACATGCCATCGACTTTTGATTGGTATGAAATGTGTAGATTTAGGTAATCTGTCTATGATTACCCATATTCCATCGTGTCCACCTCTTATCTTAGGTAACCCCATAATAAAATCCATCCCTATACTCTCCCACTTCCATTCGGGAATATTTAAGGGATGCTGTTTACCTGCGGGTCTAAAATGCTCTGCCTTTACTTGTTGACAAGTGAGACAGCGAGACATGAAATCAACTATTTCTCTCTTCATATTGGGCCACCAAAAATTTCTTTTGAGATCCTGATACATTTTTGTACTACCTGGGTGAATGGTATACCTGGATTTATGTGCTTCTTCTAGAATCAATTTCTTCGTATCCTCATGATCCAGTACACATACTCGGTCTTTAAATAGCAATCTTCCATCCTTAATAGAAAAATCCGGCCTTTGTTCAACATTGGCCTTGATCTCCAATAATATAGGATCATCATTTCACAACTTAACCAGATCTTCTATTAATGTAGGTTGAGCTTGAATATTAGCTAGGAAACAATCTTCTTCCTTTATGTCAATATCTAAGTTCAACTGAGCAAATTGAGGAACAAGGTTAGTCACGCTAATCATAAGTCTTGATAGCATTCCCATTGGTTTTCTGCTGAGAGCATCTTCTACAGCATCAGCCTTGCTAGGATGATATTGAATAGCAAAATCAAAGTCCTTGAGATATTCCAGCCACCTCCTCTGCCTCATATTAAGCTCCTTTTGAGAGAATAAATATTTCAAACTTTTGTGGTCCGAGTAGATCGTAAACTTTTCTCCATAAAGATAATGACGCCAAATTTTCAAATTGAAAATAACATCTGCTAATTCCAAATCATATACAGGATAATTTTCCTATTGCCGTTTCAATTATCTTGAAGAGTAACAGATCACCTTTCCATTCCGCATGAGGACACATCCTAAGCCAATACCAGACGCATCCGTATATACTTCAAATCCACCACCCTCCACCGGTAGTGAGAGAATAGGGGCTGTAGTAAGATGATCTTTAAGAATTTGAAAGCTCTTTTCACAGTCCTTTGACCAGATAAAAGGATTTTCTTTTCTTGTGAGTCTAGTTAAAGGAACCGTAATTTTTGAGAAGTCCTTAATGAATCTTCTATAATAACCAGCTAGACCCAGAAAACTTCATACTTCTGATACGGTCGTTGGCCGGCTCCAATTCTTAACTGCTTCTACCTTAGAAGGATCCACAACGATACCTTCTTTTGAAATAATGTGCTTAGGAATGAAACTTCATTGAGCCAGAATTCGCATTTGTTTAGCTTGGCATAGAGTTTATGTTCTCTAAGTGTTTGCAAGGCTATCTTCAGATGTTCTTCATGTTCTTTCTTGGTCTTGGAATATATCAAGATGTCATCAATGAAGACGACAATGAACTGGTCCAGATATGGCTGGAAAATATTGTTCATAAGTTGCATAAATGCTGCTGGGGCATTTGTAAACCCGAGCGGCATCACCACGAATTCATAGTGGCCATAACGACTTCGAAAAGCCAATTTATGAATGTCTTCTTCTTTAATTCTAAGCTGATGATACCCTGACCTGAGATCTATCTTGGAAAAATACTCTACACCCGAAAGCTGATCAAAGAGCCCATCAATACGTGGCAACATATACTTATTTTTGATTGTGAGTTGATTCAATCGCCGGTAGTCTATACATAGCCTGAGAGAATCATCATTCTTCTTGACAAATAGAACTGGCGCATCCCAAGGGGATGTGCTAGGTCTGATAAAGCCCTTATCCAGTAGTTCCTGCAACTGCTTCTTTAGTTCTTTAAGTTCTGTGGGGGACATCCTGTAAGGGGCTATAGAAACAGGTGATGCTCCTAGGATGAGTTCAATAGTGAAGTTTTTTTTTTAATCCAAAAAGCCCTACCTAGGGGCAGATGGGGGTGCCATCGGCCACTAGGGGGTGTAATTTATTACTGAAGAAAATGAATAAAGATTACATCTGTCGAATGCTGGACATACCCAGCTTATCCATTCGAGCCTCTCCTTTTATAATAGGAGGTAATTCATTGTAGGAAAGAAAAACATTACATTTGGAGGAGCAGGCTAAAGAAGCCAACAGATCTGCAATTTTATTTCCTTCTCTATAAGTGTGAGCAATCTTGTCTAACTGAGTAGTAGATCTCCAAATGTCTCTTGCATAAGGAAGAATTGACCATGGACATTGATAATCCTTGAGAATAACTCGAACAAGAACTTGGGAATCACATTCAATATAGGCAGGGTGATTTGAAATAGTATGCAAATAATGAATACCATCAATGAGAGCACTTGCCTCTGCTACTAGGCTGTTGGCCTGGCCATAGAAATGGGAGAAAGCTAAGAGAACATTGCCACTGTGATCTCTGATGACACCACCTCCTCCAGAGGTACCATCTAATTTGCAGGCCCCATCAGTGTTTAATTTTAAGAATGGCCAAGGGGGAGATACCCATTTTATTGCTTTCAGCTGAGCACCAATTGAACTTGGGATTGAGATCCCTAAGGCATTAAGAATCCTCCTTTTGCTAATATCATACTCTTTGTAAGCTGCACTTGTGCAAGCTTGCTTCACTTTAGCAATAACTTGATGAAGAGTTCGGCATTTGGATATGGTGCTGCCTTCATATCTCGCTGAGTTCCTTGCTCTCCAAACATCCCAGCAACCAAAGCCAATCACTGCTAGGATAAGGAGACCATGAGCTGAATTCACCTTGATGTGGCTTGTAGCATTTGAAATAAAAGATGTGACTGTATTTCCTTCCAATGGCAGCCCCATGGCTTGGAAATAAGACCATAAGTGAGATGCTAATTCACTGTGAATGAAAATATAATTAATGCTTTCCCCCTGATGGGCCTGACAGCAGGAACACATAGAACACATTTGAATACCCAGACGTTGGACATTAGTGTCTGTTGGCAGGCTGTTGTGTAGAATTTTCCATAGATGAACAGAAATTTTGGTTGGGAGCCATGGAGACCAAAGCCTTTGCCATTGAGTGAATGGCTGATTGACAGTAGTTTCAGATAGGACTTTGTAAGTGGAAGCCACCGAGCAATGTCCTGTGGAGGACAGACTCCATGCTGGGAAGTCAGTATCAGAAGTGAGGGAGGTTTGAATAATGGCTGTTTTGAGCTTATCGGGCATAAATCTGTCCATTAGATCAGTTTCCTCCCTTGGGGGGTGCAGCAGGAACTCATTAACTGTAATGTTTGGGTGTTGTATACTGGTGGAAGGTACAAAGTTGGATAAACAGTTCTTACCAATCCAATTATCATACCAAAAATTTGTTTGCCTCCCATCACCAATGATTATCTTTTGATATTGAAGAACAATCTGCTTTGCCTTTATCCAACTATGTCTGGCAGGTCCAGCCAAGTTAATAAAATTTACTTCTCTCAAGTGTCTCTGTCCAATGTGCTTAGCTCTGAAGAATGTAGCCCACAAAGAGTTAGAATGTAGAGCTTGCCATAACATCTTTACTCTTAGAGCAATGTCCATCTGCCTAAGAGACATAATACCAAGGCCTCCCTGAGAAATAGGTCTGCAGATTATGTCCCAGGATCTCCAATGTCTTTTATTCCCATTTGGTGAGGAACCCCAGAAGAAATTTGCAAAGGACTGCTCCAGCTGGTAATGTGTACCAGAGTGAAGAGGTGCAGTGGATAGGGAATAAATTGGAATAGAGGTCAGAACATGCTTAATCAAAGTCAATTTTGCACCTTGTGATAAGAGACTAGCTTTCCAACCTGACATCCTTTTTTGAATGGAGTGGATGATACCTGCAAAGTGCACTTTTTTGCTGCGGCCTAGAACCAGAGGAAATCCAAGATATTTGAGTGGGAAACTGTGTCTGGTGAAACCAGTAAGCCTGGATATCCGCTGGGCAGTGGGATCATTTGTCTTAGGGTGCAAGAGGAAACCACTCTTACTGGTGTTAATAAGTTGGCCTGACCCCCTTTCATAAGACTTGAGCAGCTTCAGAAGATGTCTGACAGAGGCAAGGGTTGCCTTACTGAATATCAAAGTGTCATCTACAAATAAAAGGTGGGAGACAGTGGGACACCTCCGAGGCCCTTGATAACTTTCAATTTGTCTATTTAGCTGAGCTTCTTTTAGAGATCTGCTCAAGCTTTCCTCAACAATAATAAATAAGGAAGGTGCAATCGGATCACCCTGCCGAACACCCCTAGATGATTTAAAAAATCCAGCAATATCACCATTCAATAAGACGGAAAACCAACAATTCTGTATAAGCCTGCTAATCAGCTGTGTGAAAGACAAATCAAAACCAAATCTGTTCAGAACAACAAACAGAAAATCCCATTCAAGTCTATCATAGGCCTTTGCCATGTCTAACTTAAAAATGGTATTCTTCCCTCTGGTTTTTCTGCCAAGTTCTTGTGTCAAATCTTGAGCTAAAGCAATATTTTCAGTGATGTGCCTCCCTTTAACAAATGCAGATTGTTCCTGTGATATTATATTTGGTAGAATAGTGGCTAGCCTTTTATTGACAATGGAAGAGATGATCTTATAAAAGAAATTACATAGACTGATCGACCTATAATCCGAGATATCCTCTGCCTTTTGTTTTTTTGGAATTAAAGCTATAAGAGTAGAAGTTATAGATCTTGGGAGAGGCTTTGGGCTTGTAAAAACCTCTTGAACAGCACTGACTACCACCTCAGAAATGACTGGCCAAGCTTTATGGAAGAAAGCACCCGTGAATCCATCCGGCCCTGGTGCACTGTCAGCAGATAGTGCAAAAACTGTATCTTTTATTTCTAGTTCAGTTGGAACTGCTTGGAGCATTAGGTTATCTTGCTGAGTAACTAGATGTGGGATGCAGTTTAAGGAGGACTCCTCAATATGATGCAGCTGAGAAGAAAATGCAGACTGAAAATGGGTAACAGCAATGCTCTTCATTTCTTCATGATTTGAGGTTAAAAGGCCAGCTGAGTTTCTGAGCTGAGGTATATGTTGTTTGCTTCTTTTGGCTTTGGTCGAAGTGTGGAAGAATTTTTTATTCCTGTCCCCCTCCTTTAACCATCTGATCCCTGACTTCTGTCTCCAAAAACATTCCTCTTGTAGAAGCCTTTCAGATTGGAGGGATTTGGCCTTTTCTAAAATGTTTTGATTTTCCAGAGAAGGATTAATATCATAGTTATGTTCTGCTTTTAGTACTGAATCCTCTGCTGCCATCAAGTTCACATGAACATGACCAAAAGTATGCTGGTTCCAATTGCGAAGCATATTCCTCATGTATTTGAGCTTCAAGTATAGGGTAGACATAGCAGAAGTTGCCAAAGGGCTGATATTCCAACAGGTATTGACATCCGTGAGGAATTGATCATGCATTGTCCACATCTTTTGAAAGCAAAACCAGCTCTTAAAGTTGTTCTTGAAAAGCAATTTCACCAATAGAGGTGCATGATCAGAAGCTTCCCTGGATAGATGCTCAACAGATATTGGGAAGAGATTTTGCCAGTCTGAATTGATAAGAACCCTGTCCAGCCGAGCCCATATACCATTACTCCCATTTTGGTTGTTATGCCAAGTAAACTGAGATCCCATGAAACCTGCATCAAATAGGGCACAATCTGAAGCACACTCAATGAAGTCCGAGATTGCACCTAAGTTTGGAGGGTTACCACCAAATTTTTCCCCTACTGACATAATGCAGTTAAAATCTCCAGCCACTAGCCAAGGTCCTGAGATTTTAGAGTGCACTGATATCAGGGACCTCCACAAATCCTTCCTCTCATAAATGGAACATTTTGCATAAACAAATGAAAGGTGGAAAAGAGGCCATATGGAACCAGTTTGTGTAAGAGTAATTTGCTGCTCATCCGAATTTACAATAGTGAAGTCCAGTGGGTCTCTCCAGAAAATCCAAATGTGTGCAATATCATTTTTTTTTAATCCCAAGAAGCCCTACCTAGAGGTAAATGGGGGGACCATCGACCACTAGGGGGTGAATTTTATTGCTGAAAAAATGAATAGATATTACATCATACGGATGCTAGGCATACCCAGCTTATCCATTCGAGCCTCTCCCTTTATAACAGAGGGTAGCTCATTGAGGGAGAAAAAACCATTACATTTAGTGGAGCAGGCTAAGGAAGCCAGAAGATCTGCTACTTTGTTTCCTTCTCTGTAAGTATGAATGATCTTGTCACCCTGAGTAGTAGATCTCCAGATCAATCTTGCATAGGAGAGAATGGAGCAAGGACAAGGGAAGTCCTTGTTTATAACTCTAACCAGAACTTGTGAATCACATTCAATATAGGCAGGGAGATCTGAAATAGTATGCAAATAAAGGATGCCATCAATAAGAGCTCTAGCCTCTGCAACAAGATTGTTAGCCTGTCCATAGAAATGGGAAAATGCTAGGAGAACATTTCCATGATGATCTCTAATGACACCACCTCCTCCAGAGGTTCCATCTGACTTGCAAGCCCCATCGGTATTTAATTTTAAGAAGGGCCAGGGAGGGGACACCCATTTGATAACTTTCAGGTGTGCACTGTTGGGTCTTGGGACAACAATCCCTAAAGAGTCAAGTATCCTTCGATTATTAGTATCATACTCTTTGTAAGGAGCACAAGAATAGGCCTGCTTCACTTTTGCTTTGATTCGGTGAAGGATGCTGTTTTTGGACATAGTACTGCCTTCATATCGCACATAATTCCTAGCTCTCCATAGTTCCCAGCAGCCAAAGCCAATCACAGCTAGGATTAGAATGCCAAAAGCAGAATTCAACTTAATATGGGAGGTGGCATTTGAAATGAGAGATAAAACAAAGTTTCCGTCTATTGGCAGCCCCACAGATTTGAAAAAAGTCCATATGTGAGAAGCTAATTCACTGTGAATGAAAAGATGATTCAGGGTTTCACCCTGATGGACCTGGCAGCAAGCACAAATGGAACACATTTGAGCACCCAAACGTTGGACATTTGTGTCAACATGGAGACTATTATGTAGCATTTTCCATCAGTGAATCGATATTTTGGTAGGTAGCCAAGGAGACCAAAGTCTTGACCAGAGATTGAAAAGCTGGTTGAATGCATTATCAGAGAGCACTTTATAAGTAGAAGCCACCGAGCATTTACCTGTGGAGGATAGGCTCCAAGCCGGGAAATCATCATAAGGGGTAAGAGTGGTGTGTAAAATAGCTGAGATGAGATGAGCAGGCATGAAACTGTTCAGTAGTTCGGTTTCCTCGCTTGGGGAGTGCAGCAGAAAGTCACTCACAGTCAAGTTTGTATTTGGGATGCTGTTGGTAGGGACTAATTCAGACAAACATTGCTGACCTATCCAGTTATCATGCCAGAAATTTGCAATCTTCCCATCTCCAATGATTACCTTTTGGTATTGTAGAACAATCTGTTTTGCCTTTAGCCAGCTGCGTCGAGCCTGACCTGCCATGTTATTAAAATGCACATCGCTCAAATGTCTTTACCCAAAATATTTAGCTCTGAAAAAAGTAGCCCACAAGGAGTGTGAGTGCAAGGCTTGCCACAACATCTTTACTCTTAGGGCAGTGTCCATCTGCCTAAGAGACATGATACCAAGACCTCCCTGAGAAATGGGTCTGCAGATAGTGTCCCAGGATCTCCAATGTCTTTTTTTCCCTTTTGGTGAAGAGCCCCAGAAAAAATTAGCAAATGCCTGCTCCAGCAGAAGGTGTGTACCAGAGTGTAGAGGTGCAGTGGTTATAGAATAAATGGGAATAGAAGTGAGAACATGTTTAATCAGAGTCAACTTAGCACCTTGGGACAGGAGACTGGATTTCCAACCTGAAATCCTTTTCTGTATGGAATGAATGATACCAGCATAATGAACTTTTTTGCTTCGACCTAGAGCCAGTGGGAAACCTAAATATTTAAGAGGAAAGCTGTGTCTAGTGAAACCAGTAATGCTGGTTATCCGATTGGCAATGGATGTATTAGTCTTAGGATGCAGGAGAAAGCCACTCTTACTGGTGTTGATCTGCTGACCGGAGCCCCTTTCATAAGAGTGTAGCAGCTTCATTAAATTCTTGACAGAAGTGATGCTGGCCTTACTGAAAATCAAAGTATCATCTGCAAATAGTAAATGAGAGACAGTAGGGCACCTCCTTGGCCCTTGGAAGCTGTCAATATGTCTATTTATCTGAGCTACTTTCAAAGATCTGCTCAAACTTTCCTCAGCTATGATGAATAAAGAGGGGGCAATAGGATCACCCTGTCGAACACCCCTAGATGACTGAAAAAAACCAGCAACATCCCCATTCATTAAAATAGAGAACCAACAATTCTGGATGAGCTTGCTAATCAGCTGGATGAAGGACTGACTGAAGCCAAATTTATGCATAACAACAAAAAGAAAATCCCATTCAAGTCTGTCATAGGCTTTGGCCATGTCTAATTTGAAAATGTCTAATTTGAAAATGATGTTCTTCCCTCTGGTTTTTCTGCCTAGATCCTGAGTCAACTCTTGAGCTAGAGCAATATTTTCGGTTATGTGTCTCCCTTTGACAAAAGCAGACTGTTCTTGAGAAATAATATTTGGAAGGATAGCTGCCAGCCTTTTATTGACAATGGAAGAAATGACCTTATAAAAGAAATTGCAGAGGCTGATCGGTCTGTAATCTGAGATATCCACTGCACTTGGTTTTTTTGGAATAAGAGCAATTAAAGTTGATGACACAAACCTTGGGAGAGGCTGAGAACTTGTGAATGCCTCTTGAACAGCACTGATAATCACATGCGAAATGATTGGCCAAGCTGTTTGGAAAAAGGCACCCGTAAAACCATCCGGCCCTGGGGCACTGTCAGCAGAGAGAGCGAAGACAGAGTCCTTTATTTCCAATTCAGAAGGGATAGCACACAGTGTAGAATTTTCTTGCTGAGAAACTAAGTTTGGAATACAGTTCAGGAAGGATTCCTCTATGGCGTGCTGTTAGGACGAAAATGCAGATTGAAAGTGAGTAACAGCAGATCTCTTCATTTCTTCATGCTCTGAAGTTAGCATTCCAGCTGAATTTCGGAGTTGAGAATAAATTGTTTATTTCTTTTGACCTTAGTAGAAGTATGGAAAAATTTTGTGTTTCTATCCCCCTCCTTTAGCCATCTAATTCCAGACTTTTGTGTTTCTATTCCTGCTAGAAGGGATTTAGCCTGTTCTAGGATGTTGTGGTTTTCCAAGGATGGCTGCATATCATAAGAGTGCTCAGCCTTTAGTACTGCATCCTCTACTGCCAACAAATTTAGATGGACATGGCCAAATGTCTGTTTGTTCCAGTTGCGAAGCATAACCTTCAAGTATTTAAGCTTCAAGTATAGAGTGGACATAGGGGAGGAAGCCAAGGGACTGGTGTTCCAACAGGTATTAACATCCATAAGAAACCTGTCATGCAAAGTCCACATTTTCTGAAAACAAAAACGGCTCTTGTACAAGTTCTTGGTTTGAAATTTCACCAGAAGGGGTGCATGGTCAGATGCTTCCCTGGACAAATGTTCCATTGATATAGGAAAGGTAGTTTGCCACTCTGAATTAATAAGAACCCTGTCCAGCCGGGCCCAAATACCATGCCTCCCAGATTGGTTATTATGCCAAGTATACTGAGAGCCCATGAAACCTGCATCAAAAAGAGCACAATCTGATACACAATCAAGAAATTCTGTGATAGCTCCTAAATTGGGTGGGTTACCACCAATTTTTTCATCCACTGTCAGAATGCAATTAAAGTCTCCAGCAACTAACCACGACCCTGAAATTTGAGAGTGAACTGATATAAGGGATGTCCACAAAGGTTGCCTCTCCTGTATAGAGCATTTAGCATAGACAAAGGATAGGTGAAAGAGCGGCCAAACAGATCCAGTTTGAGTGAGTGTAATTTGCTGCTCATCAGAATTGAGAATGGAAAAGTTCAGGGAATCTCTCCAGAAAATCCAAATGTGAGCCATATCATCACCATTAGCTAAACAGTTACTCATACCTAATTTCCTGCATATGAAGTGCATTCTACTGACAGGAATTTTAGGTTCCAACACAACAATGCAATCAATTTTGTATGTCTTAATAAGAAATTTTACCCTCCCAACAGAGGTATCGTTTCCAATTCCTCTTATATTCCATATGATGAGCTTCATGAGGATTTTGATAGAGGAAGATTACCGGAAGATCCAGTCCTAGTCATGGATCTGGTTTTAACACCAGTAAGATCAGTTGACATAAACCTGGAATTCTCAATTACTACTGCAGTTGCGATATTCTGTCTTAATATTGACAAATCCTCACTCTGCTGATGTTGCTGATTAAGGGCCGGTGGATCCGGAAGACTGCTTAAGGCAAGAATAGGAGCCTGTTGTGTTTTCACAATATGATGTTCAACAACAGCTAATTCCGGAACAGGGGCTATAAGACTATTTCCATCCGATCTTTGTGCTGAAGGGAGCTCACTACAGGAAGCAATAAGAGTTACAGGAGGCTGAAAAGAGGAGTCTGAAGGACTCATAGAGGATGAAGCGCCACCCAGTTGAACTACGGCAGAAGAAGTTGAGTCATTATGCATACTTAGAACGCAGGTTTCCTTTGGGCAATGCATAGCAATTTGTTGGTTAGCAGGGGAAGGATCTGTCTGATCAGTAACATTTTCCCCCGTAGTCTTTGAGAGAATTACCAAACCACCTTCTCTATTTGGTCGATCATCTGGATTATCACCAGCATCATTACCACCCGGAGTGTCCAAAGAAATCACAGCTTTATCACTAGTAGGCACATCATTGCCAATAGACCTTTGAAGACTAGAATTCTGCTGAGCCACTGGTTTCCACAAATTTTTAACCTTTGGAATAGGCCGAGAGGTACCCTGCGGCAATACAGAAGTCACCACTGACTGAATAGCTTTTCCTTTATAATCATTCACTAAATGGCCAAGTCTGGAACAATTCGAGCAAAAAGAAGGGAGCTCAGGGTAAATAATATCTTGCCAGGATCCTCCTCCAGGGAAGCCAAGCCACAGTCTATGGGGATGAGACTTCAGGATGTCCAACTTAACACAAACACGGGCAGCCACCGTATTAGAAAGGTTTAGAGTGGAAGAATCAATTTTTAACACCTTCCCAATGTTCCCAGCGATTGACCGCAACATGGGTTCCACAAAAAGATTAGCAGGCAACCCAGGGAAAGAAATCCATACCGGCATTATGGAGGAATCTTCATTAGGTGAAAAGAGCATCGTCCACTTGAAGAAGTGGAATATTCTACCATGAACGTAAAGCTGTTCTCTCAGAAGGAGCTGAAGGTAGTCCTCTTGATTCCGGAAGCGCAGAAGAAGATGCTTAGAGTCCAGGGCACTGATCACAAAGTCTTCCTTGAATCGGCACCGGTTGGAAAGATGGGCCCCGATCTCAGGGAAAGCCGGTCTCCCATGAGGCGTACGTGCTACCAGTGCAAAGGCAAAAGGCTTCAAGGATGCTGCAAGTTCCTCTATAGAGAAGAAAACGGCTGGCTTGCCGCCGTCGGTGAGCGCTGGCTCGTGAACCTTACCAGGGACGACATGCGGCAACAGGGACGCGGCGAGAGCTTCAGCAAAAGTACGGGTACCCCCCGCGGAGACAACAGCAGGGGAAACGTCGAGCGGTGAGGAAACAAGGGTGGGACATGACGACCGAGCGTCTGCCACGGCGGAGGGGGCCACAGCGGGCCCCCCCGAGGATGCCATTGTTGCTAGGTCAAAGCTCCTTCATGGGGTCAAAGCTTGCTAGGTCAAAGCTTGCTTCCAGCGGGGTTGTGCAATTTCATCACAGTTAGCAATACAGTTACCCATTCCAAGTTTCCTGCAAATGTGATTCATTTTACTGACATGAATTTTGGGCTCCAGAACAACAATACAATCAATTTTGTGGGACTTAATGAGAAATTTTACCCTCCCAATAAAAATATCATTTCCTATGCCCCTAATATTCCATATGATGAAATTCATTAGGAATTGGATAGAGGGAGTGACCCGGAGGAACCAGATCTGGTCATAGATCTAGTTTTAACACCTGTATGTTCATGGAGCATAATCCTGGAGTTTTCAAAATCAGCTGCAGTTGCACTTCCCTCTCGGGTGGTAAACTTGGTAATTCGGATGGAAACACGTCGGGGAACTCATTTACAATAGGGATGTCTGCTAAGATAATTTTCTTAGATTCGGTAATAATGACAGAAGCAAGAAAAGCTTCACATCCTTGCGAGATAAGTTTGCAAGCGTGAAGAGAAGATATGATAGTGGGATGCTTCTTGTACTTGATGCCAAGAAAAGAAAATCTTGGAAGACCGGGCTTTCAAAAGGATATAATCCTATTTCGGCAATTGATATAAGCATCATGATCTACAAGCCAATCTACCCCTAAAATGGCATCATAACCTTTCATGTCAAGGCATACTAAGTTTGCGGGGAGATTGCGTCCTTCTATCATCACCTCACTATCAGGATAATAGTTGGTAAGCTTTGTTCCAGAACCCAAGGGTGTGGAAATAGCTAGATCTGAAGGTAAGGGGACTGATGCAATTGATAATATTTTTGCAAAAGTAGTGGAGATAACAGAATGAGAGGCACCAATGTCAAATAGCACAAATGCAGGACGAGTACAAATTTGAAAAGTACCTTCCATAAGCCCATCATCCCTGGGCGCTTCCTCTTCTTCTAGAACGGCAATGAGGCGAGCCTACCTCCTGCATCCATTACCAGATGCCTGGTCCTTCATAAGGGGGCAATCCGGCATGCGATGCTCCCTATTTCCACAACGTAAAAAAGCACCGAGGCGCTTCCAGCATTCCTCAGCCGAATGGCCGAATTTTTCACAGAATGTTCAAGCCATAGCAACTTGCTCCCTCTCCTCCTTGACTTTCTTTTGCCTATGGGAACTTCCACCATTCCCATTCCTGGATCTTTTCTTACTATCACGGCTCTTGTAGGGCTCCGTGATGCTGAACTTTTCTTTCTTATAACGGAGATCTGAGCGTCGACTGGATTCTTCTCCTCTCCCTTTTAATTTTTTGACCTTCTCTAAGGTCCTTTCACACGAATACGCTCGTTGAACCATTTCTGCATAAGTACGGATATTTTGGGTCCCAAGCTACTGAATGAAACCGGGCCGTAACCCGTCCATGAACTAATTTGCCTTTAATAAATCGGTGCTGATAAGATGCGATGCGTAAGGTGCAAGCCTTGAGAATTGCAGTTCATATTCGGCAACCGTCATCATTCCTTGTCGAAGAGCGGTGAACTCCATAGCCTTTCATTCCTTTACGTGCTCAGAAAAGTACTTGGCACGGAACAGGGTGAGAAAACCATCCCATGTATGAGGTGCATCGGCCGGAGGTGCCGGAACCGACTTCCACCATGTGCGAGCATCTTTGTTAAGTTGAAAGGTTGCAAGACGCACCTTCTCTTGATCAGTGCATTGGATGACGTCAAATATATGATTCATCTCGTCAATCCAGTTCTCTGCTTCGTCTGGATTAGAAGAACCATATAATAGCAGATTATTTAAACTCCGAAAATTGCGATGTAGGTCACCAGCCCTTGCCCCTGCGCCACCTTGCGCTATGGTTTGCAATGCCTGAGTAAGGCCCGCAACTGTTTGCTGCATGCCATCCCAATCTACACGATGAGCCATTTGTAAAATAAGGTACCTGAGAGAAAAATAACAACTTTTTATTTCTCGTGGAATTGGAATGAAAATCAATCTTAAAGCTAATTAACTATCTTATCCCGGGCTCTACCCATTTCTCACATGGGTATGGAAATTTCTTTCTTAGTTCATAGGTAGGGGTCCTTAAACCTTGGACTTATCCTATGACATGACTCTTCTTCCTAAGTCCTGAGACTTAGGCTCTGATACCAACTTAACTGTCACGCCCCGAGCCTTTATGTCAGCGGAAGACTCGATCGGGGAGCACGAACAGTCGGCATGGTAAGCCTCTTGCAAGCAAGAACGATCAGAGCGCAAGACAATCACACATAAAAATGTAATTGCATAATAATTAGTCAAACTTCAATTTTATCAATAATCAAGTCAAATGCTCAATTACAATCACTAATTCAACTTCCATTATGTACTAGACTCAAGAAATAAGAAAATTACATAGACTTCATCTAAACAATATAGACTTCCTAAGTCTTCACTATCATCTCGACAACACTTTCATTCACTCCCGGACCCGCTACTTGTATAGCCCGAATCCGAATTTGAATCACTTCCATCTCCTAAAAAAAGATTGAAAATAGGTAATGAGCACACTTGCCCAGTAGGTATCTTCGCATCAACATGAAGGCACTATTAAAGTAATTAACATTTTAGCTCTAAAGAATAAGGTAAAAAATCATGCGAATACGATCAATCACGTGATTAAACCAAAGTAACAAGACGATCATGTAAGATAGAATGAGAGTAAGAATGAACTAGCAAGAATGTTACATGATATGAACAAGAATGTATCGAGAATGTACTAGCAAGCCACATAATCATCACTCTAGTATCTTTTGCTTATGAGCAAGTACTTCGTGAATTTCTGTGGAATATCAAGCAAGAAAGTCATGTACAAGAATGTCATGTCGTGCCGTGGATTTTTCACTTATTTATAAAGAAAGTACTCCCAGCGTAATGCGACGCTAGTAGCATCATACCCCATGGTTTATAATAGTATGTTTCCGACAATCAGTCGAGGGGACTAGCATAGAGCCCTTGAACATAATCAGTGCTCGATCGCATCTTCAAGTATAAATCAAGCTACTTCCACGCATGTAACAATAAAATATGGCCAAGAATATACAATTCTAACAAGCTCTTGATAACAATAATTCAATGAATGAATGCTTTAATAAGAATCTTGAGAAATCAAGAATGACTTATACTATGTTAGGCTTATGGAAATAAATCGGCAGCATAACGGTACGTTCTTTATCTTCCATTCATTATATTAGGTTTCTTGATCAATATGATAAGTTCTAGATCATCAATAGTCTATCTAGAAACCTTGAAATATCAACCCTTGGTCAAACATCAGGTTAAAATACTCAAGCAGTGTGACGGTTGTGTACTGGGCCGTTACATGATGTGACGCTCCAGTATTGGGCCGTTACATTAGTTTGAATCCAGAACTAAGAAATCGGACTCAATGGAATGTGACGGTCGTATATTGGGCCGTTACATGTGCCTGACGGTCCAATATAGAGCCGTTACACTACTGATAACCAGAAACATCGATAGTGTAATCTAATCAATGGGCTTTAATGGTACAACCAACTCGGCATCCTAGTGGGAATTCCAGGCTCACGGAGAATTACGGAGGCCTTGAAACAAGATTTCCTAGTCCATTGGAAGGAATATCCAATAGAGAGGTCGTCATGTCCAAGATAATGTTCCTGTAATGCAAGGTGTAACTAATGGACAACATACCGGAATATGTGCCATGTACTTAAGAATTGACTCTATAGATAGAAAGAGAATGTGTAGCAATGTAAAACCATGATAAAACTCCGTCAATACATCGTTGGAAAATCATGATTTAGAATACAAAACTATAGGATTTTGGTACATGAAATTAATCATAACGTAAAATAACTTAAGATGCTTTTAAACATGCAATACCTATCATGAACCAACTAATAAACTCAAAGTCACATAAATAGGTTAAAGATAAGTAAGCTTATTTATAAGTTAAATTAACTAGTTTCCCATTCTGTCTACAATTATCCTGACGGTCTAGAGTGGGTGCGTCACAGTGACTTTGCCGGTTTATCGTGAGACCGTTACATTAATGTAACGCTCCATAGATGGTGCGTCAGAGACAATGGAGAACTTCAACACCAAAGAAGGTGTGATGGCTTATCGTAAGGCCGTTACATTCGGTGACGGTCTAAGTATGATGCGTTAGAGTCCCTGCTAACAGTATAAAGAAATTAAACGACTATGATTTAAAACCATGTCATGTTTGAAAAAGTTTATCTACTCTAATCATGATAAAACGAAGTAAAGGTCATCTAGATGCATAGGTTGCAGTGAATTGATAAAATAATATCTTTGATCATTGATTAGGGCTAAGAATATGTATGTGTGTATGTATCAACCCACTTAAACATGGAATTCATAGTCTATAATGCATGAAATCAATCAAGAACAGAGGGCTTTTATCCCTAACAAGATGTTTTTTGACAATCATTGTTGGGACCGGTGCGATGGATTCAGAGGGGGGTGAATGAATCTCTCCTTTAAAACTTCGCCCAATTAGAACTTAAGGGAATCAGAGATGCGGAATTGAAACAAACTAAGTTCTATCAAGTCTTAAAGACTGGTGTGTTTAATCAAACACAGAACATGCAATCAAATTTCTACTAAACTGAAGAAACAGATCGGCCTAAGCATGCATCTAGTGAAACACAATAGACGATCAAACCACTGGATAGAAGATTTTTAAGGTGGTTCGGTCCTCCAGACCTACGTCCACCCCACACTCAAACCCGAGTGTGGATTCCGCTGCCAAATAGCTTGAAAATCGTTGGGCGACACAGCTTGCCTACAAATCACTGACTAACAGCTTGACTGCTGGGCATTACAGCTTTGCCAACCGCTGGGGACTACAGCTTAACCCGTCAAGAGGAATCCTCCTCTACCCGCTGAGCAACACAGCTTGCTCTGCTGACAAACAGCTTGAAATAGAGGTAAAGAAAAAAAACAAAGGATGATAAAACACAGTGACTGAAAGCTGTAAAAGATAGCAACATAAACGTGACTCCCACAGGAGCAAGTTGGTATGGATCTGATCTAAGAGCCAACTGATAACAGATCTTCAATGAAGTCTTCTCTCTTCTTCTTCACGAACTCTCTATCTTTCTTTTCACTCTCCTTTTTCTTCTTCTGCTGATCTCTCTTTCTCTTTTTCTTCTTCTTTCTTTCTCTTCTTCTGGATCGTGCAGGCTCTCTCTCTGCTTCTGCTCTTTCAGATAGGTTCCCCTACTTCGATCACTCTTTTTCATGATCACTGTTCTCTGGATGGAGAGGCCCACCTTTTATAGCAGCAGCAGATACATGGGCATGTGTCTTCCATGAATTCCCGCCCTAGCGCCTTGACCACGTGGCAGCATTTCAGCCTGCTGCAATACACATGTCATGATCCTGGCACTTCCTCCATTCTTGGATCACGTGCCCTTCTCAAACTCCTCGAGCAGATACCTGTCATGTCAAAACTCATTATCAGTTTGAATCAATCTGAAGGAAAAGAAAAAGATGCATCGAGTAAGTTTGAGATTTGAATTAAACATGTACAGACTTTATGGAGTGTAATGCAGTATGCATATAGTAAGGTATACACATTGAACATGAATGCTCGGACATGCCATCAACGAGTGTACAGACTCTGTGCGTAATGTAAAACCAATGTGCAGACTTGCTATGCCTAGAGTTTAAGCATGAATGCATAATGCACAAACTGTGCGTGTGCATGTGTGGACTTTGAGTGCATGACACTGCCTTACGTATGTATGCAACAGAATGTATAGACTTTGAATGTCGGGTAAAGAGTGTACAGACTTTGTCTTGAAAGATGCACAAATGCATATAGGAAAGTATACACATTGAACATGAATGTTCGGACATGCCATCAATGAGTGTATAGACTCTGCATGCATGCGACAAGATGATGTACAGACTTGCTAAAATGATGCACGAAGATATCAGCAGAGAATGTGCAGACTTTGTATATGCATGAAGCAACCGAATGCACTGACTATTCTCGTGAATGTATAGACTTGATAAGTCATCAAAGCAACCGTGTGCAGACTTAGTGAATGTGCGAGACAAATCAATGCATTGACTATGTATACATAATGAACACGCAACGACTTCGAATTAAAGCAACTGATCTATGCACCGATGCAGTGTATGCATATGGAAGATATTGAACCGATGCAATGTATGCAAGAGAACTAACAATGCAGTCTATATACCAGATCATGCATCGACTATATGACGTGCAACAACAGTTAATGTACCGATGCAAGCTACACTTGTTATGCACGAACTAGAGTTGCACCGATGCAGAGACGGACAATGCAATGAGATGAATGTGCACACTCAAATCAATCAATCAATCATACTCATAGTGCTTGTTGACATCAAAATCATAGGGGCCCAACAATCTCCCCCTTTTTGATGATGGTAACACTATGAGTCACTATAAGACACACATGAGACACACAGATCCAAACTATTCTCCCCCTTTGACGTCATCAAAAAGGAAATGATTTGAGAGTGGAATGAAAGGCATGTATGAAATATGATACCTATTCTCCCCCATAGAACCATGCACAATGAGTACTGAAAAATAAAATATAAGAACTCCCCCTATCAACATGAATAATTGGCTACTGTCCCCTTAAATGCAGATGACCCAGAACTTCCCTTGAAGTATAGGAATGAACTCTGGTTATCCAATGAAGCAATCTAAAATCTGCCACCACAAGAAATCCAAAACAATAATAGTTGTGGCACCTCACATATGCATGAATAGAATAAAGCAGGTGGAAAGTCCACAGAACCAGAACTGGTTACATAAAGAAGATGGAAGATTCCAACAGTGTGGAGAGGAGTACATCTCAGGAATCAATCAACTGATAAGAGAGGATTGTCAATAAAGTGCCTGTTGATCAAGTTGTCAGGGGTGAATCAGATCATGAGGGATTGAAAGGCATGCACCACTACAATAAGTCTTAACATGAATAGACTCTCCTATCATAGAGGGTTAAGAATTGACAACTTGACCAACCTGATTTAATTATGATGTAAACCAAATTTGACAATTAAACTTAATACTTATATCTGAATTCAAGTTTTAATAAAGGTGAACCAAATAATCAGATAACACTCATGACCAATCATCTTTATCTTACACACAAGATCTCAATGACTCCTTTGAGAGTTACACAGAAAAGTATTGAGATTAAGCACTTTTTACAAGAGCATGAGTTGACAGAGTTTGCAGGATATTTTCATTTGAAGCACATTATACTTTTCTTGAGCAATTTAAGTCAATCAACACCTTTTTACGTGAGACACAACACGTCTCAGGTGAAGTGACCCAGTTACTCAGTGTGATAACTGTCATTGCTTCTCAACATTGAGACCAAAGTTAGCAATAGAAGTGTCTTTTTATGTGAGGAGACACCTTGATTAGAGGCTTGACTCCCCAGTTACTCAACACAAATATGCTATTGCTCTGTAAGATTTTTCAATAGATTTTCACCAGAGATAGCTATGGTACTTCATGACATAGAATTACTCTATTTCATTGATAGAGTATCCAATTTCTCAGTGACCAAGTCATTGCTCTGAATACAATTTCTCATTTAGTCAACATTTTTTCAAGTTAATATTTAAAAATAATACTCACTCTATGTATCTCAACCAAAGTAGCCTTGATTTCAATTTTTCAGATTTCAGATGAGTGAGTCTAAGGTTTTCATGACACATAAGGTTAAAGTTTATTAAAGCTTACCATTCAGATATTTTCAAGTCATTTAAATGCAAATCTGAGAATACATAAACCTTATATCAGTCTGATATAGTGGTCATTCTTAAATCTATATGATAGGAATCTCTACATGATTCTCAGACTGAATTGCATGGCCTGCAGCTTGTGTTCCTCAGATCAGATCAAAAATATAGCTGACCAACTAATCAACAATAGAAGCAAATCAGTCACACCAGCTAAGAAAAATGTGAAGGATGTGTATAAGCTGGTGGAAGAGTCAACAATTAGAGAGAAGATCATTAGAAGAGAATATATCAACAAGCAGTAGCTGAGTCTGGAGTACAGACAGATCAGCTATTTCAGTGAAGACATCAGAGAATTCAATTGAAACAAATTGAGAGCGTTAGAAGATCCAATAAACTAGACATGCAGATTTCAGGTGAAAGTGAACAAGATGATCAGAATGGCTCCCTCTATCTAGATACATCATGTAAATAGTAAGGTATGAGCAGCAGTATGGTTAATCAAGAATGGTTGAACTCCCCCTAACTAAGTGCATGAAGTGTAATAAAAGCGCAACACATGATTTCAAATTCTTCATTCATATATGATTCATGCAATTCTAACAGAAGGAAACTACCATAAGCATGATTGCGCAATTCATATTTACAGAAAATTTCAACTTAGCACCAACAGAGCAGCATGATATATAATCATTTCAAATTCTCAATTTTCAGATGGTGAAATTTAAACAGATTGTTTAGAACTGACCTGAAGCGTAGGATCCTGGGGTTTTCCTTTTTGAGTGCCTTGGTTTATTTACCCCTCTTTGTTCGTTCCAAGGCACACCTGCAGCACATTAATCATTTTGATCTTGCAGGGACCCAAACAGCTTTGGGTCCTGCGTTAACCTTGACAGGTGTTTTGAATAGTCTATTAGCAACTTTATCATCATATTCCATTAGAGAGCAGTCATTCATAGCATGTCCAAATTTTCCACAGTATTTACATGAAACAACAGATTTTCTGGTCCTATAATGCATATCAACAGCAGCATGAGACCTATGAAACTGAGTATGAAATATTCTGTTGTTTACATGGACATTTTGTTTCTTATTATTACTCATCCAACATTCAGCAAATTTGTGACCTGGCTTACCACAGTTAAAACATGAAAGGTTCACAGGTCGTTTGACAGAGAATTTAACAAATTTGTCATTAACATGGCTTCCTTGGGCATGCCAACAGTCCTTGAATATATGGCCATGCTTCCCACACTCGAAGCACCTTAGGTGCTTGCCTCTTGGGTCATTGTTTCCCCATGAAGACCCAAACCAGCACTCAGCATCTTTATGATCACGTTTTTTACAGTTATAACAGATGATGTGTTGGTTTGAAGTAAACGTGTTTCTTTTGGGGCCTTGATAATTAGCAGAAGACCTAGCATGCATTTTATCATCTTGCTTCATGCTGAGACATGCACTCATGAGATGACCACACCTACCACAGTAACGACAGGATGCACCAGACTTTCTAGTAGCATGGTTTCGACCAAATGAATTTCTAGAATGCAATGTTTCACTTGCATGCTCATCTTCTATCAATAATCTGCAATTATCCATTACGTGGCCTACCATGCCACAATAATGGCATAAAGCACTCTTATCATATGCATACGAATAAGTAAATGAGTTATGAGCAGTATGCATTGACCCATCAGATGCACCAGAGCTAGCAAATCTTAGGGCATGATTAGGAACAACCTTCACCTTCTTCGTTTGACCCTTCTTTTTCACTTTCTGATTATTCTTAACATTTTTTGTTTGTTTTTCATTTTTCTGTGCTTTGAATTAAAATGCAGATGATGAAGGTGTTTTCAGATTTTTATTTTGCTTCGGGGATTGACTTGAGGTACCAGCTACATCAGAGCTTTGCACAAAAGTGGTGTATAGCTGGTTTTTAGTAATTTCCTTAACATCAGAATTACAACTTATCCCCTTTCTTGAATTTTCATCCTCACTTTTTATGACAACTTTCATTTTTCCTTCATTTTTAGCAGACTTAGGTGCTGAGTTTTTTAAATTATGAATTTTACTTTCCAAAGAGGCAATGTGGATTTCGTAACTAGCAATCTCTTGTTCACTGCAATTAACACATTCACTTAGTACTTTGTTTGTAGTTTTAAAATTTTCAATTTCTTGTTCTAGATTGCTCAATTGTTTAGATTCTTCATTGCAGGTAGTTTTTCCTTTTTCTAATGTGATAAGTTTCTCAGACATACCAGTGTTTAATCGTCTTAGTTTTTCAATTTCAGCTTTCAATTCAATGTTCTTCTCCTCAAGTTTTTCTGCTTGGATTTCCTTATTTGAAGGTCTCTCTCTCTCGATAGCCAGAAGCCTCTCTGAAATAACAGTATTTAGGACCATGAGTTTCTTGTTTTGTTCTTTCAGTTCTTTGTTCTCTTTGATCAGCTTCTCAATTTCCTCATCACATTTTTCATTATTGGACATTAGCTCCAGTTTCTCAATTATGTTCTCTTCTCTTTGTTCAAATTCAAGTTTCTCTTTCAACAATTCTTTATTTTCTTCTCTAAGGGAAGCAATCAACTTCTTCTGCCATTCATTTTCATCATACAGGTCTTCATTTCGTTCTTTTAGAGCCAAGCACTTGTTGCAGATCGGCTCTACAGCTTCCTTATTGACTTCATTCATTCTAGCCTTGAGAGTTTCATTTTCTTTTTGAACTTTAGCATTTTCAAACTTCAGTTTGTCCATTACAGAATTAATCTCAATCAGTTCTTGCATACTTTTTAGATGTTCATCTTTCTTCTAATTTAGCTGATTCTCAAGTTCTGATATCTTGTTCAAGCATGTTTGATTTTCAATTTTTAAAGAACTATTTTGTTTCTTAAAATTTTGAGCATCTATTAAACAGGTATCATAAGATTGCTTCAATGTAAGACAAACATCACATGTGAATTTAGACTTATTTTCTTCGATCTTTTTCTTCAGTCGCTTATTTTTAGACTTTGTTTTCCTTGATAATTCTAGCAATTCTTCATACATAACTACCAAATCATCAAATGAGGGTTCTTCTGATCCGGAGCTTACTCGAGACGCAATTTCCTCATTATCATCTTTCCGGTTGGCCATCAAGCACATCCGTTCTTGCTCCTGATGAATGGTAGTTATCTTATCCATGATCTCGTTTCTAGATGTGCACCTGATAGCAAAAGGGAATTTATCAGTGTTAACTGCATCTCTCAAAATATTAAGAACTGTGATATTATCACGGTTCTTTGACCTATCCTCACTAGACCACTTGGTCTGATTGTGAGGTAACTTATATGGGCCTCTTGATACAAGAGTCCATAGATTAGGATCAATGGAATTCATATAAACACATAGGCCGCCAAGCCACTTATTGAAGTTTGAACCATCAAAAACCAACGGAGAAGCCATGGATATAATTCAAGCACAAATCAGACAAAAAACTCTGCAAAATCACACATGCACCTAAAACCAGCAAGATCCACTGCAGATCGTTGGATCTGATGAATCAGTGACCTGCTCTGAAATGCACGGCGGAAGTAGAAGGATCCTCTGTAGATCATTCGATCTAAATGCACAGAGACCTGCTCTGATACCAATTGATGGGACCGGTGCGATGGATTCAGAGGGGGGTGAATGCATCTCTCCTTTAAAACTTCACCCAATTAGAACTTAAGGGAATCAGAGATGCGGAATTGAAACAAACTAAGTTCTATCAAGTCTAAAAGACTGGTGTGTTTAATCAAACATAGAACGTGCAATCAAATTTCTACTAAACTGAAGAAACACATCGGCCTAACCATGCATCTAGCGAAACACAATAGACGATCAAACCACTGGACATAAGATTTTTAAGGTGGTTCGGTCCTCCAGACCTACGTCCACCCCACACTCAAACTGGAGTGTGGATTCCGCTGCCAAACAGCTTGAAAACCGCTGGGCGACACAGCTTGCCTACAAACCGCTGACTAACAACTTGACCGCTGGGCATTACAGCTTTGCCAACCGCTGGGGACTACAACTTAACCCGTCCAGAGGAATCCTCCTCTGCCCGCTGAGCAACACAGCTTGCTCTGCTGACAAACACCTTGAAACAGAGGTAAAGAAAAAAAACAAAGGATGATAAAACATAGCGACTAAAAGCTGTAAAAGATAGCGACATAAACGTGACTCCCATAGGAGCAAGTTGGTATGGATCTGATCTAAGAGCCAAAAAATAACAGATCTTCAATGAAGTCTTCTCTCTTCTTCTTCACGAACTCTCTATCTTTCTTTTCACTCTCCTTTTTCTTCTTCTGCTGATCTCTCTTTCTCTTTTTCTTCTTCTTTCTTTCTCTTCTTCTGGATCGTGCAGGCTCTCTCTCTGCTTCTGCTCTTTCAGATAGGTTCCCCTACTTCGATCACTCTTTTTCACGATCACTGTTCTCTGGATGGAGAGGCCCACCCTTTATAGCAGTAGCAGATAGATGGGCATGTGTCTTCCACAAATTCCCGCCCTAGCGCCATGACCACGTGGCAGCATTTCAGCCTGCTGCAATACACGTGTCATGATCCTAGCACTTCCTCCATTCTTGGATCACGTGCCCTTATCAAACTCCTCGAGCAGATACCTATCAGGTCAAAACTCATTATCAGTTTGAATCAATCTAAAGGAAAAGAAAAAGATGCATCGAGTAAGTTTGAGATTTGAATTAAGCATGTACAGACTTGATGGAGTGTAATGCAGTATACATATAGTAAGGTATATACATTGAACATGAATGCTCAGACATGCCATCAACGAGTGTACATACTCTGCGCACAATGTACAACCATTGTGCAGACTTGCTATGCCTAGAGTTTAAGCATGAATGCATAATGCACAAACTGTGCGTGTGCATGTGTGGACTTTGAGTGCATGACACTGCCTTACGTATGTATGCAACATAATGTATAGACTTTGAATGCCGGGTGAAGAGTGTATAGACTTTGTCTTGAAAGATGCACAAATGCATATAGGAAAGTATGCACATTTAACATGAATGCTCGGACATGCCATCAACGAGTGTACAGACTCTGCATGCATGCGACATGACGATGTACAGACTTGCTAAAATGATGCACGAAGATATCAGCAGAGAATGTGTAGACTTTGTATATGCATGAAGCAACCGAATGCACTGACTATGCTCGTGAATGTATAGACTTGCTAAGTCATCAAAGCAACCGTGTGCAAACTTAGTGAATGTGCGAGACAAATCAATGCATTGACTATGTATACATAATGAACATGCATCGACTTCGAATTAAAGCAACTGATGTATGCACCGATGCAGTGTATGCATATGGTAGATATTGAGCCGATGCAATGTATGCAGGAGAACTAACAATGCAGTCTATATACCAGATCATGCATCGACTATATGACGTGCAACAACAGTTAATGTACCGATGCAAGCTACACTTGTTATGCACGAACTAGAGTTGCACCGATGCAGAGACGGAAAATGCAATGAGATGAATGTGCACACTCAAATCAATCAATCAATCATACTCATAGTGCTTGCTGACATCAAAACCATAGGGGCACAACAATCATGAGATAACCTACCTCTTAACTAGGCTTTAAGCTTCTAATTTGAATATGAAAATCGAGCCTTAGCTCTCCTTTTCCAGTGATTTTCCAGCAAGTTCCTACTGCTCTATCTCTCCAACCTCTTGTCCTAAAGATGTGAAATTTTAAGGGTAAGAAGATGAAAATAAGGTAATCAGAAAGTTCTAAAGGATTGAATTCTAATTACCTTGTTTAGATATCCTAATATCCTAATCTTCAGAGGACTTTCGTTCAGATTCCTGGATAATTATAGTTGGACCAACAACTTTGGAAGCTTCAATCTCCTTGGTTGCTTGATCTCCTAGCATAAAATTTGGAAAACTATTAGTCTAAAGTATACTAAACAAAAGCTTCTAAAGAACTTACCCGAAATTATGACTCCTTACCTTGATTCTTCACGAGCCAAAAGTAAGGGTCGCTCAGTTCAGAACTAAGTCCTATTTATAGGGTTTTGGCTAGGGTTTGAAGATTAGATTGATTCTAGAGTCCTTAATTTGCCAGAACCTAATCCCTAAGAGTCCTTATTAATGTTATAAACTCTTCCCAAGTCGATCTCTTGTATATAAGATCCCAAAGTTCTAATCTTTTGTTCGTTCTTTCATTCACGGAACTGACAGAATGTAACGCATCTAGACTGGTGGGTTACATGGCTGTGGCGGTCGCACGATAGACCGCTACATCCAACGTGCACAGAGTTCAACATTAATTAAACTCTTTTATTCATTTATTCAATATAATTATCTATAAAATTGTATTTATCCTTAAAATACGTGAATAGGCTAAATAACCTTCTAGAATATGGGCGAAACTTAATGGGCTTCGTCCTTAATCCTCTTGGATCATATTTAGATAGGCTAGGTTAATTATTTAACCTAATTGGGCCTTATAATGACTTATTAATCTAATAATCTATTTATTAATATATTTAGGCCTTTATAAATTCTAGAAAATTATTTTATAATTCAAAAATTATTTATATAAATTCTGGGGCACTATAGGGAAGCTCACCCCATAACAGGGGTTCCTTTTTCGCCCCGACTTCTGATTCTGGAACCAGTTTGAGGGACCCAAACTCCTCCCAGGGGATATGCTCCTTCAGCTCCACGGGCCGGATCTCGGGCTGTTCATAGTCTTTGAGCCCGTTAATAATGGCCTGAAGTCTTTCGACTGCAAGGCTGATTTCTTTATGCACCCGCATCGGGATATGCTTCTTCTTGTTATAAGTAGGCCGCCTCAAAACTAGCCGAGGGGCCGTGTCATGCCACACAGGGTTCACCGGTGGCGGTGCTGGTCGGGACGTGACACCCCATACATGCACACCTGTAGTGGGCGGAGGAGCCCATCTTCTTCTATTCTTCCTTGGGGCGGCTTGCCAACCTTCTTGGTCTTGAGCCGGCGTCGTGACAAAGGTCTTATAAGTGACGCTAGTGCTGGCTTCTGACCACTCTTCAGGCAACTGCTGGTATAGTGACACCATATTGACGGTGGCGCCCAAATTAGGCATCTCATGTGGTTGCGGAGGATCCACTTTGTGCTCCCCCATGTCCAGCTCTCCATTCTTGATCAGGGACTCAATAATATCCTTGAAGATGTAGCAATCTTCAATGGTGTGCCCGAGCATCTAGTGGTACTGGCAGAAGCGAGGGTCATCCTTCTTCTTCAAGTCACCGGGCCTCTTCGGTTCCAGAAGTGTGATCTTGTTATACTTGGTCGCCCATTCGAAAAGGAGCCGATACATATCTCGGGAGAAAGAGTACAACTTGTTCCTCATTTTCTCCCGCGGCGAGGGACCTTCCCGCCGTTCCGTGGACCTGGGCGGAGGAAGGTTGGCAGCCTCTTTGGCCTTCTCCTTCTGCTTCTCGAAGGTCTGGAAGTCCAATCCGTGAACTTCTGGTGGAATTGGTTTCTTCTCGGCCTGCCTAGCTCTCTGGCCTGATGCAGTTGGAGCGGAAGAGTACCGGGCAAGGAATGCCTCAATCTCAGCCACTATATTGTTTAGACGGTCAAATGACTTGACCTCGGCACCAATCATCCTTTCCAGAATTTCTTTCTTCAAGTTCTGCTTGCAGATCTACACTGTGTCCTCCTGATGCGGGGGACGTCTGCACCTCATGCTAAGGTTTCTCCATCTCTTGATATAGTCGAGTGTCGACTCATCATTCTTTTGCCTTGTGGCATAAAGCTCCGCCACGGTGACCGCTCATTTAGTAATATAAAATCATTCTTTAAACTTCTTCTGCATGTCGGGCCAGTCGATGAAGGACCCGATGGGCAAGCTCGAGTACCACTCGAAGGCGAGCCCGGTAAGTGTTGAGCCAAAGAATTTGAGGAGATAGGCTTCATCTGTAGCTAAATCTCCCATGACATTCACATAGTAGGCAATGTGTTCCCTGGGAGACCCTTGCCCGTTGAATTTTCAAACTTTGTCAGCTCGGTGATGCCGACCGGCAGCTTCTTGGCAGCATAGTGAGCCGGGTAAGGCACTCGATACACATCAAATGGTGTATAGTCACCATCGGCCCTCTCTGCCAACTTCATGTCGATCATCTGTTCAAGCATTAGCTGGTTGACTGCTACTGGGTCGACCGGGCTTGGATAAAAGTGGGCTGGTTGTGCCCTCGGCGTGGTCAGTACTGTTGCTTATGGAGCCAAAGTGGACCCTTGGAAGGGCAAGGTCGGCGGTGGGGCCGGTGCTGTATGCTGTGCATGTTGCAGGGGCATGCCCCCAGTGGAACTGGGCATTATTGGAAATGTTGCAGCTTGCGGGGAAGCCTCCAAGGATTGCCCATTGCCCCCAGGTGCTCCGAGCAATGCCTCGGTCTACCCGGATGTTGAGGGTTGGGCATTTCTTTCATTCAACTGCTTCTTCAACAATTCAATCTCCCGCTGGTATTGCTGCATCATATGTAAGACCGCGAGGTGGCTCATGGGGAGACCCGGAGTGCCTCCCACTTCTTCAACTGGCGCCTCATCAGATGACATGGATGGTCAGTCATCAGTGCCCCGGGTGGTAACAACATTGGCAGCGAAAGTCGTTGAGGGCTCTTCATAGACGGCCTCTTCAACGCGAACTTGCGCTACTTCGCTTGCAGCTCTTCCCCTTCTGGTGAGGGGGCCTGGTCTCGCGGCAAGCCTGGCCACCTCTTCGAGTTCGGTAGGCAGGGCTCCGTACCGCCCGAACACTCCTACCAGATTGCAAGTGTAGACTCTCCAGTTCCTATTTCTTTTTGCCATTCTCCTTGACGACCTGTCTGGAAATACTAATTTGTCAATGATCAATCTCCAGGGCTTCGCTTCCCCCCGCAAAAGGGATTGACGTCGCTCCTCCGAGCGGTTCCTCGACTTTGCACTGGGTACAGGCCGGGCTTCTTCTTCAAAGGCGGAGGCTACTGCCCCTAGTAATCTCTGGCGACCCAAGGGAGTGCTCCCTGGGCCCCACAGATAATTCCTCATGGTTTGCTCTACCCCTTCCTAGCCTTGATCAGGAGGAGAAGCCGGTGATAGTGTGCCGATAGAAGCAGCAGGGGTGTAGGCTGACGGCCTTGTGTGGTTGGCCTGGCGACGGCACCTATGGTGTTGGCGACGGATGTCTTCCGGGGATGTCGGTGTTGTGGGCACCGGCTGGTACATAGGGGTCACAATCTTGACCTGCTCTTCTTGCTGTGCCCTCACGAGATGGGAGGCACTGGGCCCTGCTTGGGCAGGTGAAGTGATCTGAGCTCCCCTGGGGGTCCAGAGTTGCTTGGACCTGGCCGGCTCTAGGGCTGGCATATGCTTCGGCGCTCTGGCCGGGGCAGCAGGAACCATCTTGTCCTTCATCTTCTCTAGTGCTCGGAAGGAGTTCCGTACTAGCACAGTGGGCACAACCCGGTCCGGGATCACTTCGGATCATCGTCCGTTGAGGTGGACTCGCATACCTCCGACAATGATGGATTTTTCGGAGCTAGAGGTCTGACTTTTAGGTGCAATAGCAGCCAGGCTCCTCCGGAGCCTCCTCTGGTAAGATGCCAACCCGTGGCGGTATGGACCGGCAGTTGGGTGCAGGTGGAGCACGTTGCAGCTTATCATCCTAGCCGGGACAGTGTTGGTGTTCTTGGCCAATGCTCGGCCAGCAGCAACTTCGGCGGCTCCCTAGGTGGACGTGTTGTCCTTGACAGCATCGGACGCTTCCACGTCTAGCAGGTTCACGAAGGCCACCCCAAGGAAATTGGGGAAGCCCACCACGGGAGGGAAGCTCCAGAGACACAGCTGGTGCGGTCACCAGAGCGATCGAGAAGCACGAACCGACGAGCCGTCAGTACCGTACGCGGAGCACCACTCGAGCTACATCGGATTCCATCTGGCTCGGAGACAGTCTGGAGACTCCCCCTTGAGTCTTAGTATTTATCATATTTATTGGGATTTTATTTCTATGTAATGTGTGTTTATTTGACTTTATTCGGATTGTAATTCGGATTGTAAAATGGGTTTATTTGTAATTTGGGACCACCTAGGTCCCGCGGGCCCCCCATCCCTTCTCCCATTGATCCACCTTAGCTCTTGGGCCCATGTGGGGTCAGTCAACCCTCCAAGGTGGGCTTCTAGAAGGGTTGGACCAAGGGGGGACAAAGGGTAACAAAATTCAAAATTTGGAACACATAAGTCAAGGGGGTGCCCCATGTATAATATAGTTTATTAGGATTGAAATCTTATTTTATTTGTTCCAAACCACATGGAAGAAATAAATTGTGGACTCCCTCTTTTACCCCCCACCAATCCTAGATCTAGGGATAGAACTAGTCTTTTTGTATTTTCTATAAGAACCTTGTATTTTCATTTTGAGTAGAATTAATGCCAAAGAAAATATGATTTTGTTGAAGCTCCAAGCAAGGGCCACCCCTCTCTCTCTCTCCTCTCTTCTTCTTGCAGCTGGGAAGGCTGTGTTCTGAGGTAGGAAGCCTCATCTATCGGGTGTGGAGTTCGTTGTCGCTGCCGCCGCCGCCGCCGTTGCACCGCCACCACCTCCGTCGGTATTCTGCCAATCGGGTGACAGCAGGCCACTCCCGGAATTTTTCGTCCCATCCACGAGCTCTTCTTGATCTCAAACTTTCAGGGTGAGTTCCAGGGGTCTTCACCACATCCCAAAAAATTTGGTTTGGGCTCTAGTGTCCGATTTCCATTTTTCCATTTTCGTCCATCTTTCCACCCAGATCTGTCAGCTTTCAGTCCAGATTCACAATAGCTATGAGTTTACCATCTTCGGACCTCTTCTTGATTTTTTCTCGAGCCCCCAATTTTATAGAAGGTTCTGTCCAACACCCCCTCCATCCACGAATTTTTGTGGAATTTCTAAAGTGCCTTAACCTATTTTTTAAAAATCTCCTTCAGACCCCACTCAGTTCTGTCTGCCTCTGTCCAGATCCGACCATCCACCAGTATAAAATATCTTTCCCCATACAAACCGCCACCAATCCCTTCATAAAAATTATTGCCGTTTTACTCTCTTTCCCCTCTATAACTTTAATGAAGGGCTTGAGGTTTGAATTAAAGGTCTACCCTGCGGTCAATGCCAACTCTAAGGAAACTTCAATTCTGCCCAGCAAGATATGAAACTGAGAACATGCCGGTTCTAAAATCGCCCATCAGAAGCACGACTCCGATGATTTTTTTTGAGTCCCATAGGGTCGAAGGATTTCCAGTCAGCGTTCCAACGGCGCTAGTTTTGTGCCGATCCGACATCGGTGCTGGTCACAGTGGCGATTCTCGACGAGTCACGCGCCTAAAAATAGAAGTAGCAGATCCGTGGGCAGCAACTCCAAGTCTTGGAGATCGGAGCCAATCGGCCTCCGACCGGCGTTCCCGCCCGACCGCCTTCCAGGGAGGCGCGCCACCAGGGGTCTCCATCCAGCGGGACCCACCCCATCAGACCCAGAGGATAGAGCAGTCCGTGGGCCCCACGAACCCATAGATCGCACCGTCCGGGCAGCACCAAAATGCGGATTCGGCACCGCCGGAGCGACATCAAGATGCTGTCCGTCAACCCAATTCCCGTGACTCCCGGGCCCCACATGTGACCTATTACCTCCCTACGTGGAGTGGGTCAAATTTTTGTACCACGGTAAAACTTTGTTAACCGGGAGTCCGGATTTGGCCGGGTTGTCTTCCCCACACCGGGAGCGTGGAGGTAACGGTCTTAACTCCTTGGCGTTCATTTGCTAGTTTAGTATATGGTCGTATGCCACTGTGAGAGCATAGGATTCTAGCCCGTGAGTCCATGCCACCGTTGTGAGCGAGAGAGTGACACATCCCGTGACTCGATCCGAGCACGAAAGTGAGTCGGACTACCCTTAACTCTGCCGGTTCCTCAAACGTTCACTATCCGCGTTTCCCTTGCTTGGGACGACGAGTGAGCTTGCATTTCTGTTAGCGACGTATAGCCCATTGGAACTCTTAGTGTCGGGCCAAAGTGTCTCTCCTCTTTGCATGTTGCTGGTCGCGTCTCCATCTAGAGTCCGAGATCCGCATCACGTAGAGTCGGTCCTTATGTCCATCCCGCATCAGTTTGGTATCAGAGTGCCAGTTGAGTCTAGGGTAGTCATTAGCCATTGCTTAACAAAAACATAAAAAAAGTGTCATTTAAGTCTAGGAGTCTAAGTCTAAGTCGGTCTAAGTGTCTCATTTACATACCTTTACCCGGTATATCAAAAGGCGTTGCCCAAACGTTAGGTTATGCCTATCGGGAAGGTAGCAGTCTTGTGTGAGTGATCTTCGGATCGATTAACTCCGCCACGTATCGAGTCTTGGTTTAAGTCTAGGGTCCTTAGTGTGCATTATTTATTGCATTCCAACCTTGCATAGTCGGTCTAGTGTCTTGTCCAAGTGTCGGCATGTCTAGCATGTAGTTCCCCCCCAATTTCCCATGGATTCCCCATCACCCAGGCAATATGGCCGTTGGTCCACCCATGGGCTTGGCAACCACCCTCTCCACTTCCGTAGGCCTGAAGCCTCAGAGTTTTATGGCTCCAATGACCCGGGCGACTACCTCAAGTGGGAGGCCGCCATGGACAAATATTTTGAATGTTACACCATGTCCGATGCCATGCAAGTCAGTTTTGCCCAAGAGAGGCTTGTCCACAAAGTCACCTGAAAATGGGAGAGCATTGAGCGCCTGAGAGAGGTTAGGAGGCAAAGGCCCATCGAGTCGTGGCATTAAATGAAGGGCGAGCTTAGGAATGTCTACCTACCCAGCCCGGTCACCTCCAACCGACCCCACCCAATCAAATCCACCCAAGTGGGCCATAATCGGAGGCAAAGTGCCATGCATGTAGAAGAGCCTAGGTCCATGACTAAGCCGAGTTCATATGGGAGAGTCCATCACATCGCTCCTACTCCAAATCCCACCATTACCGAACTCTTCCAAATCATTTCGGATAGAGTGGATAGGTGGTGTGCTTATATCGAGTCCCTGGTTCCCCCTTGCCTACCTCCTAGACAGGATGGAACCAAGCACGAGCCCAAGGAGGTAGCAGCCGGTAGTCCCAACCCGGTGCCATCTATGGTGCCATCCCAAGGTCCTCTCCCCATCATGGTTGATCCTCTTCCCCCACCCACGAGAGCCCCATTGCCTACACCCCCTGTTCGTCAGGAGAATAAGGGTAAGGACCCACTTATCAGGGAGCGTAGTGGGTCATGACAGCAGTGTTATCGCTGCCAGGGGTTCGGCCACTTTGCCGAACAGTGTCCCACTCGGACATCTCTAGCCCTAGGGGACAAAAGGGTTGGAGAAGCTTCACCTACCGATCTTCATTCGGAGTCATCTCAGCCAGAGCTACCAGTGTTTCTAACGGGAAAGCTACTCATAGCCGAGCCACTCTTTAGCTGGCTTAGGACAGGTTTGGTCCCTGCCCCATCTTACTACCCATCCATGGACCCTCCACTACAAGTAGTGCCCGTCAACTCCTTCCATACAACGTTTCGGTCTAGTCACCACATAGATACCTTGGAAGACCTTCTCCAGGGATTAGACGGCCAATGGAAGTTGACGCATATGTTGTCCCCAGGCTTCGACCGACCCACAGGTCATAGCTTCACCCATTCCGCTTTGGGGTCCATTACCTCTGTGTACATCGTGGGCCATATCACCACAGAGGTTCTTTTGTTCTTTCCCCTACCGCCCGAGCCTCACTTTAGTCCATTTGTCCCAAGGAAGGAATCCTATATCCTATACACCGTCCCATCTCCCTTGATGGATGAAGGAGATCAACAACACCTTCTAGACTTCCACACATGGGACCTTGAGATGAGGGAATCCATATCGAGGGGTCACATATTCTTTGATCCCTTCGATCCCTTTCTTAGTGGGACCCTTGGTCCACAATCTCCATTCTACCTCTTTAGGGGAGTCCACCATTATACCCCTTCCCCACGGGCCGGGCCATCGACACCCACCGAGTCCATTCACGGGCGAGAGACACCCAACCCTCCTGGCCCACCCAAACCTCCCAAATCCAAAGGACCGTCTTATGATTGTACCTCGGTCACACCTAGGGTATGCATGGCACACATTCGGATGTCCTGGACCACCTTGCATATGATTAGGTCAGACTAACCGTAGGGTTGTTTAGGGTCATGTGTGCATCCGTGTGTTTTTCTTTTTGCTAAGCATGTTAGGAGTCTGCATGATGATGTCCATCTTCACATTGAGGCCAGCAATGCACGGTATAAGGAGCTAGCCGATGCCCATAGACACCATCGTGAGTTCCAAGAGAGTGAATATGTCATGATCAGGGTAAGACCTGAACGGTTTCCCTCTAGAACCATAATGAAATTGCAAGCTCGCGGAGCCGGTCCATTTAGAGTGCTGAAACGCGTTGGATCCAATGCATATGTTGTGGACCTGCCCGAGGAATATGGTATAAGCTCAACTTTCAATGTGTCGGATCTAGTTGCATATAGGGACCCAGCGGTGATCCCTAGTGAGCCTTTCGAGCCATCTCCTCCCATTGAGAGTGATCCCACACCTGAGTGTCCACCACCAGCCCGAGAATTATTGGTGTTTTCCTATCTCTCCCCTCTATAACTTTCATGAAGGGCTCGAGGTCTGAATCAAAGGTCTACCCTACGGTCAACGCCAACTCTTACGAAACTTTAGTTCTGCCTAGCCAGATCTGAAACTGAGAACATGCCGGTTCTAAAATCGCCCATCAGAAGCACGACTCCGGTGAATTTTTTTGAGTCCCATAGGGTCGAAGGATTTCCAGTCAGTGTTCCAACAGCGCTGGTTTCGTGCCGATCCGACATCGGTACTGGTCACAGCGGCGATTCTCGCCGAGTCATGCGCCTAAAAATAGAAGTAGCAGATCCGTGGGCAGCAACTCCAAGTCTTGGAGATCGGAGCCGATCGGCCTCCGACCGGCGTTCCCGCCCGACTGCCTTCCAGGGAGGCGCGCCACCAGGGGTCTCCATCACAGCGGGACCCACCCCATCAGACCCGGAGGATAGAGCGGTCTGTAGGCCACAAGAACCTGTAGATCACGTCGTCCAGGCAGCACCAAAACGCAGATTCGGCACTGCCGGAGCGACATCAAGATGCTATCCGTCAACCCAATTCCCGTGACTCCCGGGCCCCACATGTGACCTATTATCTCCCTGCATGGAGTGGGTCAAATTTCTGTACCACGGTAAAACTTTGTTAACCGGGAGTCCGGATTTGGCCTGGTTGTCTTCCCTACGCCGGGAGCGTGGAGGTAATAGTCTTAACTCCTTGGCGTTCATTTGTTAGTTTAGTATATGGTCGTATGCCTCTGTGAGAGCGTAGGATTCTAGCCCGTGAGTCCTTGTCACCGCTGTGAGCGAGAGAGTGACCCGTCCCATGACTCGATCTGAGCACGGAAGTGAGTCGGACTACCCTTAACTCTGTCGGTTCCTCAACCATGCAAGATCCGTGTTTCCCTCGCTTGGGACGACGAGTGAGCTTGCATTTCTGTTAGAGACGTATAGCCCATTGGAACTCTTAGTGTCGGGCCAAAGTGTCTCTCCTCTTTGCATGTTGCTGGTCGCGTCTCCATCTAGAGTCTGAGGTCCGCATCACGTAGAGTCGGTCCCTATGTCCGTCCCACATCAACAGGGGAACAATGAGGTAGCCATTCCACACATAACTTTCCACGACCTGGGAGCCGAAGGTGAGAGCCATCCTCTGAGATCGAAGGGCCTGCATTTACGAAGTTGAATAATTAGTATTACAAGAAAGGGGCCACAAGGCCCTTAATCCCGGCAAAGAGATGAAGGGTGGATTGGTCCCACCGGGCGTGCCAGACTTGTAGACGCACTTCCTATTTTGACTGGTGATTGTTATTTGTTTATTAAGTGCGTGGGCGTGCCAGTCACCTAAGTGACAATTTGTTTGGGGCTCTAAAGAGCTGTAGGTGCACTTGATCTGACTTCGTTAGACGATTGTGTAATTTTGGTCGGGACTAATACCCGCCGTGCCATAAAGGTCACGACATTATTTACATCCCTCATACGAGGGAACACCCTTAATTAATTGCCGGAACTAAGGGCCCTACGGCCTAAAAGAGCTAATACTAATTGCAAGAGGATAGAGAAGAATAAACCACACTAAGAGCCCGCAGAACACGACCAGGGTGTACCGGGAAGGCCTGGATGGGGTCTTTCTCTTCTTCTCCTTAAGTCTTTTCCTCCCTTTCCCTCTTTAGTTTTATGCAGTGCATATGAGCCTTCTCCCGCCTTTCTTTTAGTCTTTTCCCATCTTTTCTTATTTGTATGACCGATGTCCAAGTTCATGTGGTTAACGCCCTGTCCAGTTCTCTTCATGTTGTCCATGATTCTCTGGCTTTGGTTGGAGCACTTTATCATTATTCAGCCCATTTGTTTGTTGCTTCCTTTTATCTTTTAACATGTTATTGTTTCTGACAAAAATTCGGCAGCATCTCCACTTGACCCAAGTGGAAAAGGGAGTAAAGGAGAACACGCCCACAAGGAGTGGCGGAACCCGACAATTCGAGACGTGTGCCAGGGGCAACAACACCTTTAAGAAACTTCAGAAAACCCAGAGAAATCAACGAGCGTGGGACACTAGGCTAAGACAGGCTGAGACTGCACCGGGTGGAGATGGCCCAAGAGTGCGCCAGGCAAGAAAGGGGCTATGGCTATGCCGGGCTGGGAGGGCCAAGGGGGAGAGGTGTGCCGGACTAGAGGGACCAAGGCTGTACCGGCTAGGGGCGGCTGAAGGCTGTGCCGGGCTAGAGGGTGCACCGGACTAGGGTTGGCTGGGGTGTGCCGGCTTGGAAGGGCCTAGGGTGTGCCGGGTTGGCTGAACCGAGGGTGTGTCGGGCAGAGGAGGTTAGGGGCTACACCGGTCGACGGACGAAGGGCTGTGCCAGGCTGGAACTAGGTAGAGACTATGCCGAGTAGAGGGGTTAGGAGTGTACTGGGCAGGGAGGCCTAAGTGGGAGTGCACTGGGTTAGAGTAGGATAGAGTGCACCAATGGAGGAGGAAAAGGGGCAAACACATCGAACTGGGCTTGGCCTAGGTTCATGCTGGCGGGGGAGAGGCCCAAGAATGCTAAGGAGAGGGCAATGAGCTCAAACTATTCGGTAGAGAGAGACACAACACCTAAGGGGAACTCTATACTGATGCACTATCCATCGAGCTAGATAGCCCGGCGCCTGGGGAGAGGATGGTTAACATAGCAAGCTATAGAATAAGAGGGAAGGAGAATGCAAGCCACCGAAAAGAAACCAACAAACCATGCAATAGAGGTGACAGGAACAACTAGAAGCCAACGGGAAGGTGAATTTTCCATTATTAAAGAACACAATGTGGTACAATGGAACGAGGGGGGAGAAAGAACAACGGGGTAAGCGAGGAAAACAAGAGGAGAAGAATGGGATCGAAGAGGGGCCACCGCTCCCTCTCTCCCCCATTCCCTCTTTCTACATGCAAACTCCATGCATCTCCTTCCCTTCCTCGCCTCACTGCTTACTCTCTCTTTCTCTCTGGCTTCTTCTTCCTCTCTGGAGCCCTTCGAGAGTCTCTAACATGGGTAGTCAAAGCTCCTCTCCCTCTTCTCTTCTCTGTCTACGTCTGTGTATCCTTCTGTCTCTCTGTGTCCCTGTTCTTCGTCGGAGCGAGGGGTTCTTATACCCCTGGTCAGGCTGATGATTGTCGAGGACAAGAGTAGGTGGGGCGACGACACCCCAGCATGGTCCAGGTATGGGCCTGCCATGCTTTCGCTGCACGCCGAGGGACGGGCATTGACCGATGGGGATGCTGCCCATGGTGTCGCTGGAGGCTGAGAAAGGCGTGCCGCTGCAGGCCTCAAATGGCATGCCACTGAAGGCTTAAAATGGCGTGTCGTTGGGTGGGCACCCAGGGTGTGTCGGGCAGGGGCTTTAAGGGTGTGCCGCTGAGAGGGCTTGCAAGCATGTCGCTGAAAGGGCACCCAGGGGGTGTGCCGCTGGGAGGCGCCAACGGGGGTTCCGTTGAAGGCACTTGAGGGAGTGTGCCATCGAAGGCACTTGAGGGAGTGTGCCGCTGAAGGCCTTACAAGGGTGTGCCGGGCAGGGGCGCAACGGGGCGTGCCGCTGGGGCTGTAAGAGTGTGCCGGTAGGGGCACCAGGAGGGTGTGCCGTTGAGGGCAGCCCTGGGATGTGCCGCTGGGAGGCACCAAGAGTGTGCCGGGCAAGAGCTCAGCAGTAGTGTACCGCTGGGGGCAGGTTTGAGCCCTTTATAAGCACAGGCTGCAGTCTGTTTTATTTTCTTCAGGGACTCAAGGGTTGTGAGCATCTTGGGGTTGATTCTTCTTTGCTGTCGTGCTTCTGAAGATGACTTTACGGTAGTGCACATATTCGGGGAGTCTGGGTGACCCATCTCTCCAGGGATTTCTTCGCTCGATGTCATTGTTGATGTGAGACCGAGCAGGGCATATGGACGTGCAATTTTACACGTCCACACCGGCTCAAGACCAAGGAGGCTGGTAGGCCACGCCAAAGAAGAACAGGAGAAGAGGACAAGCTCCCAGGCCCACTCTGGGAGTTCCCATAAGGGGTGTTACACCCCGACCAGCACCGTCACCGATAGCGCCTGTCTGTCATGACACGCCCCCCCGGCTAGTTATGAGGCGGCCTACTTACAACAAGAAAAAGCATATCCCGATGCGGGTGCATAAAGAAATACAGTCGAAAGACTCTAGGCCATTATTGGTGAGCTCGAAGATTATGAATAGCCTGAGCCGACCTGTGGAGCTGAAGGAGCATATCCCTTGGGAGGAGTTTGAGTCCCTTAGACTTGTTCCAGAATCAGAAGCCGGGACGAAAGAAGAATCCCTATTATGGGGAGAACCCCCTAAAGGGCAATCACCAGCCATCGGGGAAAAGAAGAAGAAGAAGAAGAAGAGAAGGCCCTGAAACAAGAAGAAGAATGAGGTCGTCATGGCATGCAACACCCTCTCGGCATTATTTGACACCGCCCTCTCCCTATATGGAGAAGAAGAAGAAGCAGCTCTCAAAACCAACAAAGGTGAATCAAGTTGAGGCATCTACTTCCCAACATGCTACTAGGTCGAGAAGGAAGTGGGGACCCCCTCCTCAAGCCTGCCACAACATCCTACTCAGGGGAGAACAACTGTACCATACCCCGAGCCTAGGGTTCAAGGCATGGAGATTAAGAAATTTGATTTAATATGTATTCAGAAAGTTGATTGACTGCATTAGCAATTGCGTGAATCTCCTATGTGATTGCATAATCTCCCATGTGCTACACATGTGCATTCCGATTATCATGATCCTTATGCACTCTTCTTATACCTATCCTCTCTTAAATAAGTACGGGAGAGCTGTGTTGCATGTATATATAAGTATGTGTTTGATTGTACATCTCATATGGCATCACTTGCATATGTTGCATTTCATGCATTTTCAACCAAAATTTAAAAATCTGACAAATCAATAAAATTCCAAAATTTTGGACTTCAATCTCTTCACACTTGCTATATGGGATATTTGACTACAATTGATATTCATAGTGTCATCATGTATGCTTAGTTGCACTGCATATATTCACAGTGTCATCATATGCTTGCATTGAGTTTTTATGCATTTCCTGAAACTATAAAAATTAGAAAATTTGAAAATCAAAGGAAAATCTTTTTGATATGCCCTCCTGCTCTTGCTTGTTGAGAAAATCTGACATGGGTTCTAGATCTTGAATGCTATCATGCTGAACACCTCATCTTGTGACCATCTTCCTCCACTGGTTCATATCCTTGAGGCCAATCATTACCTTCAATTGGTATCAATACATGCTTAACTGTATTTGCTTTGGATGGTATCACATTGATATGTGAGACTAATCACCAATTTGTTTCCTCTGATTGGCATCATATTGATTTGTTCGTCCATGATTTGCCATTGCTTTTTCTGATTTGATAAGATGGGCTATTGCTGTTTCGAAGGGAGATAAGCTTGTTCTTGCTTCATTGGTTTCTTCCAGCTTGTTGATAATGTCAAAGGAAGAGAATGATTTGTATTATCCCATTATTTTTAATAATGTCAAAGGGGGAGAAAAATTGTGTGTGACAGGGGGAGAAGAATATTTGTGCCAGTTTGTTGTATCATCATTAAGTTTGTCATCATCAATAAGTTTATCATCATCAAAAAGGGGGAGATTGTTGAGTTATGGTTTTGATGATTGTTGGCGTTATGGTTTTGATGATAATTAAACTTAATGTGTGATTGAGTGATGATAACTAAACTTATGGTTGATTGCACATGTTCTTGATAACTGTGTACATTCATGTTTAAATATGATTGAGATGACAAATGGAAATGGTACATAGTCTTGATTCTTGCTTGATTGAATTGGTTTTACAAGAGGCAAGAGGTTTCATAACCTCTTTAATGTGAATAAGTATGGTATTAACCCTGACTATCTTGCTTGTAGGATCCAACTCATGGCAGTCACCTGGTGAACCAAACGTGTGGATAAGCACCTTGCTCCTCTACAATCCAAAACATGTGGTATATGTCATGTACTATCAAGAACCATTGGTAAGGCTCTTACCCTGTTATACACTCCTTGTTATTGATTGTTCCATGAGGTTTCAAGCCCTTGCAAAACTCGCCATCATGCGCCCTCGCATGCGGATCGACCTGTGCGGGGGTCAAGGGTGCAGCGCCCCTTGCGGGGCTTTTAGGGGGCGGAGCCCCCGGAACAAAATTTTGATTATAGGGGTGATATTCCTTTTATCCATTAACTTCAAGAGTGAGCATTGAACTTGTTTAAGAAGATTTCATGTAATGAGAAATGCTTAAATGGTCTAATGCATAAACCAAGTTGAATCCAATCCCAAAATGCATGGAGTTGATATGGACATGAAGCCCTTGACTTATGGACATGTTTCATTAGTCTAACAACTTGTTTTTGCAGGATAATCACTGTTCCGTCGGACGGAGAGCAAGGGCCGGTCAACAAGAATTAACAGAAGATCGAAATCTGGAAAATCCCAGATTTCGGTCGACCGCCAGCCTTGGGGCGGTCGACCGATTTCCCCCAAACCCAAATCTTCAAACCTGCAAAATTCCGATCGACCGCGCCATGCTACAGGTCAATCGCCAGCCCCGATGCAGCCTTGTTTGACTTTGTGTTTCAAGCTCGTGGAGAGGTCTTTCCACCCATTTGTTTAATTCCAATGATCCCAATTACACCATGATTTGTGGATCTACTTTGGGGCTTGTCCATGGACCAATCAAGGGTTATAAAACATCTCATTGAAGCCTAAAACCCTAAGCATCCAAGAGATCCAAGGGGAGGCTATCCAAGGAGGAAGGAGAGGGTACTGTAGCTCCGTGAATAGTACTTCATGCAGCAAGATCTTCAACTATCTACAAGCCATTCAAGGTACTTCTGAAGCCAACAAGCATCTATGAAGTGAAGAAGCAAGCAACCAACAAAGAAAGATCAAGGGGGAGGCTATCAAGAAGCAAGCAAGGGTTTCAAAAAGAGATCAAAGGAAGGTTGTCCAAGTGAAGAAGGAAGAGTACTGTAGCTGTGAACAGTACCCCGTGCAGAAAACACTACATCAACTCCAAGGCCATTCAAGCTTAATCTGAAGCAATTCAAGCGAAGAAGGAATCAATGCAAAGATCTGCAACATATCTTCAGGGGGAGCCAAATCATGAGCTTTCTAAATTGTGGTTTATTCATATTGGTGTCTTGTGCTTTAAAGTTTGAGATTCGTGTTCCATATAAACTGCAAACATTCATGTGTGTGTGGATCGCTTTGGATCTGTAGTCATGTATGGTCGTGTGTTCCATTCGTATGTGTGTAGATCTTCTTAGATCTGCGTGTGTGTGTGGTTTTTATCCAGGTCTTAGTGTTTGTGTGTGGAGAGTGTTGCATCTGTCGCAGCAAGTGTGTGTGTTGTTGATCCGGTTGTTGGATCGTGTTGGAGACTTTGTCTCTGTGTGTGTGTGTGTGTGTGTGTGTGTGTGTGTGTGTGTGTGTATTGGGGCGCGTCCCCATGTGTGTGGGCAGGGGTCATCCTGCGTATGTGTTTGGAGCATCACCTCCGTTTGAGGATTTATCCCCGAGTGAAGCCTCACCGTGTTTGGTGAGGGGTGGATGTAGGATTGCCGTCATTGCATCCGAACCACCTTAAAAATTGTTGTGCAGTGTGGTTTGAATTGTGTGGTTTGATCCATTTCCTCTACCTCCATTCTATATGAGTGTTAGTGTAAATTGTTGTTCTGGATTTATCTACGTATTTCTTGCTTAATCCATATCATCATCATTTAAGTTTGGTAAATCTAATTTGTGTACAAATAGATTTGAATCTCTTTACTAGCATTCTATCACATATTTCAAAAAGGCTAAAAGTTTTCTTAAATCTTGTAATCACCCAATTCAACCCCCCTCTTGGGTGTCATTGATCGCTGGACTTCATCCTGTCTGGGTCATTGACTAAACAAACTCTTCTCTCCGTCCCTCCGTGTGACGAATACCACTTTGATTCGGACCTGCCGTCCGGGTCATTGACTAAACAAACTCTTCTCTCCATCCCTTCGGGTGATGAATACCCCTTTGATTTGGACCTCCAGTCCGGGTCATTGACTAAACACACTCTTCTCTCCGTCCCTCCGGGTGACGAATACCCCTTTGATTCAGACCTCCCGTCCGGGTCATTGACTAAACAAACTCTTCTCTCTGTCCTTCGGGCGACGAGCAATCCCTTTCGACCAAGACCTTCTACCTAGGTCATCGCGCAGTTCATATATCATGGTGAGGCCGGTCGGTAGCCCGCTCGGTTGGCATGGTGGAGTGGTTCCCCTGTCCTTCCCCTAGAAGGGTGAGCACTCTCTCGTGTACTTACGCGGGCCCCTACCCGGCTCCCCTCGGATGGAATTCCAGGAAGACTTACATCTCGCCAGTGCCCTCCAGCGCTGCACAAAAAAAGGGGGGGGAGAAAGGAAAGATTTTGGGCTACCACGCATACAGAAGAGGCATGTGGATGAATAGTATTTTATTTCTAAAAAGAAGAGCTACATATGCTTCGGGGCATACCCCTGTGTTACACGTCAAAAAAAGAAGAAGAAAAGAAAAGGAGAATCGACAGTCAATCTATTCCCCGAAAGATCTCTTCGTGAGGGAGGATCCCGACACAAGGGAAGTTCACCATCTCGCACAGCCGATTCTCCCGTCCTTCAAGGCGCTCCAGTTCGGTCGTTACAGAGGCCACTTCGACCTCGGCGACGGCCAGTTCTTCGCTCTCGGCGACCATGGTGGCCTCAGCCTCGGCAAGATCGGACTCCGCCGTAGCAATCAAGCCTTTAAGCTCCTCGATCTTGTTTTTCAAGGTACGGACGCTATCGTGGCACTCGTACATCGCCCGTTGGTGTCGCTCCCTATTGTCCTTCGTTACCCCCCAGAGCCTACAAGTACTCGTCTTTCTGGGCGCTAATGGCTGTGAACTCGGTGGGGGCTTGTGTTTCGAAGAACTCGTGCCGGTTTACATATTTCAACAATAACAGTACCCGCCGTGACCATTCCTCCAGCGGGCAACCCATCATCTGTAGGGCCCGGTCAGTTGCATGACCACAGTATGCACCCCTCGGTACGAGAGAGAGGGGTCAGCAAACATCATGGCATGCAATGTCAATAGGGTCTGGCGCACCGGCAAGTCTGAAGCAGCATGGCCCACTGAGGGTACAGCCGGAGGGTTGAACACGACCTTGCTGTCCACGGTTGCCCACAACTCGGTGTCCACCATGGCCGACGAAGATGGGAGGGTTGAAGCTAGGGCACTGGATCCTTCGGCCTCAAAAGGCAGGTCTTGGCCAACCACCTGTTGGTTATAATGTGTTCCTTCTTTGCAAGATGAGTATGATGAAAATAGTAATGAGAAATATGAACCAAATAGTGAAATCACTCAACCTATGAACATGTGCAACATGAACCTAGGAAACCAACGCAAACTCTAGCATGGACTTGCTATCTCTATCAGAAATAGATGAAGAAAAATAAAGAAAAACACACGCCGGGGCGTGGAGCAAGGAAATAAAAGAAAACACACCGTATAGGTTGAACAAGCAAAATAAAGAGAATATATGGGGAAAGAGAGAGCTACTGCCCAAACTAAAGAAAGATGTGATCGCCACTAAGGTAATAAACAAGCCAAAGACCTGAAAAGTACCTTAGAATAGGAGGATGATGCACCCGCCCACGGGAGAGAGAAAACAACCAGGAAACTACAGCTCTGCAATATGTGATGGTCGGATGATGATGCGCCACAGCCTTGTGACGGCCTCACGATAAACCGCTACGTGAATACAACGCGCCTGCTATAGACCGTCAGAGATCTGCAGCAAAGGAACTTGGGAATCTTTGATCTCCAAGCTTTCTAGCCGGCCAGAAAGCTTAGGCCTCGTACTGTGGACTCTGTAAACCTGCAAAAGAATATAGAACACAAAAGAAGCAACCCAGATTAGCCCTTGAGCAAGAATATTATCTATAAGCCAAAAGAACTTAAGAACATGCAAAAGGAAGAAGAAATACCAAGGATGTTGTTTTTTTTAACCCCTCTAGGGCGTTTAAAAAGATGGGAGGGATGTTTAGATGAATGCAGAAGATGCAAGAACGTGGTAGAGAAAGAAGGAAGATGCTATGATGCTTGGAGGAGGGAAAGTAGACTAAAGAAGACAATTGACTGAACTAAACCCTTGGAAACAATACTCCCTGGAATTTTGGAAGAAGATGGACGTGGGAAGCAACTCTCCTTGGTTGGTTCTAGCTCCAGGATGCGACAACACTTGGACGCGAACTCCAGAAACCTCCTCCTCAAGCCATGAAGTCAAGGGTTCTATTTATAGACCCTCAAACTCTCAAGTCAAGTACAGGATAATCCAGCTAGAAAGTAGGACATTTCTTAGCAAACTCTTGAAGATAATACTCCCAAGAGTCCATAGAAATAAACAAAAGGTTCTGAGGATCAGATTTGAAGGAGAAATCATCAGATCAAACTCTTAATTCGGCCACGGAGTAGTAGAGGAAGAGCAGTTCTGCTAGAACTCTCTGTTTGATGTAACGGCTGCACGATAGACCGCCACAAGGAATGTAACGCCCCAAGGATGGACCGTCACACAACCTTATCCACCAAAAGATAAGGCCAACGGGCAAAGTTTTCGAACATAGGACTCTACAGGCATGTAACGGCCAAGGAGTAACACGTCACAAACAAGGTAACTGTCGCACGATAAACCATCATACTCAACGGATAGGCTAATGGATAAGCTTTGAGGGAAGCCTTAGGTTTAAGGACTCTGCAAGGATGTAACGGACCAAGGTAAATGCGTTAGAGATCTGTAACGCGCCAGGAATGGGCCGTTATAGACAAGGGAGTGAAACTAAAATGAAGGTTTGCAAAGCTTCGTCCAGCAGAAAGGGATGAGGAACCAGACCCATCCAAGGAGATATGACCCATGAAATAAACCTCAAATCGACCAAGATAACCCAATAAGAGTGAACAACTCGGAGCATCATATAAAATGAACAAGGGAATGACCCAACTTATTGGTCATAAAATGGGTGCCAACAGATGCCCCTCCTTAACGTCCTCTTTGCAGGGGAGCGAGTGGAGGTGAAGCGAAAGCGAAATAGATAATGGAGATGAAGCGGAGCGAATTGAAAAGTGGGCGTTAAGGTAAACGACACCCGTTCTCAACCAACGAGTGATAGGAATCTTCCGAAAAACTTCGAACTGATCACAAGGAAACAGCCAACCAAATGACGCATTTCTAGAGGAACTAACAACTAAGGAAAGGAAAACACGGCCAACGGCCAAAGCAACGGAAAGGAAAAGAGACGATTAACTAAACTCCAGATAGGAATCTTCAGCTAACCGGATCAAGTGAATAGACCAAAGGAAACCTTCCATTTCAGAGTGAAATAATTCTCCTTATTCGAGATCATGAACACAAAGTTGTCCACCATTATTGAGACACTCTAGACAGATGAGGGCACGTGAATGCTCAAAGATGCATATGATGCATGCTGGGCTAAAATAAAGAAATCATCAAAACGAATGCAAAGAAAGGATAAAATAACAAGATACTCGAGAATAGTATTGCTAGACCAGAGAAACCAGGGTCAGGACACTATCTGCAACCACGGCGTGCAAGACAGAACCATCGTCCCCAAGCTCTTCCAACCTAACGGCCTATCCAATGATTAAACATGTGCACTTAGATCATCATCATTTTTATTTAAGGGGAACAGCAGATCCTAGAACACATGAATCACCAGTCGGTTCTTGAGATAATATATCATAGATAACATATAGTAATGCACTAAAGGACATAGGGATCGAGATATTGTACCTGACTTACCTGCGCAGGCGAACGGCATGATGGCTTAATGATTTCATCCATAGAAAGAGGTTAACCAACAATAATTATAAGCATGAAATAAGGCATAACCATTCATGACATTGAATTTTATTGATAAGATAAAGCATGAAAACATAGAAAGCATGAAGATCTTTGATGCATAAAATTTTGAAAAATAGGGCATTATCATTCATCAAATGAGCTTAAAGCCTCTGGCGGTCTATTGAAGGTGCGTTAGACCATTGTAACGGTCTGAATCAGATGCATCACACAGCGTCGGTTCACATTTTTTCAAAAATAAATGACTTATCCACCTGACGGTCCAAGCATAACACGTCAGATACTATAACGGTCTTACGATAGGCCGTTACAATTTCTGATCGTTCAAAAAAACAAAACTGATTGGTCTCTCCCTCCCTCATTCGTTCAAACACCTCCAAACGCAAAACACACAACCGAGCCAAAAACCCCACCAAGGAAAAACCCACCGGTGACCATGTCCGGCGACGAGCTCCCCCGGCCACCCATGGCAAGGGAGAACAGGAAGAAAAAGAAGGCGATTAAGAAATTTAGGGCAAGGGTGGACCAAGAGTAAGTCCCACCGATGGCGACTGAGCAAACGACGGCGACGGCGGACCAAACAATGGAGGATGATCCTCCCACGGCTAGGGAAGGAGGAGAAGAGGCCATGGAGGAGGCCGTTGGCGATGAAGAAGGAGCCCCAGCGGCGATAGAGAAGAGGAAACGAGGCCGGGACCGTGAGGTAGGTTCCCACCCCCAAAACCCAAATTTTATTTTTTTGTGTGTATATGTATGATTGAGGGGAGGAAAATGGGTCTGGGGACCCATTGGGGAAGTTTGTAGGCCATTGTGGCCATTTCCATGCGCTGGGGGAACAAAGGGAATAATGCCCACTCGCTGGGAGCGTAATGGTCCTTGCAGTGACAGTTACGACACCTGACGCGCCACCCTTGGTGCGTCAGAGAACTCTGACGCGCCAAGGCAAGACCATCAGAGGAACCAGAGCCAGAATTGACTTTTTGGTTTTTGCTTATTCAAATTTTTTGTGTTTTTTATTCATATAAAATGCAATGACTATAAGCTAATGAGATGACTAACTTATGTTCTACATGTGTACAGGGGGAAAAAAGAACCAGGATCTCATGGCTTCAGATTAGGGCGGTGTACTAGGCGCTGCCTGATTATCAAAGAGAAAGACTAGCTTCTATGGGCTTCGGGGAAGTCCTCAGCATAGAGGTCACACGAATGGACACACCATTGCTATATGCTTTGTATGAGAGATAGGATCCGATTAGCCGAGCATTCATCTTCCCATGGGGTCACATGATCCCAACATTGGAGGACATAGTGAGGATCACAAGCTTGAGAGTCCATGGAGCAGCGGTGACCGGCTGGACATACGGAGATTACCGAGAGCTAGCCCAGGAGCTGCTGGGGCCAGATTTAGTAAGGCTGGGGCGCCCATCATCCCGGTTGTCACAATCGAGACTCCAGGAGAGCATGGGTCTACGAGGAGCAACTATCGCAGTAGGGGAGCTTCCAGAGCAACATCTAGACAGAGTGATAGAGCAGGTCCGCCCGAGAGTAGCAGCGGAGGCGGGACCAGAGGGAGATCGAGTCTTGAGATGGTTCCTGATTCTGCTATTCGGGAAGATGCTATTCCGGACCCGAGCAGATGTGTTCAGCTACAGGCTTCTGCCATTGCTGGAGGACCTTGGTAGAGTGGGCAGATACGCATGGGGAGTAGCAGTACTCGCCTTCCTATTCGAGTCACTGAGCACGACCGACCGACAGACAATGCTGGGCAGCTTCTCGCCTTTCTTACAAGTAAATTCTAAACTCTAAATGCCTCTATATGCTTATAATTATGAATGCTATTTACTGACACTTGACCTCTAAAATGTAGATCTGGAGCTTCCTCTACCTCCCGGGGATTGGGCAAGGTACGCAGATGTATCCTGGGCGGATCCCTATTGCGAGGTGATGGATGGTTGCGAGGGACACAGGATCGATCAGCAGACTGACCCGAGCCATCCAGGATGACCTGGACTCATTCCCATACATATCGGTAAACTCCTGAACTTAAACTATCCTATATGCTTCTAAATGTTTTTAACTATTGCTAAATGCTCTTAAATGCTGCTAAATACTTCCTAAATGCTTCTAAATGCTGCTAAATGCTGACATAGACTCAATTGCCCTTTTCAGGTGCGCTGGACACCATACCGGGATGAGGGCCACGAGGGACAGTCATGGGTCAAGGCTTCCCTGGCATACAATGGGCGCGACATCTGGCTACATTGCATCAACGTCATCGAGCCCCTGCACTACCGCCTGATCTTGAGGACACAGGGACTTCATCAGCCAGAGGTGACATTCCCCCGCAGGACCGACGAGTGCCCAAGAAAATCTTCAAAGGGCATCAGTGGGGATGTCGATTGGTGCACCCGGAAGGCAACATATGTGCATGAATGGAATAAGAGAGGCCGAGCAGTGAAAGATCGAGCAGACAGCGAGGAGGCCTACCTCAAGGCCTACTCTCAGCGGTACGGCGACCAGGTGTTCCGAGGCACCCGACGACCGGTATGAACCTCTAAACTCAAAACTCTCTGTCTATTTAATTTCTATATGCACTGACATAGTTTTTAAATGCAACTAGACCCACAGGGACGCATTGCCGAGCTCGAGGGACTCTTCCATGCTACTATCCAGCAGCGAGACGAGTACCGGACAGCCTTGGAGCTCTTGGTGAGTTTTCTAAACCTTAGACTTATATGCTTATGCTTATGATGCAAATGGACTGACTTTGAACTCTAAAATGCAGCGGGCCAAGGGAGCTCAGAGAGCAGGACCTGATGCTCCGTCCTCGTCTTCACAGCCTGCCGGGGGCAGAGCTGAGCGAGATGCAGATTTCGCTCGGGCGGTAGCTCGGGCCGAGGATGCCGAGGCTGCCCTTGCAGAGCGGGTAAGTGAAACCAAACGAGTTCCCTTAGACTTAAATACTTTTGACTATGCAAAATGCATATTTGACTAACTATGATGAAATGCAAAATGCAGGCGAGAGAGCTGACCACAACTTTAGCCGAGGCAGAGCGAGGACGGTCGGAAGCAGAGAGACTCCGGACGGAGTTGGCTCAGGCACGGGCCGAGGTGGAGAGACTTCGCACTGGGACAGCGGACCTGAAGCGTTACGAGGCCAGGGAGACACGGCGTCAGATCTTCGAGTTGAAGATCGAGCTACAGACGATGGAGCGGACGGTGTGGATGATAGGCCGTGGACCAGAGCGGAGTGCCTCTCAAAGTGGAGCATGGAGCGTCACCCCGAGTGGATCAGTTGCAGACTTTCTTGCCAGTTCCTCTGGCCAGCGGAGGAATGAGGAGGCGGAGTAGAGACAACAGCGAGAGGAGGGGAGCGTCTCCATGGCCCCACCAGCAAAGAGACCTGAGGGTGATGGTGACAGTGACGGCCCGGGAGACAAACTGGCCGAGTGATTTTGTACTTTTTTTTTCTTCTTCGACAACCACACTTGTATATGACTATGTGAATGAATGAAATGGAATGAAACGAAAAAAAATCTTTTTTTGTTGTGTTTTGTTTTTAGCATGTGAATGTGTGAATGAAATGTATGAATGTGTGGGTGAATGCATGAATGTGCAGATGAATAGGTTGAGCAGGGACAAAGTGTTAAGACCGGCAGGTCAGACCAAAGAGGAATGGAAAGAAGGAACAAAACCTACAATAGAGAATGTAACGGTCTAAAGATGGAGCGTCAGGGTTAGGTAACGGTCCAAGACTAAACCGTCAGGAATGACAGAGAAGGGAGATTAAAAACCTGTAGCAGAGAATGTGACGGTCCATTCTTGGAGCGTCAGAGGACTGTGGCGGTCCTACGATGAACCGTCAGAAATGACAGAGCGAAGGGGGACTAAGAACCTATAGCAGAGAATGTAACGGTCTAACGCTGGAGCGTCAGAATGTTGTGGCGGTCCTACAATGAACCGTCAGAGTAAAACTATGTATTCCGAGACGGATTCAGCCGTGAGAGCCCGAACTTGAAGCAAAGAGACCTTAATCCATACTAGAACCCTCCTAGGTTTAGGATAAGGCTTTCTAATCCAAGTCTTATCATTCTAGCACCAAAATCAAGCCCTTATAAATAGGAAACAAGCCCAAAAAATGTAGTTTTCATCAATTCTCTACTTCAAAGGTTGGAACTTCATCAAAAGGCAAGGAACACCATGAAGAGGAGCTTTGGAGTGATGGGCATGGAGGAGAGGGTCTACACCGGGCCCAAAGCAGCCAAGAAGGAGCATGGGGAGCTGCAAAGATTGACCTCCATCCCTAAACATCTAAGTTCAAGTGAACAAAGAGAGGTAAGTTCCAAAATAGAGTTCAAAAGTTCATCAATTTCTGCACTTTCCATGCTTCTCATGATCTTTCTCTTTCTTCCTCCTCTTTTCCTTTTCTCTCTAGCCTTTTCCTGGCCCAAGGTGTTATTCCAATCTAAAGTGGGTGGCTCCCATGATCAAAGAACTTCCATTAGAGGTCTTATCAATCCTTAGGGCATGACATCTCCAACCTTTATTAGTTTTGGCCAAGAATTTCCAGAAATTATCCTTAGATTGAGCAAGCATTTCTTCCCTCATAGAGTTATGGCATCCACAAACACACACCTTCATCTTCCCTTCCTTTGAGGGTATAGTCCTATTAGAGGAGGTAGAGACTTACCTATCCCTTGCTAAGACTAAAGTGGGGGATGAAGACCTAGTGTGCCACACGGTCGAGCCTATTGACCCATCCTTGATTCTAAGTGATTTCATACATAACCCGAAGGATGTGAGGACCATGATCAGCCCATGTCATATTCACTTGATACCTATGGCTCAATGGATAGTCTCTCATTGTAAGAACAAGTGGGAGCGATATTGATGCGGGACGAGCACGCACCTAGGAGTGTCGACCGCGGCTTTTTGAGCGAACCTGTGAGTATATCCTTATGGCACTACACTCCACGCAGGGAGGGGATCACGGGGATGGGAATGATTAACACAAAACTACCCTCACGCAGGAGGGGGAAGCACGGGGGAGGGAGTACTCAGGCAATTTCCACACGCTGCCCTACTGGACAGAACTGCGAAGCTCTGAAAGGTACGCCACACACGGGACTCCGAATGTGACACCGATGGCACCAAAACGTTTCTGGAGAAGTCCATAGGCACTCTTGAAAGTTTGGCATTGTTATGAGGTCGCTGGAGGGCGTGGCTGGCCAAAGAAGAGGTCCTGCACAAATCTGTCCTGCTGGACAGATCTGCGCAGTCGTGGTACAATCACCGGTACACTCGCTGTAGAATGCAAAACGAGGCGGGACCAACTCGGGGGGATAGTAGACAGGGAGGTCTACGTACCCTCAAGAGATGGCGGCCATTGGAACACCGAGCTGGGCGTGGTCGTAGAAGTGGCAGGCCTCTGATTCCTGGGTGATCAGCCGGACAGAGGTGTGATGGCCATGGTGGAACTTTCCTCACCGATGTCAGAACGAGATGAAACCACCTGGGCTGGTTTCGAGTCGTCAAGGGGCACAACTTTGATGAAGACGTCCTGGGCCGATGACGAACAGGTTGGGCGTGGCACGCTCTGCAAGGCGGGCACACAGTCTGGGCAGACTGGGTTGCACCTGATCTGTGCAGTTGTGGGAGAACGATGGCCACGAACTGTGCCGAAGTCGGAACGGGGCGAGACCTCCTCAGGAAGTCCGAGGGCTTGGAGAAGAACCAACTCTTAGAAGAGATTTCAGCTTGAATCGTGCCGTTTAAGTCAGTGCAGCCTCTGCCAAACAGACCTCAGGTTCTGGCTCAAATCTGGCGCAGCTGTACGAGAATGGGTGACGCGATCAGTGTCGAGGTCAGAACGAGACGATTCTACCTCGGGCACGAAGTGGACTCGGAGAAGTACAACTTCACAGAAGGAATCTCAGGCAGGTTCACGCTGTAGACGACGGTGGGGTCGCTGCAAACTCGGCCAAGCTTCTGCTATGGGACAGAGGACTGCAGAACAAGGAGATCTTCAACGTTGATGATGAGGATGGTGCCAAGGGATCCCGGGTTCGCCGTGGACAAACTTGGGAGGGGGAGGGGCGTGGGTTGCAGAGGGGAGGGATGGCTGGAGGGGGCTGGGGCGTTGGTGGGCTGGGTGGTGCGGTCTAGGGTTAGGGCATGGGGAGGGTGTGCGCACTTGGATGGGGAAGATGAGAGGTGCGACTGGGCCTGTTTGGGAGGGAAAGAAATAACTAATTTTGGTATTTTTTTTGAAAGGAGGAGAAACTCTTGGGGGATTAGAATATTTTGGAGGGATAATAGGAGGGATTGGAGGGCTGATATTGAGTTTGAGAGAGATTAGGAAAGAGTCAATAGGGAAAGGAGGAGATTGTGTAACTAGATGAGGAAAGAGAAGAGAAAATCAAGGAGGATAATGGCTGATGTGGCAAGGTGATAAAGAGAAGGTGGGGGAAGGGTGGGCTGCGACCTGGAGAGAGATGAGAGAGGGTCTAGTCGACCAAGGGTGGTGGGGGGAAGAGAGAAAAGATAGAGAGAGAGAGGGGCGTGCACAAAAGCAAGAGAGAGGGAGGGAAAACAATATTCCTCACACAAAAGGCTGATTTTCTTTCACCATTTCACTACCTCAAATGAGAGCCCTTGGTCCCCTATTTATAGGAGAGGCCAGGGTTTACAAATGACCAAACTTGCCCCTAACAAATGAAGAAAGACCCTGCTATCCCGGGGGGTAACATTAAGCTAACTACGACCCCTAACTAGACCCACTAGCTAACTTGGCCTTTTGGGCCCAATTAGTTGACCCACTAAGAACTAACTACCAATAAAAATAAAAATTACATCATAGTAAGAAGAGAAATTTACAAAATTTGCTGGGCCCGGCCTAATGGGCCATGTGACGAGAGCGACCTCTCCACCAAAAGAGTTGGGTCACTAGGACCCCACTTTTGTTGGGTTAGATGGACGCAGTCTATCTCCACTACGTGTGGATCCAGAGGGGGGTGAATAGATCAACTTGCCTAATTTAAAACTACTGTATGTTCTAAAGCGAAATTTAGGCAAACATCAGTTAAGCTAAATGAAGAGTGCTAAGCAAAGGGTCGACCCATGAAAGCCATTCACCATATCTTATATCAAAAGCTAGACATAAGTATGAGCGATATAATCAATGAAGCTAAGCAAAGGATACCAGCACACACAGTTCACAAGCAATCACACAAACACAATGCACACACGATTTTTAGGTGGTTCGGTCAACGACCTACGTCCACCCCACACTCAATCGAGTATGGCTTCCTGCTGCGCAGCACAGCTTGCGTCCGCTGGGCTTTACAGCTTGGCCAAACAATCCGCTGATACACAGCTTTGCTGGGCACTACAGCTTGCCGACCAGAGGATCTGATCCTCTGCAACCGCTGGGGAAATACAGCTTAACCCATCCAGTGGAGACTACCACTGCAAGACTGCTGACACACAGCTTGAAGAAATAGTATTCGGAAAAGAAAGACAGAATTAAAACGAAAACAGAAAAACTCAAAAGCAATATAGCTCTAAGAGCAAAGCTCAGCTCTGGTTTTGAACCACGAGACTGAGATACAAGCTCACTCTCAATCTCACTCTCAATCAGCTCTCTCTCAGCTCAATCTCTCTCGATCTCTTCCTCTCTCTTTTTCTTCTTCTTCTCTATTTCTTCTTCTTCTCTGTATCTTTTCTCTCAGTGGATCGAAGGAGCCTTGCTGTGGCTGTATAGACTTTCTCCCTTCTGTCTTCGATGTCCCTTCTTCTGTGGAAGAAGGCATGTATATATGGCAGCAGCAACAGCAGGCGTGTGCTCTCCACGTTTCCCGCCAAAGCATTTGGACCATGTGGCAGCATCCAATGGAGTGTCAGAACACGTGTCCTCATCTGGATACCTAGTTCTTCTCGGATCACGAGCCAGGTATCTCGGATCACGTGCCCTTCATTTGTCTCTGTATTTTCTGTCAGACAGACAAGAACATATTCAGTTTAACTGTAAACCCTGTACAGGCTTTGCAACCACGAGTGCAATGCAAAGTATGCACAACGCAGTGTATAGACTCAATGATCGTAAAGGCTTCATGAGAAGGAAAGCAGTGTATAGACTTAGTAAATATAAAGGCTTCATAAGAAGGAAAACCAATGTACAGACTTGCCCAAAGTATAGACTTTATATGAAGAGGCAACGGCTGTACATACTTCCTATATGAAGCAGCCACTGTACATACTCAAGGTGAAGACCGATGCCAATGTATAGACTTTACTGAAGACAACGGACTCGAGTGTAGTGTACAGACTTGACTATGCTCACCCAATACCAATGTATATACTTGATGCTCAAAGAGTGGCTGTACAAACTTGATAACAATGCAGAGCGAACGGATGTACAGACTTCATGTGAAAACCCAATGTACAGACATTGAAGAACAAGCAGCTACAGTGCAATGTGTGGACTTGTCGTTCACTGGTGAGTGTACAGACTTCGAATGAAAACTAATGTGTAGACTTACCACCGACCATTGTGTAGACTTGAAGAATGTGAGACGATGGCTAAGACACTGCACAATCAGATGTATAGACTTTACTTAACACAGTCCGATGTACAGACTTGGAATTTCAACTGAAGGGTGTATAGACTTGACCAAACAGTCCAGTGAATATACTTGAATAGCTGAGGCCAGTGTACAGACTTGCCACCGACCAATGTGCAGACTTCAAGTTTCGCTGTGGATGTACAGACTTTAGGAAATCAAGCGATGTGTAGACTTGAAGCTCCACGATGGATGTATAGACTTCAAATATCAGTGTGGATGTATAGACTTCATGAAGCGAAGTCAATGTACATACTTGATTGTAGCTAAAGCCTTGATCGTAGGAATAGGCTAGACTGTATAGACTTTAAGCTTCAGAAACGAATGTACAGACTTCACTTAAGAAACGTAGGAGAAGACCCCAGTGTATAGACTTTGCCTTGAGCGAAAGGTAAGTGATGAATGTATAGACTTTCACGATGTGTAGACTTTGATGCGTGAAAGCTACAGTGAAGGAATGTACACACTTGACCAATTCAAAGGCGAATCGAGTGTACAGACTCTGAGTCCAAACCCAACGGCTGTACAGACTTAGAATGTGAAGACTGATGTACAGACTTCATTAATCAAAGCATGAATGAGACGCTGTACAGACTTAGCCTAAGACATGCATGAACAGACGCTGTACAGAATTTGCCTAAGACGCTGTACACACTTAGCCTAAGACAATGTAAGCGACTGACGCTGTACACACTTAGCCTAAGACGCTGTATAGACTTAGCCTAAGACATGCATGAACTGATGCTGTATAGACTTTATCTAACATGCACAATGTATAGACTCAATCGATTGAAGAGTTTCCAGTGTATAGACTCAATCTAAACAAGTCTTTAAAAGGAGTCGACCCATCAGAGAATGCGTCGACCCATGACAGTGAGAAATGCAAGCAGTAGTGTATGAAATGCAGAGAACACATAGTCAATTTGATAGAGCAATTTCATCAAAGCAAGAGCAGTTGCCAATCAATCAAAACAATGATGTTGCCAATGAAATAAAGCAAGTGTCAACATCATCAACATAGAGGGGTCACAACAATCTCCCCCTTTTTGATGATGGCAACCCCATATGAAGTAGAATAGCAACATCCTGTCATATAGATACATGTTTGATGAAAGACATGATGTATTATGCAGATTGACATGCAGATGCTATGAATGTATGCAACTCACTGCCTCAAACTCTCCCTTATCATTATGCATATACACTCCCACTCCCCCTTGGAATGAATTCAGAATTCAGACAGCCCCTAGACAATATTCTCCCCCTTTGCCATCAACAAAGAGGAGGGAAAAATTAAATACAAGGGAGGAAGCAAGAGAAGAACTGACTGGCATTCTGAACAGGTAGTTCATGAATAAGCATTCTAAAGCATAGAGTCTTCAGTTATATGAATTTAGAAACTGCTGTCAGAAAGAGTTCTGGTTTAAGGATGATAAAATTTGGAGTTCATGCACTACAAGCAATAGATAAGTTCACTGTGCATGATAAAACAATAAACCAGAATCATATTTGCATGAAAGATTCAGTTTCATAATATCTTACTTTCATAGTCTCATAAAAAAATATTGAGAGAAACCAAGTCATGTATTGAAACTAAACAAATTGACACTCATGAACTTTTCTTTTGAAGGATCAGCATTATCAATATTAGATCATTTTGAGCATGCAGGTACCATAAGTCTTTATGCGTAAGGGTATACGTTTATAAGATGCCAATACCCCTAGATACTCAACAAGATGGACCATTCTGCCTATGATCAAATTCAACAGAACTGAGTTACACCTTTTTGTGTGAGGGTACACGTTTATCAGACGCCGGTTACCCCCAGGTACTCAGTGAAACTAGCCTGCTGTTTTGAACATTTTAAACAGAGATAGCTGATACACTTCATGACATGAGTGTTGTCCACTTCTTTGATGGATCACTCAGTTTCTCAGTGATTTACCCGTCATTGCTCTGCCAATATATATTTTTAATGATTTTCAATGTTTTTCAATATCTTTCTTAGCTGTCCTTTTTTATGTTTCAGAATGACTTGTTTAAGAACAATACATATACTTATCCTCTCTAATCATGATTTCAGATGAGTTTTCAGATTTCAGATATGATTAGCTTTGTCTGACATGAAATAAGAAAGAGGTTGAGAGTTTTATCAATTTTCAACTTACTTATATACTGATTGCAATCTTTAAACTCCAACCATTATAAGATTTAAACCATTACATCAGTCTTTGAACAATTCAAATTCTTATAAATGAAGAAGTCCATTTTCTACTGCTTAGAAATCAGAACTGACCAACAGATTGCCATAATGTCAGAGACAAGTATTCAGAGTTAAAGGTTGAATGACTTCAAGAAAGTTGAAACCACTCTGAATTTCTAGCAATACTCCCCCTGTCTATATGCATGCAATTCGCTAATGAAAGGTAAGAATTAATTGAGAGATAGCTTATGCATAGGTCATGAATGAATGATATGCAAAGACATGCAAATACTAGACAAGCTCCCCCTGAATATATGCAATGTTTTCTTTGAACACTGAACAAAATATTTTGAAATTCATGCTCATTCAGACTCCCCTATCAATCAATATAACCCATGGTACTAGGCGGAGAGTAGAGAAATGTAATGCAGGACAGTTCTACATGCATGTTCAGTAATGATTATGAGTCTGTTTCAATATTCACATCCACATGAATTATCCAAGCAATCAAATGTAAGTCCACATCAGAAATTTTATTCATAGCAATTAAACAATCATTCATCATGCTAAAATTTACATAAGCCAAGTTCTCTTCTAAGAAACTTAAAATTTTCATTCCCAAGAGGCTTAGTAAAAATATCAGCAATTTATTTTTCAGTTTCTATGAAATTCATTTCAATCTCATTTTTATTTACAGCATCTCTAAGAAAATGATGTTTTATCTCTATATGCTTAGTCCTAGAATGGTGAACAAGATTTTTAGCAAGGCATATAGCACTAGTATTATCACATAAAAGTGGAATGCATCCCAGATTTATCTGATAATCAGCCAGTTGGTGCTTAATCCAAATTACTTGGGCTGCACAATTACATGCTGCAACATACTCAGCTTCAGCTGTGGATAATGCTACAGTGTGTTGATTCTTGGATGCCCAAGACACTAGACAGCCACCAAGGAATTGACAGTAGCCACTAGTGCTTTTTCTATCTACTCGACACCCAGCCTAGTCTGCATCAGTGTAGGCTAGAAGCTCTAACTCACACTTAGCAGGATACCAGAGACCTAGTTCTTGGGTGCCTAGTAAATACCTAAAAATCCTTTTCACAGCTTTAAAGTGAGTTTCTTTAGGACTGGCCTGAAATCTAGAGCATAAACACACAGTAAATTGTATATCAGGCCTAGATGCTGTAAGATAGAGAAGAGATCCGATCATACCTCTGTATAGCCTTTGGTCCACAGGTTTACCTTTAGAGTCTTCATCCAAAGTGGTTGAGGTACCCATTGGAGTAGCTATTTTCTTGAGGTTGTCCATTTTGTACTTCTTCAATAAATTCTTTACATACTTGGACTGAGAGATGAAGGTGCCATCTTCTGTTTGTGTAACCTGCAGTCCAAGAAATAGTTTGAGCTCACCCATTGAGCTCATTTCAATATCATCAGTCATTATTTGAGAGAATTCCTCACACAATTTGGGGTTAGTTGACCCAAACATAATGTCATCCACATAAATCTGAATGATAAGAATATCTGGATGGCTTACCTTGGTAAACAATGTTTGATCAACTATACCTCTTGTGAAGTTCTTGTCGGTGAGAAATTTGCTCAACCTGTCATACCAAGCTCTAGGAGCTTGCTTTAAACCATAGAGAGCTTTATTGAGCTTGTAAACATGATTAGGGAAATCTAAACATTCAAACCCAGGAGGCTGTCTCACATATACATCCTCATTAATTTCCCCATTTAGAAAAGCAGATTTCACATCCATCTGCTGAAGATTTATTCCTAGGGAACATGCATAAGCCAATAAAATTCTTATTGCTTCTAACCTAGCTACAGGGGCAAAAGACTCTTTAAAGTCTATTCCAAATTCCTGATTGTACCCCTGAGCTACAATTCTGGCTTTATTTTTAGTAACATTCCCAGCTTCATCAGTTTTGTTTCTAAATACCCATTTAGTTCCTATGACTATTTCATGATCAGGAGGTGGAACCAAAAATCACACCTTATTCCTGTCAAATTGATTGAGCTCCTCATGCATGGCATTAATCCAATGCACATCTTGGAGAGCACAGTCAATGGACTTGGGTTCTGTGTTTGATACAAAAGCATAAGCATTTAGTTAATGTTGAATTCTTAAGTGGCCTCTAGTCCTAGGGGGGTCATGCAGATTTCCAATAACATTATCTACAGGATGATCCTTGAGATATCTAATATTCGTAATTAGACTATCATGAACTTGATTTACCTCCCCCTGAACTGTAGGCTCCTCTTCATTAAGCTCTTTATGTCCTTCTTCATCCTCGGATTTGTCTGTAGGATCTCCTTCCTTCAGAATTTCACCATTATTTTCATTCCTGCATTGACCAACATTAGAATTTACCAAGGATTCATCAAAAACTATGTGTGGAGATTCTTCAATAGTCTTAGAGTTCAGATTGTACACTCTGTATGCTCGGGTGTTTTCAGAATAGCCAAGAAAAATTCATGGTTCTCCTTTAGGTTCAAATTTATCAAGGTCCTTCTTATCATTTATGTGAATGAAACATTTACAACCAAAGACCTTGAAGTGAGTAATAGAAGGTTTCTTACCTTTTAAGATCTCATATGATGTTTGCTGGGTAGAAGGTCTTACCATGGCTCTGTTAATTACATAACAGGCAGTGTTCACTGCTTCAGCCCAAAATTTCCTTGGTAGACCACCTTCGACAAGGAGTGTACAACCCATTTCCACTAGGGTTCTGTTCCTTCTCTCCACAACTCCATTCTGCTCAGGTGTCCTTGGTGAGGAGTACCTGTGGTTGATTCCATTTGACCTGCAGAATTCATCAAATTGTGAGTTTTCAAACTCACCTCCATGATCAGACAACATGTTTTCAATTTTCTGATTTGTTTTATCATAAAACTCTTGAAATTCAGAGAAAGCATCACTCTTATTAGATAAGAAATAAACCCAAGTATACCTAGAAAAGTCATCTACCATGACAAACCCATACCTCCTCCCTGATAGGCTGACAGATCTAGTTGGCCCAAAAAGGTCCATATGTATCAGCTCATAGGGTTTGGAAGACAGATTTTCAGTTCTAGACTTAAATGACTTTCTAGTTATCTTTGATTGAGTGCATGCATCACAGATTTTATTTTCTTTCTTGAATGAGACTTCAAGAAGTCCTCTAACCATGTCATGCTTATTTAATTTGTGCAAAATAGTGTAGCTAGCATGACCTAACCTACGATGCCATAAAAATGCTATGTCTTCTCTACTGGCAGTAAGGCAAAGGTTAGTGTGTTGAATTTCATCTAAATTTATCATGTAAGTATTATTTATTCTTTTTCCAGAAAATTTGACAATATCAGAATCAGGTTCAAAAACTTTGCAGCATTGAGAATTAAATAAAATATTGTAACCTTTATCACATAACTGGTTGATGCTAAGTAGATTATAGGCTAACCCTTCAACCAGCATAACATCATCAATGCAGCAGGTAGAACACTTACCTACCTTACCTGATCCGATAATCCTACCCTTTGTGTTGCTTCCAAAGGTGACAAGACCTTCTACTTTCTCAGTCAGCATGCAAAATTTGGCCTTATCTCCTGTCATATGCCTGGAGCAGCCGCTATCCATGTACTACAAGTTGTTCTTGGCTGCCAGGCATACCTGCATATCCAATTAGGTAGAGAAGTTTGGAACCCAAGACTGATTGGGCTCCAATGTAAATGAACTAGAAGCAAAGCAGGAAAGCAGATGTTTCAGAATCCACATTTGATTAAATGAACTTTGTTCAGTGGATCCTACAGATTTTCTTCTGTTGTTGTTCCTTTTCTTTTTATTGTTCTTTTTCTTATTGGCAGTAGCATGATTATTGACTGTATTGTTATTTCTGTGCCAGTGCCTTGGCCAGGGTGTGTTCACAAAATTTTGGCCATAGTAGTTCCTGGGCTGGCTATGGAAATATTGGTTTCTAGATGTCCAGTTACCATACCCATTGACCAAATTTCCACTGTAAGGTCTTTGGTTTTGAGCACCCTAGTATGCAAGACCTGTAAACCTACCCTGAGTTCTAGACCAATTTGACCTATTGAAGTAGGTTGGCTGTGCATTGTAGTGGGTCTGAGCTCTGGGTTGATGAAAATAATTGGGTTGACTCCTAGCAGCACTCTGTCTCCCCTGTACTTTGGACCCTGCTAACCTATACACAGGTTTGTATTGGGTCTTCTTAAGAGGTGGAGGTGTTGGTGGAGACTGGGTTACCTTGACCTGGGGTTTACTGGACTGTGTAGGTTGACCCCTAACCTGAGTCTGAGCCCTAGGATTCTGGTTGGATGTGCTGGCTCTACTAGGCTCATTAACCTTTTGTTAGCCCTTCTCCTCGGCACTTGGCAATTTCAGATTAGCAGTTTTATTCATCAAATTTGTTTAGTTCATGCTAATTAGAGGTCCCTTTTCCTTTTGAGCAACAAATGAAATTGTTTTCATCCCGAATGCTTTTGTTGCACTAGAATTAAATCCTAGGCCCTCTTTTCTGAAATTAACCTTTGACCCTAACAAAGCATTTAAGTTATCTGTTCCTTGGGTCATTTTCTCAATGGTTTTCATTTTATCCTCATTACCTTTCTGAAGTTCATCAATAGATTTTTTCAGTTCATTGTTGACATTGAGGACAGCTTCATATTTTTCAGAGATAATTTTGACTTCACTTTCACATTTCTGAATCTTCAGCTTCCATTCATCAATTTCATTTTCAAGCCTTAGATTCTCTTCCTTATAAGCTTTTAGCTCATTTTTGATTTCATCTTCTTCAGAGCATGTGAGTTTCAATTCATCAATCTCAGATTCCAAACATGCAATTTTATCAGTTAGTGTTTTATCATTTTGCATGGAATTGATTTTTCTTCTAAGATGCCTATTCTCTTTTCTAATATCATCAGCTCTATCAGCTATGTCATGATAAGCATCTACCCAATCAGCAATTGTGAAGTTTTCAAATCTAGTGATTACCTCATCTGTGTCCTCCTCTCTATCTTCGGAGCTCGTTGCCATAAGGCAAATGGGCTGTTCAGATTCGACTTCACTATCTGAGCTACTGCTGAAAGAGCCTTCATCTTCATCACTCCATGTGGTGATCATAGCTCTTCCCTTCTTGGTTTTCTTCTTTGACTTGTCCTTATGTTTCTGATTGTCTGGACAGTCAATTTTCAGATGCCCTGGTTTCCTGCATTGATAACAGACATTAGCTTCATTTTTCTTTACAGATTTAGATTTATACCTTTTATCCTTTCGGCCACCATTGTATTTCTTCTGGCCGAACCGTCCTGCTCCCTTTCTGAGAAATCACTAGAACTCTCTAGTCATCATGGCTATCTCAGATCGAGTCACATCTTCTTCTTCATTTAGGCTCTCCTCTGATGATGAAGAGCTGCTGGAGCTGGATTTTGTTGATTTGCTAGAACTAGCCTTCAGCGCTATCGGCTTCTTCTTCCTCTCGGCTTCATCTGTCCTTGGCATGTTTATCTCATATGCCATTAGTGAGCCAATCAGCTCATCAGCTTTGGTATTACGCAAGTCCCTTGACTCCTCCATCACTGTTGCTTTGGTGTGCCAAATGGGAGTCAGGGAGCGCAGAATTTTCCTTACTACATCATACTCTGTCTGAGGTTTCCCAAAATCTCTGAGGCCATTGGTTATGACAGTCAGTCGAGCGTACATTTCGCTGATGGACTCGTTCTGCTTCATCTTGAAGGCTTCATACTCAGATACAAGAAGATTGGCCTTCTGCTCTCTTACTTGAGATGTATCTTCATGAATTACTTCCAGCGCATCCCACATCTCCTTAGCTGATTTGTAAGCAGACACACGGGAGAATTCTGTAGGATGCAGAGCGCACTGGATAGCATTTATAGCACTCCAATTCAGCGTGGACCTTCTGATCTCCTCCTTGGTCCATACATCTTCATTCGGGGATAACTCATAAGGTCCCTTGCTGACAATCTTCCAAATCTCATAATCCTTAGCCCTGAGGAACACTTGCACACGATTCTTCCAGTATGCATAGTTTGATCCATCAAAGAATGGGGGCTTCGTTGTTGAGTGACCTTCGGCAATCATCCCTCGAGCATCCATCTCTGCCTATTCTCTTCGGGCGATGAGTCCCTGCAGAAGAGTTAGGCTCTGATACCAAGTGTTGGGTTAGATGGACGCAGTCTATCTCCACTACGTGTGGATCTAGAGGGGGGTGAATAGATCAACTTGCCTAATTTAAAACTACTGTATGTTCTAAAGCGGAATTTAGGCAAACATCAGTTAAGCTAAATGAAGAGTGCTAAGCAAAGGGTCGACCCATGAAAGCCATTCACCATATCTTAAATCGAAAGCTAGACATAAGTATGAGCGATATAATCAATGAAGCTAAGCAAAGGATACCAGCACACACAGTTCACAAGCAATCACACAAACACAATGCACACACTATTTTTAGGTGGTTCGGTCAACGACCTACGTCCACCCCACACTCAACCGAGTATGGCTTCCTGCTGCGCAGCACAGCTTGCGTCCGCTGGGCTTTACAGCTTGGCCAAACAATCCGCGGATACACAGCTTCGCTGGGCACTACAGCTTGCCGACCAGAGGATCTGATCCTCTGCAACCGCTGGGGAAATACAGCTTAACCCGTCCAGTGGAGACTACCACTGCAAGACCGCTGACACACAGCTTGAAGAAACAGTATTCAGAAATTAAAGATAGAATTAAAACGAAAACAGAAAAACTCAAAAGCAATATAGCTCTAAGAGCAAAGCTCAGCTCTGGTTTTGAACCACGAGACTGAGATACAAACTCACTCTCAATCTCACTCTCAATCAGCTCTCTCTCAGCTCAATCTCTCTCGATCTCTTCCTCTCTCTTTTTCTTCTTCTTCTCTATTTCTTCTTCTTCTCTGTATCTTTTCTCTCAGTGGATTGAAGGAGCCTTGCTGTGGCTGTATAGACTTTCTCCCTTCTGTCTTCGATGTCCCTTCTTCTGTGGAAGAAGGCATGTACATATGGCAGCAGCAGCAGCAGCAGGCGTGTGCTCTCCACGTTTCCTGCCAAAGCATTTGGACCACGTGGCAGCATCCAATGGAGTGTCAGAACACGTGTCCTCATCTGGATACCTTGTTCTTCTCGGATCACGATCCAGGTACCTCGGATCACGTGCCCTTCATTTGTCTCTGTATTTCCTGTCAGACAGACAAGAACATATTCAGTTTAACTGTAAACCCTGTACAGGCTTTGCAACCACGAGTGCAATGCAAAGTATGCACAACGCAGTGTATAGACTCAATGATCGTAAAGGCTTCATGAGAAGGAAAGCAGTGTATAGACTTAGTAAATATAAAGGCTTCATAAGAAGGAAAACTAGTGTACAGACTTGCCCAAAGTATAGACTTTATATGAAGAGGCAACGGCTGTACATACTTCCTATATGAAGCAGCCACTGTACATACTCAAGGTGAAGACCGATGCCAATGTATAGACTTTACTGAAGACAACGGACTCGAGTGCAGTGTATAGACTTGACTATGCTCACCCAATACCAATGTATATACTTGATGCTCAAAGAGTGGCTGTACAAACTTGATAACAATGCAGAGCGAACGGATGTACAGACTTCATGTGAAAACCCAATGTACAGACATTGAAGAACAAGCAGCTACAGTCCAATGTGTGGACTTGTCGTTCACTGGTGAGTGTACAGACTTCGAATGAAAACCAATGTGTAGACTTACCACCGACCATTGTGTAGACTTGAAGAATGTGAGACGATGGCTAAGACACTGCACAATCAGATGTATAGACTTTACTTAACACAGTCCGATGTACAGACTTGGAATTTCAACTGAAGGGTGTATAGACTTGACCAAACAGTCCAGTGAATAGACTTGAATAGCTGAGGCCAGTGTACAGACTTGCCACCGACCAATGTGCAGACTTCAAGTTTCGCTGTGGATGTACAGACTTTAGGAAATCAAGCGATGTGTAGACTTGAAGCTCCACGATGGATGTATAGACTTCAAATATCAGTGTGGATGTATAGACTTCATGAAGCGAAGCCAATGTACAGACTTGATTGTAGCTAAAGCCTTGATCGTAGGAATAGGCTAGACTGTATAGACTTTAAGCTTCAGAAACGAATGTACAGACTTCACTTAAGAAATGTAGGAGAAGACCCCAGTGTATAGACTTTGCCTTGAGCGAAAGGTAAGTGATGAATGTATAGACTTTCACGATGTGTAGACTTTGATGCGTGAAAGCTACAGTGAAGGAATGTACACACTTGACCAATTCAAAGGCGAATCGAGTGTACAGACTCTGAGTCCAAACCCAACGGATGTACAGACTTCGAATGTGAAGACTGATGTACAGACTTCATTAATCAAAGCATGAATGAGACGCTATACATACTTAGCCTAAGACATGCATGAACAGACGCTGTACAGACTTTGCCTAAGACGCTGTACACACTTAGCCTAAGACAATGTAAGCGACTGACGCTGTACACACTTAGCCTAAGATGCTGTATAGACTTAGCCTAAGACATGCATGAACTGACGCTGAATAGACTTTATCTAACATGCACAGTGTATAGACTCAATCGATTGAAGAGTTTCCAGTGTATAGACTCAATCTAAACAAGTCTTTAAAAGGTGTGGACCCATCAGAGAATGTGTCGACCCATGACAGTGAGAAATGCAAGCAGCAGTGTATGAAATGCAGAGAACACATAGTCAATATGATAGAGCAATTTCATCAAAGCAAGAGCAGTTGCCAATCAATCAAAACAATGATGTTGCCAATGAAATAAAGCAAGTGTCAACATCATCAACATAGAGGGGTCACAACAACTTTGATGTCCTCATCAGATATGAAGCCATTGCCTGTGCGGAGTCTTCCTCTTCACCACCACCGACCACCTTCTAGATATCCAAAACCTTAGCATCATCAGCGGGTTGTGGTGAGGCTTATCCATTTCTCAAGCGGTCCTTTCATATCTTTATGAAGGGCTTAGCTCAACTTGCTTAGGAGGACCTCTATTTGGCTCTATGATACTCCTTGAGTGCTGGATGGGAGTGAGAATCAAGTTTTAACCCAAGGACGACATAGCTTCAGCTAGCCGGATCTTTGGGAGCCACCCTTTATACTTTATTGGAGGTGCCTTTGGACTCTCCTCACAGGTTGAATGCCGGACGACGGACAAGAAAACACAGGACGACTAGCGCCTCTTCCTCAACACCTTGCCAATAGAGAAGTTCATTATGCATCCAAGAATTCTTCGAAGCACCTTGCTCAAAGTACCTCGTCGACCAGGGCTAGATCTACAGCTAGTGGGGAACACTACCATGACGATCTACAACCCGCACCGGTGCTATCTTCAGATCGGGCTACCCCGTACCGTAGTTCCAGTACTATCACATCTCCCTCCCCTTCAAACTAGGAAGATGGGGACTGAGGAGGATGAAAGAGCAGTTCGGAGCGCTCTGATTATCTGAGAGATCAGCAAAATACACCCGTGGCAGGAAGAGGTGGAAGAAGATGACGAGGGATGCCGTGGCTATGTGAAGGAATTACGCAAGATCCGACCTTGCACGGATAGAAGATTGAATGTAGCTTGAATTTTCTTGAATGAAATGATAATTGAGGTTTACCAACCGATTTTATGTTTCATTGAGTTCAAGTGAATTACATGAAAGTGCTTGAATTGATAGAATATGAGTTTGTTGCTTGATTGGGCCCTAATGTTCTAGAAAAATAGAGTTTCTGGAAAATGTAACGGTCCTATGTAGGGCCGCCACAATAGCCTCACGGTCTCGCGATGAGCCATCAGAGTGATGAACTCAGAAAAAAAACTGAGTCTTCTGTTGTCGGGGAGGTATAACGGTCTGACAGTAGGCCATCAGAAGGATGTGACGGTCCAGGGTAGACGCGTCAGAGGGAGTTTCCTGAGAGCTATTGAGTTTTGACCCTCGGGAGAAGGCAACGGCTGAACGATGGGCCGTCACAGTCATGTGACGGTCCATGAGTGGAGTGTTAGACAGTCAAAACTTGTAATTTTGTGGGCTTTGAATCTTGGGCTTGCACCTGCATTCTGTACACACTTAGACACAAAACGAGTTAGATCTGTTCTTAGACTCAACCCCTTGTCTAAAACAAGTTAGAGAATGACCAATTTTTGATATTTGGTCAAGGGGTTGAGCCTTATTAAATAGGCGGAAAATATAATGAAAACAATGCAATGCATGCGATGCACATGATGGTATTTTGGGATTTTTACAAATATTCAGATTTTTTGTGAGAAAATATCTGATGTTTATTTGGATTTTTTGAATTTCTGAAATATATGATTTTTTTTAGATTTTATGATTTTTTTTGGATTTTGAGATATATGATTTTTTTGGATTTTAAGATATATGATTTTTTTGGATTTTTTGAAAACCAGTGTCCTCCCTAGCAACGTGGGTCCTCCCTATTCCATTGAGAGTTCCTGAGGTTGGCGTGCAATAGAGGTGACAACCCCTGGCCAGGGCCTAACATGCATGACTGTGCTTCTACCAAGGCCATACCCGGGGTATTTGTCTTAGTCCTAAAAAGAAAAATAGAATGTGGGGGTAAGCTTAAGCCAGATATAGAAGTTTTCAGGGCTTGAGTTCCTCTCCGGACAACCCATTCCGAGACTCAGTCTGTTGCGCTGGGGCTTTATGTCCATCATCGAACCTTTGTCCACTCTAGGCACGCATACGACCGGGCTCATGCGTCCCGCGGGGAAACTGTACTGCCACTCTTGCCATGCCTAGCTTTTTCCTTTTCTTGGAGCTATGATTGATGGACTTTCAAGATAATCTTTTGCTTTTTTCAAGAAGATTGCTCCTTTTCTTTGCTTTTTTCTTTTCCTTGTTGCATCAAGTCATAACAGACTGCCCCTATTTGAGACATCCTCTCGTCAGGGTGCCTAGATTGGTCGTCGCTCCCTTATTTACTGCTTTCCCCTAGATTCAGCCGAGGAGAGAAACGGATAGGGACCTTGACTCCCCTGGGCATGGCCAAGGAGAAACGGCGTTAACTTAATTGGGGAATCCGACCAAGGATGCCATGACGTGTATGATTTGCCAAACTCGGGGTCCTCCTTCGTGTTCGAGAAAGGGACACCTCGCTACCGGGCGTTCATTAGCTTGACTCTAAGGATAAAAGCACTTAAGATACAACCCATTCCAGGCATGAGACAACTCCTCACCTTCTGTGTTGACTAAGCGGTACGCGTTCCCTGGATAAGCCTCTCTAACGACGAACGGACCTTCCCAATTAGGTTGCAATTTGGACCTAGGACCTCCGGACCTAATGAATTTACGTTTCAAAACCATATCACCTACTTGAAACTTGCGTTCAATCACCTTCTTTTGAAAATAATGTGAAACTCCCTTTTGATAAACGGACACATGATCGGCCGCATTCATCCTCTTGCCCATGGATTCGGCCGAAGAGAGAAACGGACAGGGACTTTAACTTTCCCCCAAGCATGGACAAGAAGAAAATGGTGTCTACGAGGTGGGAAACCCGACCAGGGATGTTGTGTAGTGTGTGATTACCACGCTCGGGGTTCTCCTTCATGGCAAAAGGGAAAGTACATCTTGCTACCGGGGTGGCACTGGCTTAGACTCTAAGGAAAGAAACGCTTAAGATATAACCCATTCGAAGCGTGAGCGAGCTCCTCACCTTTGGCATTCACTAAGCGATAAGCATTCCTTGGATAAGCCTCTTTGACAACAAACGGCCCTTCTCAGTTAGGTTGAAATTTAGACCTAGGACCTGCAGACCGAATAAATTTACGTTTCAAAACCATATCACCTTTTTGAAATTTGTGCTCAATTACCTTCTTTTAAAAATAACGCGAAACTCTCTTTTGATAAACGGACACGTGATCGGCCGCATTCATCCTCTTCTCATCTAAGAGTTCCAATTGGACGAGCAACGCCTCTCGACGTTCATCGAGATTAAGTTCCTTATCTAGCTGCACCCTTAAGGAAGGGATCATGATCTCACATGGAAGCGCCGCCTCCATCCCGTAGGTAAGAGCATAGGGGGTTTACCCCGTGAGAGTACGGACGGAGGTGCGGTAAGCCCATAGAGCTTCCACTAATCGTTCTTGCCAATTAGAGAATTTGTGAGATTCACATGTTTTCTTTATGATTTTAAGAAGGGTTTTATTAGTGGCCTCGGCTTGACCGTTGCCTTGTGGGTAATATGGAGATTAATGATGCAATGTAATATTGAACTTCTTACATAGGTCCTTGAGCTCTTGAGAGATGAACTGGGGTCCGTTGTCGGTGACGATACTGCTTGGCACTCCGAACTGTGAGATGATATTATTCATGATGAAGCAGCACACCGTGGTAGCTTTAATCTCTGCGTATGCTTCGGCTTCAGCCCACTTGGTGAAGTACTCAGTGGCGGTAAGGATGAAGGATTTCTATTTGGTCTGAGAATTGGGATCACTGAGCGGGCCGACAATGTCGAAAGCCCACATTAAGATTGGCCAAGGAGCAGAGAGAGGATGAAGAGATTAAGCTAGAGCATGGATCTTATCAGCGTCGAGTTGGCACTTAAGATACCTCCGGACATAGAGGGAGCAATCTTCCTCTAGAGTGGGCTAATAGTAGCCCTGCCTAAGGATCTTCTTCGCTAGAGCCTGGCCATTAACATGACCTCCACATTCACTAGAATGGGCAGCTTCAGCCACCTTCCAAGCTTCATCATCATCTAAGCATCTCATGAGCATCCCATTAGTAGCGCGCATGTACAGCTCTCCAGCGATAATAGTATACCTTGAGGTAGCTCTCCTTATAGCTTTGCACTGCTCGGTGCTTGCCCCTTCTGGGAATGATCCATCTCGACAATACAGCTCGATTTCATGATACCAGGGCAATTCTTCTTCCTTTAGGATCTCTTCTAGCTCTGTCAAAGATACTTCCTTAAGATCTTCCTTCTCAGCCCTCGCCTCTATAGTTTTCCTAAGGTTGGCATACCAAGGATCCTGAAAAGAGGGTGTGTCCAATCTTTGAACGATGATAGTCTCAGTGCTCTGACTGAGAGGGAAAGATAGAGAAAAAGCAAGGGATGCTAAAGCGTCAGCTAGAATATTCTGAGACCTAGGAGGGTGGATATATATTAACTTGCGGAATTGCCTCGCCAGGAGCGTGACCAAATCTTGATATGACTTGAGCTTAGGGTCACGGGTGCGGTAAGTGGACAGAACTTACCGCAGGACGAGCTGAGAGTCCCCTATGATATTCAAATAACGCGCACCTAAGAGGTAGGCATGCTTCAATCCAGCTAGGAGGGCTTCATACTCGACAATGTTGTTGGTAGTAGGAAATCGGAGTTGATAAGCAAAGGGAATCATTACTCCTTCTGGGGTGAGTAGAACAGTGCCTATCCCTCGGCCCTGAGAATTGAGCACACAGTCAAAGTGCAGAGACCAGAAGGGATGATGAGTAAGGACAGAGAGATGCTCATCAGGGAAATCATCTTGAATAGAATCGGTGCATGGAATAGGAAGATGGGCAAGATGCTCAGCAATGGCATATCCTTTGACTACCTTCTGAACAACGAACGTGATGTCAAACTGAGAGAGGAAGCTCTGCTAGCGAGCTAACATACTAGAGAGGACAGACTTTTCTAAGAGATAACAGATCGTGTCCATTCTAGAGATTAACTTAACTAGGTGGGCTAGAAAATAGTGTTTGAGCTTCTGAGCTACCCACACTAAGGCGGCACAAGTCTTCTCCATAGCGGTGTATTTAGCCTCAGCCGGGTTAAACAACCTGGAGAGGTAATAAGCTGCCCGCTCTTTTCCTTCATCGTCTACTTGTGCTAAAACCGCCCCTAGGGAGTCCTCAATGACCGAGGTGTATAGGATTAGGGGTTTCCCAGGGACAGGAGGTTGCAAAATCGGGGGATTGGATAGATAGACCTTTAAGTCCTCATAGGCCTTTTGACAATCTTGATTCCACTCAAATTTGACTCCTGCCTTTACCAATTCATAAAACGGGCGGCACCTCTGAGAATGTTAGGATATGAATCTTCTGATGAATTGCAATCTACCAATCAGTCCTCGAAGTTTCGTAATATTCTTAGGCAGAGGCATGTCCATGACGGCCTTTGCTTTATTAGGATCAATCTGGATCCCCCGTTTACTAACTATAAAACCTAGCAGCTTCCCTGAAGAGACTCCGAAAACACACTTCTTCAGATTCATTTTCAGCTTGTACTCCCTAGCTCTCTGTAGCACCTTAGCCAGAATAGAGGGGTGTTCTTCTTTGGTTCTCAACTTCACCAAGATGTCATTCACATAAGCTTCCATGTAGATATGCATCATGTCGTGGAAGATAGCCATCATCGCCCTTTGGTAGGTGGCACCCACGTTCTTTAGACCGAACGGCATAACCACGTAACAATACGTGCCCCAGGGCATGGTGAAGGAGGTTTTCTCTTGATCTTCCGGAGCGAGACAGATCTGGTTATAGCCTGAGTAACCATCCATAAATGATAAGGCTTCATACCCGGTAGTGTTATCCACCAAAACATCTATGTGAGGCAGTGGGAAATCATCTTTGGGACATGCTTTGTTAAGATCCCTGAAATCGATGCAAATACGCGCCTTTCAATCCTTCTTGATAACAGGGACTATATTTGCCACCCACTGAAGATATAGAACGACTCTAATGAATCTGGACTTGTATAACTTATCGACCTCTTCTTTAATCCTTAAGGCCATATGGGGGTGAAATCTTCTTGATCTCTATTTTACGGGTATTGCCCCTGGTTTAAGCACTAGTCGGTGTTCCACTAAAGAGGGGTCAAGACCCGGCATGTCCTTGTAAGACCAGGCAAAAGAATGTTGTGACTCCTCTATGTTGATGATGTTGACATTTGCTTCATTTCTTTGGCAACACCTTATCTTGATTGATTGTTTGTTTTGATTGATTGGCAACAGTTCCTATTTTGATGAAATTGCTTTTATCAGGTTGTCTGTGTACATAATGCAGTCAGAGTCTATACTGTGTTCTGCACACACTCACAAGTCTTCACAGTGCTTTGCAGCATGAAACTCTATACATTGGCATACATTGCAGCGTCAATGCATTGCATCATCTTTACATGTGTGTACATTGCATCACATCGTTAAAGTTTGTACATCGGCTAAGTGTGTACATTGTTCACCTTAGTTAACGTCCATTCATTGGACTGAGCATAGTCTATACATTACCCGTCGTTGCAAGTCCATACATCCACAGTACATTGCATAGTCTATACACTACATGTTCAAGTTCAAAGTATATACATTGCTGCATTACCTGCTAGAGTGAAGTCTGTACAGCCGAAGCACACATATCAAGTCTATACATTGAGCTACTGTGCAAGTCCACACATTGGCCTTCAGGCTTGAAAGTCTGTACAATGGACTGTGCTTCGCAAAGTCTATACATTTGTCGGTGGTAAGTATATACAGTGAGCGTCTCATGAAGTCCATACAGTGCACTATGCATCCTTCGTTGAACTTCCAAGTCTATACATTGAAGTAAAGTATGTACAGCCATCAGTGATCTTCCAAGTATGTACATCCAACTGTTCATCTTCAAAGTCTGTACATTGGAAGTTTCACCTACGTTTTCCTTCAAGTCTATACATCGGTAATTTTACCGTCGTTTCCCTTGAAGTCTATACACTAATCGCTTTACCGTCGTTTCCATTTGGAAGTCCATACATTCGCTGCTTCTTTGTTCAAGCCTATACAGCCTTTCATTTTGAAAGTCTATACATCGGGAAGTCTTCATATTGGCTGTTGAATGATATTCAAGTCTACACATCGGCACTGTAGCATGCTATTTGTAAAGTCTATACATTACATGCTTCACTCTAAGTCTATACACTCGTGAGTGTTTCATCAAGTCTATACATTGGATGCTGTTCTTCAAAGTATGTACATCGCATCATATTGTTCATGTAGTGTCTTGGTGAAGTCTATACATAGTTTCACTGTACAGGTCCATACATTGCATTGCATTGGCTAAGTGTGTACATCAGTCTGTCTCTGTTGCGTCTAAGGCTTTGGGCAAAGTCTATACAGACTCCATCGTCTCTTCCAGCGTCTCACGCTATCCAAGTCTGTACAGTGTCTGTCTTCATGGATTAGTCAAAGTCTGTACAGCCAGGTACGTCTCATTTAGAGTCTAAGGCAAGTCTTCACATTGGACCTTCATTTAAAGTCTGTACAGCCAGGTACGTCTCATTTAGAGTCTAAGGCAAGTCTGCACATTGGACCTTCATTCAAAGTCTGTACAGCGTCTCGTTCATGCATTGTTCATGAAGTCTGTACATTGGATTGTGTCTTCGTGCATCATGTTAAGTCCATACACTGGGTCAGGTTCTTAAAGTGTATACATTGGCCTTAGCTCTCATAGTCTGTACATTGGTCCTCAGATTCGAAGTCCATACATTGGTCTTCATATTCAAAGTCTGAACATCCGTTCACTTCACTCAAGTCTATACATCGGAGTCTTTCCATACGCTTCTAAGGCGAAGCCTATACATTGCCTTTGGGCTTCAAAGCCTATACATCGGCCTTAATCTAAAGTCCATACATTGGGTGAGGTTCTTCATAGTCTGCACATTGCTTTACAATTCAGCAAGTATGTACAGCCCTTCATATAAACTGAAGTCTATACATCGTGATGTCTTACACATTGGCTGATTGAATGATCTCAAAGTCTATACATCCGATTGATCAGCTTGTGGCCAAGTCTGTGTAGACAAGCCAAAAATGACACTTTGTTGATTAAATCTCATGTCACTATGATGACGCCCCAAAGTGAACTTCAATATATTCATAATATGAAGTTTTTTTCTATTTTCTTGTGTGTGGGTTTGTTTATTTTACATTTTTGTGATTCGCGACCTGAAGAGGGGCGTTATTTAAATAGCGGCCTTATCTAGGGCGTTTTCTCAAGAAAGGACGACTATATGTCAGGGCGTCAATTCCTGGTATTATCCGGTTTTAAAGTAAATGTAAAATCAATTTAATTATTGGTTAACGTCCTTCATCAGGGCGTGTTTTAAATTAACGCCTCTATTCTAGGCGTGTTCTCATGATTTTCAAACAAGGAAGGTTTTATTGCCAAAATTAAATCCAGGAAGAAACGCCCTGGCTTGGGTCGTGTTTTATGAAACGCCGTGTAGGTAGGTCGTCAAATCAAGAATTGACGCCCTTCGCAAGGTCGTGTTTCATTTCGGAGTCCTACCTTTTTCCATCTTTCCCTCACGGTTCCCTGCCTTGTTTCAACCTCTTGCTCGATGTTAATCCTTTCCTTGGATACTCCTTGCCCGTTCTTATCTTCCCTTGTTTGATCACATCCGATTGGAATCTTATATAAGGAAGCCCGGATCGATCGTCACAAGGTTGGGGGAGGAACACCCACATATACAGAGAAAAAGATTACAGGTTCTGTACGAGCAACATATTCTTTCTTCTTCCTGCACGGTCGTTCCTCTGCATCCTTTTCATAGGGGTTCACTCGTTTCCACTGCTTCCTCTTCTTCCCATCAATATATTCTTCACACGGTTTCCCCTTTACTGTCATCAGGGACAGCAGGGTTCTTTTATTTCATTTATTTTGTTTATGAGCATATCATCCTTCGTCCCACCGTCAGTCTTTCTTATTGCATTAAGTCCTATCATCATCATTATCATATCATATCTACTTCCCTAGCTCTTCTCTAGGGGTTTTAAAAAAAAACAAAAAGAGGTGCGCATGTTGATTTCATTTTTCAACATCATATTCTTTATTTGGGATTGATACTACTTGCATTGGCTGATCCCTTTTCGTTTTGCTTTGTTTCATTGTCTTTTTTGCAAGGTAATCAAAAGGAGAACCCTTCTCATCGGCCGGCCGATTGAAGAAGGAGGAAGGAACTTCACATCATCCCGCGTTCCAATCTTCACCAGGTATTCACGATCTCTTTTTATTATTATTGAGGTAACCCCTCTGGCGATCACAATCTCCATTTTTGCACCACGTGCAAGCTTTTTCTTCCCCTTATTTATGCATTAATCATTATTCTCCCCCTTGTTTCTTTTTCTCATCATTTATTCTCTTGTGATTTTGTGTGGGATTTATGCCCATCCAGAAATTGACGATCACGGTGGGACTTCCACTGTTTTCTTTTTGATTACCATCTCCATTGGCACCCTCACGTGCCCTCTCCCCTTGGCACCCTCGTGTGCCCTTTCCCCTTTGGCACCCACGCGTGCCCTCTCCCCTTTGGTACCCTCGGTACCCTTTCCTTTGTGTCCCTCGGGCACCCTCCACTGTGCACACTGCACACTCCGGGATCAGCCAGCTTGCGTTTGCATATTTCTCTGAATTAACGCCTTCCACGAGGGCGCTTTTTGGTTTAACGCCCTTCACCGGGGCATGTTTTAGTTTATTAACGCCTCTTTCCAGGGCGTCTATTAGCATATCTGCTGCTTTGTTTCCGTTCATTATACTGTCTGAGATTTAACGCCCACCTCCAGGGCGTGTTATCGTTTTCTAACGCCTTCATTAAGGGCGTCTTATTTTTATGTTACGTCTGCCGTCGAGACGTCTTTACATCATCTTACTGCTTTAATCACTGCCTGTGAATTCACGCCCTGTCCCAGGGCATTCTTTTATTACATAGCGCCTCACCACAAGGCGCTTCCTCAGATTTGACGCCCTCACACAGAGGCGTCCCTTCAAGATTTCGCGCCTCTACCAGAGGCGTGTTTCTGTTTCTCGCTGCTGGCTCATAGCCTCTCGCAGTGATTCACGACAGTGACCCTGTCGTTGCTTTAGTTGATAGCGACCTGCCCCAGGTCGTCTCTTTCCTGCGTTTTACAGAACCTTGCTTCCTGCTGCTGTCTGTGATAGTTTGTGTGATTGTCATATTGCTTGCCTATATTGCTTGACCTGATCATATTACTTTGCATATTGTGGCATTTGGTTGAGAGACCTCCTCTCTCTACACTAGGATTCCACACACCTATCTTGGAATCGGGACGACCCTCCATTGAGCATTCCGTCTCTTTGGACTGGAAATCCCTTTTCCAAGACCTCCATAAGTCCCCGCACCCGTGGATTCCCTCACGGACGTCGGGCTGGTTGTACCCTCGAAGTACCCGGAATTTAGAGAACCTATCGTTGGTGAGGAGAGAGAAAGAATCTAGTTGACCCGGAGGTTACACTTGGATCAACTAGGTTTCACATTGCAAACATAAGTGAACTATTCAACAATTCAATCTACTCTAATCTCAAGCGGAACACTAAAACCTTGCGTTCATCTCAACTTGGTTGCATACACTTGCTTGGGTGATTTGGCTTGTTTGGATTGAGTGGTTGTTTGTTTGATAGTGCCTTTATAAAATTATTTCTCCTCTTAAAAACATGAAACTCCGTTCAGGTAAGATCATCAACATGGCAGGCTATGGGTATTCTTATGATGATGAGGACGAGAACATTTTTGGTCAATATGAGACCCCCCTCTAGGATTCCATCTATTATGAGGGAAATTACCCTCACCCTCAGTCCCATCATCCTCAAATCCATGTGGTGGATACCACTCCTCAAGAGGTTGTGCCCTCTTCTCAGACTTTGCCCTCCAACACTTCGGGGAACCCTTCCCCATCCTTTAATGTCACGGACTTAAGTAATGCACTATCTCAGTTGGATGATTCTCAGCGGCAGGCTGTCCAGGCCGCCTTGAAAGGGAAGTCTGTTCCCTCTTCGTCTTCCAACCCCCCTCCGGCCGAGAGTGGCCATCACCCCATTAACGACCAGGCGGTCTTGCATAAACCCCCCTCTCGTCCACCAACGCCTGTCACGGCCATACCGGCCCAGCAGGCGAGTTATTCTGCGGTTAGGCACCAATTCCCCCAACCTCCTTAGATTCTATGGTCGCCTATACCACATTCTTTTGTTCAGGCCCCAGTTGAGTCCGACTCTAATGCTTTGCTACGTCAGAAGATGGCCCACATGGAAGAACAGCTTAAGAAAGTCACTGCGGCCAAGAATGCACCAGAAATCTCGCTCCCCACTCTGCCAATTTTCCATCTTCCTCCGTCTGAGATGCCGAACTTTCGGCGGTACAATGGAACTGGCAATCCGGTTATTCATTTGAAGGATTTTATGTACGAGACTTCCTTCTGGCAAGGCAACAAGGCTTCTCTGGCCTATTTATTCAGAAGATCTCTGGAGGGGCCAGCCCTCGAATGGTTTTATTCCTTGGAGCCAGCTGATGCCAGTGACTTCGATGTTGTCCAAAGGAAATTCTTGCAAAAGTATAGAGACCGTGTTGGACCCTCTCTGTCCGTTACCGATTTAGTTGCGGAGAAAATGAAGCCTGGGGAGGATTTCATCATATTTGCTGACAGATGGCGGTCGATGGCCGAGAAGCTGAAAGACACCTTGTCGGAACAGGAACAAGTAAAGATGGTTATTTCTAATGCAACTTCTCAATTCCGCCATATTTTGGCCATGAACCGGTTGACTACTATGGAAGAGCTCTATGAGAGAGCTTGTTACATCCAGACATAGATGAAGGATTCGCCCATTATGGGCATGTTCGAGCCAAAGCCTCGGCTGTTTAAGAAAACCACCAATGTTAACAGCGGGCCCACAACTGAGGGCACCGTCACAAACGAGCAAGTCGGCGCAGTTGGCAACCCCCACCATCAAGCTAACCCACGTCCATCACTGCCTCCACAACAGAACTCTCATTTTAACCCCACTCCACAACCCCAATTCGCACCTCAACACTCCTTCGCTCCGCCGCAAAACCAAGCCCACCGCGTAGACCCTCCAGCTCCACCACAATACCATCAAATGCCCCCACCTGCCAACTACGGCCAACAACAACGGAGACCACCACTTGGCCCCAAAAGGGACCACTATCCTCCACTTCCCGAAAGTCTCCCCGATATTTTTAATGCTCTGATGGCCGCCAACTTACTCGCCTTGCCAAGGGAAAGAACCGTGTGGCCCGCTAATGTTGACACATCCCGTTATTGTGCTTTTCATCGCAGCCCTGGTCACAACCTTGATCGTTGTTTCCACTTTAGAGATTACATTTACGATCTAAATGACCAGGGTGACATCAATTGGGATGAGATGAGGCAATTCATAGCCGCCATGAAAGAAAGAAGGGCTTCTCGGCAACAGCAAAATCAACAACCTCAGCAATCCGCTCCACAACAAGTTCAACCACAGCAAGCTCCAGCACACCAACAGGATATGGGAATTGTCCGTAATCCATTGCCAAAGCACACCCCTAATCAGCATGTGAACCCTGTCACGTCCCTCTACGAAGTGCAGAGAGGACAGGGATGGCACGAAGAAAACGCCTCTGTCGGGGCATTTCATCATGAGCCGAATCAAAATCAACCTCCGCACCTTTTGCGCACCCTTCCTTCTTCTTCTACTCTCCTATTGGGACGTCCTCTTCTACGTACCGTCAACCCATCTACCTCCACCAGTTCTACGGCCTTATCGGCCCGCTCTCTTCTTACCCATTTGCCACCTCCACAACCTACCGCACGACAAACCCCACCTTCCACCACCAACTCTATACCTCCGCCATCCAGGCCACTCCTACTTCGCTCATCGCTAGCACCCGCCACACCCCCTACCACTCCTACACCGGCAAGGGTTCCTCCGCCATCAGTTCCCCCACCTCTCATACCCAGATCTCTTCTTGTTAGACCACCCGCCAATGCTCCTCGCATTCGGGTATCCCTTTCTAATCCCACGCCCCCAGACGGGGCATCTTCGTCAAACCACTCTCCTATGCCTCCCACGGGGGCATCTTTGCTAAACATTACTCCCACGCCTCCTACGGGGGCACCCCTGTTGTTGAACACTGCCAACCGCATTCCCTCTTCTTCTTCTTCTAATCCTCCTCCCACACTTGCCCCGACAGAGGCTCTACAAGGCATGGCACCACTCCGCAGTGGACGGATTTTCCACCGTATTTTTCCGCAAAGAGAGCTAGAGCCCGTGCAGGGGCCGCAAGAGCAAGAACAAGGGTCTTTACCGGGCACTGAATATGATTTGTTAAAGCATTTGGACCTGACTCCGGTAAGAATTTCGATCCTGGAATTGATCAAACGGTCCACCACTCATCAGCTGGCTCTAAAGGAATATCTGCAGAAGGTAATGGTTAATGAAGACATTCCAGTTGAGCAGATAGTTACGGTGTTAACACCTGCTAGCAGTCAGCCGGCGATTACTTTTCATGAGCACGAACTGGCACCAATCTCAGCAAGGAAATATGCCTTATGCATCATATTCGACATCAATAAGGTGGCTGTTAAGCAATGTCTGGTAGATACTGGGGCATCCATCAATGTTTTGCCACCAAGCACCTTGAAGTTATGTGGCATACCAGAAAGCCAGATTCGACCGTCCACCATAACGGTCACTGCATATGACAACACAAAGAAGCCTCCTCTAGGCATGATCACATTGAAAGTTAGCTTGGGTCCTGCCACCATCACAGCAGATTTTCACATCTTGGACATGGATCCAACATTTAATGGCATTCTTGGCCGTCCGTACATCCAGCAGCTTGATGCGGTGCCCTCTACAAATCACCAGTGTCTCAAATTCCCACACAAGGGCCGTATTATCAAGGTGCCCAGCATGCCGATTCTGCCAGAGGAAGATATTCATGCGGCTTCATCAGTCCCTTCTATTTGGCCTGCCAATAAGCCACTGTTATCTGTGCTGGACGTCCCCCGTCCACGGCCAATGCCATCTGAAACTGTTACCACGGTTGCTATGACACCCCTGCCTTCTAAGGGGAGGAAGAAAAAGAACATGATTAACACCCCTGGCTGGAACATTCTGTTAAAAATGGGGTATCAAGATGGCAAAGGCCTGGGTGCCAACTGTCAAGGCAGGATTAGGCCCATTAAGCCGCAAAAATTGCTGGTACGAGGCGGTTTAGGCTATAAAGGGCCGAGCAAAAATAAAGAAGAGCCATGGGCATTTATGACTTCTACTTTGAAGACTAATCGCCAGCCACTCTCCTGGACACTGAAGACACATTTTGTTACTAGTGGCGCTCAGAATAATGAGCAGACTACCATAATTACTTCATTGCTTGACTATCAAGATGTTCACGCCAGATAGTTTGCCCGTCACATCGCCCCACTGGCTACCTACAAAGCCCTGGAGTCTTTAAGGCCGGACAAAAGAAGGAAAATGGGCGATCCAGAATGTGACTGGTACAGGTGGTTCGACATGAATGACATTACTATTTCTTTAAGCCGCCTCTTCATGCCGACAGATCCGGAATGGCCTCCATTAATACAGGAATTAATTGAAATGCCAGCAGTGATCACAGACAAGAGGCAGCTGCTGAGTGACTACACAGATACTGGGGAGCCAGATGTCCCCTTTGAAGAAGGTTTCACTGTGGACAGGCTGTGGGCCGGCCTCTTTTCTCTCACTTCGCTACATCCATCTGTGCTTGCTTCTCTACATTCTCGTTGGTTTGGTCGTGTGCCAAGACCGCCTCCGATTACAATCAGTTTTGCTCCAAATTCAATCCGAGTTTCTCTCCCGATTCCTCCTTCGCTCCTCGAGCGATTTTATGAACTCTCCATCACGCCCCCAAGCGGGCCATCACTGATCCAATCTTTTTCCAATCTTGCAATTTTCACTCCTCCTGCTATTCTCCCATCACACTGCTTTCTCCTTGAAAAAGAAAATAAAAATGAAGATAAAGATAAAAAAGAAAAAAAACGCCAATTTTCCAACTTTCCAATCCTCCATCTCTGTTGAGAAGACCTCCCATTTCTTTCCCGAGTGTGTCCCAACCCAGGGGCCGCTCTTTCAAGATTCCTTGATAGATCTCTTTTCCCCCTCTGGCGAGGGGTCTTCTTCTGTATCACCTTATGTATCCACTTTTTCACCCCATTCTTTTCCTTCTGATCAAGCTAGTTGCTCCTCCTCTTCTTCCTCTCCTTCTAATAAAATTCATGGGGTAGATTCACATAAGAGATCCAAGGGTAAGCAGATTCCTCACAGATTTTTATTAGAATTGGCTATCAGATGCCAAACTTGTTTAGCAATCCCTGGGTTTGTGGAAAATCCAATTATCCTGCCAGAGTTAGAATTTGAAAATGCTGTTGCTTCCTATGAGGGTTTGGGCGTTTATGAAATCATGAATGATGAGGACCCTATTGAAGAGGGGGATGAAAGTTATGAAGAATATGAGGACGAGGCTGATGCTTTTGCTAGTGGTATGAGAAGATTCGACGAACCATCAGCCTCCGTAGAAGAACCTACCAAAGAAATTAATCTGGGTACCGAGGAAGACCCTAGGATTGTCCTCATTAGCCAGAATTTGCCGCCCTCCGAGGAGGAGGCGCTCATTTTAGTTCTTCAAGAATACAAGGACACGTTTGCATGGAGTTATGAAGATATGCCGGGATTAGACCCTGCGCTCGTTGAACATCATCTTACACTTAAGCCAGGGGCTGTCCCGGTCAAACAACGGTTGAGGCGTTTCCACCCTAGCATGGCTTTAAAGATGAAAGAAGAGGTCAATAAACTCCACAAGGCTAGATTTGTTAGAGTTGTCATTTACCCCAATTGGGTGGCTAACATTGTCCCGGTTATGAAGAAAGATGGGAAAGTTCGGATTTGCATAGACTTCCGGGACCTCAACCGGGCGTGTCCTAAAGATGACTTCCCCCTCCCTCATATTGATGTTCTAATTGATAACACGGCAGGATTTGAGACTCTCTCTTTTATGGATGGCTTTTCAGGTTACAATCAAATTCGTCTGTCTGAAGAGGATCAAGAGAAAACATCATTCACTACACCATGGGGGACTTATTGTTATGTGGTCATGCCTTTTGGACTTAAGAATGCTGGAGTCACCTACCAAAGGGCTATGATGGCGATTTTTCATGACATGATTCATATTTATATTGAGGTGTATGTGGATGACCTGGTTGTAAAATCAAGGACAAGGATTGAACATCCTGGGGTTTTGGCTAAGGTTTTACAGAGATCACGAGAATATCAATTGAAAATGAACCCCAAGAAGTGCGTATTTGGCATTTCTTCAGGGAAATTGCTTGGTTTCATTGTTAGCAAGAGGGGAATTAAAGTTGATCCCAACAAGGTAAAGGCCATTAGAGATATGCCTCCTCCCAAGAATTTAAAGGAAGTTCGAGGATTAATCGGGAGGTTGCAATTTATTCGCCGCTTCGTCTCTCAGCATTCACAAAGATGTAGGCCGTTCTACGAGCTTACTAAGTCGGGAGTCAAGTTTAATTGGGACGACAAGTGTCAGGCAGCCTTTGACGGATTAAAGGATTATTTGGCCAATCCTCCTGTCCTGAGGCCGCCAATTCCAGGCAAACCTCTTATTCTCTATGTTTCGGTCCTGGATGACTCCGTAGGTGCTGTCTTAGCTCAAGTGGATGAAGAAAGTAAGGAGAGGGCATCATACTACTTGTCTAAGCTTCTTAACCCCTGTGAGCAGAGGTACTCAGCCATGGAAAAGACTTGTGCAGCTTTGGTTTGGGTAGTTCAGAAGTTAAAACATTATTTCTTAGCTCATGAGGTTCACCTCATTGCTCGCATGAATCCGATTAAATTCCTCCTTGAAAAATCTATCCTCACTGATCGATTAGCACGCTGGCAGAGCTTCCTCTCTCAGTTTGATCACTTACATTCAACAGAAAGCTATCAAAGGCTACGCCATTGCCGAACACCTTGCTCATCACCCTCTCCCCCGTTTTGATCCTGTCAATTTGGAGTTCCCAGATGAAGAATTAATGTCCATTAATCAACCCCACGATCCTATGTGGACGTTACATTTTGATGGAGCTCTAAATTCTCAAGGAAGAGGGATCGGTATGGTTCTTTTAACACCAGAAGGGGTCACCATCCCATTTGCTGCTCGGCTCACTTTCCCCGTTACCAATAACATAGCTGAGTATGAAGCTCTTTTGGCCGGTCTTCAAACCGCTCATCGATATGGTGTCACCCATTTGAGGATTGTGGGTGATAGTCAGCTTATTCTGCGCCAGGTGCTTGTCAAGTGCCGCACTATCAATCCTAAGCTCAAGCCCTACCAGGAACTCGCTTCAGCTTATGCCAAACTCTTCACTAAATTAATCTTTGTTCATGTCCCGCGTAGTCAGAACATCTTGGCTGACGCTCTTGCTTCCGCTTTAGTCTTCCCTCCTGAGCGTGATTTTCATGTCCCTCTGATTCATCAGCGTGACACTCCAGCTATTAAGGATCGGGCTTTCCTTGATATTAGGGATCAGGTGCTCGAGATGGTGACGCTGAAGGAAGCTCTTAAAGGTAAGGAAGTCATGCTTTTGGATTGGCAAGAAGATTTGGCTGACGAAGAGAAGCCTTGGTATTATGAGATTGCCAGGTATTGCAATGATCAGTCCTATCTCGAGGAAGCCACGGCAGAAGAGAAGAAAGCAATTAGAAGAGTGGCTCAATGTTATGTTTTGGTTGGAGGTGTGCTCTACAGAAGAGGGCTCACCGGCGTTTTATTAAGATGTCTCGATGATGATGAATCTTGGAAAGTTGTAGAAGAGGCGCATTCTGGAGTGTGTGGTGGTCATGTGAATAGCCAGATGCTAGCTAAGAAGATCCTTAGGCTAGGATTCTATTGGCCCACTCTAGAAGAGGATTGTTCCATCTATGTTCGAAGGTGTGTTAAGTGCCAACTGCACGCCGACAAGATTCATTCTCCTGCTTCTTCACTCCATCCTACGTCCTCCCCATGGCCTTTTTCCATGTGGGCTTTTGATATCATTGGACCTCTTGGTGACTCGAATCTCCTGATCAAACAAAAGTCATTCATCCTCACGGAAACGGAATACTTCACCAAGTGGGCAGAAGTAGAAGCTTACGTAGAGATTAAAGCGTCAACAGTCTGCAAATTCATAATGAAGAACATCATCACAAGGTTCGGCATCCCGAGCACCATCGTCACCGACAATGGACCTCAATTTATCTCTCAGGAAATCAAGGATCTCTGCAACAGGTATAACATTGCATTGCATCATTCTTCTCCCTATTATCCGCAGGGCAATGGCCAAGCAGAGGCAACTAATAAAACTTTGATCAAAATTGTTAAGAAAACGTGTGAGGCTAATAAATTTTCGGACTGGCCAGACAAGCTAGTTGAAGCTCTCTGGGCCTATCGCACTTCCATTCGCACCCCCACTGGGCAAACTCCTTTTACCCTCACTTATGGAATGGAGGCGATAGTCCCTTATGAGATTCTTATTCCCTCTCTGCGAGTACAGTTGGATAAGGAGCTCTCTATTAATGAACGTCGTGATTCACTCCTTGCCCAGTTGGAACTCTTAGATGAGAAGCGTCTGGTCACCGCTGAGCATGCGCGCGTTTACCAAAATAGGCTTTCACGTTTTTATCAAAAGAAAGTAATTGAGAGAAAATTTAAAACCGGTGAGATGGTAATCAAAAGAATTTTTGTAAAGCCGGGTGGCCCCCGCTCAAAACTCCAACCCAATTGGGAAGGACCGTTCATTATAAAAGATGTTTATCCCGGCAATGCTTATAAACTGGTTAATGCTGAAGGGGAAGAGTTAACTCATCCTTGGAATGGTTTGTATCTTAAGAAATACTACCCTTGATTCAAAAATCCAAAAAAAATATAAATATATGTCTTCAAAAATCCAAACAAAAAGGAATATCTCCGAAAACCATAAAAAAAATAGAAACTCCAAAAAGCAAACAAAAATAGAAATTCTTCAAAATCAAAAGAGATCAAAATTGGTGCCATGGCACACGAAGGATCAATGTCCGAAAGGTCAAAATTCAGAATTCATTCATCAGTCTTGCTAACTTAAAAGGGGGTTGACTCCCACACACACTACACGCTTTATTCTTGAGATCAAGCAGTGCAAAATCTGACGGAAAGTCAAAAACCTGACTAAAAGTGAAAGACAATACCCGTTCTCTTCTTCTTCGGCCCATAAGGGAGGAAGGAAGACCTCGAGACAGATGCGCCAAGCCTATCCGCCGCCCTAGTAGGTGGAAGTCAGGGCCCAAAAGGGAACAAATGCCACAAAAGCCCAAGTACAATTAGGTTTATTTTCATCAATGCAAATCAATTCCAAAGTGAAAGTCAAGTTATGAAAAGAAAAGCATGTCAAGAGGGCGAAGTCTCCGCAAGGAAAACCTTGGGCATATGCATGCAAAATAATAAGGGCAAAAAGGCAACAATTTCCCTACGCCAAAGACCGAACCCCAACAGGCATAGGGTAGGGGAGGTAACTTTGCCTTGAGCATCCCAGAATCCCCTACGGGCTTCCCTTATATTTTCTTCTATCCTTTCTATGTGGTAAAATCACGAACTGGCAGGATGGTTGTAGACGGACTAAAGAAATTGCACTATGCGAAATCTCGAATACAAGTCAACTATGAGCACGTCAACTCCCTTTTAATCACTCAAGAAAGGTTAATGAATTTTAGATGGTGACTATGTAAGACTCATGGTCTTGATAGCCTTGAAGCCCTTTTCGTAGAATAATTCAATTAACGCCTTCGGCTAAGGCACTTTTTATGGAATTAACGTCCTAGATTAGGTCGTCTTCGTCAGAATAACGTCTTTGAGCAGGTCGTTTCTTTTTCAAAAAAATCAAATTCTTTTTCGAATTCACACCGTCCTATAGGGCGTCTTTATAAGAATCACGACCCACTCTAAGGCGCATTTTTCAAGAAAAATAACCAAAAAATATATAAATGAGAAAAAAATGCATTTCTTCACGATGTATGCTTGCATTCTTTTGCATGGGCATCTTTTATTTATGATTTGCATATGTGTGCTTTGCATGATGCATCTCCCGTTATAAGCTATTTCATTTTGCCTTGCTTAATTAAAGGCTTGGCCCCTTGACCCGTCATTAAGGTCAAAATATTGCCACCCCTTGCTTATTGGGCAAGGGGCCAAGTCGAACAAATGAATTAACCTGTTTTGTTCAAATAAAAACCATAGCTGCAGGTACAGGGCAAAGTAAAGCAAACACGAAGAACGTGGAAAGAAGAAGGTGTGAGGGTGGAGGAGTACAAGTAAGTCTCTCAGCTCTCGCCTCCACCCTCCTCTCTCCTACTCTCAACCTCCTCCTCGCCGTCCCGAGCTGGTACTGGTGGAGGAGGCATGGGCCCCCGTGAAGAAGCCGGAACCCGAACGTGTCCCCCTGCCTCGCTCCTCTCTCGGAGGGAAGAGCCCGCCACGAAGGTGGAGCTAGTGAAGGAGTACCCCGCAGCCCGCGCCCGCTCGCGTCCTCGCTGGAGACGCTCCTCAGACACTCGCAGCCGCTCCTGGGAAAGGATCAACTGGGTCCTCGAATCCGTCAACTCTCGCTCACGTGCCGCCAGCTGCTCCTGGAACCGGGCACGCTCCGCCTGGTGCTCCTCCCGCTCACGAGCGCGCTCCTCGCGCTCCCGGGCACGCTCCCGTCTCTCCAGCTCAAGCGCCACGCGTAGCTCGGCCACGTCCTGAGGAAGCTCCTCCCGACGCCTCAGGGACCTCTCAAGCTCTGAGATCCGCTGATCGCGGATCGCCAACTCGGTACGTACTGCCTGAAGCTGTGTCACCTGCAAACAGGTAAACAAGTCATCAATTCCATAATTAAATTCAATAATCTAGCAATTCAAGCAATGTATAATTGAACCACTCACCTGTGCGCTCGTCGCGCGGTAGCCCTCATCTACGCAGGTAAGAGCGGCTCGAAGCTCCTTAGTTTGTAAAATGAATTTCATCAGTGCACAATTATATAATCAATATTTGAATGGATTGGTGTTTTGGAATTTGCCCGTGAAGTGAGGTCGCGCTCTGCTGCCTCGGCTCGTGCCACCGCTCCCGCTAGCCGCTCTGCCAGTGTAGTCACCTCTGCACTGGGCCCTCTCGAGCTGGAGGCCTCCCCTGGGTCTCTCCTCACTGCTCCCTGCTGGGCACGCTGCATTCATTGAGATCGTCAATGGCTAATCATCAATAATTCAACAAAAACAAAATACATTTGCATATAGAAATAATTTAAACACTCACCAGGGTCTCTAGGTCTGCCCGTGTGGCAGCTAGCTGGTCCTCCAGGCTGTGTAGGTGGGCCTGGGCATCTATCGCTACTATGTCCCGCGCATCTTGCATCCATTACATATTAGTCGCATGATAGTCACATAAGCATTTGCATTTAATTTAGAAATAAGTGCATTCATACATACCCCTAAGACCCTCATCTGGGGTCGGCCGGCGTATACCTCCCAGTAGCGCCGGAGGTACTCGGAGCTGTCAGTCACCCGAGAGGTGACTCTGGTCCCGCCACGCTGCCAGTCAGCGTACTGCTCCTTGAATCGTACCCTCCAGTCGGTCGCCTTTGTACGACCGCGCGTCTTCTTCCCGACACCCCGCGGCTCGCCTACCTCAATCCACTCCTGGTGGAGGCCCAGCGTCCTCATCACCAACCTAAGCCGTAACGGCTCAATCTCGCTCAAGCAGTGAAACCAAAGCTCACGCTCAAAGCGAGGTCGGCCCGCTACGACCCAAGGCTGGCCCTCGTCTGTCATCCCCTCGTAGGGTCTCCACTGCACCTACATTCATAAACATACATATCATCATTTCATCGTCATCATCATAAATTCAAATTAAAAAGCAAAAGAAAGATGCATAGCATTCATACATACCAGCGAGGGAGGGAAGTCACGGAGCTCTCTCCGTAGAACCCACAACTCATAGTCGAGCGGGGCGCCGAAGACGATCGGCACCCAGCACCGTGCTAGACGGAAAGCTCCCTCATTCCCAGGCCGTGGGTCAACGCGCCCCATCGGCATGTAGAGGTGACTCCAAACCTGCATCCATGCATTGCATTAGTTAGGCATTCGCACGCACATAAAAATACACATAAAAGAAAGAAAAAATGAAAAATGCATACCTGAAGAAAAGGTGAGAAGCCACTGACGGTTGTCTCTCGACCTGTCCCCGTGGACAGGTCGGCCATCATGTGCGCCAGCAGTGCCGCTCCCCAGGCGTAGCTGCCAACTGCCTCCAGGTCCTCGAGTATCCCTAGAAATCGGCAGTTGATGATGTCGCCCTTTGTCCCGAGCAACAGTCTCCCCAGTAGCAGTAGCAAGAACCTCCTCAAGTCTAGGTCAGCTCTCTCCCTGTCGGTCGGGTCCTGGCAGTACACTGCCCTAGCCCCGTCTATCAGCCTCTGTGAAAACTGCTCTAGGGTCTCCCCTGACCTGTGCCTAGCGTTCCCTAAGCCCATCACTGTGGTGAGGTCGGTGCGGAAGATCGTCCTGCACTCGCTAGGGGCCTCGTAAACCATCTCCAGCCCTAGCAATCTCTGGGCATGCTCGGTGTAGTCTGGGTAGGTAATCCCACTCACAGCCTCTCCATCTACCCTCAACCCTGTAATCCTGGCCACGTCCTCTAGGGGAGGAATCATGTGTCCCCAAGGCATCAGGAATGCCCGGCTGGTCCTATCCCATCTCTCCCGTAGAACCTGAATGAGTGATAGGTCTGGCCTAACTGGCTCTATGCTGAGGAAGGCCCCGAACTCCATCGCATCTACCCTCTCTCTCTGGAACTCGGGGAGGCCGTAGTAAGCTGCCCGGACCATGACCCATGAAATGCGCGTCCTCATCAGCCCTTGCATGCATAAAATAAGAATTGTTGGTTTAATTGTTGTGATTATTCATGCTTATTTCATTTTGATTGCCCCAAGATGAATGTTGGTGTTATTGGAAGTAACGACCTTCCTCAGGTCATTTTTTTGTTGAAGTAGCGCCCTTAAGGAGGGCGTGGTTCTGTTTGAGCTTCTAAGAAAATGACCTACCCTAGGTCATTTTTCATCTATGAAACGCCTCTGTGTTGGGCGCGTGTTTGTGGTTAATTTCTAAAAATCCTAAAGGTTTTTCAATTCACGCCCTTGAGTAGGGTGTTTTTCTATTTGGGTTCGTTAATTAATCAAATAATTAATGAATGGGCGACCGCTGGTTTGGTCGTCTGTTTTGAATTGACGCCCTGGTGTGGGGCGTGGTTTCCAGTTTTTCAGAAAATGGAATAAAAATAACAGCATGCGAAAATTAACAGCATAATATGTAAATTAAATTGGGCGACATGCTTTAGGGCGTGTTCTCATGGGGTTAATTGTTTTTCACGAAAATAATATAATTAACGCCCTTGGGTCGGGCGTGTATTTTGAGATCGCGACGCCCATGAGGACGCCTTCTTTCTGGGTTGCAGGGTTTATACCTGAGGGCTATGGAAAATCAGGAAAAATGAAATTAAAATAAATAAAATTGGAAAGGGTTTGAGGCTTACCTTCTTGTGCTTCTGATTTTGTGGTCGAGGCCTTGGCTGCCGTGGCCGCCGCAGTTGGCCGGCACGGAGGAGGATCGCCGCCGCGGGCGGTGGTTCATCTCCTTCTCCTTCTCCTTCTTCACTGTTTTCTTCCTCGCCACCTTCTTCACCCCCTTCACCTTCGCCGTCTTCTTATCCTTCGTCTTCCTCGTGGGCTTCTTGGTTTCCTCCGGCCTCGTCGCCGGCCTCTGCCATTGGAGCGTCTTCTTCCTCCGCCACGATGGCCCCTTCCTCACCGAGGGCGTCGTCGCCCAGATCAACCACCTCGGGAGCGGCCACCCTTTGCCGTTTGACTGAACTGCCCCTGGCCATGGTTAGGGCTAAGGATAGAGAGAGAGAGAGAGATAGAAGAAGAGAAGAGGGGAGGGGGAGCTTCGGTTAGGGCTGCAGAGAAGAGAGAATGGAACGGAGGATAAAGAAGAAAGGGGGAAAGCCCTTTAGCATTCGAAAAGAAGTGACGCCCTGAGAAGAGGCGTTTTTTGTGGAAGTCACGACTATGAGATGGGCGTGTTTATAAATTCGACGACGTTTCTCGAGGCGTCAATTTTATTTGCATGGGGAATGATAACCGTCGTCAGACGCATTCAATGGGTGTTGATTGATGTGATCGAAGTAATTATTATGATTTTTACTCACGCCTGAGCTAGAGGCGTTACCTGATTGAAACGTGACTTTCCTGAGGGCGTTAATTTTGGAATTTCAACGAATATATTTTGGGAATTTGAATCGATTAACGCCTTGTTTTAGGTCGTTATTTAAGTAACGCCTATTGGTGAAGGCGTCAAATGTGTGAACAGGAATATTGGAAGCGACCTATCACGAAGGCGTCCTTTTATGAATTCACGCCTTTGCTTGAGGCGTTATTCGCAACAGAACGACAGGTTATTTAAGGATTTGATCTGAAGCACAGCAGTAAGGCTCAATCAGAAAACAATCATTTTTATTACTTTGAAAAGAGAGATTACAATGCTTAATGAGCCACCTTGGGTCTTAGCTTTCTCAAAGCTGTTACATAATTTTTCCACTGATCTTTGTATTCCTCCAAACTCTCTACAGGTTGATGAGGTTTGCTAATCTTCCATAGGGCTTGGATTGTGATAGCCTCTTCTCCATCTTCATCGCTGCCTAGGTCTCTTGATTTGATTGGAGGAAGATGAGAGACGTCTTCTAGGTGTTGCCTTGGAAGTCCGATTTGAAGAAGGCATCTATGAGAGTTGTACAAGACGAAGTCCGAAGCGCCAATGAGATGAAGGTCCGTGCCGGTAGAGAATCATGCACGAAGTTCCTGCATCTTGAGTACACCCGGGGCACATGTAAAGAGGTTCTTTGGCATTACCTTTAGGTGCTCTCTCCAATCCCCTCTCTTCTTCACTTGAGGAATCCGGTTCATCACCCTATTGCTTATTCCTAACGAACCGGTCATATAAGAGAGTGGGCTTTTTGAGAAGATTCTTGAGGATTGTTGGGCCTCACCACATGGATCGAATTTGAAATGGAGATCAACCCAACTAGAGAGTGCTAGCATGCACCCGTAGATGGGCCTTCCCATCGCCGCCGAGGTAAGCCCGCTATAGAGGTAGGCTAGGATAGCCGGTCCGGCTCTTTCCTCTTCCCATAAGCTCATCACCGCGCTCAATTGGGCCTCCTCTAGAAAGTCCTCCGTGGATGGAAACAAGAGTGCGCCTGCTAAGCACACCACGAAGGCCTTTGCTATCTTTTCTATCTCCTCCTCTTCCTTAGCTTGATCCGCTCTCTTGTACACCCATGAGGCGAGCTTCAAAAGATTGATTCCTTTAGTGACCTTGATTTGGTTCACTATGTTTGGGCTAGATATCAATGAGAATAGCAATTCATGAGAGGAGATTGGCCTTAGCATGAGGGCCATCTTTTGTTCTTCTCCTTGTTTCATTCTTTTCAAGCCTAAGATCAACTCTAGTTCTTCTAAAAGGATGGTGGCTTCAAATGTCGAGAAGAGAAAGGTATGAGTGGAAGGATGCCAAAGTTCAATCAATGCTCCTATGGCAGCCCAATCTAAGTGAATTTGGTCATAGTGATTGGCATGGGTTACTAGGCCCAAAAGATGCCATCTTGCTAGGTATACTCTCATGTCAGAGGAGAACTTGGAGAGAATAAGGGGCAACCACTTCACTTTTGTAAATCTCCTAGCACCAGGGACATTTGGGTAGTCCTGTGGAAAGAAAACATAAACAGTGCCAATAGTGCCAGACATGAGCATATGTAAGAAGTAGTTTGACAGAAGGATTCAATAAGAAGAAAAGAAAGAAGATATAAGCAGAGGGAAAAGCAGAGGAATTCACTAACCTGATGTTGAGCAACTCGGCTGTAGATGTGCCCTTGGATTTCAGTCAACCTAGGGGTGGAAGACCTAGGTCTCTTAATCATCCTCTCCATCGTTTTTTTTGGCTTTGCAGAAGGAGCTCGGACGAGTGCCTGCGGGAGAAGAACAAATAGAGAAATAAGCCGGCTATGGAGGTTCAGAGAAGAGGTTGCTTTAGGTTGAGGAAAGCAGCCTTTCTTTTATAAAGATTTGAAGAGGGCTTAAGGTTGTTCGGAGTTAGCAGGTTGATGGCTATTAGGATTTGGTTTTGCTTTCGATCTGAAAACGGAAGCGTTGGATTGATTAACGCCTTTTGTTAGGGTGTCAATTTATGAATTGACGACTTTGCTGAGGTCGTGTTTTGTGTAACGCCCTTTAATAGGTCATTTACTCTTTGGCCTCTCGATGGGTTTCACGCCTTGCTGAAGGGCGTGTTTCATGTTTTAACGACTACACATTAAGGCGCGTTTTCATGATTTGACGCCGTTCGATGCAGGCGTGTTTTTATGAGCTTATGAATTTAGATATTCATGTGTGTTAATGAACTTAAGTGCTATTATTTCGTTGAATTGATTTTTTAATTGAGCACTTATGATCATATCATGATTTGAATGGAAAATTATGTTTGATTATCTTGAATTTCGAAAAACTGATGAATTTTCAAAGTGCAGAAGTTTGCAGGAGTAGAGGCGCCTGGGTTGCTCATGGAAATAACATCGCACTGGTCATCTTGTATTTGTTCGGTGTGAGCATTGTTATTATAGGATATCTACATTATTATAGCATATCAAGGACCTTGTGGTTCTGATGAATCTGGAATTTGAGTTCCCCTTCATCAAAAACGATGATAATTTCAGGAGAATCTTGATCACACGGATAGGCCGTTGAGTCATTCAAGGTTTGGGACGATGGTTCCACTTTCTGAGTTGATGCGCGGACAAACAGGCTTCGGCTTAGTGTTAGCTCAGAAACTTAGATTCTTGACCAAATCTAGATGGCTTAGCAATATTATCCTTGATTATTTTCTATTTTTAGTTTGTTTTATCTTTTCTTTTAGCTCAGCATGCATCATGTAGGACTTTGAGTTTCGTGCTGAAAATCTTCATATTATGGCGATAATGAAGGTCACTTGCTCTTGATTGAGTTGACGTGAGATATTCCACTCCAAATCAAGTACTTTGTTCTATCTGAAGCCGCTCAGGCTGGTTCCATGAAAGTGTCCCTTTGTTGGATCTCCATCTCAATTCTCTTTATTTTCTGCAAATTTACCTTGGTTGTAGCACGTCCACGTTGGCTGGTAACCGCTCTCCAATGGTCTTTCCCTATCGTGCCCGCGCGCATACCTTTTGCCCTGCATTTTACTTGTTTAGTTTAATCTCCTTTATCCAGCAAATCGATGCTTCCTTGGAATCACTCGGAGTTGTTTCATTCAGAATCTTGGAAAGATTTCCATAGTTTAGTGTCTGAGGCGTGTCACATCACACCTTGGCATCGACTTATCAGTTCGCTCCACTTCATTCCATTTTGTTGCACTTTCACTCCATTTTTGTCTCACTCCCTTCCAAAGCAGACGCCAAGACGGGGCAGCTGTAGACACGCCAAAAATGACACTTTGTTGATTAAATCTCATGTCACTATGATGACGCCCCAAAGTGAACTTCAATATATTCATAATATGAAGTTTTTTTCTATTTTCTTGTGTGTGGGTTTGTTTATTTTGCATTTTTGTGATTCGCGACCTGAAGAGGGGCGTTATTTAAATAGCGGTCTTATCTAGGGCGTTTTCTCAAGAAAGTACGACTATATGTCAGGGCGTCAATTCTTGGCATTATCCGGTTTTAAAGTAAATGTAAAATCAATTTAATTATTGGTTAACGTCCTTCCTCAGGGCGTGTTTTAAATTAACGCCTCTATTCTAGGCGTGTTCTCATGATTTTCAAACAAGGAAGGTTTTATTGCCAAAATTAAATCCAGGAAGAAACGCCCTGGCTTGGGTCGTGTTTTATGAAACGCCGTGTAGGTAGGTCGTCAAATCAAGAATTGACGCCCTTCGCAAGGTCGTGTTTCATTTCGGAGTCCTACCTTTTTCCATCTTTCCCTCACGGTTCCCTGCCTTGTTTCAACCTCTTGCTCGATGTTAATCCTTTCCTTGGATACTCCTTGCCCGTTCTTATCTTCCCTTGTTTGATCACATCCGATTGGAATCTTATATAAGGAAGCCCGGATCGATCGTCACAAGGTTGGGGGAGGAACACCCACATATACAGAGAAAAAGATTGCAGGTTCTGTACGAGCAACATATTCTTTCTTCTTCCTGCACGGTCGTTCCTCTGCATCCTTTTCATAGGGGTTCACTCGTTTCCACTGCTTCCTCTTCTTCCCATCAATATATTCTTCACACGGTTTCCCCTTTACTATCATCAGGGACAGCAGGGTTCTTTTATTTCATTTATTTTGTTTATGAGCATATCATCCTTCGTCCCACCGTCAGTCTTTCTTATTGCATTAAGTCCTATCATCATCATTATCATATCATATCTCCTTCCCTAGCTCTTCTCTAGGGGTTTTAAAAAAAAACAAAAAGAGGTGCGCATGTTGATTTCATTTTTCAACATCATATTCTTTATTTGGGATTGATACTACTTGCATTGGCTGATCCCTTTTCGTTTTGCTTTGTTTCATTATCTTTTTTGCAAGGTAATCAAAAGGAGAACCCTTCTCATCGGCCGGCCTATTGAAGAAGGAGGAAGGAACTTCACATCATCCCGCGTTCCAATCTTCACCAGGTATTCACGATCTCTTTTTATTATTATTGAGGTAACCCCTCTGGCGATCACAATCTCCATTTTTACACCACGTGCAAGCTTTTTCTTCCCCTTATTTATGCATTAATCATTATTCTCCCCCTTGTTTCTTTTTCTCATCATTTATTCTTTTGTGATTTTGTGTGGGATTTATGCCCATCCACAGTCTGTACATTGGCCTTCATGCCTCAAGTATATACATTGATTTTTTGTTCAAACAAGTCCATACACTGAGCAAGTATACACATTGTGTTTGTCTTGTAAAGTCCATACATTGATGTCTGTACGTCGGCTATAAACCGAAGTCTATACACTGTAATGAATATACTTACAGCTGATGATCCGATACTCTGTCTGACAGGGATTCTCTACAGGGATTGCTGACATGGCTCGTGATCCCAAGAGGACGAGGTGATCAGATGATGACACATGGATAAAGTTGCCTCGGATCTGGCGAATTCCTTGGGCGGGAAAACGTGGAAACCATGTGCCCTTATCCACCTGCTGAAAGTATATATTGAAGCCTTGGTGTTCAGATGGAGCTTGATCGAGAACTGAAGAGAGAAAAGTCTATACAGCCAGTCTGAAAGCAGCAGAGTGCCATCGATCCACTGTGAGAAGAGAAACAGAGAAGAAGAAAAGGAGAGAAGAGATGATCAAGAGAGATGAGTTGAGAGAGCTTGATCAAGAGAGTGAGATTGTGAGAGTTTTTGTTTGAGAGGTTGTATCTCAGTCTCTTGGTTCAGAAACCAGAGCTGAGCATTGCTCATTCGAGCTACATTCCCATTTGGGTTTTCATTTTCGTTTTGCTTCTATCTTTCATTTTCGAATTCCTGTTTCTTCAAGCTGTGAGTCAGCGGATTTGCAGTGGAAGTCTCCACTGGATAGGTTAAGCTGTATTTCCTCAGCAGTTGCAGAGGATCTGATCCTCTGGTCGGCAAGCTGTAGTGCCCAGCGAAGCTGTGTATCAGCGGTTGTTGGCCAAGCTGTAGTGCCCAGCAGACGCAAGCTGTACTGCGCAGCAGTAAGCCATACTCGGTTGAGTGTGGGGTGGACGTAGGTCCTTGACCGAACCACCTAAAAATCGTGGGTGTCTTGTGTTTGTGTGATTGTCTATGAATTGTGTACGACTGGTTGTCTTGTTTACTTTAAGAGCTTGATTCGCTTCTGTTGAAATCTAGTATCAGGGTTAGTGATTTAGCAGATTTGCCTATATTCCGCATTTGAACCTTACATTGGTTTTTAAATAGGTATTAGATCTATTCACCCCCCTCTAGATCCACATTTCGTGGAGATAGACTGCGTCCATCTAACTCAACACTTGGTATCAGAGCCACACTCTTCTACAGGGACTCATCGCCCGAAGAGGATAGGCAGAGATGGATGCTCGAGGGATGATAGCTGAAGGTCACTCAACAATTAAGCCCCCATTCTTCGATGGATCTAACTACGCATACTGGAAGAATCGTATGCAAGTGTTTCTGAGGGCTAAGGATTACGAGATCTGGAAAGTTGTCAGCAAGGGACCTTATGAGCTGTCCCCGAATGAAGATGTCTGGACCAAGGAGGAGATCAGAAGGTCCACGCTGAATTGGAGTGCCGTAAACGCCATCCAGTGCTCTCTGCACCCTACCGAATTCTCCCGCGTGTCAGCCTGCAAATCAGCCAAGGAGATGTGGGATGCATTGGAAGTCATTCATGAGGGTACATCTCAAGTAAGAGAGCAGAAGGCCAATCTTCTTGTATCCGAATATGAAGCCTTCAAGATGAAGCAGAACGAGACCATCGGCGAAATGTATGCTCGGTTGACTGTCATTACCAATGGTCTAAGAGGTCTAGGGAAACCTCAGACAGAATATGATGTGGTGAGGAAGATTCTGCGGTCCTTGACTCATGCTTGGCACACAAAAGCTACAGTGATGGAGGAGTCAAGGGATTTGCGTAATACAAGAGCTGATGAGCTAATTGGCTCGCTAATGGCATATGAGATTAATATGCCAAGGACAGAAGAAGCTGAGAGGAAGAAGAAGCCGATAGCGCTGAAGGCTGGTTCAAGTAATTCCAACAAATCTAGCTCCAGCAGTTCTTCATCATCAGAGGAAAGCCCGAATGAAGAAGATATGACTCGTTCTGAGATGGCCATGATGACCAGAGAGTTCAGGCGATTTCTCAAAAAAGGAGCAGGACGATTCGGCCAAAAGAAATACAATGGCGGCCGAAAGGATAAAAGGTATAAATCTAAACCTGCTAAGAAAACTGAACCTAACATCTGTTACCAATGCAGGAAACTGGGCCATCTGAAAGCTGACTGTCCAGACAATCAGAAATACAAGGACAAGTCAAAGAAGAAAAACAAGATAAGGAGAGCTATGATTAGCGCCTGGAGTGATGAAGATGAAGGCTCCTTCAGTAGCAGTTCAGTCAGTGAAGCCGAATCTGAGAAGCCCATTTGTCTCATGGCAACAGCAACAAGCTCAGAAGATAGAGAAGAGGAATCAGTTGAGGTAATCACTAGATTCGATGATTTTACTATCAATGATTGGATATATGCTTATCATGACATAGCTGATAAGGCAGATGATATCAGAAAAGAGAATAGGCATCTTAGAAGAAAAATTAACTCCATGCAAAATGAGACAACTCTAACTGATAAGATTGCATGCTTAGATTCTGAGAATAAAGAATTGAAACTCGCATGTTCTGAATTAGACAAAATCAAAAATGAGTTAAAAGCTACTAGGGAAGAGAATGTGAGGCTTGGAAAAGAAATTGATGAATGGAAGCTGAAAATTCAGAAATGTGAGAGTGAAGTAAAAATTGTTTCTGAAAAATATGAAGCTGTCCTCAATGTAAATAATGAACTGAAAAAGTCTATTGATGAAATTCAGAAAGACAATGAGGATAAGCTGAAAACCATTGAGAAAATGACCCAAGGAACAGATAATCTAAAGGCTTTGTTAGGGTCAAAAGTAAATTTCAGAAAAGAGGGCCTAGGATTTAATTCAAGTGCAACTAAAACCTTTGGAATGAAAACTATTTCATTTGTTGTACAAAAAGAAAAAGGACCTCTAATTAGCATGAATTCAAACATTTCTGTGAATAAAGCTGCTAATCTGAAAAAGATCAGTGCTGAGGAGAAGGGTAAACAAAAAGTCAGTGAGCCTAGTAGAGCTAGCACATCCAAGCAAAATCCTAGGGCTCAGACTCAGGTTAGGGGTCAACCTACACAGTCTCATAAACCCCAGGTTAAAGTCACTAAGTCTCCACCATCATCACCACCTCTGAAGAAGACCCAAAACAAACCTATGAATAGGACATCAGGGTCCAAGGTGCAGGGGAGATAGAATGCTGCTAGGAATCAACCCAAACATTTTTACCAACGTAGAGTTCAGACCTCTCACAATGCACAGTCAACCGACTTCAATAGGTCAGATTGGACTAGAACTCCGGGGAGGCATACAGGTCTTGCATATCAGGCTGCACAATATCAAAGATGATGCGGGACGAGACACGGACACGACAAGCTCGTGACTGCCCCTTAACGAGAGAAGCATCGGATGTGCGCGGTTGAGAAACCGGCAATGAGCTAGGGTGATCGGCTCTCTTTTGTGCCCGGATCGGGTCACGGGACGGTCACGTACTCTCTCGCAGCAGCGGTAATGAATATATAAAGCGAGCTAGATATCCCTACACATGCTCTCTAGCAGCGGCATAAACAAATATATATGAAGTAAGCAAAATGTCGAGAAGGGAGCGAAAACGATACCTCCACGCGCTCGGCGTGGGGACGATGGACCCGGCGGAAACTCGTACTCTCGGAACAATAATACAAGAAGATTACAGCAATACAAATCGCTGCCCACTCCACACAGGGAGGTAAAGGGCTACACAATGGGGTCCGGGAGGACTGAATTTGGGTTGACGGGCGGCTTCTCGCGCTGTTTCGGCAACACCCGAACACGTGACGGTGGGGCCCACGTGCTGTCCGGAGGGGCCGTGTGGGACTCGGTGGTACCGCTGTAGTGGAGGATGCCTGGAAGGGCGCTCCCTGGAGTGGGGGCGCGCTGGTTTTCTGACCGGAGGCCGGGCGGCTCCGATCGGCACCGGTCGGAATAACCGGCCACGGGCTGCAACTTCTGGTTTTCAGCACGCGTCTCGGCGAGAACGGGCGCTGCGATCAGCCCCGATGTCGGATCAACACGGGACTAGCGCCGTTGGAAAGATAACATCAAATCCTTCAATCTAGGTCTGGAGATCTGGCCTGGATCTACACGGATCTGGACTTATGGAATTTCCAAGTTCCTGTTGTACAGTTCCTAAAATCTCAGGTCAGCAAAGAACTTTCCTATGGATTGCCTTTGACCGATATGAAGATCTCGGATTCAGACTTCGACTTGTTCATGAAAGTTGTAGGAAATCAAGTAAGGAAACTAGGAATATTTTTGGATCTAGATTTGGAGGTGGTGGTGATTTGTTCGGATTTTGTAAGTGAAGGGTGGTCGGATCTGGGATCTGACTGACAACACTGTAGCTGAGGAAGAACATGAATTTCTAAAAATAGATAGAAGGCTGATAAAAAATTAAGAAAATTTTGGAATGTAGGGGGTGATGGAAAGAACTTCCAGTAAAATTGGGAGGGTTTGGACAAATCCAAAAGATGGCCGGAGGTAGGAAACACAGGGTTACTGTCACTGTAGACAGAGACAAAATAGAACTAGGAATGAAAGATTCACGAAAATAAGAAAATACTAAACGATGGAATTTGGGCGTGAAAATGTAGGTGGAGCTTGGGATACAAGGGAAGAACACATCATAAAAATTGTAGCTTGAGATCTTCACGTGGTGGAGAGCAGATATTCGGACAAGAAGCCTTAATCCAGGATGGACAGAACACCAAAGGCGGCTCCGCGGCGGCGTGATGGCGGCACGAACGGCGGCGGCGGCGGCACCGATGATCACCGGAGGTGGGGGGAAGGAGATATCACTCTAGAATGGGGGTTGGGGATGAAGAAACTAGGGGGAGAGAGAGGGGAGGTCGAAATTCTCCAAGAGAGGGGTTCTTGCACAATGATTTTTTCACTTTCATTAATACTCAAATGGAAAATACAAGTATTTATATGCCTCCAATCTAATCCAATCTCCATCATTGGATCCAGGGATGGGGAATGAATGGCCTAGATTAAATGTGACCAACACACACACAAAAAATAAAATAACCCAAGTGGGAGACAAGTTTGACATGGTAGGTAGCCTACCTTAGACTTTTTACTCCCTTTGTCTACCCATGTGGCATTTGACATTCAACCCTTCTAGATGGCCACCTAGGATGGTTGACCAGTCCCACATAGGTGACATGGACCAATGGGAAAGGGCTGAGGGCCCCCTTGCTGGTCCTACTGTATAATTGCATAAAAACCCACACAATCCATGGGAATGACGCATTGGCTTATAAAGCCGTACAATTGCGCATATACTTTCCCAAGGATATAACACAAACTAAAAGGACATAAATGCAAATGTAAATGTACATACTCGGCGTCGATTCCCATCAACTCTCCCCGGGTGGGAGGAACTCGACCCCGTCGAGTAGGGGTATGGATGCTCGAGTACTCCGACGGATCCGTCACCGTGCCAAGTAGCGCGGGTATGCTCCGCTCCAAGTGACCGTCACCTGCTCATTCCATATATACTCGATATGCGTAAACTGCTATGGGCTAAAGGTGGACGCTCCGAGTGGGGCACTCTCAAAAGGAAGGGAAGCGGCTCAAAGACTCACTAGGAATCACCGCTGAGTCCCTATAGGTGACTGATCCGGGTATAGATGTAGAATCGACCCCATACTCATCAAGTGAGTCCACTCGCCTCTTACTCATAAGAGACCGACAACGAGCTTACACAAGACGCATGCAGACAAACAATCAACACATAAACCATGCAAACAAACCACACAAATAAGAAACCGACTCATGCATGACTCTAGACACACCTATTGTTAGTCCGACCCGTACATAGGTGACGGCGGACCAGGACACCCGAATGTGTACCATGCATGCATGTTATGTAACCGGAGATGGGTGGTATGGGGAACACCTAAACATCCAAGTATGACCCAGTCATGCATGGACGGCCCTTTAGATTTAGGAGACTTGAGTGGGCTAGGAAAGTCGGGTGTGGAAGAGCCGGGTGTAGGTGTATCGTGGACGGGCTTGGTGGGTATGGAGGACCCGACCCGTAGGAAAGGGGGTATGAAGGTGGACTTCCCCGAAGAAGTGAAGGGAATATGAAGGGTCTAGGGATCCACTAAGGAAGGGGTCAAAGGGATCAAAGAAGGTATGACCCCTTATGGTGGGTTCCAACATGACATGGTCCCAATCGTGAAATTCTTGAAGGTGCGGGTGGTCACCTTCCTCCGTCATGGTAGATGGGATAGTGTATAGGAAGTATGACTCCTCCCTCGGAAGCAAAGTCATGAAGTCGGGCTCATCCGATAGCGGGAGAAGTAGAAGATCCTCCGTGGTGACACAACCCAAGGTGCACTCGGAGGTAATGGACCCGAAGGCCGGATGGGTGAAGCTACGACTCGTGGGTTGGTCGAAACCTCGGGCCAACATATGTGTCAACTGCCATTGCCAACCTAAACCAAGGATAAGGTCACCCAATGTGTCAACATGGTGACGAGATCGGAACGTAGTATGGTAGGAGTTGGCGGGCACTAAAGGAAGGGTAGGGTCCATAGACGGGTTAGGGAGTGGGACCAAGCCATCCTTGAGCCAACTAAGAAGTGGCTCGGCTATGTATAATGTACCCGTTAGAAATACGGGTGGCTCGGGATCAGGTGGCTCCAAGCGCGAATCCGAAGGTGGAGTGGGCCGCTGGGGCAGGGTGGCTGGACATACGGGGTCCCTAAGGGTGATCTTACCGGGTAGGTAAGGTGGGCATAAGGTGCAAGTCCTCTTGTCCCAGTCAAGATTGGCCCTTCTCTCTCCTAACCACTTTTGCCCTAAGATGATGCATGAACCAGCAAGTGTGCCGATCCTGCACCATGCACCATCGGTGTAGAGAACTGATCCGATCCTCTTATAGAACTCAACAAAAGCAAAATCACCATCATGGACAATCTCGCCTGTCTTGGAGAGAGACTCCACGATGTCAAGAGAAACCCAATTATCCGACTCCCTATCGGTGAAATGGAGTTCCGTTGTAGACCCGTTGGGTAGAGCAACTTTCATAGTGAGAGGGGTAAAACCAAGGGCTCGGTCCATGAGGACATTGACTTTGGCCACAAAGGTTGACCACTCGGATGTATGGTCTTGGGGAACGGCCATGGGTAGCGGATATGGACATGCATACACACGGTGACAAGACACTAGACCGACTATGCAAGTTTGGAATGCATGCACACTAAGGACCCTAGACGTAAACTAAGACTCGGTACGTGGTGGAGATAACCGATCCGAAGATCACTCGCACAAGTGTGCGGCCTTCCCGATAGGCGTAGCCTAACGTTCGGACAACACCTTTTTATATACCGATTAATGGTATGCAAATACAACTCCTAAGACCGACTTAGACACTTAGACTTAAATGACACTTTTTTTTTTATTTGGACATCCTAGACTCAACTCGCTCTGATACCAAATTGATGCGGGACGAGACACGGACACGACAAGTTCGTGACTGCCCCTTAACGAGGGAAGCGTCGGATGTGCGCGGTTGAGAAACCGGCAATGAGCTAGGGTGATCGGCTCTCTTTTGTGCCCAGATCGGGTCACGGGACGGTCACGTACTCTCTCGCAGCAGCGGTAATGAATATATAAAGCGAGCTAGATATCCTTACACATGCTCTCTAGCAGCGGCATAAACAAATATATATGAAGTAAGCAAAATACCGAGAAGGGAGCGAAAATGATACCTCCATGCGCTCGGCGTGGGGACGACGGACCCGGCCGAAACTCGTACTCCCGGAACAATAATACACGAAGATTACAGCAATACAAATCACTGCCCACTCCACGCAGGGAGGTAAAGGGCTACACAATGGGGTCCGGGAGGACCGAATTCTGGTTGACGGGCGGCTTCTCGCGCTGTTTCGGCAACACCCGAACACGTGACGGTGGGGCCCACGTGCTGTCCGGAGGGGCCGTGTAGGACCCGGTGGTACCGCTGTAGTGGAGGATGCCTGGAAGGACGCTCCCTAGAGTGGGGGCATGCTGGTTCTCCGGCCGAAGGCCGGGCGGCTCCGATCGGCACCGGTCGGAATAACCGGCCACGGGCTGCAACTTCTGGTTTTCAGCGCGCGTCTCGGCAAGAACGGGCGCTGCGATCAGCCCCGATGTCGGATCGACACAGGACTGGCGCCGTTGGAAAGATAACTTCAAATCCTTCAATCTAGGTCTGGAGATCTGGCCTGGATCTGTACGGATCTGGATTTATGGAATTTTCAAGTTCCTTGTTGTACAGTTCCTAAAATCTCAGGTCAGCAGAGAACTTTCCTATGGATTGCCTTTGACCGATATGAAGATCTCGGATTCAGACTTCGACTTGTTCATGAAAGTTTTAGGAAATCAAGTAAGGAAACCAGGAATATTTTTGGATCTGGATTTGGAGGTAATGGTGATTTATTCTGATTTTGTAAGTGGAGGGTGGTCGGATCTGGGATCTGACTGACAACACTGTAGCTGAGGAAGAACACGAATTGCTATAAATAGATAGAAGGCTGATAAAAAATTAAGAAAATTTTTGGATGTAGGGGGTGATGGACAGAACTCCCAGTAAAATTGGGAGGGTTTGGACAAATCAAAAAGATGGCCGGAGGTGAGAAACACAGGGTTGCTGTCACTGTAGACAGAGACAAAACAGAACTAGGAATGAAAGATTCACGAAAATGAGAAAATACTAAACGATGGAATTTGGGCGTGAACATTTAGGTGGAGCTTGGGATACAAGGGAAGAACACACCATAAAAATTGCAGCTTGAGATCTTCACGTGGTGGAGATCAGATATTCGGACAAGAAGCCCCTATCCAGGATGGACAGAACACCGAAGGCGGCTCCGCGGCGGCGTGATGGCGGCACGAACGGCAGCGGCGGCGGCACCGATGATCACCAGAGGTGGGGGGAAGGAGATATCACTCTAGAATGGGGGTTGGGGATGAAGAAACCAGGGGGAGAGAGAGGAGAGGTCGATATTCTCCAAGAGAGGGGTTCTTGCACAATGATTTTTTCACTTTCATTAATATTCAAATGGAAAATACAAGTATTTATATGCCTCCAATCTAATCCAATCTCCACCATTGGATCCAGGGATGGAGAATGAATGGCCTAGATTAAATGTGACCAACACACACAAAAAAAATAAAATAACCCAAGTGGGAGACAAGCTTGACATGGTAGGTAGCCTACCTTAGACTTTTTACTCCCTTTGTCTACCCATGTGGCATTTGACATTCAACCCTTCTAGATGGCCACCTAGGATGGTTGACCAGCCCCACATAGGTGACATGGACCAATGGGAAAGGGCTGAGGGCCCCCTTCCTGGTCTTACTGTATAATTGCATAAAAACCCACACAATCCATGGGAATGACGCATTGGCTTATAAAGCCGTATAATTGCACATATACTTTCCCAAGGATATAACACAAACTAAAAGGACATAAATACAAATGTAAATGTACATACTCGGCGTCGATTCCCATCAAAAGACCTTACACTAGCAATTGGGTAAATGGGTATGGCAACTGGACACCTAGGAACCAACATTTCTTTAGCCAGCCCAGGAACTACTATGGCCAAAACTTTGTGAACACACCCTGGCCAAGGCACTGGCACAGAAGTAACAACACTGTCAATAATCATGCTGCTGCCAATAAGAAGAGGAACAACAACAGAAGAAAATCTGTAGGATCCACTGAACAAAATTCATTTAAACAAATGTGGATTCCGAAAAGCCTGCTTTCTTGCTTTGCTTCTATTTCATCTGTTATGGAGCCCGATCAGTCTTGGGTTCCAAACCTCTTTACCTAATTATGTATGCAGGTATGCCTGGCAGCCAAGAACAACTTGTGGTACTTGGATAGCGGCTGCTCCAGGCATATGACAGGAGATAAGGCCAAGTTCTGCATGCTGACTGAGAAACTAGGAGGCCTTGTCACCTTTGGAAGCAACACAAAGGGTAGGATTATTGGATCAGGTAAAATAGGTAAGTGCTCTACCTGCTGCATTGATGATGTTATGCTGGTTGAACGGTTAGCTTATAATCTACTTAGCATCAGCCAGTTGTGTGATAAAGGATACAATGTTTTATTTGATTCTCAATGCTGCAAGGTTTTTGAACCTGATTCTGAAAGTGTCAAATTTTCTGGAAAAAGAATAAATAATACATACAAGATAGATTTAGATGACATTCAACATACTAACCTTTGCCTTACTGCCAGTAGAGAAGACTTAGCATTTTTATGGCATCGTAGGTTAGGTCATGCTAGTTACACTATTTTGCACAAACTAAATAAGCATGGCATGGTTAGAGGACTTCCTGAAGTTTCCTTCAAGAAAGAAAATAAAATCTGTAATGCATGCACTCAATCAAAGATAACTAGAAAGTCATTTAAGTCTAGAACTGAAAATCTGTCTTCCAAACCCTATGAGCTGATACACATGGACCTTTTTGGGCCAACCAGATCTGTCAGCTTATCAGGGAGGAGGTATGGGTTTGTCATGGTAGATGACTTTTCTAGGTATACTTGGGTTTATTTCTTATCTAATAAGAGTGATGCCTTCTCAGAATTTCAGGAGTTCTATGTTAAAATAAATCAAAAAATTGAAAACATTTTGACTGATCATGGAGGTGAGTTTGAAAACTCACAGTTTGATGAATTCTGCAGGTCAAATGGAATCAACCATAGGTACTCCTCACCAAGGACACCTGAGCAGAATGGAGTTGTGGAGAGAAGGAACAGAATCCTAGTGGAGATGGGTCGTACACTTCTTGTTGAAGGTGGTCTACCAAAGAAATTTGGGCTGAAGCAGTGAACACTGCCTGTTATGTAATTAACAGAGCCATGGTAAGACCTTCTACCCAGCAAACACCATATGAGATCTTAAAGGGTAAGAAACCTTCTATTGCTCATTTCAAGGTTTTTGGATGTAAATGTTTTATTCATATAAATGATAAAAGTGACCTTGATAAATTTGAACCTAAAGGTGAACCAAGAATCTTTCTTGGTTATTCTGAAAACACCCGAGCATATAGAGTGTACAATCTGAACTCTAAAACTGTTGAAGAATCTCCACACATAGTTTTTGATGAATCCTTGGTAAATTCTAATGTTGGTCAATGCAGGAATGAAGACAATGGTGAAATTTTGAAGGAAGGAGATCCTGCAGACAAATCCGAGGATGAAGAAGGACATACAGACCTTAATGAAGAGGAGCCTACAGTTCAGGGGGAGGTAAATCAAACACATGACAATTCAATTGTTAACATTAGATATCTTAAAGATCATCCTGTAGATAATGTAATTGGAAATCTGCATGACCCCCCTGACGACTAGAGGACACCTGAGAATTCAACATGAATTGAATGCTTATGCTTTTGTATCAAACACAGAACCCAAGTCCATTGACAGTGCTCTCCAAGATGTTCATTGGATAAATGCCATGCATGAGGAGCTCAATCAATTTGACAGGTATAAGGTGTGGCATTTGGTTCCACCTCCTGATCATGAAACAGTCATAGGGACTAAATGGGTGTTTAGAAATAAAACTGATGAATCAGGGAATGTTATTAAAAATAAAGCCAGACTTGTAGCTCAGGGGTACAATCAGGAATTTGGAATAGACTTTGAAGAGTCTTTTGCCCCTGTAGCTAGGTTAGAAGCAATCAGAATCTTATTAGCTTATGCATGTTCCCTAGGAATAAATCTTCAGCAGATGGATGTGAAATCTGCTTTTCTGAATGGGGAAATTAATGAGGATGTCTATGTGAGACAGCCTCCTGGGTTTGAATGTTTAGACTTCCCTAATCATGTTTACAAACTCAATAAAGCTCTCTATGGTTTAAAGCAAGCTCCTAGAGCTTGGTATGACAGGTTGAGCAAATTCCTCACCGACAAGAATTTCACAAGAGGTATAGTTGATCAAACATTGTTTACCAAGGTGAGTCATCCAGATATTCTTATTATTCAGATTTATGTGGATGACATTGTGTTTGGGTCAACTAACCCCAAATTGTGTGAGGAATTCTCTCAAATTATGACTGATGAGTTTGAAATGAGCTCAATGGGTGAGCTCAAATTATTTCTTGGACTACAGGTTACACAATCAAAGGATGGTAACTTTATCTCTCAGTCCAAGTACATAAAGAATCTATTGAAGAAGTACAAAATGGACAACCTCAAGGAAATAGCTGCTCTAATGGGTACCTCAACAAATTTAGATGAAGATCCTAAAGGTAAACCAGTGGACCAAAAGCTATATAGAGGTATGATCGGATCCCTTCTTTATCTTACAGCATCTAGGCCTGATATTCAATTTACAGTGTGTTTATGCTCTAGATTTCAGGCTAGTCTTAAAGAAACCCATTTTAAAGCTGTGAAAAGGATTTTTAGGTATTTACTAGGCACCCAAGAGCTAGGTCTTTGGTATCCTGCTAAGTGTGAGTTAGAGCTTCTAACCTACACTGATGCAGACTATGCTGGGTGTCAAGTAGATAGAAAAAGCACTAGTGACTATTGTCAATTCCTTGGTGGCTGTCTAGTGTCTTGGGCATCTAAGAAGCAACACACTGTAGTATTATCTACAGCTGAAGCTGAGTATGTTGCAGCATGAAATTGTGCTGCCCAAGTACTTTGGATTAAGCACCAACTTACTGATTATCAGATAAATTTGGGATGTATTCCACTTTTATGTGATAATACTAGTGCTATATGCCTTGCTAAAAATCATGTTCATCATTCTAGGACTAAGCACATAGAGATAAAACATCATTTTCTTAGAGATGCTATAAATAAAAAGGAGATTGAAATGAATTTCATAGAAACTGAAAACCAAATTGCTGATATTTTTACTAAGCCTCTTGGGAATGAAAGATTAAATTTCTTAGAAGAGAACTTGGTTTATGTAAATTTCAGCATGATGAATGATATGTTCAGCTACCTTGAATAAAATTTCTGATTTCGACTTGCATCTGATAGCTTGAATAAACCTGTGGATGTTGAATGTGGCATCACACTCATGATCATCATTGCATATCATTTAGTCATGATTGTGTCTAAGCTCTCTCTCATTCGATTCTTGCCATTCATTTGTAAAATTGCATGCATATAGACAGGGGGAGTTTCTGCTAGAAATTCAGAGTGTCTTCAACTTTCTTGAATTCATTCACCCTTTAATTCTGAATGTCGATTCTGACATTATGGCAATCTGTTAGTCAGTTCTGATTTCTAAGCAATAGAAAATGGACTTCTTCAGTTGTAAGAATTTGAATTGCTTAAGGACTGACCTAATGGTTTAAATTTTATAACTTTTTGGAGTTTAAAAATTGCAATCAGTATAGGAGTAAGCTGAAAATTGATAAAACTCTCAACCCTTATCTTATTTCATGTCAGACAAAGCTAATTATATCTGAAATATATTGGCATGTCCTTGTAAGACCAGGCAAAAGAATGTTGTGACTCCTCTGTGTTGACGATGTTGACATTTGCTTCATTTCGTTGGCAACACCTTATCTTGATTGATTGTTTGTTTTGATTGATTGGCAACAGTTCCTATTTTGATGAAATTGCTTTTATCAGGTTGTCTGTGTACATAATGCAGTCAGAGTCTATACTGTGTTCTGCATACACTCACAAGTCTTCACAGTGCTTTGCAGCATGAAACTCTATACATTGGCATACATTGCAGCGTCAACGCATTGCATCATCTTTACATGTGTGTACATTGCATCACATCGTTAAAGTCTGCACATCGGCTAAGTGTGTACATTGTTCACCTTAGTTAACGTCCATTCATTAGACTGAGCATAGTCTATACATTGCCCGTCGTTGCAAGTCCATACATCCACAGTGCATTGCATAGTCTATACACTGCACGTTCAAGTTCAAAGTATATACATTGCTGCATTACCTGCTAGAGTGAAGTCTGTACAGCCGAAGCACACATATCAAGTCTATACATTGAGCTACTGTACAAGTCCACACATTGACCTTCAGGCTTGAAAGTCTGTACAATGGACTGTGCTTCGCAAAGTCTATACATTTGTCGGTAGTCAGTATATACAGTGAGTGATGTGACACGACCTCGGACTTAAGCAAGCAAGCACATTCGCAATCTAAATGGGCCAATTTGGGCCGCCGCTCTCTCGTCGCTCACCCAAGCCCGGGGTAACTTGGCAATACCAAGGTGAGGTTGAGGGGTTGGGCCCTTGCTGGTAGAGGGCCAGCAAGGCCAAGATGGGATTCCCAATGGGTGTGAAAGCCCAATTCAATGGGGCCGACGAAGTGCCGAAGGCACCGGTTGCACTTTTCCCACGGTGATCACTCAAGGCAATGGGGCTTGAGGATCGAGCTCTCACTCGCATAACCAGCGGAACTAGAACTTATATTGAAAGACAAGCACTAATGGAGTGAGGTGTGAGCACTTACTCGACCGGTTTGAAGAAACCGATCCCGCTCGGAGACGAGGGCGAGCGGGGAGGCGAGTGGATCCCCACACGCCGCGGCGGTGTCGCTTGACCTGCCCAAAGAAGTTACAACACTACACCTCTCGCAGGAGGGGGACCTTGGGGTGGGGGTTAATGATATTACAATCAATACTACCTCCACACAGGGAGGGGCCTTCAGTCGGCCAAGCGGGGAGGGGGAAACTAGGACCAAAAGTGATAAGAAGTTGGGAAGCCGAATCTGCCTACTGTCTGGGAGGGAGGACTGACTGTCGAAGTTGGGGCTGCAGAAGTTGATGCAGAATTTTTCTGATGGCAAGACTAGGGGGGAACTCTTCGTGACTGGTACTGGAACACCTCAGAATTTTTTAAATTTCTTCTGGTACCACTGCTGACTGGGGTGGAGCTTCGAACAGAGTGGCAAGTTCTGGGACTGGCAGCTTCAGATTTCCAACCGCAGGTTGCAGAGAATGCTCCGATGGCTCCCGGACTCTGAATCGAGAACCGCCAGAGTTGTTGGAATCGTGGATGAGTCTTCTTCACAGAAAAACTAACGGGGATGCTAAAAGATGCCAGAGAAGACCTGGAGGCTATGAACAAGGATGACTGGTCGGGGTCAACTGTGGGGAAGCAGATCCGTGCAGCAGAGGGAGAAAATTGATAACTTCTGCTACGGGATGCCGAACGGAGTTCTGCTTCTTGATTATGAAAGTAGACAGAGCGATGAAGAACTTTGTAGAAGATCTTGGGGGCTGATTCCTCCGAGGTTCATCGTGGCAGTGCTTCTAATCCGGTTCTGGTACTCAGCAGGGACAGCTCTGCGCCATTGTGGAAGAACGAAGCTCCTGGGCAGCACACAGCTCGGATGAAGACGAAACCACTTCTGTTGCGAAGAAGACAGGGAGACGCTTCTGTGGAAGCCTCTTGTGCCTTCAAACTCGTCTAGAGGAAGTCGTGGTGGCCACGGAAAGTTGCTGGTTTATCTGCAACCTCTGGATAGCAAACTACAACTTCGAAGTAGCTTCCAATGACCAAGAAAGAAGAAGGGGAAGGGGGTAGATGAGTGTGGGAGTGACCCCTGGTTGTAAGGGGGTCTTGGAGGGGGTGTTCTAAGGTGTGGGAGGTGGAGAATGAGGTCTGGAAGAGGGTCCAACAGATGGTGGTGGTGGGGGCTACGAATTTGGGATGGTGGGTGAGAGGGAAAGGGTATTTGAAAATGGGTTTAAGGGTGAGGTTAATTTGTTTGTCTTGGGAATGGGGGGGGGTTGTGTTGGGGAAGGGAATGGGTGCTTGGGGTAGTGGGAAGGGTGCTTGGGAAAGTGGGAGGGGTAGTTGGGGGTTGGATGGTGAGGAGAGGATTGGTGGAGGGGGTCTTGGGAAGGGATGGAGTATTGATGAGGGTTGTGGGGAATGGGAAGAGGCTTAAATGGGGTAGGTGGGGAGTGGAGGTGGTTGGGAAGGGAGGAGAGAGAAGAAAATTCGAATTTGGGTGTTGAGGAGAGAGAAAGTGGAGTGAAAAAGAGAGATTAAGAGAGGGAAGGGTGGGGAATCTCTCCCCTAGGGTTTCTCACCCAAAAAATGGAATCTCTCCACTAGATAAGAAGTGTAAACTCTCAAAATGGTAAGTTTTTCATTCATTGATTCATTAAGTTGAAATGGGGGGAAATGGGGTCCTATATATAGGAAACCCACATTTCTACAAAAGTCCCTCACAATTGACTCAATGACAAATAACCGAGGGGATAGGGGAGAGCCCTTGGGCCAAGCCCAATGAATTGGGCCCAATAGCTAACTAGACAACCTAATGACACTCAAACTTAGGGAAATAAACACAAGACCTAGGAACATGACTCAAATAAAAGGGAAAATACATCAAATGACTCAAATAAAAATTACATAGGACTCAAAATTAAATGACTAGACCATGCCGGATGCAATGGGAGGTGATGTCTCCATCAGTGAGCGTCTCATGAAGTCCATACAGTGCACTATGCATCCTTCGTTGAACTTCCAAGTCTATACATTGAAGCAAAGTATGTACAGCCATCAGTGATCTTCCAAGTATGTACATCCAACTGTTCATCTTCGAAGTCTGTACATTGGAAGTTTCACCTACGTTTTCCTTCAAGTCTATACATCGTTAATTTTAACGTCGTTTCCCTTGAAGTCTATACACTGATCGCTTTACCATCGTTTCCATTTGGAAGTCCATACATTCGCTGCTTCTTTGTTCAAGCCTATACAACCTTTCATTTTGAAAGTCTATACATCGGGAAGTCTTCACATTGGCTGTTGAATGATATTCAAGTCTACTCATTGGCACTGTAGCATGCATTTCGTAAAGTCTATACATTGCATGCTTCACTCTAAGTCTATACACTCGTGAGTGTTTCATCAAGTCTATACATTGGATGTTGTTCTTCAAAGTATGTACATCGCATCATATTGTTCATGTAGTGTCTTGGTGAAGTCTATACATCATTTCACTGTACAGGTCCATACATTGCATTACATTGGCTAAGTGTGTACATCAGTCTGTCTCTGTTGCGTCTAAGGCTTTGGGCAAAGTCTATACAGACTCCATCGTCTCTTCCAGCGTCTCACGCTATCCAAGTCTGTACAGTGTTTGTCTTCATGCATCAGTCAAAGTCTGTACAGCCAGGTACGTCTCATTTAGAGTCTAAGGCAAGTCTGCACATTGGACCTTCATTCAAAGTCTATACAGCCAGGTACGTCTCATTTAGAGTCTAAGGCAAGTCTGCACATGGGACCTTCATTCAAAGTCTGTACAGCGTCTCGTTCATGCATTGTTCATGAAGTCTGTACATTGGACTGTGTCTTCGTGCATCATGTTAAGTCCATACACTGGGTCAGGTTCTTAAAGTGTATACATTGGCCTTAGCTCTCATAGTCTGTACATTGGTCCTCAGATTCGAAGTCCATACATTGGTCTTCATATTCAAAGTCTGAACATCCGTTCACTTCACTCAAGTCTATACATCGGAGTCTTTCCCTACGCTTCTAAGGCGAAGCCTATACATTGCCTTTGGGCTTCAAAGCCTATACATCGGCCTTAATCTAAAGTCCATACATTGGGTGAGGTTCTTCATAGTCTGTACATTGCTTTACAATTCAGCAAGTATGTATAGCCCTTCATATAAACTAAAGTCTATACATCGTGATGTCTTACACATTGGCTGATTGAATGATCTCAAAGTCTAAACATCCGATTGATCAGCTTGTGGCCAAGTCTGTACATTGGCCTTCATGCCTCAAGTATATACATTGCTTTTTTGTTCAAACAAGTCCATACACTGAGCAAGTATACACATTGTGTTTGTCTTGTAAAGTCCATACATTGATGTCTGTACGTCGGCTATAAACCGAAGTCTATACACTGCAATGAATATACTTACAGCTGATGATCCGATACTCTGTCTGACAGGGATTCTCTACAGGGATTGCTGACATGAATCGTGATCCCAGGAGGACGAGGTGATCAGATGATGACACGTGGATAAAGTTGCCTCGGATCTGGCGTATTCCTTGGGCGGGAAAACGTGGAAACCACGTGCCCTTATCCACCTGCTGCCAGTATATATTGAAGCCTTGGTGTTCAGATGGAGCTTGATTGAGAACTGAAGAGAGAAAAGTCTATACAGCCAGTCTGAAAGCAGCAGAGTGCCATCGATCCACTGTGAGAAGAGAAACAGAGAAGAAGAAAAAGAGAGAAGAGAAGATCAAGAGAGATGAGTTGAGAGAGCTTGATCGAGAGAGTGAGATTGTGAGAGTTTTTGTTTGAGAGGTTGTATCTCAGTCTCTTGGTTCAGAAACCAGAGCTGAGCATTGCTCATTCGAGCTACATTCCCATTTGGGTTTTCATTTTCGTTTTGCTTCTGTCTTTCATTTCCGAATTCCTGTTTCTTCAAGCTGTGAGTCAGCGGATTTGCAGTGGAAGTCTCCACTGGATGGGTTAAGCTGTATTTCCCCAGCAGTTGCAGAGGTTCTGATCCTCTGGTCGGCAAGCTGTAGTGCCCAGCGAAGCTGTGTATCAGCGATTGTTGGCCAAGCTGTAGTGCCCAGCAGACGCAAGCTGTACTGCGCAGTAGTAAGCCATACTAGGTTGAGTGTGGGGTGGACGTAGGTCCTTGACCGAACCACCTAAAAATCATGGGTGTCTTGTGTTTGTGTGATTGTCTATGAATTGTGTGCGACTGGTTGTCTTGTTTACTTTAAGAGTTTGATTCACTTCTGTTGAAATCTAGTATCAGGGTTAGTGATTTAGCAGATTTGCCTATATTCCGCATTTGAACCTTACATTGGTTTTTAAATAGGTATTAGATCTATTCACCCTCTTCTAGATCCACATTTCGTGGAGATAGACTGCGTCCATCTAACTCAACAAAGAATCACTATACTCCCTCAGAACCTTGATTAGATCTTCTTCTACTTGCGAAGGGAGATTAGCGGCAATAATAATGGGCCTTGGGTCTTCTTCAGTTCCCAAATTTATTTCTTTTGTAGGTTCATGCACTGCCAACGATGGCTCGTCAAATCTCTTCAATCCTTGCGCATACAGATCGGCAGTGTCGTCTACATTGCTGTCCTCATCATCGATCGGGTCCTTTTCATCCAGGACTTCATAAACACCTAATCCGTCTTCGCTCCACACCCCTTCTATTTCCTCATCGTCTTCTATCACAATTGCCGTAGCGATAAACTCCGGGCACTTCAGAAGAGCATGATATCGCTGAGCTAGATCTTGCAAGAACCTATCAAGAATGAATTGGGAATGACATGTAGGCGAGCGCGGCTCAGGCTCGGAAGGATAGGACGAGCATGACCCTACTTCTCTAGATCTAACAGACTCTATTGCCCTAGACTCGACGGACCCTATGCCTAACCTAGGAGAAAGGAAATCTAGTGGAAAGGAAGGAGCAGGGGACTCGTACCCCTGGGAGGATGATGGAGACAAGATAGCGTAATCTTCCACCGAAATCTCCGTTTCAAATTTGACGTTTTTTTTTGAGATCAGTGGAGGTCATATAGAAGGATGGAGGAGATGGTGGCGGGGGAAGTTGGAGAGGAAAGAGAGAAGGGAACAAGGCATCAAAGAACGGATCATAAGAGGAGAACTACATGTCCGAAAGATTGGAGGAGGTGGTCCACATAGTGGAGGGATCAATGGGCGGGCGTTGCCCGCATGCACAGGGTATGATTAACACCTCGGTTGGCAGCTCCGTGTAGTATGGATCAATCATGATTGGAGGTGACCGAGGTATAGATTCCAGCTACTGGAAGAGAGATATGATACGAGAAGGAGACCAAGAAAATACAACAGGTGAGCTCCCATTCTCCCGTGGACGGTTGGTTGGCTTCTTCGGCTTCCACTGTACAACCCGGACTTCTTGATTCTTTTGGCAGCTTCCTTCTTCATAAAATAGCTTCTCGAAGGCCTGGCTGTAGTCAATCATATCATCAACTGGCCCCTTTGGCAATAGAGGCGGACTGTCAACCGTGCAAGTTGTGGTCTTCTTCTCAGACTGTACTGACTGTGAATTTAACATGCCTGACTAGAGGGGTCCTCTTGCAAAGTGTTGGCGGTAATCCCAGGTAAGTGGTCCTGAGTCACCCAACATTGATAGTGTGGATTCTCGGTAGCTGAGACCCCGCCTTCTCATCTTTCTTCCTTTGGGCACAGGCTTGGTCTGCCCTGGTAACTGCGCATCGAGGCCTCTCCCTGGCTGATAAACCAACTTCAATATAATATCCCAGCCCTTGGAATCTCGGATCTGGGGCTTTACTTTGATGTTAACAGGTGTAGTGGCGGGCTTGTGAGGTGCATAAGCCCAAGGGAAGTTCAGATCCAGCACAGAAATAACGGGCCGACTACTGGGCCATAGTGTGGGCAAAATCTTATCTTAAATAGCTTTTACAGACTAGGCCGTGGACAAGCTTTTGACTTTAACCACCCTCCCTTGAAAAGGGAACTTGAGAAATTGATGCACAGTAGAGGGTACGGTGCTAAGAGTATCGATCCACGGATGACCCAAGATAGCCTTAAACACAGGGTCGATGTCCAGTACATAGAATTCAATGGGCATAGTGAGAGGCCCAAGCTCAGCTTTAATAGTAACAACCCCGTGACATGCTCTTCTCGAGTTGTCATATGCAGCTATAGTTATGGGGGTTGGCCGTAGAAGTTCCTCTGATAAATTGCAGGCCCTGAGAGTGCTGAGCGGGCACACATTGATAGATGCCCTTGTATCAACTAGCGCTGCATCAATGCTGACTTTGTTCAAGATAATCAAAATGCAAAGCGGCATTTGTCGAGCTTCTGGAGGTGCTAGCTCGGTTTCTGAGAATGTAATTGCTGGCCCTTTAGAAATTGTTGCCAAAGCTGTAGGTAGACTATCGGCTACCACATATTCGCCAACTATCACCTTCTGAAGAAAACTCTTGAGAGCATCTTGGTGAAGGGTAGATCTTTTGATAAGCTCCAGCACATATATCTTGGCGGGAACCCGATCCAAATGATGTAGCAAATCATATTGGGTACTCGGCAATGGCTCAGCTTCCTCTTGCTCGGCAGCCGGTTGGGAAGACTGGGGATTTGGGGTAGAAGCATAATTGCGATGGAATAAGCACCCGCTCCGTAGAGCAAAGTTATAGACTGACGCGAGCTCGGATGGGCTCCAAATAAGCGACTTAACTGGCCCGGTGGGGTGAATGAATGAGGCGGAAGAAGGTGCGGTGGAAATAATGGGAGTGGGAGTGGAGATAACAGGTTGTGATGGCAGAATGATGGGCTGAGGGTTGGTTATGGGTATGGTGACAGCGGGTGCGAGCGAAAGTGGGGGTGTAAAGTTAAGCGGAGGGGTAACGAGCGGAGGGCCCGATAGAGGCATGGTGATGGTAGCAGGGGTGAACAATGGGCAAGAGACGGGTGGTGGAGGGGAAGTGGTTAAAAGGACAAGTGGTCTAGCAGGTGGAGGAGGGTTTGCGGAGGTAAGGATGGTGGAAGGAGTGCGGTAGTTGTGGTGGAGGGCCATGACTTGTGGCGTGGAGCTGTCATCATCAAAGAACCACCCGGCGTCAGGAGTCGGGGGTTGAACTACATTAACCTGAGCTGGTGCCGGTGGCTGAGGCTACGGAGCGGGAGGATGGTTCGGCATTGGGTTCTGATGGATCCCCAAGTCTTGAACCAGCTGCTGTTGCTGTTGCGGCTGCGGTGCCTATTGTTGCTGCACTTGCTGCCTCGGTGCCTACCTTCTTTTCTCTTTGAGTTCAATGATGGCCTTATGCATTTTGGCCCAGTCAATACAGTGCCCTTCATGGAGGTCATACACCAAGTCTCATAACTAAAAACAACCTTCAATAGTGTGCCCCGGCTGCCTGTGGAACACACAGTATTTCGTCTGATCAACGCCATATTCCAGACGGGTCGTTCCGGAGGAAGTTGGATTTGAGAGCCAAGAATATGTCCGTGAGGGACTCGGGCAAAGGAGGGTACTGGGCTCTTTTGGGTCCCGGGCACTTGTTATTGTTGTTGTAGCCGTTGGGTGGAGGGACATTATGATATTGCGGAGGTTGTGGAGGTTGTGGAGGTTGTTGTGGAGCGGAAAAGGGGTTTTGTGGAGCAGCGAAGGTAGGCGGAGGGTTATGCCGAATGGATTGAAAGTTTTGTGGAATGGGATTTTGAGGAGAGCGGGGGTTTTGTGGGAAGCGGAATGGTGCGGCTTGGAAGGGAAAAGTAATGGATTGAACTTGCTCGTTCGTCTGGACCCCCTCGGTGACAGGCCCTTGAGATTTCTTGTGATATTTAGGCTTCTGGTTCTCAAAGAGCAAGTGGATGGGGGAGTCCTTGAACTGTGTTTGAATTAACCGCACCCGGCTATACAGTTGATGAATGTTTGCTATATCATTCATGGCAAGAATGTTACGGAAGGTCAGAGTAGCATTGGAGATGAGTAACTTGACCTTCTCTTCCTCCGGAATATGACCTGGTACCCTGGCGGCCATCTGCCTCCATCTGTTGGCATAAGTTGCAAACTCCTCATCGGGCTTCATTTTCTCGGCCACCAAATCTGTGAATGAATATTCTGGGCCGACTCTGTCTTGAAACTGCTGAATGAACTTATCTTTCACTATCTTGAAGCTCTCGGCATCCTCTAGTGGTAGAGAATAGAACCATTCAAGCGCGACCCCATCTAATGATCGGCGAAATAAATACGCCATAAGGCGATCATCGTACTAAAACTGGGCCGATTCATACAGAAAGTCCCTCACGTGGATAAAGGGATTATCGTTCCCATCGTACTTGCGGTAATTGGGGAGCTCGGATTGTGGAGGGAACCAGATATTTTGAAAGCTCGGGACCGGGACATCTGCCAAGGATCGTGGGCCAACCCGCTTTTGAAGGAAATCAAGCTATTGTTGCATGGCGGCCCATTTATCGAGTAGTTCCTGCTCCCTGGATGGAGTAGGGGTAGTGAAAGATGGGATTTAAGGAGCAGAGGGATAAACGGCTGAAGAAGAGAGCCTATAATAAGGATATTGGGCCGAAGGAAGACCTATATTGGTGTGGACTTGGGCTGCCCCTTGATGAGAATGCATGAAATCATTTCGGCCGACAAGGACCTGCGGCACTGATGGACCGGACATGTGATGATCCGCCATAGAAGGAGGGACAATGGCCTTTTCCTTATCCAAAAATTGATGGGCCGAACCAGAAGACTGGCCCATCTCCAGACTAGAGAATCTGAGTGTCCTCGGTTGGACCGGAGTGAGATCAATGGGAACGGGCTGGATGGTGGACCCATCAGCCCTAGGCTGAGCAATGGAAGGATTGGATTGACCTTGCATGATTGTGGAAGGTAGGGTGCTGGACATGGCCTGATAAACCGCCTGAAGTTGGTCCGGATCCAATTGGGCCATCATTTGAAGGATGGAATTGGCGGAAGGAGGAGAAAGAGATTGAGTGGATTGTGTGCCCTCCATAGGAATGGAGGATGAAGGAGGGATGTGCCCCTCTCTGGGATGGAATGAGATAACCCTAGAGGGATCCTCTAGGAGCCCTTGAGGAAGAGACTCCTCTTGGGAATGAGGGAGATCGAAAGAGGCCATGGTGGACTCAAAGAGAGGATTGAAGTAGCACGTGGAAAAGGAATTGCCCCTATGTGATGAAGCTTATAGAGGTCGGAAGTAACTCCACATGCAACAAAAGACCTTAACAAAAATGCAAACAACACACAACAAACACACAATGAGTGATTTAAACTCGATGATTTTAACAAAGATGTAAGTGAAACAAGAGATAACAACACTCAACGTCAACCAAGTTGTTTTAGATGATGCAACAAGATTTTTAATCTCTTCCTTTTTTGGAACCTTAGTGACTTGATTAAAATGTGCTCTCAACAATTGGTTCTTAATAGGGGAAAGATATGTGTCTTGGTTGACTCTAAATGTTATCACTCCTTCACTAATGCAATCCTAGACAAGGCGTGGGAAAGGTACAACTGGCCCGGCATCCGTGTGAGAATCCACGGCTCGTGGGGACTTACAGAGGTCCCTAATGTGATTTCATAGTCGGCTCCATGGAATATGGAGACGAGAGGTCCACACACCATGGTAGGAAAATGCAATCTAAAGTATGAATATATGAATGAACCTATGTGCACCGGAGTGCATGCAAGTTCTAGCCTAAAATATAGCAATTAAATATGCACACAATGATATGAATATGTAAATCAACCAAGGAGGGGACCAAATAGCACCTAAGCATGAAAATCACACCAGAAACTGCGGAAATGAACTGCACCTCAGGATGCGTACCTGTCTGGAGTGTGTGACGGTTGTTGGTTTTAATGTGCCCCTTTCTTTTTTGCAAGATGGGCTATGATGCCAACCTATGACAAAAGTGTGAGCCAAGTAATGAAATCAATCAACCTATGAACATGTGAATCATGAACCTAGGCAACCAGCATAATCTCTATCATGGGCATACTATCTCAATCAAGACTAAACTAAGCAAAGAGAGAAAAACACACGCCGGGGCGTGGACTAAGGAATAAAGGAAAACACACCGTATAGGTGGAACAAACAAAAGTAAAGAAGAGATATGATGTGAGAGAAGGCTACTGCCCAAACTAAGAAAAGATGTGATCGCCACTAAGGTAAAAATAAGCCAAAGACCTGATAAATACCTTAGAATAGGAGGATGATGCACCCGCCCACGGGAGAGAAAAAACAACTAGGAAACTACAGCTCTGTAGAACATGACGGTCGAAGGTTGATGCGCCACAGGGCTGTGACGGTCCCATGATAGACCGCTACAAGACTCTTACGCGCCTATGATAGACTGTCAGAGTTTTTGTAGAATAGAATTGGGAATCTTTTAATCTCCAAGCTTTCCAGCCGGCCAGAGAGCTTGGGCCTCGTACTAGGAACTTTGTAAACCTGCAAAAGAGTGTGGAACACCAGAAAAACAACCCAGATTAGCCCTTTAACAAAGTAGTATCAATAAATCAAAGAACTTAAGAACATGCAAAAGGAAAGGGAAATACCGGGGAGATTGGTTTTTTTAACCCCTCTGGGGCGTTTTAAAAGATAGGAGGATGTTTTAAATGAATGCAACAGATGCAATAACGTGGAAGATGAAGAAGGACAATGCTATGATGCTTAGAAGAGGGGAAAACACTAAGAATAATGATGTGACTGAACTAAACCCTTGAAAACGATACTCCCTGGACTTTGGAAGCAGATGGACGTGGGAAGCAGCTCTCCTTGGTTGGTTCTAGCTTCAGGATGTGGCAGCACTTCGACGTGAACTCCAGATGTCTCCTCTTCAAGCCATGAAGTCAAGGGTTCTATTTATAGACCCTCAAAGTCTAGGTTCGAGTTGAGGATAATCCAGCTAAAAAGTAGGACGTTTCTTAGTAAACTCTTGAAGATAATACTTCCAAGAGTCCACAGAAATAAACAAAAGGTTCTAAGGATCAGATTTGGAAGAGAAATCAAGGAATCAAACTCTTAAGTCGGCCACGGAGTAGCAGAGAAAGAGTAAACCTGTCAGGACTCTCTGTTTTATGTAACAGCTGCACGATAGACCGCCACAAGGATGTAACGCTCCAGGAAGGGACCGTCACAGAACCTTATCCACAAGAAGATAAGATCAATGGGAGAAGTTGACTCACTTAGGATTCTGAAAGAATGTAACGGCCAAGGGTAGACGCGTCACAACAAGGTAACGGTCGCACGATAAACCATCACACTCAACGGATAAGCTAAAAAGATAAGCTTGAAAGGAAGCCTCAGGCTTAAGGACTCTGCAAGGATGTAATGGACCAGGGCTCATGCGTCAGAGGGTTGTAACACCCCTATGATGGACCGTTAGAGACAATGAAGCAAAAAATGAAACAAAAGCTTGCTAAACTTCGTCCAGCGGAAAAAACAAGGAACCAGACTCAATCAAGGAGACATGACCCATGAAATAAACCTCAGATTGATCAAGAAGGCTCAATAAAGGGTGAACAACTCGGAGCATCATATAAATGAACAAGGAGATGACCCAACTCATTGGTCATAAAACGGGTGTTAACAGATGCCCCTCCTTAACGTCCTCTTTGCAGGGGAGCGAGCGGAGGTGAAGCGAAAAGTGAAATGGAACATAGAGATGAAGCGGAGATGAAGCGGAGTGGACTGAAAAGCAGGCGTTAAGGCAAACGACACCCGTTCTCAACCAACGAGCGATAAAAATCTTCCAAAAAACTTCAGACCAATCACAAGGAAACAGCCAACCAAAAGATGCATGTCTAGAGGAACTATCAACTACGGAAAGGAAAATACGGCCAGCGGCCGGAGCAACGGAAAAGGAAAGAGATGATTTACTAAACTCCAGATAGGAATCTTCAGCTAACTAGATCAAGTGAGCAAACCGAAGGAAACTTTCCAATTCAGAGTGGAATGACTCTCATTATTCGAGATCAAGAACACATCTATTCACCATCACTGAGACATCTTAACAAATGAAGGTTCATAAAAGCTCAAAGATGCGCATGATGCATGCTGGGCTAAAATAAAGAAATCATTAAATTGAATGCAAAGAAAGATAAAATAACAAGATACTCGAGAATAATATTAATAGACTGGAGAAACTAGGGTCAGGACACTATCTGCAACCACGGCGTGCAAGACAGAACCATCGTCCCTAAACTTTCCCAACCTAACGGCTTATCCAACGATTAAACACGTGCACTTAGTTCATCATCATTTTTATTTAAGGGGAACATCAGATCCCAAAACACATGAATGACCAGCCGGTTCTCGAGATAATATAACATAGATAACATATAGTAATGCATTAAGGGATAGGGAATCGAGATACAATACCTGACTTACCTGCACGGCGAACGGCGAGGCATGATGATTTAATGATTCTCATGATTTCATCCATGGAAAAGAAAGGTTAGCCAACAATCTCTATTCATCTTTCAAGCATGAAACGAGGCATAACCATTCATCAGTATGAATTCCATTAATAAGATATGGCATTGGAAGCATAATGATCATCCAAAAATAGGGCATTATCATCCATCAAATGTTTCAAAGACTCTGACGGTCCATATAAGATGCGTCAGAACATTGTAACGGTCTACGATAGGCGCGTCACACGACGTCGGTTCACATTTTCCCAAAATAGATGACTGAATAATCTGACGGCGCAAGCATAACGCGTCAGAGACTGTGACGATCGTACGATAGACCGTCACATTTCCTGAGCGTTCAAAAAAAACAAACCGAACGGTCGTCCCCCCATTCATTCGTTCAAATGCCCCAAACACTCAAACATGCCAAAAAAAACCCCACCGAACACCCCCACCGACTAGCGATGACCGGTGATGAACTCCTCCGGCCGTCTGTGGCAAGGGAGAAAGGAAAGAAAAGGAAGGCCATTAAGCGGTTCCAGGCAAGGGTGGACCGAGAGGAGGTTCCCCCGGCGGCGACTGAGCAACCGGAACGGTGGAAGAAATGGTGGTGGAGGATCCTCCTACGACCAAGGAGGAAGGAGAAGAAGCCGTCGGTGGAGAAGAAGAAGCCATAACCTCAGAGAAGAGGAAAAGAGGGCGTGACCACGAGGTAGGTCGCCTGCCCTAAAAAACCAATTTTAAATTTTATTTGCATGCATATGAGTTTGAGGTGGAGAAAAATGGGTCTTGGGACCCATTGGGATCCATATGTAGGCCATTGGGCCATTACCATGGGCTGGGAGAACGAAAGGGGTAACTCCCCACTGCAGAGGATGTGACGGTCGTTGCAGCGACCGTCACAGTCCTGACGCACCACCCTTGGGGCGTCAGAGTACTGTGACGCGTCACCACAAGGCCGCCAGAGTGACCAGAGGCAGAAACAATTTTTGGGATTTTTAGTTATTTCAAAAAAAAAATATTTTCATTTCTATTAATGCTGTGCAATGAATTGTGATGCAATGACTGACTTATGCTTTAATCGTGCAGGGGAAAAGAAGAACGGGGATATCTTGGCTTCAGATCCGGGTAGTATACCAGGCATTGCCTGAGTACCAGAGAGAAAGATTGACCGGGATGGGATTCGCCGAGGTGCTGAGCATTGAGGTGACGAGGATGGATACCCCACTCTTGTACAAATTCCACGAGAGATGGGACCCTGTGAGCCGAGCATTCATCTTCCCATGGGGCCACATGATTCCCACATTAGAAGGCATGGCCAGGATCACCGGATTGCGGGTCCACAGAGCTGCTGTGACCAGGTGGATGTATGGAGATTATTGAGAGCTTGCCCAAGAGCTATTGGGCTTGGACTTGATCAGGCCGGGGCAGACATCATCCCAGCTCTCAAGGTCGAGATTGTAGGATAGCTTGGGGTTGAGAGGAGCCGCTATAGCGATCGGCGAGCTACCCGAGTAGCACATAGATTGGGTGATAGAGCAAGTGCGCCCGCGAGTGGCGGCAGAGGCAAGATAGGAGGGTGACCGGGTCCTGAGACGATTCTTGATGCTGCTGTTCGGGAAACTACTTTTTCTGACCCGAGCAGATGTGATCAGTTGTAGACTGCTGCCATTACTGGAGGACTTAGGCAGAGTGGGGAAGTACGCATGAGGAGCGGCAGCGCTTGCCTTCCTCTTCCAGTTTCTCAGCACCACAGACCGACGGACAATGCTGGGCGGCTTCTCGCCTTTCCTATAGGTAGATGCTGAACTCTAAATGCCTTCTATATGATTATGCAAATATGCAAAATGACTTATGAATGCAATTGATATGCTGACACTCGATCTTAAATGTAGATCTGGAGCTTCGTCTACTGCCCAGGGATTGGGCGAGGCACACAGCTATACCTGGAGCAGATCCCCATCGCGAGGCGGTGGGTTGTTGCGAGAGACACGGGGTCGATCAGCAGACTGACCCGGGCGATTCAGGATGACATTGACTCATTCCCACACACAGCGGTAAGCTCCGAACTTAAATGCTTCTACATGCTTCTAAATGGACTAACATGACTTAAAATGCTTTAAATGCTCCTGCATGCTTCTAAATGAACTAACATGACTTTTAAGTGAGATGGACCCCATATCGAGATGAGGGCCACGAGGGACAGCCATGGGTGAAGGCCTCCTTAGCATATAGTGGGCGAGATGTATGGCTGCATTTCATCAACGTAATCGAGCCCCTGCACTACCGACTGATCCTGAGGACACAGGGACTTCATCAGCCGGAGGTGACGTTCCCCCGCAGAGATGATGAGCGCCCGGGAAAATCTTCAAAGGGCATCAGTAGCAATGTGGATTGGTGCACCCGGAAGGCCAAGTATGTGCATGATTGGAATAGGAGAGACCGGGCTGTGAAGGATCGGGCGGACAGCGACGAGGCCTACCTCAAGGCTTACTCGCAACGGTACGGGGACCAGGTGTTCAGGGGCACCCGACGACCGGTATGAACTTCTAAACTTAAACCTATGCCTATTCTAAATTTCTATACTATATGCACTGACTCATATATTTTCTAAATGCAGCTAGACCCACAAGGAAGGATAGCCAAGCTCGAGGGACTCCTCCACGCCACCATCCCGTAGCGGGATGAGTACCAGACTGCTTTGGAGCTCTTAGTGAGTTTCTCTAAACCTTGGACTTAAATGATTACGATGCAAATGTGACTAACCTTTACTTCTAAATGCAGTGGGATGAGGGATCCCAAAGAGCAGGATCGAATGCTCCGTCTTCATCGTCACAGCCTACCGGGGGCCAGGCTGAGCGAGATGCAGATTTTGCTCGAGCAGTAGCTCGGGTCGAGGAGGCGGAGGCCACCCTCGCAGAGCGGGTAAGACACTAATCCTCTAGACTTAAAATGCTTATGGTTTATGCAAACACTAAATGCTTAATGGACTGACAATGCAAAATACAGGCGAGAGAGCTGACCGCAGCGGTAGCCGAGGCGGAGCGAGCTCGAGCAGTGACTGAGTGGACCCGCGCAGAGGCAGAGCACCTTGAGGCAGAGGTAGCCCGGCTGAGAGGAGAGTTGGAGCGGGCAGCTACCTAGTCAGTGGACCATGAGAGATATCGGACCGAGGCTCGGGCGACGCGACTCCAGGTTCATGATTTAAAGATCAAGCTCTAGGCCGTAGAGCGGACAGACCGGACGATCAGCCGCGGGCCTGTACTGAGTGGATCCCGGAGTGTTGTAACGGGAAGCACACGGAGTAGAATGCCGAGCGGATCGTTAGGAAACTACCTAGCTAGTTCTTCTGATCGGCGAAGGAACGAGGAGGTGGATTGGAGACAACCCCGAGAGGAGGAGCATAGTACCATGGCGCCGCCAGCCAAGCGGCAAGAGGGTGCTGGTGATAGTGAGGGCCCGAGGGACAGACCGGCCGAGTGACAGATTTTCTTTCTTCTTTTTACACCCACACTTGTACATGACTCACATGAATGAAATGGAATGAATGAAAAATTCTTTTTGTGTTTTTGTTTCTTTTTTATGTGGATGAATGAATGGATGAATGTGAGTGTGAATACGAATGTGTGAATGGAATGGATGTGAAAGTGGATAAGTACAATTGATGAATGTGTGGAATGACAAGATAGAATAAATGTATGAATGAGACAAAGTGCAAGACTGACAGATTAGATCAAAAAACATGTTACAGAGGATGTGACGGTCCAATGGTGGAGCACCAGACCCATGTAACGCATCAAGGTCAGGCCGTCAGAGACGACAGAAGGTGGACTGAAGAACTGTGTAGCAGGAACGTGACGGTCCACTGATGGAGCGTCGGAGAAAAGTAACGGTCCAGGATGTGGCCGTCAGACATGACTGAAAATTGGGCTAAAACATGTAGCAGAAAATGTGACGGTCCAGTGATGGAGCGTTAGAGAAGAGTAACGGTCGTAGTTTAGACCATCAGACATGACAGCTTGATTGAACTGAAACATTTATAGCAGGAAATGTGACGGTCCAGTGGTGGAGCGTCAGAGAAGTGTGGCGGTCCTACGATAGACCATCAGAGAACAAACTGTACTTTGAGACGGATTCTACCGTGAGAGCCTGAACTTGAGGCAAGGAGACCTTAATCCACACTAAAACCCTCCTAGGCTTAGGATAAGGCCTTCTAACCCAAGTCTTATCACTCTAGAACCAAAATCAAGCTTTTATAAGCTATAAATAAACCCAAAAACTGCAGCTTTCATCAATTCTCTACTACAAGGGTTGAAAACTCCATCAAAGGGCAAGGAACACCATGAAGAGAAGCTTCGGAGCGATAGGCATGGAAGAGAGGGTCTATACTAGGCCCAAAGTAGACAAGAAGGAGCATGGGGAGCTGCAAAGGTTGACATCAATCCCCAAGCATCTGAGCTCAAGTGCCCAAAGAGTGGTAAGTTCCAATTTAATTCAAAAGTTCGTCAATTTCTGCACTTTCCATACCACTTATGATTCTTCCTTTTCTTCTTCTCTTTCTCTTCCTTTTCTCCAACCTTTCCCTAGTCCAAGGTGTTACTCCAACTTAAAGTGGGTGGCTCCCATGGTCAAAGAACTCCCATTAGAAGTCTTGTCCATCCTTAGGGCATGGCACCTCCAACCTTTGTTAGTTTTGGCCAAAAACTTCCAAAAATTGTCCTTAGATTGGTCAAGCATTTCAGCCCTCATAGAATTATGGCATCCACAAACACATACCTTCGTCTTCCCTTCCTTTGAAGCTACAGTCATATTGGAAGAGGTAGAGACCTACCTAGCCCTTGCTAAGACTAAGGTGGGGGATGAAGAACTAGTGTGCCATACAGTTGAACCTATTGACCCATCCTTGATCCTAAGTAAATTCATACACAATCCGAAGGATGTGAGGACCATGATCAGTCCAAGCCACATTCACTTGATACACATGGCTCAATAGATAGTCTCTCATTGCAAGAACAAGTGGGAGAGATATGAAGCCATTGCCAAAGCCGTGTCGATTTGCTTATGCGGAGTCTTCCTTTTCACGACCACCGACCACCTCTTAGATATCCAAAATCTTAGCATCATCAGCGGATTGTGGCGGGGAATGTCCATATCTCAAGCAATCCTTTCATACCTTTACGAAGGTATTAGCTCATCTTGCTTAGGAGGACCTTTATTCGGCTCAATGATGCTTTTCGAGTGTTGGATGGGCGTAAGGATCAAGTTCCAACCCAAGGAGGACATACCTTCAAATAGCCGGATCTTAGGGAGCCATCCTTTATTCTTCATCAGAGGTGCCTTTGGATTCTCTTCACAGGTTGAATGCCAGACGGCGGACAAGAAAATGCGGGATGAATGGCGCCTCTTCCTCAACACCTTGCCAATAGATAAGTTCGTGATGCGACTGAGAGTTCTTCGGAACACCTTGCTCAAAGTACCCCGGCGACTAGACCTTGATATTCAGCTAGTGGGGAACACTACCATGGCGATGTATAACCCACACCGGTGCTATCTTCAGATCGGGCTACCCCGCACCGTGGTTCCCGCACTATCATACTACCCTCCCCTTCTAGTTAGGAAGATGGGGATCAAGGAAGATGAGAGAGTGATCCGGAATGCACTGACCATGTGGGATATCAGCAAAGTGCGCCCATGGCAAGAAGCGGTGGAAGAAGATGACGAAGGACGTTGTAGCTATGTGAAAGAATTACGCAAGATCCGCCCTCTTGCGGATAGAAACTTGAATGTAGCTTGAGTTTTCTTTTTTTATGACATTTGAAGTTATCAATCAATTTCATGTTTCATTGAATTTAATGGAATGACACAAGAGTGCCTTATTTGATAAAATCATGAAATTGTTACTTGATTTGGCCTGAAATTAGAGTTTCTGGAGAATTTAACAGTAACATATAGGGCCGCCACAACAACCTGACGGTCTTACGATGAGCCGTCAGAATAGATGGACTAAGAGATCTAAGTTCCTCTGGAGGGTGTAACAGTCTAACAGTAGGCCGTCAGAGTGATGTAACGGTCCATCTTGGACGCGTCATAGAAAGCTTGCTGAAAGCCAAAGGGTTCCAACCTTCGGGAGAAAGTAACGGTCAGAGGATAGGCCGTCACACACTTGTGACGGTCTAATGCTGGAGCGTCACAGACCTCGGACATGAAAATTTGTGAGCTTTAAGTCTTGAACCTACGTTCTGCACACACTTAGACAAGAAACAAGTTAGATCCGTTCTTAGGCTGAACCCCTTGCCTAAAGCAAGTTAGAGAATGACCTTTTCTTGATATTTGGTCAAGGGGTGGAGCCTTATTAAATAGGCGAGAACATAATGAAAATAATGCAATGTGTGTGACGCATATGATGGCATTGTTTTAAATTTTTGGAAATATTTGGATTTTTGTAAGATTTTGAAAATATCTGATATTTTTGGATTTTGGGAATATGATTTTTTCGGATTTTAAAAATATGATTTTTATGAAAATATATGCTTTTTTGGATTTTGAACTATATGATTTTTTTATTTTAAAATATATGATTTTTTGATTTTAAAATATATGATTTTTTTTATTTCGAAATATGTGATTTTTTTTCTTTAGAAATATGTGATTTTTTGGATTTTGGAAAATAGTGCCTCCCCTAGCAACGTGGGCCCTCCTTATTCCATTAAGAGTTCCCAAGGTCGGCGTGCAATGGGGTGACAACCCCTGGCCAGGGCCCAACTCGCATGACGACGTCTCTACCAAGGCCATACCCAGGGTACTTGTCTTAGTCCTAAAAAGAAAAATAGAATGCGGGGATAAGCTTAGGCCAGATATAGAAGTTCTTGAGTTCCTTTCCAGTCAACCCATTCAAAGATTCGGTCTGTTGCGCCGGGGCTTTGTGTCCGTCATCGAACCTTTGTCCACTCTAGGCACGCATACGACCGGGTTCATACGTCCCACGGGGAACTGTACTGCCACTCTTGCCATGCCTAGTTCTTCCTTTTCTTTTCTTTTCTTGGAGCTTTGAGGTTAGGATTGATAGACTTTCAGGATAGATTTTTGCTTTTGATCACGATGAATGCTCTTTTTCTTTACTCTTTTCATTTTCTTGTGGCGTCAGGTCATAACAGATTGCCCCTATTTGAGATCTTCTCTCGTCAGGGTGTCTAGATCGATCGTCGTCTCCTTATTTACTTCTTGCCCCTAGATTCAGCCGAAGAAAGAAACGGACAGGGACTTTGACTTTCCCTCAAAGCATGGCCAAGGAGAAACGGTGTTTACAACGCGGAAAACCCAACCAGGGATGTCATGTAGTGTGTGACTGCCACGCTCATGGTCCTCTTTCATGGGAAAGATTACCTCATTACCGAGGTGGCACTGGTTAGACTCTAAGGAAAGAAACACTTAAGATACAACCCATTCCAAGCGTGAGCGAGCTCTTCACCTTCCACGTTCACTAAGCGATAGGCATTCCCAGGATAAGCTTCTTTGACAACGAACGACCCTTCCCAGTTAGGTTGTAATTTAGACCGAGGACCTACAGACCGTATGAATTTGTGTTTCAAAACCATATCACCTTTTTGAAATTTATGCTCGATTACCTTCTTTTGAAAATAACGCGAAACTCTCTTTTGATAAATGGAAACGTGATCGGCCGCGTTCATCCTCTTCTCATCTAAGAGTTCCAGCTGGACGAGCAACGCCTCTCGACGTTCATCGAGATTAAGTTCCTTATCGAGCTGTACCCGTAGGGAAGGGATCAAGATCTCATATGGGAGCACCACCTCCATCCCGTAAGTGATAGCATAGGGGGTTTGTCCCGTGGGAGTGCGGACGGAAGTGCGGTAAGCCCATAGAGCCTCCACTAATCTTTCTGGCCAATCGGAAAATTTGTGAGATTCGCATGTTTTCTTTATGATTTTATGAAGGGTTTTATTAGTGGCTTCGGCTTGACCGTTGCCTTGTGGGTAATATGGAGAAGAATGATGCAATGAAATATTGAACTTCTTACATAGGTCCTTGAGCTCTTGAGAGACGAACTGGGGTCCGTTGTCAGTGACGATGCTGCTTGGCACTCCAAACCGCGAGATGATATTCTTCATGATGAAGCGGCATACCATGGTAGCTTTAATCCCTACGTACGCTTCAGCTTCAGCCCACTTGGTGAAGTACTCAGTGGCGGTGAGGATGAAGGATTTCTACTTGATCTGAGAATTGGGATCACCAAGCGGGCCAACAACGTCGAAAGCCCACATGGAGAATGGCCAGGGAGCAGATAGAGGATGAAGAGACGAAGCTGGAGCGTGAATTTTATCAGCACGGAGTTGGCATATAAGACACCTCCGGACATAGAGGGAGCAATCTTCCTCTAGAGTGGGCCAATAGTAGCACTGCCTAAGGATCTTCTTCGCTAGAGCCTGGCCATTAACATGACCTCCACACTCACTAGAATGGGCTGCTTCGGCCACCTTCCAAGCTTTATCATCATCTAAACATCTCATGAGCATTCCATTAGTAGCGTGCCTGTATAGCTCTCCTGCGATGATGGTATACCTTGAGGCGGCTCTCCTAATTGACTTGCGCTGCTCGGCATTTGCCCCTTCTGGGAATGATCCATCTTTGCAAAACATCTCAATTTCATGATACCAGGGCAATTCTTCTTCCTACAAAATCTCTTCTAGTTCCATCAAAGATACTTCCTTAAGCTCTTCCTTCTCAGCCCTCGCCTCTACAGTTTTTCTAAGGTTGACATACCAAGGATCCTGAAGAGAGGGTGTGTCCAATCTCTGAACGACGATAGTCTCAGTATTCCGACTGAGAGGGAAAGATAGAGAGGAAGCAAGTGATGCTAAAGCATTGGCTAGAATGTTCTAAGACCTAGGAGTGTGGATGTAGATCAACTTACGGAATTGCCTCGCCAGGAGCGTGACCAAATCTTGATATGGCTTGAGCTTAGGGTCACGGGTGCGGTAAGTGGACAGAACTTGCCGCAGGACGAGCTGAGAGTCTCCTATGATATTCAAGTAACGTGTGCCTAGAAGATAGGCATGCTTCAATCCGGCTAGGAGAGCCTCATACTTGGCGATGTTGTTGGTAGCAGGAAATCGGAGTTGATAAGCAAAGGGAATCACCACTCCTTCCGGGGTGAGCAGGACAACACCTATCTCTCGGCCTTGAGAATTGAGTGCACCGTCGAAGTGCAGAGACCAGAAGGGGTGATGAGTGAGGACAGAGAGATGCTCATTAGGGAAGTCATCCTGAATAGAGTCAGTGTGAGGAATGGGGAGATGGGCAAGATGCTCCGCAATGGCGTATCCTTTGACCGCCTACTGAACGATGAAGGTGATATCAAACTGAGAGAGGAAGCTTTGCCAGCGAGCCAACCTACTAGAAAGGATACTCTTTTCTAAGAGATAGCGGATCGGGTCCATTCTAGAGATCTACCTAACTGGGTGGGCTAGGAAATAATGTTTGGGCTTCTAAGCTACCCACACTAAGGCGGCACAAGTCTTCTCCATAGCGGTGTATTTGGTCTCAGCCGGGTTAAACAACCTAGAGAGATAATAAGCTGCCCGCTCTTTTTCTTCATCGTCCACTTGTGCTAACACTGCCCCTAGGGAGTCCTCAATGATTGAGATGTATAGGATTTGGGGTTTCCCAGGGATAGGAGGATGCAAAATCGGGGGATTGGATAGATATCCCTTTAGGTCCTCGTAGGCCTTTTGACACTCTTGATTCCATTCAAATTTGACCCCCGTCTTTAGCAATTCATAAAACGGGCGGCACCTCTAAGAATGTTGGGATATGAATCTTCTGATGAATTGCAATCTACCAATCAATCCTCGAAGTTCCGTAATATTTTTTGGCAGAGGCATGTCCATGACAGCCTTTACTTTATTAGGATCAATCTGGATCCCCCGTTTGCTAACTATAAAGCCTAGCAGCTTCCCTGAAGAGACTCTGAAAACGCACTTCTTCGTATTCATTTTAAGCTTGTACTCCCTAGCTCTCTGCAGCACCTTAGCCAGAATAGAGGGGTGTTCTTCTTTGGTTCTCGACTTCACCAAGATGTCATCCACATAGGCTTCCATGTAGATATGCATCATGTCATGAAAAATAGCTTCCATATAGATATGCATCATGTCGTGAAAAATAGCCATCATTGCCCTCTGATAGGTGGCACCTGCGTTCTTCAGACCGAACGGCATAACCACGTAGCAATACGTGCCCCAGGGCGTGGTGAAGGAGGTTTTCTCTTGATCTTCCGGAGCGAGACAGATTTGGTTGTAACCCGAATAACCATCCATGAATGACAAAGCTTCATACCCGGCCGTATTATCAACCAAGACATCTATGTGAGGCAGTGGGAAATCATCTTTGGGACATGCTTTGTTCAGATCCCTGAAATCGATTCAGATACGCACCTTTCCATCCTTCTTGATGACAGTGACTATATTCGCCACCCACTGGGGATATAGAACAACTCTAATGAACTTGGCCTTATACAACTTGTCGACCTCTTCCTTAATCCTCAAGGCCATGTGGGGGTGAAATCTTCTTGACCGTTGTTTAACGGGTGTTGCCCCTGGTTTAAGCACGAGTCGGTGTTCCACTAAAGAGGGGTCAAGACCCGGCATGTCCTCATAAGACCAGGCGAAAGAATCACTATACTCCCTCAGAACCTTGATCAAATCTTCTTCTAATTGCGGAGGGAGATTAACGGCAATAATGATGGGCCTTGAGTCTTCTTCAGTTCCCAAATTTATTTCCTTCGTAGGTTCATCCACTGCTGATGATGGCTTGTCGAATCTTTTTAATCCTTGCGCATACAAATCGGCAGTGTCATCTACGCTGCTGTCCTCATCATCGATCGGGTCCTTTTCATCTAGGACTTCATAAACACCTAGTCTGTCGTCGCTCCTGTCACGCCCCGAGCGCGGAAGGAACCCGGGGAGAGCGTGACGAGTTTATATCAATCATGTCAATCAGAGCAAGTAGAATTTCGACATCAACATAGAGTGCGCAATAAGACAAGAATTTAAAACATAACCAAATACTGATACCATTGATAACAACTTAATCCCTTAAACAAAGTCACATAACTCCAAGACTTAACAACTCTGATCAGGCCCACAAGCCTTAAATGTTACCAATAACAACAGATCTAACGACAAGACTCCAAGAAATGAACTAAGGCTGACTTGACACGATAAAGCATGACGCTTGCAGATTCTACGCTCGTCACTCTTCCTCCTGCCCATCCGAGTCCGAGACAGGGTCCGTATTACCTGAAAAGTTGGGGAAAAGAACTTGATGAGCGAATGCTCAGTAGGAATTATATCTCAAGAACTAGCAATTGGATTAAGTAATTACCTCTTCCGACTGAAAATGCAAATCTAGCATGTCATTCATGTAAAATAGAACGATACAGAATTGAACATGATAACGAGGGGAAATAACATGTACTGTAGATCCCAAGCTAGGGAATTTCAAGTATTCAAGATTTCAAGTGTTTGAACGAGTACCAAGTATATCAATAAAGTTTTTTCATGTCATGAGATAATGGCTATTAACAAGCAAGTACTTGCCCATTCCGGGTCACGCAAGTCATGTCAAGTCAATCAAGTCAAGCACGCGAGAGAGAGAGAGAGAGAGAGAGAGAGATAGTGGAGTGTCGTAGATTCAAGCAAGTACTTCGGTGCAATACCACACCGTGATCAATATAACTCCCATGGGCACAAGTACTTTCGGGTAATCCTCCCAGGACCAGATCGGGCCCTATATGCGCGGACATTGTTACATGTAATATCTAGACAACCACTTTTAGTGATAGCCATGGAATTCCAAGAACAAACTCATGTAGGATATCAAGGTAGATTCGTGGATAGGTTCCATGGAAGTCAAGGAAGAACATTAGATGGACAGTGATAAAACCAACGAGAACCATGACATGTCGATAACCTGGGTAGAATTGGTACATTAACTAGGTAGCCATGATAACTTGAGTGGATGACTAAACCCGTCACCAATCAAGGGATATGAATCAGGCTGAGAGATTGACCCCATTTATGAGGGACTCAATCCAAAACATCGCCTTAGTGAAATATCATCATTTCACTGGCTAGGATTATTCTCTCATGGACCAAGATGGCAACATGAGAGGGCCGGTTTACCACATGACGTGGCAATCAAAAGGTATAAGGTGTTTAAGGTACCACCAGCTCAGTCGGCCTTGAGGGAATCCAAGACAATGAGGAGACTTACGGAGGTCCCAATGACTAACTTGCCGGTCTAAAGGAACGGAATGTCCAATGGAGGGCTTGTATGTCACCGAGAGTTGAAGGGGTAATCGATAAAACGCCGAAAAATGTGGGACTATACTCACGGATTGGAATATAGTGCCATGAACAGGTATATATATATATATATAAATCCACGGTTACAGGAAAAATCACGAAAACTCAGAAAACAGAAAATTGGCGCCTTGACCAATGACTTCATTTCAGTAAATGGCGCCCTGGACAGGGGCGTTATTTCACCAATTGAAGACTCTGGAAAGAGTCGTCAATTTCAATTTCTGTATACATATATCTGTGTAAATTAGTTAAATGACGCCTGGTCTGTAGCCATGTTAAAGACATATAGCGCCCTAGACAGGGTCGCTATTTCATCAATTGAGGACTCTGGAAAGAGTCGTAAATTTCCAATCTAAATATATGAATCAAAATTTCAGGATTTATCAAATGGCGACTTGGTAGCAGCCACCTTCTATGCATCTAGCGCCCTTGACAGGGGCGTCAATTCCAGGAGACGACACGGGGAGAGGCGTCATTTTTAATTTTTATCAGATTATAAATAGTAGCATTTTTCAAATTCTAAAAATTTTACGACACAAGTTTATGGTCAGGTCAAGAAAAATAGCAGAATTCCAAAACTATATTCATGCATTAAATCATATAACTGGTTACATAGATATTAATTTTTTAACCTGTGTAATTATTAATTCATATGGGAATTGACGACCGTTTGCGAGGGCGTCAAAAGGAATTAACGCCTTAGGTTAGGTCATCTTTTACTATAAAATTTCAGAACTCGATAGAACACAACGATAACTACATGCATGATATATATATTTGATTTTTGGCTTTTAACCATGATTAAACATCGTTTGGGCTACGAAACTTAAGAAAACCTACCTTTAGGAAGATCGGAACGATGCACAAGATGAAGACTTTAACGTTGTTACGATACTCTGTTTCCTTGCGCAGGAACATGGGATGGAGATCAACTGCAACAGGGGAAGAAGATGGGGTGCTTCTTCCCGTTCAGGCAATCGGCAGGATGCAGGTGAGGAAGGAGATGCTCGTCCTTCACGTTGCAGTTAGCCGGAAGAAGAGTGGAAGCAGAGGGATGTCGCCTTCTTCACAGCACGAAGCAGATGGATGCAGCAAATGATGAAGAAGTAGGGGAAGACGATGCCCCCTTACGCAACAGCAAGCAAGAAGATCAAGGAGTGGATGGAGAAGGTGCTGCCTTCTCGTAACAGCCAGCAAGGAGGAAGAACAGAAGAGACCCCTCCCTCTTTCGGTTGCAACGAACGGCAGCAAGAAGAAGACACCGATCAGCCAGCAGCAGTAACAATAGGGTTACTATGTTCGACGGGTTTGTGTTTTTATAGAGAAGAGATCTTCTAACGGGGGTAGTGAATGAACGAGGGCAGGGTTCTGGAGGGTTTCACATACAAGATCGGCAAGTCTTACGATCACAATTGGCAGGGGTTTAAAGGCCTGCCATGCATGGTTTCCTCCTACCATTTAAATCAGCCGCCTTCCACTTCTTGCTCCAAACCTTAAAGCTAACACATGTATGCCACTTCGATCATGCATTCGGGTGGACCTTCGGGTAGGGTTTGCATGGTTTGGGCTATTTGGGGTGAGTTGCACGTACATGGTTTTATGCCTACACATATATGTGACCCTGTGAGTTTTATATACATGGGCTCACAGTTAAAAGGTTAGAGGTGTTGGGTCATATGGCATGCAGGTGGTTTGGGTTAAAGAAAAGGCCATTTGGGTTATAACAAGGGTTTTAGTTTTGGTTTGGGCTTGGTGAAAGCTCTCGCGAGCTTGTGGTGAGTGTGTGGAGTGGGCTTTGCATATATGGGCCCATGGGTTAGAGGTATTGGGTAATTAAGGAGATATGGGCCTTAACTTAGTTCTAGTCAATAATGGGCTTGTTAATGGTTTCACGTGGGAAAACCTCCCTGGTGGGTTTAGGTAAACAGGTCTTAATATGCATACTTACACACGTGAGGTCTCTTAGTATAAATTCACTAGTTTAAATTTACTTAGAACTTATTTTTATTCTTTAAAATTTCTAGGGGTGCTACACCCTCCCCCACTTAAAAGAATTTGGTCCCCAAATTCTATTGCGCGAATAGAGACATGGAGGGTATAGAGTAATTACAGTTTAGAATAATTTCGGATATCTCCTTCGCATGGATTCTTCAGTTTCCCAGGTGGCTTCTTGCTCTAAGCATTTGTTCCATTGCACTTTTACCATGGGAATGGTCTTGTTTCTTAAGACTCGGACCTCTCGATCAAGAATCTTCATTGGCTTTTGTTCATAAGTGAGGTCCCTTTAAATCACTAAGTTACTATGATCAATGACGTGGAAAGGGTCGTGCACATATTTCTTCAGCATGGAAATGTGGAACACATTGTACACTTCTGACAGTTGTGAAGGCAAAGCAAGACGATAGGCTACCTCGCCAACTCTTTCCAATATTTCTAATGGACCAATGAATCTTGGTGTAAGCTTGCCTTTAACTCCGAACCTTCTTATTCCTCGACCGGGTGAGACCTTGAGGTAAACATGGTCTCCAACTTGGAACTCTAATTCCCTTCTTCTATTATCTGCATAAGATTTCTGTCTGGATTGTGCTACTTTGAGTCTTTCTCGGATAAGTTCAACCTTTTCTGTTGTGTTTCTTACCATATATGGCCCTAGTAGTTGCTTCTCACCAACTTCATCCCAGCATATAGGAGATCGGCAACTCCGGCCGTACAAGGCTTCAAATGGAGCCATCTGTATACTGGCTTGATTGATATTGTTGTATGCAAACTCGGCTAGGGGCAAATGATCATGCCAACCTCCGCCAAAGTCAATAATGCAAGCCCGTAACATGTCTTCAACTATTTGATTTGTTCTCTCGGTCTGACCATCAGTCTGGGGGTGGAAAGCAGTACTGAAATTGAGCTTCATCCCCAAAGAGTGTTGTAGACCCTTCCAGAAATGAGAAGTGAAGCGAGGGTCTCGGTCAGACACGATCGATGTTGGGACTCCATGCAATCTCACGATCTCCTTAATATACAATGCGGCCAAAACATCAACCGACCATCGACTTTTAATTGGCAAGAAATGCGCCGACTTGGTCAGTCGGTCGATGATTACCCAAATACCATCATGTCCGCCTCTAGATTTAGGCAATCCCATGATGACATCCATACCAATTCCTTCCCATTTTCATTTGGGAATATCAAGGGGGTGTAACCTTCTGGCGGGTCTTTGGTGTTCCGCTTTTACTTGTTGGCACATGAGACAACGAGATACAAAGTCTGCTACCTCCCTTTTCATGTTCGGCCACCAGAAAGTTTTTTTTTAAATCTTTGTACATCTTAGTTGCTCCAGGATGAATGGTATACCTAGAGCGGTGAGCTTCATCTAGAATTTTCCTTTTCAACTCAGGACAATCTGGGACACATGTCCTTTCCTGAAACATTAGTCTTCCATCAACTGCTAGCTTGAAACCGGTTCTTTGATCTAGTTTCTCCCTGATTTCAATCATTCCAAGATCTTCATCTTGTAACTTTTTGATTTCGGATAGCAAGTCTGGATGCATACTCATGTGAGAGAGAGTAATACACCCATCTTTCTGGTCCGTGCTTATATTTAATCTAGAGAATTCCTCTAATAGTTTCCATTCCCGTATCATACAGCTAGCTATAAGGGCTCTCGGCTTTCGACTCAAGGCATCAGCTACCGAATTCCCTTTACCGAGGTGATACTGAATAGTGAAATCAAAGTCTTTTAAATATTCCAGCCATCGACGTTGCCTCATATTAAGCTCCTTCTGAGAGAATAGATATTTGAGGCTCTTATGATCGGAGAATACTGTGAATTGTTCTCCGTAGAGATAGTGTCTCCAGATCTCTAGTGCAAATACTACCGCTGCCAACTCCAAGTCATGCACCGGATAGTTTTCTTCATGCTTCTTCAACTGCCTAGAAGAGTATGCAATAACTCTTCCCTGTTGCATTAATACACAACCGAGGCCAATACCGGAAGCATCGGTATATACCTCGTACTTCTCTCCTTCAATAGGAAGGGCCAAGACCGGAGCAGTGGTCAAGCGGTCCTTCAATGTTTGGAAGCTTTGTTCACATTCCTCATTCCATTCATATGGCACTTCCTAGCGGGTCAGCCTGGTGAGTGGTACTGCAATCTTCGAGAAGTTTTTAATAAAACGTCGGTAATAACCAGCAAGACCAAGGAAACTCCTGATTTCTGTTGCATTTGTTGGTTGTTCCCAGTTCTTTACCGCTTTGACCTTTGTGGGGTCCACTGAGATTCCATCCTTTGAAATTACGTGTCCTAAGAAGGACACTTCTTCCAGCCAAAACTCGCATTTGCTAAATTTAGCATATAATTGATTATCCCTTAATATCTGCAATGCTATCCTCAAATGCCCTTCATGCTCCTCTTCAGACTTTGAAATATCAGGATATCATCGATAAAAACCACAATAAATTTGTCCAGATGCGGTCTAAAGATGCTATTCATAAGCTGCATAAAAGCTGTAGGGGCATTTGTTAGTCCAAAAGGCATAACAGTAAATTCATAATGCCCGTACCTGCTTCAGAATACAGTTTTGTGAATATCCTCATCCTTGATCCTCAATTGGTGATAACCCGATCGAAGATCAATTTTTGAGAAATACTTTGCTCCAGAAATCTGATCGAAGAGTTCATCAATCCTCGACAGTGATTAGTTATTCTTGATAGTGAGGTGGTTCAACTGCCGATAATCGATGCACAGCCTCATCGATCCATCCTTCTTCTTGACGAACAGCACTGGTGCTCCCCATGGGGAAGTACTTGGTCTGATAAATCCTTTCTTCAATAGCTCCATAAGCTGCTCCTTCAATTCCTTCAATTCTATGGGGGACATTCTGTAGGGTGCTTTGGAAACAGGTCCGGCACCCAGAACAAGGTCTATAGTGAATGAGACTTCTCTCTCTGGTGGCATACCAGGCAAGTCTTCAGGGAAAACATCGGGAAACTCCCGAACCACTTGAATGTCTTCTAGTCTAGCTACCTTAGCCTCCGTGGCAGTTATAAATGCTAAGAATGCCTCGCATCCTTTGTTGATAAGTTTATGGGCTCGAAGAGCAGAGATGACTGGTGATCTCTTCTGGGGAGTAACGTAAGTTAACTCCGGGAAATCCACAAAAGTTACTTTTCCATTTCGGCAGTCTATAGTTGCCCGATGGGTGGATAGCCAATCGGCCCCTAAAATTACATCATACTCCTTCAAGTCTAAGCATATTAAATCTGCAGGTAAGTTGTGGCCTTTAACTATAATCTTGCAGTTTGGCTAATGAAAAGTGACATTAGACTCATTCCCTAACGGGGTAGAAATCACCAAGTTATCCATTCAGGTTCCATAGAGAATGAAGCAGCAAATTTCTTTGAAACAAAAGAATGTGTGGTGCCAGTATCAAACAGTACTTGAACAGATTTAGAGCAGACAGACAAAATACCTTCCACCAACCCACCCTCGGTTGGTTTCGTCTCTTGGAGAGCTTGTAAACGTTCTTGCTTCTTTACCGGACGCTTCTCTTCCTTTGTCTCCGGCTCACTTTGCTCATTCATTATTGGACAGTCTGGAATACGGTGTTCTTTACTCCCACAACGAAGGCATGCTCCGAGCCTTCTCTAGCATTCCGTAGCCTGATGACCCAGCTTGTTGCAATATTTACATTTCTCCTTTGGCGGTGCCGTGATAGAGAAAGGTTTATTATTGCCCTTCTTGAATTTCTTGTCTTTAGAGGGTTCGCCTCCATTATTGGTCCGCTTCTTGAAAGACGGTTTAAAAGTGTTGGGGCTTGCGACATTCTCCCTTTTATCCTTACCACGGATTTTGTCAGACAACTCTGTAGCGTCTTCTAGCAGCTGGGTACGACGCACCATCTCTGAGTACACTTGAATATCCAAGGGAGCGAGCTGAGTGATATATTGGGGTCGTAACCCATTCGAGAACCTTCTTGCCTTCATCTTCTCAGTGCATACTAAGTGTGGTGCATATCTAGATAACCTGGAGAACTGGGCCTCGTAGTCGGCCACCGATAGGGATCGTTGCTTCAAGGCAGCAAATTCTATGGCCTTTTTCTCCTGAACACGGTCATAGAAATACTTGCTATGGAAGTGCTCAACAAATTCGGCCCATGTAACATGATCTTAAAGCAAGGTGGCCTTGACGGACTCCCACCAAGCACGGGCGTCCCGTTCCAGTTGGAACGTGGCCAGAAGCACATTTTCACCATCTGCGCATTGCATGACGCGGAAGATTCGCTCGATCTCCTTTATCCAATTCTCCACATCCTCGGGATTTGATGAACCTGAGAATCTCGGAGGGTTGAGATTTCTAAAGCTCCGATGGAGGTCGCCAGCTGCATGATGTGCCCCACCTTGAGCCACTTGTTGTAAGGCCCGGGTCAGGCCTTGAACAGTTCGTTGCATCTCACGCCATTATGCACGTTCAGCAGCCATAGTCCTACAAGGAGTTAACCTTAATTAGTTTCATGTTGAAATTTGTAGTCGGATGCCCTACTAGGACTTATACCCACGGCACTACCCATCCTCACAATTTGGGGATAGACCTAGCCTTGGACTTGGGTTTCCTAGGAATTTGAAATCCTAGGCTCTGATACCACAAAAACTGTCACGCCCCGAGCGCGGAAGGAACCCGGGGAGAGCGTGACGAGTTTATATCAATCATGTCAATCAGAGCAAGTAGAATTTCGACATCAACATAGAGTGCGGAATAAGACAAGAATTTAAAACATAACCAAATACTGATACCATTGATAACAACTTAATCCCTTAAACAAAGTCACATAACTCTAAGACTTAACAACTCTGATCAGGCCCACAAGCCTTAAATGTTACCAATGACAAAAGATCTAACGACAAGACTCCAAGAAATGAACTAAGGACGACTCGACACGATAAAGCATGACGCTTGCAGATTCTACGCTTGTCACTCTTGCTCCTGCCCATCCGAGTCTGAGTCAGGGTCCGTATTACCTGAAACGTTGGGGAAAGGAACTTGATGAGCGAACGCTCAGTAGGAATTATATCTCAAGAACTAGCAATTGGTTTAAGTAATTACCTCTTCCAAATGAAAATACAAATCTAGCATGTCATTCATGTAAAATAGAACGATACGGAATTGAACATGATAACGAGGGGAAATAACATGTACTGTACTGTAGATCCCAAGCTAGGGAATTTCAAGTATTCAAGATTTCAAGTGTTTGAACGAGTACCAAGTATATGAATAAAGTTTTTTCATATCATGAGATAATGGCTATTAACAAGCAAGTACTTGCCCATTCCGGGCCACGCAAGTCATGTCAAGTCAATCAAGTCAAGCACGCGAGAGAGAGAGAGAGAGAGAGAGATAGTGGAGTGTCGTAGATTCAAGCAAGTACTTCGGTGCAATACCACACCGTGATCAATATAACTCCCATGGGCACAAGTACTTTCGGGTGCTCCTCCCAGGACCAGATCGGGCCCTATATGCGCGGACATTATTACATGTAATATCTAGACAACCACTTTTAGTGATAGCCATGGAATTCCAAGAACAAACTCATGTAGGATATCAAGGTAGATTCGTGGATAGGTTCCACGGAATTCAAGGAAGAACATTAGATGGACAGTGATAAAACCAACGAGAACCATGACATGTCGATAACCTGGGTAGAATTGGTACATTAACTAGGTAGCCATGATAACTTGAGTGGATGACTAAACCCGTCACCATTCAGAGGATATGAATCAGGCTGAGAGATTGACCCCATCTATGAGGGACTCAATCCAAAACATCGCCTTAGTGAAATATCATCATTTCACCGGCTAGGATTATTCTCTCATGGACCAAGATGGCAACATGAGAGGGCCGGTTTACCACATGACGTGGCAATCAAAAGGTACAAGGTGCTTAAGGTACAACTAGCTCAGTTGGCCTTGAGGGAATCCAAGGCTACGAGGAGACTTACGGAGGTCCCAATGACTAACTTGCCGGTCTGAAGGAACAGAATGTCCAATGGAGGGCTTGTATGTCGCCGAGAGTTGAAGGGGTAATCGATAAAATGCCGAAAAACGTGGGACTATACTCACGGATTGGAATATAGTGCCATGAACAGGTATATATATATAAATCCACGATTACAGGAAAAATCACGAAAAATCAGAAAACAGAAAATTGGCGCCTTAGCCAATGACTTCATTTCAGTAAATGACGCCCTGGTCAGGGGCATTATTTCACCAATTGAAGACTCTGGAATGAGTCGTCAATTTCAATTTCTATATACATAAATATGTGTAAATTAGTTAAATGACGCCTGGTCTGCAGCCATGTTAAAGACATATAGCGCCCTAGACAGGGTCGCTATTTCATCAATTGAAGACTCTGGAAAGAGTCGTCAATTTCCAATCTAAATATATGAATCAAAATTTCAGGATTTATCAAATGGCGACTTGGTAGCCGCCACCTTCTATGCATCTAGCGCCCTTGACAGGGGCGTCAATTCCAGGAGACGACACGGGGAGAGGCATCATTTTCAATTTTTATCAGATTTATAAACAGTAGCATTTTTCAAATTCTAAAAATTTTACGACACAAGTATATGGTCAGGTCAAGAAAAATAGCAGAATTCCAAAACTATATTCATGCATTAAATCAGATAACTGGTTACATAGATATTGAATTTTTAACCTATGTAATTATTAATTCATATCGGAATTGACGACCGTTTGCGAGGGCATCAAAAGGAATTAACGCCTTAGGTTGGGTCATCTTTTACTATAAAATTTCAGAACTCGATAGAACACAGTGATAACTACATGCATATATATATATTTGATTTTTGGCTTTTAACCATGATTAAACTTCATTTGGGCTACGAAACTTGAGAAAACCTACCTTTAGGAAGATCGGAATGATGCACAAGATGAAGACTTTAACGTTGTTACGATACTCTGTTTCCTTGCGCAGGAACAGGGGATGGAGATCAACTGCAACAGGGGAAGAAGATGGGGTGCTTCTTCCCGTTCAGGCAATCGGCAGGATGCAGGTGAGGAAGGAGATGCTCATCCTTCACGTTGCAGTCAGCCGGAAGAAGAGTGGAAGTAGAGGGATGTCGCCTTCTTCACAGCATGAAGCAGATGGATGCAGCAAATGATGAAGAAGTTGGGGAAGACGATGCCCCCTTACGCAACAGCAAGTAGGAAGATCAAGGAGTGGATGGAGAAGGTGCTGCCTTCTCGTAACAGCCAGCAAGGAGGAAGAACAGGAGAGACCCCTCCCTCCTTCGGTTGCAACGAACGGCAGCAGGAAGAAGACACCGATCAGCCAGTAGCAGTAACAATAGGGTTACTACGTTCGACGGGTTTGTGTTTTTATAGGGAAGAGATCTTCTAACGGGGGTAGTGAATGAACGAGGGCAGGGTTCTGGAGGGTTTCACATACAAGATCGGCAAGTCTTACGATCACAATTGGCAGGGGTTTAAAGGCCTGCCATGCATGGTTTCCTCCTACCATTTAAATCAGCCGCCTGCCACTTCTTGCTCCAAACCTTAAAGCTAACACATGTATGCCACTTCGATCATGCATTCGGGTGGACCTTCGGGTAGGGTTTGCATGGTTTGGGCTATTTGGGGTGAGTTGCACGTACATGGTTTTATGCCTACACATATATGTGACCCTGTGAGTTTTATATACATGGGCTCACAGTTAAAAGGTTAGAGGTGTTGGGTCATATGGCATGCAGGTGGTTTGGGTTAAAGAAAAGGCCATTTGGGTTATAACAAGGGTTTTAGTTTTGGTTTGGGCTTGGTGAAAGCTCTCGCGAGCATGTGGTGAGTGTGTGGAGTGGGCTTTGCATATATGGGCCCATGGGTTAGAGGTATTGGGTAATTAAGGAGATATGGGCCTTAACTTAGTTCTAGTCAATAATGGGCTTGTTAATGGTTTCACATGGGAAAACCTCCCTGGTGGGTTTAGGTAAACGGGTCTTAATATGCGTACTTACACACGTGAGGTCTCTTAGTATAAATTCACTAGTTTAAATTTACTTAGAACTTATTTTTATTCTTTAAAATATCTAGGGGTGCTACAGCTCCACACCCCTTCTACTTCCTTTTCATCTTCTATCATGATTCCTATGGCAACAAACTCCGGGCACTTCAGAAGAGCACGACATCGCTGAGCTAAATCCTGCAAGAATCTATCAGGAATGGATTTGGAGTGACGCGCAAGCAAGCGTGGCTCAGGCTCGGAAGGATCGGATGACCTAGAACATGACCCTACTTCTCTAGACCTAACTGACTGTACTTCCCTAGACCTAGCGGACCCTACACCTAATCTAGGAGTGAGAAAATCTAATGGAAAGGAAGGAGCAGGGGACTCGTGCCCCTAGGAGGAGGATGGAGACAAGGTAGCATAATCTTCCACTGAAATCTCAGTTTCAAATTTGACATTTTTTTTTGGAGATCAGTGGAGACCACACAGAAGGATGGAGGGGGAGGAAGTTGCATGGGGAATAGAGAAGGGAAGATGCAATCAAAGAAGGGGTCGGAAGAAGAGAACCACATCTCATGGAGTTGGGCGGTGGGGGAAGGAGGAGTGAATAGAGTTGACAGATCAATGGGAGGGCAACGCCCACATGCATATGGGATAAACAAGATTTCGTGTGATCTTTCCGTAAAATACGGATCGACCATGATTGGGGGGGAACAGGGAATGGATTCCAATTGTTGAAAGAGAGATGTGAGGCGGGAGGGAGACCAAGAAATGATAATAGGTGAGCTCCCCTTCTCTTGCAGATAGCTAGTTGGTTTCTTTGGCTTCCATTGCACATGCTAGGTTTCTTGATTCTTCTTCTGATCATGACCACCTGGCTTGCTGAACATTCTGGGAAATAACTAACTGAAATCTGGCATATCAACAATAGCCCCTTTTGGTAATAGGGGTGGTCCGATAACTGTGCAAGCTGTATCTTTCTTTTCTGACTGTGAATTTAGTGTACCTGGATGGAGGGGTCCTCTCACAAAGTGTTGGCGGTAATCCCAGGGAAGTGGCCCTGAGTCACCCAAAACTGATAGTGCAGACTCTCGATAGTCGAGACCTCTCCTGCCTATTTTTCTTCCCTTGGATACCGGCTTGGTCCGCCCTTGCAACTGTGTACCGAGGCCTCTCCCCGGTTGATAGCCCAACTTTAATATAATGTCCCAGCCTTTGGAATCTCGGATCTGGGGTTTCATCTTGATATTGACAGGTGCAGTGATGGGCTTGCGAGGTGCATGGCCCAAGGAAAATCCAGATCCAGCACAGAAATGACGGGCCGACTGCTGGGCCATAGAGTGGGCAGGATGTTCTCTAAGATAGCTTTTACAAACTGGACCGTGGATAAGCTTTTGACTTTAACCACTCTCCCTTGAAAAGGGAATTTGAGACATTGATGCGCGGTGGATGGCACGGCACTGAGAGTATCGATCCACGGATGACCCAAGATAGCCTTGAACATAGGGTCAATGTCCAGCACATAAAATTCAATGGGCATAGTAAGAGGTCCAAGCTCAGCTTGAATGGTGACAACCCCGTGACATGCTCTTCTTGAGTTGTCATATGCAGCTATAGTAGTGGGGGTCGGCCGTAGGAGTTCCTTTGATATATTGCAGGACCTGAGAGTGCTGAGCGGACATACATTGATAGATACCCTTGTATCAACTAGTGCCACATCAATGCTAACTTTGTTTAGAGTTATTGTGATGCAAAGTGGCATTTGCCGAGCTTCTGGTGGTTGTAGCTCGATTTAAGAGAAGGTTATTTCCGATCTTTTAGAAATTACTGCCAGTGCTGTCGGTAAGCTGTCAATTGCCATATCTTTACTAACCATCACCTTATGAAGAAAATCACTTAGTGCATCTTGGTGAATGGTAGATCTTTTGATAAGTTCCAGCATGGATATCTTGGTGGGTACCCTGTCAAGGTGATGTAGCAGATCATATTGGGTACCCGGCAATGGCTCGGCTTCTTCTTGTTCGGCAGCCGGTTCGGAAGACTGGGGATTAGAAGTGGAAGGATAGTTACGATGAAACAAACACCCGCTCCGAAGGGCACAATTCCATGCTGGCACAGCACTTGGGGATGATACGATTGGCCCTGTGGGGTGGGTAAGTGGAGTGGAAGGTGTGCGGGAGATGGCAGGGTGAGAGGTGGCGTTAGTGGAGGTAATGAGCGGCGGTGGAAGGATAATGGGTGAGGGATTAGTGGTAGGCGGGGAAGTGATGATGGGTGCTGGTATGAGTGGAGGGAAAACCAGCGGAGGGTTAGATGGAGGTGTGGTGATAGCAGCGGGGGTGAGCAATGGCAGGTGTGATGGAGGTGCGGGTGATGGTGTATTTAGCGGAACAGGGGTAAATGGAAGGACAAGTGGGGGAGGGGTTTGGTGCGTAGGTGTAAGGATTGTAAAAGCAAGGGAATTGCGGTAGTTGTGGTGGAGGGCCATGACCTGCGGTGTGGAGCCATCATCGTCAAAGGACCACCCGGCCTTAGGAGCCGGGGGTTGAACTACATTGACCTGAGCCGGTGCCGGCGGCTGAGGCTGCGGAGTAGGGGGATGGTTCGGCATCGGGTTTTGGTGGATCCCCAAGTCTTGAACCGGTTGCTGTTGCTGTTGCGGCGGCTGCTGCGGCTGCGGTGCCTGTTGTTACTGTGCTTGCTACCTCGACGACTGCCTTCTTTTCTCTTTGATTTCAACAATAGCCTTATGCATCTCGGCCCAATCAATACAGTGCCCTTCGTGGAGGTCGTACACCAAGTCCCAGAACTGGAAGCATCCTTTAATTATGTGTCCCGACTGCCTGTGAAATATGCAATACTTTGTTTGATCAATAGCTGTGTTCTAGATGGGCCGTTCCAGAGGAAGTTGGATTGCATTGACTGACATGAGAGCCGAAAATATGTTCGTGAGGGACTCAGGCAAAGGAGGATACTAGGCTCTCTTAGGTCCTAGGCGCTTGTTGTTGTTATAGCCGTTGGGTGGAGGGACATTGTGGTATTGCGGAGGCTGTGGGGGTTGTTGCGGAGCGACAAAGTTGTTTTGTGGGGTGGTGAATGAAGGCGGAGGGTTTTGAAAGTTTTGTGGATTGGGTTGAAAATTTTGAGGTGTGGGGTTTTGAGGAGTGCGGGAGTTTTGTGTGACGCGGAACGGTGCGGTTTGAAAGGGGAAGGTAACGGCTTGAACTTGCTCATTGGTATGAACCCCCTCGATAATAGGCCCTTGAAGTTTCTTGTGGTATTTTGGCTTTTGGTTCTCAAAGAGCGAGTGGATGGGGGAGTCTTTAAACTGTGTTTGGATGAACCACGTCCGGCTATAGAGTTGGTGAATGTTGGCTATATCATTCATTGCGAGAATGTTTCGGAAGGTCAGAGTGGCATTGGAGATGAGTAACTTGACCTTCTCTTCCTCTGGAATGTGGCTTGGCACCCTGGCGGCCATTTGCCTCCATCTATCAGCATAAGTTGCAAACTCCTCATCTGGCTTCATCTTTTCGGCCACCAAATCTATGAAAGAATATTCTGGGCCGACTCTGTCTTGAAACCGTTGGATGAACTTATCTTTCACTATCTTGAAGCTTTCGGCATCCTCTAGTGGCAGTGAATAGAACCATTCCAGTGCAACACCGTCTAATGATCGGTGAAACAAATACGCCATAAGGTGGTCATCTTATTGAAATTGGGCTGATTCATATAAGAAGTCCCTCACATGAATGAAGGGATTGCCGTTCCCATCATATTTCCTGTAATTAGGGAGCTCGGATTGCGGGGGGAAATGAATATTTTGGAAGTTGGGGATGGGGACGTCTGCCAAAGATTGTGGGCCAACCCGCTTTTGGAGGAAATCAAGCTGTTGCTGCATGGCAGCCCATTTGTCAAGGAGTTCATGTTCCCTAGACGGAGCAGGGGTAGTGAAAGTCAAAGGTTGAAATTGAGGAGTGGAAGGGTAAACTGTTGTAGGAGGTGGAAGCCCAGAAGGATAGGCGGATAAGGTGGGAAGCCCATAAGAAGGATATTGGGCCAGAGACTGACCCAGACTAGAATGGGCTTGGGCAACCCCTTGCTGAGGGCGCAAGAAATTTGAAGGGCCAACAAGGACTTGTGGCACCGATGGGCTGGATATGTGATGATCCGCTTGAATGAAAGAAGGGAGAATAGACTTTCCCTTGTCATAAGACTGCTGGGCCGAAGTAGAAGATTGGCCCGTTTCCATGCCAGAAAAGATGATGGTCCGAGGTTGGACCGGAGTAAGATCAATTGGAGTGGGCTGGATGGAGGGCCCATCAACTCTAGGCTGATCGATGGAAAGATTAGACTGGCCTTGTACAATCGTAGGGGATGGGGTATTGGACCCCTACATGGCCTGATAGACAGCTTGGAGTTGGGCTGGATCCAACTGGGCCATCATTTGGAGAATGGAACCAGCAGAAGGAGAAGAAAAGGAAGGAGTGGTTTGGGCACCCTCCATAGGGACGGAGGAGGGAAGAGGGATAGACCCCTCTCCAGACGGGAATGAGATAACCCTAGAAGGGTTTTCAAGGAGCCCTTGAGGGAGAGACTCCTCTTGGGAACGGGGAGGATTGAACGAAGCCATGATGGGTTCGAAGAGCGGATTGGAGTAGAGTTTGGAGAAGGAATTGACCCTAGAAGATGACTCTAATGGACGAACACAACTCGACATGCAACGGAAGACCTTAGAAAACAACACACAACAAACACCAAATAAGTGACCACACTTAGATGACTTTGACAAAGATGTAAGTGAAATAAGAGATAACAACACTCAAGGTCAACCAAGTTGTTTAGATGATGCAATCAAGATTTTTGGATCTCTTCCTCTTTTAGAACCTTAGTGACTTGATTAAAATGTGCTCTCAAGATAGGTTCCTAATAGGGGAAGGATAAGTGGCTTGGTTGACTCTAAATGTAATCGCTCCTTAACTTATGCAATCCTAGACACGGTGTGGGAAGTGGTACAACCGGTCCAGCGTCCGTGTGGGAATCCACGTCTCACGGGGACTTATGGAGGTCCCTGATGTGTTTTCCAAGTCGGCTCTAAGGAATATGGAGACGAGAGGTCCACACACCAAGGTAGGAGAATGCAATCTAATGTATGAAGATATGCATGAACCTATGTGCACCAGAGTGCATGCAAGTTCTAGCCTAAAATCTAGCAATCAAATATGCACACAATAATATGAATATATGAACCAACCAAGGAGGAGACCAAATAGCACCCAAGCATGAAGATCACAACAAAAACTGCGAAAATAAATTGCACCCTGGGATGCGCACCTGTCTGGAGTGTGTGACGGTCTAGAACACCAGCGCCAGAGGAGTGTGACGGTCGAAGAGCAGACCGTCAGAATACTGTAATGCACAGATGCAGGACCGTCAGAGGAGCCAGGGAATCAGAAACAACAGGAAATAAAAAGAAAATCCGTGGAAAACACGGGCAACCAGGGCAAGCAAATGAAAGCAGGTTTAACAGAGATCCACAGCACGATTGGCACTAGATGTCCCACCATGATCACCAAAAAAGTATCTGTTGGTTTTAATGTACCCCTTTCTTTTTTGCAAGATGGGCTATGATGCCAACCTATGACAAAAGTGTGAGCCAAGTAATGAAATCAATCAACCTATGAACATGTAAATCATGAACCTAGGCAACCAGCATAAGCTTTAGCATGGGCATGCTATCTCAATCAAGACTAAACTAAGCAAAGAGAGAAAAACACACGCTGGGGCGTGGAATAAGGAATAAAGGAAAACACACCGTATAGGTGGAACAAGTAAAAGTAAAGAAGAGATATGATGAGAGAGAAAGCTACTGCCCAAACTAAGAAAAGATGTGATCGCCACTAAGGTAAAAACAAGCCAAAGACCTGATAAATACCTTAGAATAGGAGGATGATGCATCCGCCCACGAGAGAGAAAAAATAACTAGGAAACTGCAGCTCTGTAGAACGTGACAGTCGAAGGTTGATGCGCCACAGGGCTGTGACTATCCCACGATAGACCGCTACAAGACTCTAACGCGCCTGTGATAGACCGTCAGAGTTTCTGCAGAATAGAATTGGGAATCTTTTAATCTCCAAGCTTCCCAGCCGGCCAGAGAGCTTGGGCCTCGTACTAGGAACTCTGTAAACCTGCAAAAGAGTGTGGAACACCAGAAAAACAACCCAGATTAGCCCTTCAACAAAGTAGTATCAATAAATCAAAGAACTTAAGAACATGCAAAAGGAAAGGGAAATACCGGGGAGATTGATTTTTTTTAACCCCTCTTGGCCGTTTTAAAAGATGGGAGGATGTTTTAAATGAATGCAACAGATGCAAGAACGTGGAAGATGAAGAAGGACAATGCTATGATGCTTAGAAGAGGGAAAAACACTAAGAATAATGATGTGACTGAACTAAACCCTTGAAAATGATACCCCCTAGACTTTGGAAGCAGATGGACGTGGGAAGTAGCTCTGCTTGGTTGGTTCTAGCTCCAGGATGCGGCAGCTCTTCGACGTAAACTCCAGATGTCTCCTCTTCAAGCCATGAAGTCAATGGTTCTATTTATAGACCCTCAAAGTCTAGGTTCGAGTTGAGGATAATCCAGCTAAAAAGTAGGACGTTTCTTAGCAAACTCTTGAAGATAATACTCCCAAGAGTCCATAGAAACAAATAGAATGTTCTAAGGATCAGATTTGGAAGAGAAATCAAGGAATCAAACTCTTAAGTCGGCCACAGAGTAGCAGAGAAAGAGCAAACCTATCCGGACTCTCTGTTTTATGTAACGGCTGCACGATAGACCGCCACAAGGATGTAATGCTCCAGGAAGGGACCGTCACAGAACCTTATCCAGACCAGTATAAGATCAACGGGAGAAGTTAACGCACTCAGGATTCTGAAGGAATGTAACGACCGAGGGTAGACGCGTCACAACAAGGTAACGGTCGCACGATAAACCGTCACACTCAACGGATAAGCTAAAAAGATAAGCTTGAAAGGAAGCCTCAGGCTTAAGGACTCTGCAAGGATGTAACGGACCAGGGCTCATGCGTCAGAGGGTTGTAACGCCCCTATGATGGACCGTTAGAGACAATGAAGCAAAAAATGAAACAAAAGCTTGCTAAACTTCGTCCAGCGGAAAAAACAAGGAACCAGACTCAATCAAGGAGACATGACCCATGAAATAAACATCATATTGATCAAGAAGGCTCAATAAAGGGTGAAAAACTCGGAGCATCTTATAAATGAACAAGGAGATGACCCAACTCATTGGTCATAAAACGGGTGTCAACAACGGTCTAGAATACCCGTGCCAGAATATGTGACGGTCCAAGACTGGACCGTTAATAATATGTAGCGCGCGATAGTAAGACCGTCAGAAGAGCCAGAGAACCAGAACCAATAGAAAATAAATGGAAACACCGGGGAAAACACGGGCAACTAGGGCAAACAAAGGACAACAAGTTTAATAGAGATTCAAAGCACGATTGGCACTAGATGTCCCATCGTGATCACCAAAAGATTATGTTGGTTATAATGTGTTCCTTCTTTGCAAGATGAGTATGATTATAATAGTAATGAGAAATATGAACCAAATAGTGAAATCACTCAACCTATGAACATGTGCAACATGAACCTAGGCAACCAACGTAAACTCTAGCATGGGCATGCTATCTCTATCAGAAATAGATGAAGAAAAATAAAGAAAAACACACGCCGGGGTATGGAGCAAGGAAATAAAAGAAAACACACCGTATAGGTGGAACAAGAAAAATAAAGAGAATATATGGGGAAAGAGAGAGCTACTGCCCAAACTAAAGAAAGATGTGATCGTCACTAAGGTAATAAACAAGCCATAGACATGAAAAGTACCTTAGAATAGGAGGATGATGCACCAGCCCATGGGAGAGAGAAAACAACTAGGAAACTGCAACTCTGCAATATGTGACGGTCGGATGATGATGTGCCACAGCCTTGTGACGGCCTTACGATAAACCGCTACGTGAATATAACGCGCCTGCTATAGACCGTCAGAGATCTGCAGCGAAGGAACTTAGGAATCTTTGATCTCCAAGCTTTCCAGCCGGCCAGAAAGCTTGGGCCTCGTACTGTGGACTCTGTAAACTTGCAAAAGAATGTAGAACACAAAGGAAGCAACCCAGATTAGCCCTTGAGCAAGAATATTATCTATAAGCCAAAAGAACTTAAGAACATGCAAAAGGAAGGGGAAATACCGGGGAGGTTATTTTTTTAACCCCTCTGGGGCATTTAAAAAGATGGGAGGGATGTTTAGATGAATGCAGAAGATGCAAGAATGTGGTAGAGAAAGAAGGAAGATGCTATGATGCTTAGAGGAGGGAATGTAGACTAAAGAAGATAATTGACTGAACTAAACCCTTGGAAAAAATACTCCCTGGAATTTTATAAGAAGATGGACGTGGAAGCAACTCTCCTTGGTTGGTTCTAGCACCTGGATGTGGCAGCACTTAGACGCGAACTCCACAAATCTCCTCCTCAAGCCATGAAGTTAAGGGTTCTATTTATAGACCCTCAAACTCTCAGGTCGAGTAGAGGATAATCCAGGTAGAAAGTAGGACATTTCTTAGCAAACTCTTGAAGATAATACTCCCAAGAGTCCATAGAAACAAACAAAAGGTTCTGAGGATCAGATTTGAAGGAGAAATCATCATATCAAACTCTTAATTCGGCCACAGAGTAGTAGAGGAAGAGCAGTTCTGCTAGAACTCTCTATTTGATGTAACAGCTGCACGATAGACCGCCACAAGGAATGTAATGCCCCCAGGATGGACCGTCACACAACCTTATCCACCAAAAGATAAGGCCAATGGGCGAAGTTTTCGAACATAGGACTCTGCAGGCATGTAACGGCCAAGGAGTAACGCATCACAAACAAGGTAACGGTTGCACGATTAACCGTCATACTCAACGGAAAGGCTAATGGATAAGCTTTGAGGGAAGCCTTGGGTTTAAGGACTCTGCAAGGATGTAACGGACCAAGGTAAATGCGTTAGAGATCTGTAACGCACCAGGAATGGGCCGTTATAGACAAGGGAGTGAAACTAAAATGAGGGTTTGCAAAGCTTCGTCCAGCGGAAAGGGATGAGGAACCAGACCCAACCAAGGAGATATGACCCATGAAATAAACCTCAAATCGACCAAGATAACCCAATAAGAGTGAACAACTCGGAGCATCATATAAAATGAACAAGGAAATGACCCAACTTATTGGTCATAAAACGGTTGTCAACACCACCGCCAAAGGAGAAAGCTAGACCGAAGCAAGATCACTCGACGCCGCTATCATGAGAGGCTGCTCCACCTCCACTGTCAGTGTAAAGTAAGGGTCCGTCGCTGCTACCTACACTGCCAAATCTGGAGACGCCACCTCAGCTAAAGAATAGACCATGATAGGGATTGAGTCGGACGCCACGACTGATGAACCTGTCTCCATCTCTACCTCCGGTGCCTGAGACTCCCGTGAAGGTACAGTGAGGCCTGCCAATATCTTTTTCAGAAGCTGATCTTCCTCAGGTGCCATGAGCTTCTGAAGAGGCAGAAGAGGGATTGTGAGCTGCGGGCTGGCCTCCGATTGTACAAGGGACGCGAAGGACTCCGCATCCTGTCCCAGGAGCGAGGTCAGCCTCTTCATCGCCGATGGACTGAGAGACGACCTCCATTTGGGAACCGCCTTACGAGCCCGAGTAGCAGGCATTCCCTGGGGCACTATCGTCACCTGGCCATGCAAAGTGGGGTTGATCACTTACCATGTGAGGTGAATTGTCGAATGTTAAAAAAACAAGGAGCAGTAAAGGGGTCCTCATGCTTACCTCAGGCACTGGAACTATGTTGCTCTCCGGTGTTATCTCTCCTTCCTCCGGAGGATCGACCGTTGAGGCATGAGTCTCCACAACCTCCTGCGGGGCATGAGCCTGTCCAGCTCGCAAATAAATTAACAACCCCGAGGAGAATTTAAGATGAAAAGCCTGTACTTACAGTCGTGGTTGCCTCTTCCTAATATGGCATCTCGGTTGCCGGTACAGGGGCGTCGAAAATCTCTGCGGCTGCCTCCTGCTGCAATGCCTCCACCAGGGACGCGAGCCTGTCCAAGGCCGCAGTGGCACCCTCTTGTCAGGTGACTTGTGCGCCCGAAATGTGTATCTTTGCGGACTCCGGTGGGACCCGTTCCTGAAGTTCAAAAAGAAAATGATAGCAATAGAAGTCAGTAGTTAGCTTCAAAGGAAGCCCGCATGAATAAATTCACACTTACAAATTCCTTCTCCACCTAGCTCACCAAAGCGGGTAGCATTGGGGCCTTCAGAACCGGTGCAGGGAGCACGAGCTCTCTAGGGGTCCCCTCGCCCGAAGCTACCTCATCGGAAGAATAATCATAGTCTACCGTCTCACCCGACAATGACTTCGTGGGGTAGGCACTTCTGTCACAAAAGAGGAGGTCTCCACCTCGAGGTCTATGGCCGGAACATCCTCACACGGGCTCGGCAACGGTGACCTTCCAGGCCTCGGCCTCCTTATCACATATGTGTGCCTCTCCATGCGAATCACATGGGCCACCACTGGCTCGGTAGTTGCTACATCAATGCCTACCAAGCGAAAGATGATTTAGATTAAATAGGGGCCTATGGGCTCATAAGAGATAAAGGAAATCAATCGAGCTGATGAAGACAAGCACCCTCTCCAACTTCTATGGCGGGAGCTAGTTCGTGAACGGTCTCTTCGACCGGCTGCGCTGCCCTGACAACCCTGGCTTTACCCACGCCAGGAATAGAGACGAAAGCGGGCTCCTGTGCGGAGGCTGAGACCAAAGAAAACATACATGTGTTATAAAAGGGCCCTGCCCAATATGCGATCAAGCCTTGAAGAGCTCCAGCAGCTAAAGAACCTAACATTCCGACCGACTCGGTTCAGCTTGAGCGGCGGTGAATTCCTCGAAGGATGGGATTGAGGGCACCGGAGGTACGGCCATGGAAGCAGGACTAGCCTCTGCCTTCCTCCGCTTCGCTTGCTACTGCCCGACTACCTTGGCAGTAGCCAACGCCTCCTTCACCGGTGACTTCGCCTGAGACCTCTTCCCGGCCTTGGGAAGTGGAGTCGTAGTGGGAGCCGGTGCTACCGCCTCGAAGTGCGGGGGTTTCTGCATGAACCGAAGGAGGTTCCGGTAAAGCGATAACTGGGTGCCGGAGGGATGATCTGTTAAAGAAAGAAAAAAATCAGTTAGTACTTAGCGCCATAACAGGCCGCGACTGTGGAAGGAAAAGGCAAAGAAGCATCATACCATGAGGGCCAGTATATAGTCTTAGCGTCACCGACAAGTAGGTCAAAGCCGACTCCTTGTCCCGATGGGCCACCTCCCGGACCAACCAGTAGATGTCCCTAACCTTCACACAGCGGTTTGTAATATGTGCCAGGTCTGTGTGTTGCTTGAAGGCCAAGTGGCAGTAAAGGCTAAAGTGGTCCATGCCCCATCCGTCAGCGTAATGGAAGGAGATTTGCAAGCGTTTATCCGAGATGGCGGCTACTGGGTCCTCCGCCTTCAGCCTGTGCACTCGAAGAAGGACATATAGTCATGTGGTGTCCTTGTAATTCTTGGGCTTCCGCTCCTCCCTCCTCAGAAACCTGCGATAGGGGCATATCGGGTCCATTTCGGGATGCCAGCTTCTGGCAGGAGTGCCTTCTTCCTCTATCGGGAGGGGATAGTTGACAAGGTCCAGACGGTCTCCCCCGATGCGGCACAGGTCCTTGAGGGTCTTCTTGAAATCATCCTTAGCGACCGGAGGCATTTTGATTTATGGTGGCGGCTTGGCCTCCCGAGCCTCTCGACGTGCAGCCATGTATGCTGCCACCTCCTTGTCCTTGTTATGCTTTAACCGAAGCAGTTGCTCCAGATCGATATCCAGTACGGGCACTGACTGTTTGCTCAGGAACTTCCTCTCGGCCCCGTCCCAATAATCGGTCCTGCATAACCAATAAAATCTCGGCTGGGCGTTCCACCACTTTACATATTCCGCGGTCACTCCTGGAACTCGTCTGGGCGCCGGTACCCTGAATGCAGCACTGTCAGCCCGGTGAAATAAATCCCACTAGGTCCGGGCATGCTCAGTCGTCAAACTACCCCGAAGAGTTCGCACGGGCAGCCCAAACTACGCACTATATATCGGGATATGTTAATCATACCCGAAGTTCCGCCCGAAGCAAAAGGGATAATAGAGCTCCAGTAGCAGGGTATCCCCTTTCCTGAAGACCAGCACGCTCGGGAAAATACACAATGCCCAGTCACGGAGTTCTGGCTCTAACAACAGGCGAATCAATGTCTGCTGGCTGATCGGGTGGATGTATCTCTCCACCTGGTCGTCCCAACATTCCCACTTGTTGTTCACGAAGGGGCTAGAATGTGCGGCAAATGTCCAGAAGTGAATGGTACCCGCCGAACCCGCCGAGTTGTGGGGAACTATTGTGAGACGGCCCCATATGTTATATAGCTACATGGACGTCGAGCCTGGCTCTGCACTAGAAAACTCCAGCATGTGTGGGAACAGTCCCCAAGACTAAAGGGTGTGTGGAGCGTACTCATGAAACAAGGAGAAAACCCAGGCGTTGAAGAAGTGCAACGGGCCGATGTACCGGGGTTGGCGTGGGAGCTGGTGCATGCTGACGTCCCCAATCATCTTATAGATTAAGCACAGGGCAGCCGAGCACAAAGATAACTTGATCCCCCACGCCATATGACAAGCTGGATAGATCACATCTGGCTGAATGACAGTCTCGTCCCCATATGGCAGGGCGAAGGAACAAAGCCAGTACACCAAGAAGGCCGCATAGTGCATTTTCAGGTCGACCCCTATCGGGTTAGCACCGCTTCGACGTCCCTTCAAGGCCGGAATCTTCACCTCAGCCTTACTCTTGCTGCGCTTCTTTCGGATGGTGGCAGTGCCAATGCAAGGAAAATCTTCATACTGCTTCGGTCCCTCAAAGAAGTACTTCATCCACAGGCTCATGCGGACCCTCTTGCGATCCCCGCGGGGAGGCTGCTTCCCACCATGTGATAACTGGTACAGCTCTTGGTACGCCTTCATGAGGTACCGATAGGAGTAGCCGAGCGAATTGATGCCATCTCCGTCAGTCTCGTCCTTGATGAGGTCAGGGAGGCATACTTCTTCATACGGCTCCCCATCAATAGGCAAGCCACTCAGCTGGTGGAGACTCCACAAATCCAGCGAGGTCTCACCTTCCGAGGTGTAGAAGGTGTTAAGCTCGGCATTGAAGACCGCGATCATCCCACAGCAGAGGCCTTTGGAGATGGGATTACTGTACCGGGTGGCATAAACGTTGTGGTAGACGCTGGCCCGAATAAGTAGCAGAGCATAGTTGAACAGTGTTACGCGCAGCGGAGAGTGAGATAGAAGGGGGGGATGAATAGATCACTCTCCAGTTCAATAAACACAGCCACAAACTCTTAGCTCTTCAAAACTATAGTGATAACGGCCTAGTAAATAGACAACGAAGATTAACGGAGATGGTATGAGAGGGACTGATATCGAGAAAGCAACCACAAAGAAGCCAAATCTCAAGAAGTTGGAGAGCAGCACATGAAAACAGCCAAACCACAAATGAGACAGCAAGATTTTAGGTGGTTCGATTGCTATCTGCAATCTACATCCACCCCTTACTCAATCGAGTAAGGCTTCCTTGCACTAGAGTCACACACAGCAGACTCAGTCTGCAACAACTGCTGCCAAACAGCTTGTACCGAGGAAAAGCCTCCTCAATCTTCTGATCAATCAGAAGAGGAACACCGAAGAACAATCTCCCTTCCTTTGCACGTGGCAAAGGGAACCCTGTGCAGTTACTCCTGAGTAACTCACACAACCAGAGGATTGAACCTCTCTTCCTCCAGGACAATGGAGGGAACTGGAGAACCTCTCCCTTCCTCTGAACAGTGGAGGGTAACAGAATGAAATGAAAATGATGAAACAAAACTTGAAAAACACAGCGATCGGCAAACGAGAATATTCTGTAAAAACAAAGACAATGTAGCTTCCGTAGAAGCAGATCTTCTTATTCACGAACACTTCTCCCTCTCAGAAATTTTTCTTTCTCTTCTGCTATCTCTCCTTCTCCTTCTTCTCTTTTTTCTGTTCTCGTTCCCCCTTTTTTTGTTGTTCTCATCCTCTCTTCTTCTCTCATCTCAGCATTCGCTTTTTATAGAGCAAAAGGGGACGGTCCATTATTCCCGCTCAAAGGCCTCAGTCCACGTGGCAGAATCCCAGGTCTCTTTTGTCCATGTGTCATGATCCTGCCACCTCCTCCATACTGGGATCATGAGCCATTCTTATTCTTCTCGAAGAAGAAATACCTGACAGACAAACAGAAGAATGCATTTCAGATACTGGTAAGAAGGGTGACCTTGCACTTGGCATATGAATGCTATACTCACGTACTGGGAGAGATGCACCGATGATATAAAACATGAAGCAAATGTTGAACCGGATGGGTAGACATAACATGCACTGAGTAGAGATATTCAAGTCAACCTTGAATTGACTTACTAAAGTGTTTGACCCCATATTCACAGACTCTAGCGTCCACCCGTGCAGCTGATGTGCACAGACATGGAACCAACATGCACAAGATGAAGACTTTGTACCGAGTCAAAAGAAAGGATCAAGGATATGCACGGATTCTTGCAACAACTGTGTAACACATTAGATGTACCGAGTTGGATTTGTGAGAATTGCACCGAGGTGAAGGAGAAGAATCGTATGATCAAAAATGAATGCAAGACAGAGCTTGCACCGAGTCTGAAGGGTGAGACACACAAGGATGCACAAACAAGATATGCACGAATTCCAGAAGAAAAAATATGCTGCAATGGAATACAATGAAATGCACTGAGATGGAAAGGACGGGCTACAGTGTTTGTGAGTGAGTCAGAGACTTGCACCGAATTGATAAAGAGAAGTACAAGGCAATGCTTGCACCAAGATGTACTTGCACTGAGATGCGGAGACAAGATCTAACGGTCCATATCAGACGGCGATTGCACCGACTAGAGCTTGCACCGACCTCAAGAGGTGAGATGCAAAGACATGAAATGCACGGACCTTAAGGTTATTACTCTAGACCCCCTTCTTTGAAACAAGTAAATGCACTGTGTAATAGATTGATGTAAGGAGTAAAAACAGATTGATTTATAGTGTGAGACATCATCAAAACCATAGGGATGTAACAATCTCCCCCTTTTTGATGATGGCAACACTATGAATAAAGCAATATCAAGGCATTAACACCATCAGTTAAAAGCAGCTTAAAAAAAATCCAAAGCAAGCGCTTGCAGACTGTTGGGTCCCGTAGTGCAAGAACACGGATCTAGAGGGGGGGGGTGAATAGATCCTTCTACTAAAACTATGTCCAATTAAAATACACAAACTAGCGCACAGCGGAATTAACAAGATTGATAAGATTGAGGAATTAGCTAAACACGATAACTAGGTTCTCTCGATCTCACCGTTCACACACGAACATTCAACCAATATAAACAGTTAAGCACGTATCCACAAAAGCAAACCACAAGACACAGAATTTTTAAGGTGGTTCGGGACCACGACGGGTTCCCTACTTCCACCCCTCACCAAACTCGGTGAGACTTCACTCGGGGATAAATCCCCAAACGGAGACGACGCTCCAAACACACACGGGACGACGCCCGCACACACACGGGGACACACCCCAACACACACACAGACGGAGACGAAGTCTCCCACACGATCCGACGACCGGATCACAAACACAACACACGATCCGACGACCGGATCACAACACACACACACACACAAGATCCGACGATCGGATCATAACACACACACACACGCTGCAACAACCGCAGCACAAAGACATAAACACGATCGCACGAAGGCGATCAAACACGACCGTATACACAACCGGTCACACACACAAATATCTCTAATGTTCATAAAATGAACACAAATATTCAGGCATGCTCAAACCCAAAATATAGATCATAGAATACATCACAAAGAACTGATAGAAGACATAGAAGTGATCCCCCTTTGTTCTTCAAGGTCGGTTGATGATGTTCCTTGAACCACGAGTTGGAGGGAAGCCGGATGAAGACGATCCTTACGTCTTCTTGATCCTCTCTTCGATCCGCACCTTTTCTTCTTCTTCCACGATCTCCAGATCTTCACGAAAGTAGATGATATCCTCCTTGGAAGAGCTCCAGCACGTTCTCCTCTTTTTCTTCACCTATACGAAAGAGCAAATGAGCATTAGGGTTGATCACTTCCCAAATTCGTAACTCTTATATATGCAACTCAAGGGGTGGGGAAAAGACTCATAAAACCCTCCTAATACATGTTAAAAACACCTCAATAACAATAGAAACTAATAGGGGGTAGTATGGTAATGTTTGAAAGGGTTTTCAAAGGGTTTTAAACACTTTCGGAAGTCCCGTCCGGAAGGGGTCGACCCTTGGGGTCGACCCTCGGCATCCAGGGTGCTGGAAAACACAAAAAAGCACCCTGTGTTACAGGGGTCGACCCTTGGGGTCGACCCTTCCATGGGTCGACCCCAGGGGTCGACCCTTTCAGGCAGATTACATAAAAAATAGCACTGCGCGCTCCGGCGGCAGGAATTAATTCTCCTAGCTCCGAACTCCGATCGAAGCAAGACTGGAGGCGTTGGAAAGAGGACTCCCAGAGCTACAACATAAAATTTTTAGAGGGGAGATCCAATGGTTGGATTGAAAATGGTGAAGACTGTAAGACAGTTTGAGTTTAAAAAATAACTAAAACCTCCATCAAACCAAAGGGAAATAATTGATTAAATGTTACCATAATCCCATGAAGATCAACAATGATTTTGCATCCTGAAAAACATGATAAACCAAGAGGTTAGTTGAGAATCAAAATATATGAGTTATGCATTAACACTATGAACATGTTCACAATGAAATACATCATTGAACCTATTCAAACATGCGTTTTGCTTCTCAAATCACTTAGCAAAAATATATTTGACCAAATGACAAGGTTTTGAAATGATAAGCATGAATCTATCATTCAATCAACTATAATAATATGGAAGCTCAACCATTCAATCACATTCTTGAATCAACCAAATCTTCAACATCAAAATGCTTCATCACACAAGTGTTAACAAATATGCCAAATGCAAAGCATGCATAATATCATGGAACCACATTCATTCAAATGGCATTCTTGTTGATTAAGAGCTAACATTCATGAAGCATTATCCTAAGAGGAACATTATCTTCACATGCATCTCACACATCAGTATATACCAATCATGCAAACATGCTTTCTCATGAATTCTCTTGAGTACAGGGCATGTGCATTCTTCCAAGCATGTTTCACAAATTCATGCACATATTGAAATCACAATAACTCTATGAATGATATGTCACTATCAGTCAATTAGAAATGTGTGTTCAGTGAACACAATCTCATAGATTAAGACCCAAAAGAAGTCATCTCCAGAAAAGTCATCTTCATGCAATTCTTTCATACAGAAGTCATTAACTCAAGCTTTTAGAGCAAAGTACACATGACCAATCATTCATCCAATACATGAGCAATATGGAACCAACTTTCATGAAGTCTTGTATGAATATTTCAAGTCCAAAAATATTATGAAGAAAATGCATGAAAATATCCAACCAAGACGTTGAAAGCTATTAGATGAAATGAATGAAATGTAGAAGAATCATTGCAATGCAATGAGAGAAGCAACCCCCTTTTTTCAATAAGATCTTCATTGACGCACTCCTTTGAGTTCCAAACATGAAGCATGGATTTTGATCCTGTAAATCAAAATATTCAAGGCATGAGATCCTTAAATACAAATCATTCACATAACTTTAAACATGAACAGAGTTAACTCCCTTTAAGAAGAAGAGCTTCATTGATGGACTCCTTAAGATTCCAAGTATCAGCCATGAAGTTGTGTTCCTACAAACCAACATAAATATAACATTAGTTCCTTAAACACCGAGAGTTCACATGGCTTTCAAGAGTAACCATTGACTCCATCTTTCAACTCATAAAATCAAGATATACAACATGTTGCTCAATGAAACACGTACACACACAAACACAATCGTTTTGATATCATTGAAACCAAGCACGAACTATGGGATGCAACAATCTCCCCCTTTTTGATGATGACAAAACGATGTGTGTGATAATACAGATTTTGAAAACATGTGTTGAAAATATGTGCAAACATTGAGCATACACATTCTCCCCAAGACTCCCTAAGACAACAACATTCATACACCATTTAGTACACACCAATCATTCTCCCCCTTTTTGTCATCTACAAAAAGACAAGGGAGCATATGACATAACATGAACAAGATAGAGGCTCAAATATATGATACCAAGTGTGTGATCAAGATAAAGGCACAAACATAGGCAATTTCAATTCTCGAAGAGAGAGAGCCTCAAAGATAGCATTTGTGGATCATGATACCATTTGTTGGTTGAACTCATTTTGGCATTTAAGCAACATGGAGTGTTCAGAATATGCATTTCAAAATGAATTGGGCCAATAGGTGAAAAGGATGGATTTGAGCAAGATGATATCATGAATGACCTATATGCATACTGAAAATGTCAAATATGCAAATATGCAAATTAGCACTTAATATGCACTATGTGAATGCTAATCATGCAAGTTATGAAATTATGCACATGATGATTTCTATCTTTCAAAAGTAAGGTTTATGCTCAGAATTAGACTCAAGGGGAATGCATGAACATGCAAGCACACAAGCACAATCGTCATACACACATATAGTACATATAGTAACTCCCCCTATATGAGGCACGGGTTAACGAAAGAGCCTGTGATTCATATTCAAGAATGTAAGGCATGAAGCATAACTAAGAGATTTGTGCATACATAACTAGGAGTACTACATAAACCATGAATGTAGGCAAATTCATAAGATACATACATCACAAAAATGCCCATGTGAAATGTGAGGCAATGACTAATGAGCTTCAAAACATATGGATTTTCAGATTTTCTAAAGAACACTAGAAGGTAATCTCCTCTCTACACTTTCACTTTAGATTCTCGACTTTCGGTAGCTTCGCACAACCCCGATTTTGTTTCTTTTAATAGACTTCACTTTCGGCGCGAGTTTCCTCATATGTCTCAATGGGGATTCCCGGCTACTTGGATTCGTCACACATATGGATTTTTGTTTCTCCTTTTGACACGAGTTTCCTCCTTTGTTTCAGGGGGGATTCCCGGTTACTCGGATCCACATTCCACTTATTGAATTTTTGTGGGGTAGGCAGCTTTTTCCTCACGATTACTCTTTAATGTCCATGTAGAGATTCAAGTTCCCTTTAGAGTGTTGGAAAGAATTTCTTAAATCTTTATCAATGAAATTCATTGAATTCATTATGTGCAAGAGTGTGGGGGTAAATTTTTATTTTGCATGTATAAAATGAATTCGACAAGACATAGCTATGACTCCCCCTAAATGTATGCACGGTCGGAATCAAATCCTCCCCCTTAATATATGACATGGATCACATATGAATAAAATCACTGCATTGTTATTTATCAAGGAGGTGAGGTCTTAGAAAGATCAAGAAATGGTTTCATAGGGTAAATACTTACAAGCATGCAAGGATTCATGAAACATACATACAATCATTCACGAGTCAAGATATGCGATTATCATGAAATATATGCATATGCTCTATATGCATGAATATGCAATATGCATCTTTTTGTCATTTTATATGCATAGTATATGAATGATATGCAAAGATGCCAATGCAATGCAGAATGTCAGATTTTTGTTTAAAAGTTCTAAATGCATTGCAAAATTCAATATGGGTGCAAGATGCAAGTTTTTAGTTTTTCATATGAATGATCTAAATGCACCTTATGAAGTTTCTAATGCATGTAACTTATAAAAGCATGAGAATGCAATGCAGGATGCAAATTTTTTTTATTTTATTTTTATTTTAGAACATCATGACAGAATGCACAAGGAGACATACATATTCAACTGATGAGCAGCAACCATTTTCCAAGACTTGCCCTTTTTGAACAAGGGTACACAAATGATCAAAATCAAGTAGTGAACCCAAATTATTTTCAGAAATGTTCAAAAATAGATTTTCAATAACATTTCAAGAGTTTAGAGTGTCATCCACAAACCAAACAGATTTTATAGGTTCTGGTACGAGGTGGAGGTGAAGGTTTTAAAACCCAACTCACACATAGTGAGAGCTTCTAGGTGGACATAATCCACCTTTCCACTACACACCATTTGATATACCAGATACTCAATTTCACTCAGATGCTCATGCATTTCATATTGAAAAGTATTTAGTAGGCAAAGACATCATGCTTATTCCTCAAAATTTTCAGATTCATTCAACCAATGAGACATGTTCATCATAGCAGAATACAAGAACAACAGATCAAGTTCAGAAACAATATCTGTCAAAGGAACAATTCTGCATATCAGATATTTTACCTTCTAGAAGCAAGAATGAATTTCAGAATCAATTTGAACGCACATGATATTTCAGAATTTCAAGGCAAATTGTTTCCTTCAAAAGACATGTTTCCACATTTCAATACCAATTGTTGCATATGATCAAGCAATTCCACAGTTCAAAAATTTTGCCCTTTTGAAACAAGAAGGGTTTTCAAATTCAATTTGAAAGTATATGCAAATCAAAGGTAAATTGATTTCATTCAAAACACAAGGTTCCTTATAAGCCGAATAATTCAATTTCTGAATTTTGGTACTAGGCGGAGAACATAGGTCCGAAGACCACCATCACGCTTAGTGGAAGTATCCAGTTGAACGTAGTCCAACCTTTTCTAACCACTATTTGATATACCAAATATTCATCCATTGAAGATATGTATGGCTTGTGAAGAATTTGAGCAAAACATGAGAACATACCAAAATCTGATTCCAAAACATCAGAACCACCAAGTTTGACAGTGAAGGAGCAAAGTTGGAGTTTTACCATATGAGTGTGCCTTGTTCCATTTTATTGGAACCCCTTTCATTCTTTATTTACCTCAAGGCACACTTGCATCCAAAATAATTCATTCACCAGATTTGGGCACCCAAGCCTTTTTGGGTCCCTGGAGGTTGGTAGCATTGCCACCAAATGCTTTCTTCCTTTTCATTGCTACAACATCATCATTCTTCATGATCCTGCAATTCTCAATAGCATGTCCATGGTTTCCACAATAAAGGCATTGAGGAGAAGCAGTTTTACCAAAAGACTTCCTTTTTGGAGTAAAGGAAGTTTCAAATCCATTCCATCTTCTATTTTCAAAAGGTCTAGATTTAACAAAATTAGACCTAGCATGCATTCTAGAAGCATAGAAATTTTCTGTTTTCAAAAACCAACATTCTTTCATTACATGCCCGTACTTCCCACAATGAAAGCAACAAGGAGACGTGGGTCTACGGAATGACTTTCCATTGTTTGCATGAGTGTTTGTGAACAAGTTTTTCTTATGGGATGCAAACCTTTCAGCATTGGAAGCATGTTCATTTCTAAATTTTCTTTGAAAGTTAAACTTAACATTCATGCCACGATAATCATCATTTTGTTTCACAAAGCAATCATCCATGACATGGCCAAGTTTGTGACAATAAAAGCATGAGGTATTTTTCTTTTTGCATGCAAGTTTGTCATCCTCTTTCATGACAACACAATCATCCATCACATGACCAAACATGCCACAATAGAAGCATTCAACATTCAACTTTGATTTTTGAGATCTATTTGACATGGAAGATTTTTTGTTGAGATTTTTCTTTTTATCAAAACCATTTCCAGAGATTTTCACTTGAGCAACGGGAGGAGGTGTTTTGGAGGTACTAGGAATGTCGGAGACATGAACAAAAGAGGTTGTCATTTTGTGTTCAAAACCTTTTTTATTGACCGGGGTGTATCCAAGACTCTCTTTTTGAAAGTTCACTTTAACACCTAGCAATGAGTCTAAGTTCTCCTTCCCTTTGACAAATCTAGACAAGTCATTTTTCAAATCATTTGTCTCTTTTTCACATGCAAAGATTTTCTCACTAAGCAAGCAATTCACTGATTCCAAGTTTTCATTCTCTTTCAAGATTTCCTTATTTTCATCATTCATGGCATAGAGTTTTTCAGTTAAGTTTTCAAGAACTTTCTCAGTTTCAACAAACTTTGAAATCTTAACAAGCATTTGTTCATTTTCAGATTTCAACAAAGCATTTTACTTTTCAAGTTTATCAGAGCTTTTCAACCTACTTTCAAGTAGAGAAATCTGAATTAGCGTAGCACCATTATGCTTTTTGAGCTCCTCATTTTCAATCATGATCCTCTTGTTGTCAATTTCATTGTCAAGCAATTTATCAAACATTTTATCATCATCAGAAAGAGATGCTAGCTTACTTTTAAGATGTTTTTGTGTTTCTTCAAGCAATGAAATCTTAGACAACAAGTGTTTATTTTGATCAAGCAAATCATGGGAATCAGTATCAATTTCAAGAGCAGTATTAGATTTTTTAAACATCTCAAGCTCCTCATTCATACAAGACATCTCATCTGAAAATAATTCAACTTTGGATTCTAGAAGTTCTTTTTCATATTCTAGGTTCTCAATCTTTGACTCCAAAGTTTTGCAATTTTCACAGGAAGGATTATCATGCACATTCTCATTAATCTTCCTTTTCAAGTTTTTATTTTTAGATTTGAGTTTCTTGCATCTATCATACATCGTAGCATATGCCATTTTCCATTCCTCATTAGAGAGTTCTTCATTTTCAGAGTTTACCTCATCAACATTTTCACCACGGCATTGATCAGCATCGTCGGCCATGAAGCCTTTTTGCCCTTCCATCTCTTGAGCTTTGATCAACTGATCCATAAGCTCCTTCGCCGTTCTACAAGAAGAAACAAATGGAAACATATGAGTATCAATGGCACTTTTCAATAAACTTAAGACAATGACATTTTCATGGTTCTTCAATTTATCTTGACTAGACCACTTGGTCTCATCTAAAGGTAATATGTGAGGACCATCATAAATCAACTTCCAAAGATTAGGATTAATTGAATTGATCAGTCTACACATTTTACCTATCCATGAAGTAACATCAGAACCATTAAGAATAGGAAGGCAGTTCATTGACATGTGTTCAACAGAAAAATTCATGATTATAGAATGCACTAGGATCACTCTGTAGATCGTGAGATCTAGGGATAGCAGAGCCTTGCTCTGATACCAATTGTTGGGTCCCGTAGTGCAAGAACACGGATCTAGAGGGGGGGGTGAATAGATCCTTCTACTAAAACTATGTCCAATTAAAATACACAAACTAGCGCACAGCGGAATTAACAAGATTGATAAGATTGAGGAATTAGCTAAACACGATAACTAGGTTCTCTCGATCTCACCGTTCACACACGAACATTCAACCAATATAAACAGTTAAGCACGTATCCACAAAAGCAAACCACAAGACACAGAATTTTTAAGGTGGTTCGGGACCACGACGGGTTCCCTACGTCCACCCCTCACCAAACTCGGTGAGGCTTCACTCGGGGATAAATCCCCAAACGGAGACGATGCTCCAAACACACACGGGACGACGCCCGCACACACACGGGGACACACCCCAACACACACACAGACGGAGACGAAGTCTCCCACACGATCCGACGACCGGATCACAAACACAACACACGATCCGACGACCGGATCACAACACACACACACACACGATCCGACGACCGGATCACAACACACACACACGCTGCAACAACCGCAGCACAAAGACATAAACACGATCGCACGAAGGCGATCAAACACGACCGTATACACAACCGGTCACACACACAAATATCTCTAATGTTCAGAAAATGAACACAAATATTCAGGCATGCTCAAACCCAAAATATAGATCATAGAATACATCACAAAGAACTGATAGAAGACATAGAAGTGATCCCCCTTTGTTCTTCAAGGTCGGTTGATGATGTTCCTTGAACCACGAGTTGGAGGGAAGCCGGATGAAGACGATCCTTACGTCTTCTTGATCCTCTCTTCGATCCGCACCTTTTCTTCTTCTTCCACGATCTCCAGATCTTCACGAAAGTAGATGATATCCTCCTTGGAAGAGCTCCAGCACGTTCTCCTCTTTTTCTTCACCTATACGAAAGAGCAAATGAGCATTAGGGTTGATCACTTCCCAAATTCGTAACTCTTATATATGCAACTCAAGGGGTGGGGAAAAGACTCATAAAACCCTCCTAATACATGTTAAAAACACCTCAATAACAATAGAAACTAATAGGGGGTAGTATGGTAATGTTTGAAAGGGTTTTCAAAGGGTTTTAAACACTTTCGGAAGTCCCGTCCGGAAGGGGTCGACCCTTGGGGTCGACCCTCGGCATCCAGGGTGCTGGAAAACACAAAAAAGCACCCTGTGTTACAGGGGTCGACCCTTGGGGTCGACCCTTCCATGGGTCGACCCCAGGGGTCGACCCTTTCAGGCAGATTACATAAAAAACAGCACTGCGCGCTCCGGCGGCAGGAATTAATTCTCCTAGCTCCGAACTCCGATCGAAGCAAGACTGGAGGCGTTGGAAAGAGGACTCCCAGAGCTACAACATAAAATTTTTAGAGAGGAGATCCAATGGTTGGATTGAAAATGGTGAAGACTGTAAGACAGTTTGAGTTTAAAAAATAACTAAAACCTCCATCAAACCAAAGGGAAATAATTGATTAAATGTTACCATAATCCCATGAAGATCAACAATGATTTTGCATCCTGAAAAACATGATAAACCAAGAGGTTAGTTGAGAATCAAAATATATGAGTTATGCATTAACACTATGAACATGTTCACAATGAAATACATCATTGAACCTATTCAAACATGCGTTTTGCTTCTCAAATCACTTAGCAAAAATATATTTGACCAAATGACAAGGTTTTGAAATGATAAGCATGAATCTATCATTCAATCAACTATAATAATATGGAAGCTCAACCATTCAATCACATTCTTGAATCAACCAAATCTTCAACATCAAAATGCTTCATCACACAAGTGTTAACAAATATGCCAAATGCAAAGCATGCATAATATCATGGAACCACATTCATTCAAATGGCATTCTTGTTGATTAAGAGCTAACATTCATGAAGCATTATCCTAAGAGGAACATTATCTTCACATGCATCTCACACATCAGTATATACCAATCATGCAAACATGCTTTCTCATGAATTCTCTTGAGTACAGGGCATGTGCATTCTTCCAAGCATGTTTCACAAATTCATGCACATATTGAAATCACAATAACTCTATGAATGATATGTCACTATCAGTCAATTAGAAATGTGTGTTCAGTGAACACAATCTCATAGATTAAGACCCAAAAGAAGTCATCTCCAGAAAAGTCATCTTCATGCAATTCTTTCATACAGAAGTCATTAACTCAAGCTTTTAGAGCAAAGTACACATGACCAATCATTCATCCAATACATGAGCAATATGGAACCAACTTTCATGAAGTCTTGTATGAATATTTCAAGTCCAAAAATATTATGAAGAAAATGCATGAAAATATCCAACCAAGACGTTGAAAGCTATTAGATGAAATGAATGAAATGTAGAAGAATCATTGCAATGCAATGAGAGAAGCAACCCCCTTTTTTCAATAAGATCTTCATTGACGCACTCCTTTGAGTTCCAAACATGAAGCATGGATTTTGATCCTGCAAATCAAAATATTCAAGGCATGAGATCCTTAAATATAAATCATTCACATAACTTTAAACATGAACAGAGTTAACTCCCTTTAAGAAGAAGAGCTTCATTGATAGACTCCTTAAGATTCCAAGTATCAGCCATGAAGTTGTGTTCCTACAAACCAACATAAATATAACATTAGTTTCTTAAACACCGAGAGTTCACATGGCTTTCAAGAGTAACCATTGACTCCATCATTCAACTCATAAAATCAAGATATACAACATGTTGCTCAATGAAACACGTACACACACAAACACAATCATTTTGATATCATTGAAACCAAGCACGAACTATGGGATGCAACACAGACAATTCAAGCACAACTTCTGAACCTCAGCTCACCTCCAACACAACTACTCCCCAACAGCAAGAAAGATCACTCGTATAATGCATGACCTCATAACCTCTCTCCCCAACATTTTCTTGCATAAAATGAATGATCTCTCGGAGATTGCATGACCTCATGACCTCTCTCCCCCTTTGACATCATCAAAGAAAATGAGAGATGTGGGAAATTGCTGGAGACATGAGGAAGAAGTATAGTGACTTCTTAGTGTAGAAAGACCCAACAACATATCTTAAGAGAATAAGTGAGGTGCTAAACTCAAGTGAAGATTCTTGAAATCTAGTAATCAATAGAGAATAGGTATGAGGGAAAAGTTTATCCACATACATGGTATATGATGTAGAACAGGGGTGAACAAGCATAGCAAGATTTCTGATTAAAACGACAGTACTCTGTAGACAACAAGAGACAAAATCAGAGAAGATGTTCTTATAGTATTGAGGACAATCATTCCATACCTTGCACAGAGATAAGGGATAATTTAGAGTTTTGCAAAAGATCAATGAGTAGTTTGGTAATTCACACTTTTGACATTAGAGAGACACCATGATCAGAGGCTGGAATCCCCAGTTACTTAGTGTGAGTACCTCATTACTTCTTCCCCTTTTTTTTCAAGAACAGAGTTAGTAACTGTGGCTTTTTACATGGGGAAACACCTTGATCAGAGGCCAGAGTCCCCAGTTACTCACAACCTTGTCACAATTGCTCTGTGATGATCAGAGACATTAAGGTCAATTTGCACAAATTTTTCTTCCCCCCCCCCCCCTTTTTTTAAAAAAAAGGAACACCTCATGACATTGGAGTTACTTCACTTCATTGATGAAGCTCCCAGTTTCTCAGTGAACATCCCATTGACCTTTGTTCATTTAGTTGATCCCTTATGATGTGGAGAGGAAATGATTGAAGACAATACGAAAAGGACTGTTTCTTTGTAATGAGTCTTGAGATCTAGATTTCAAGTTGTTCTGAGCAAATATCAAGACATGCAGGTTTTAGCCTGACCTGAAATCATGGACAATGTAGGAAGATATACTTTGACCACTTAATCCAAATCTCTGATGAACTACTAGAGGGAAGATTCTAGCAGGACTTTAGTGTTGTGCCCCTATGGTCACTTGAGTTCATATGGTCACTTGGGTCATTCGACATCATTCTATGGTCATATGAGTTCTGATGTATTCTTGGTTTTGATAATGGCTAAACACTATTAGTCATTGATGTTTTTCACCTTCATGTGATTGACATACGTGATGTTTTTGTTCATGACAGGTGCGCCAATGAATGGACAAGGAATCAAGTGGAAATGGTGAACGTGAACACTGAATGTTGCGCCCTCGCACGCGGATCGACCTGCGCGGTCAGGTCGTGGGGATCGACCTGCCCGGTCAGGTCGCAGGGGCCAAGGGGGAAGCGCCCCTTGCGGGGGTTTCCGGGGGCGGAGCCCCCGGAACAAAATTTAGAAATGCTTATAGCATAATCTAAATTGATTTCAATCCCAAAATACATGAAATTGATGAGAACATGAATATCTTGACCTATGGACATGTTTCCTTGGGCTAACAGTTCAATTTTGTAGGTACAGGTCTTTCCGGTCGACCTACACGCTTTGGCCGGTCGACCTGATTTGTCAGAGCCTCAGAATGTCAACGTTTACAGATTTCAGTCGACCTATACACCTTAGCCGGTCGACCGGTTTTCCCAGAACTGAAATGATGACGTTGTTACAGGTTTCGGTCGATCGCCCCCAGGCGTCCGGTCGACCGATTTTTCCAGAGCTGAAAAGTTCCGGTTGTAGCAGGTTCCGGTCGACCGGCCCATGAATTCCGGTCGACCGCCAGCCCCGAGCCATCAATTGCTGACTTTGTTTCCAACTTCGAAAAGGGCCATTCAACATTGATTTGTTTAATCCTAAAGACACCTAATCCCCCACAAATTGTGGATCTGGTCTAGGGGGTGTCCATAGACCATTCAAGGTCTATAAAACTCTTGTAAGAGGGTTAGAAACCCTAATGCTTCAAGGGGCTTCTTGTGAGATCTAGGGTGGCTGCAAGGGAGGTTGCAAGAGAGCTTGGAGACGAGCTACTGTTCACGTGAATAGTAGTTTGTGAAGGTGTTCTTCATCCAATCAAAGGGGAATCAAGCTCAAATCAAATCCAGCAAACCTCAAGGAAGATTACATCAAAGCAAGGCTATCAAAGTGATCCAAGGAAGCCGGTTTGATTCAAGTTCTTTAAGGGAAATCATCTACATCCATTCAAGCTCTTTCAAGCTCATTCTAGGTGATATTTCAAGCATTCAAACTCCTAGAAGCTAAAGAAGCAATCAAGATTCAAGGTAGCTTCATCATCTCCTTCATTCATTCAAAGAAGTTCAAAGAGAAGATCAAGAGAGAAGAATTGAAGGAAGAGGTACTGTTCACGTGAACAGTACTCCGTGAAGAACATTCATCCAATCAAGGGTGAATCAAGAAGATTGAGTTGAAGCCAAGAGGAGCCTTGTTGCTGATCAACATTCCATACAAGGGCCAATTCATTTTCACTCATAACTCAATCTCTTGTTTTAGTTCATTCACATTTGTTTCATTTTCATTATTGTTTAAACATTGAAAGTGTGATTCATCCCTACCGGTGGTTAGTAGGAAGGCAATTGGAGGGTGTTCCAATTTGCGGTTGACGTCCCTACCAGGTGGTGAGTAGGAAGGCAATCGGTGGTTTCTGATTTGCAGTTCTGTGCGCTGCACAAGTGAAGCCTCATTGGGTTTTGGTGAGGGGTGGACGTAGGGATGAGGATTCAGTCCGAACCACCTTAAAAATCCTGTCTAGTATGGTTTGCTTGTGTGATTGATTCGTTCTAGATGCATGCTTAGGATCGAATTATTATATATCTTGCTTATCTTGCTAAGTGAATCATAGCATTCTTGGAAGCTAGTTTATATTCCGCTGCAATTCATTTTAACTAGCTGTTTAGAGGGCCGCATTGCGAAAAGTGGAGCTGATCTATTCACCCCTCCCCTCTAGATCCGCTATCCACCACACAACATTTAGAACACACACTTATAGACTTAAGAGATGCATGAGATTCTACTGACTGAGAAAACTGCACTCATTCAATCATGAGAACCAGCAATAACACACATCTGGTCAGTCTTTTTGAGTCAATCAAATTCACTACCTATCCAACTCCCCCTTAAACGAAGCACTCACAGAAATTAATCAGTAGATTTACAAAGCTCCCCCTCACAATAAGAACAGACTTTTCACACAACATTTTACCAAGATAGATCAATTCAATATCAGAAGAAAAAATAATTAAGATAATTTGAACAGGCCTAGTTCTCTCCTTAATGTGGTGAATTTGTCATTGTCTAGAGGTTTGGTGAAGATGTCAGCAATTTGATTAGCAGTGCCTACGTGAATCAGTTCAAAGTTGTTCTTAGAAACCTCATCTCTTATGAAATGATACCTTATTTCTATGTGTTTGGTGCGGGAGTGCAAAACAAGATTCTTGGCTAGGTTGATGGCACTGGTATTATCACAGTAAATAGGTGTGCACCCCAGGTCTACTTGATAGTCCTGAAGCTGGTGTTTAATCCAAATGACTTGTGTGCCACAACTTCCTGCAGCTACATATTCAGCCTCTGCAGTGGAAAGGGCCACAGAATGTTGTTTCTTGGAACCCCAAGATACTAAACACCCACCTAGAAATTCACATTGACCACTAGTGCTCTTTCTATCTAGTTTACACCCGGCATAATCTGCATCTGTGTATGCAACTAAATCAAGTGTGCGTGATGCAGGAAACCATAAGCCAAGGGTGTGTGTGGTGGACAGATATCTGAAGATTCTTTTTACTGTAGCTAAATGCAATTCAGTGGGTCTAGATTGATACCTTGCACACATTCCTACACTGAATTGAATATCTGGTCTTGAAGCAGTCAAATAAAGTAGAGATCCAATCATACCTCGATAGAGCTTGGCATCTACTTCTTTACCTGTCTCATCTCCATCCAAAGAGTTGTTGGTACCCATGGGTGTTGTAATGTGCTTCAAGTTGTTCATGCTAAACCTCTTGAGAATTTCCAATGTGTACTTGGTCTGATTGATGAAGCATCCTTCCTCTAACTGTTCTACCTGTAAACCAAGAAAATTCTTTAATTCACCTACCAAACTCATTTCAAATTCAGCAGACATCAATTTAGAAAATTCATTGCATAGTTCAAAGTTAGTTGACCCAAATACAATATCATCTACATATACCTGAACTATGATGAGGTCTTTATTTGAGCTCTTCGAAAATAGAGTTTGATCTACTTTACCTCTACGGTAGCCCTTGCTAATCAGAAATTCTGTCAATCTTTCATACCATGCACGTGGAGCCTGTTTTAGGCCATATAGGGCTTTGTTCAACCTGAAAACTTAGTTAGGTTGAGGAGAAAACTGAAAACCAGGGGGTTGTTCAACAAAAACTTCTTCCTTGATGATACCATTCAAAAAGGCACTCTTTACGTCCATTTGCTGGAGTTTTATGTTCTTGGAGCATGCAAATGCTAGCAATATTCTTATTGCTTCCATCCTAGCAACAGGTGCATAGGACTCATCGAAATCAACACCAAATTCCTGACAGTAGCCCTTGGCTACTAGTCTGGCTTTATTTCTAGAAATGATTCCATCTTCATTCATTTTATTCTTAAACACCCACTTAGTTCCTATGACATTAGTATTTTCTAGTCTTGGAACTAGCTCCCAGACATTATTTCTTTCAAATTGACCTAAGTCCTCACACATGGCATTAGTCCATGACTGATCACTAAGGGTCTCTTCTACTGATTTGGGTTCAATGTGAGAGACCAGAGCAATTAGGTCCTGGTTATGAACATTCCTAAAGTGATACCTAGTTCTAAGAGGTTCTTCAAGATTGCCTAAGATATTATCTATCGGGTAATCCTTAAGATATCTAACATTTATTGAAGACTCACCTGTCTCAGCCGGCTCTCCCTGGTTGGGAGCATCTGATGACTCATTTGTTTGAAGCTCCTCTTCTTCCTTGCCTTCTAGGAATTCTCCATTGAGCTCGGAATCCCTGTCAGTGTTTTCAATGTTAGTAACTCCTTTTGCTTCACCAAAAATAATATGTGGAGACTCCTCAACTTTCTGATCAGTTATGTTAAAGACCCTATATGCTCTTGACACTTCAGAATATCCTAAGAATATTCCAGGACAGCTTTTAGCATCAAATTTATCTAAGTCTTTCTTATTATTATTATGGACAAAGCATTTAGCTCCAAAAATCCTGAAATGAGTCAGATTTGGTTTCTTACCTTTCAATAGCTCATAGGGGGTTTTCCTGTGGATTGGTCTTACCATTGCCCTGTTAATTGTATAAGTTGCTGTATTGGCCGCCTCTGCCCAAAATTTCCTTGGTAATTGACTCTCAATCAGCATGGTTCGGGCCATCTCCACAATGGTTCGATTCCTTCTCTCCACAATTCCATTCTGCTCTAGTGTCCTGGGAGAAGAAAACTTGTGTATTAGTCCCTCTCTTTCACAAAGTTCAGAAAACATGGAGTTCTCAAATTCACCTCCATTGTCAGATTGAATTGAAAAAATTTTATGTTTTCCTTCTTGTTTGACTTTATTAAAAAATTGTTTGAATTTTTGAAAAGCATCATTTTTATTGGCTAAGAAAAAGATCCATGGAAATCTGGAGTGGTCATCAATGATCACATAACCAAATCTACTTCCATTAAGACTCCGAGTTCTAGTAGGACCAAAAAGGTCCATATGAAGAAGTTCCATTGGTCTAGATGACAATGGCTCAGATCTTAGCTTGAAAGACATTCGGGTCTGTTTGCCTAGAGCACATGCATCACAGACTTTTGAAATTGAACTGAACTTGATTCTAGGCAAGCCTCTAACTAAATCATGCTTGATCAATTTATTTAAGGTAGAAAAACTAGCATGGCCTAACCGTCTATGCCAATCAAAAGCGTCACTTTTAGAATTGGCCGACAAGCATAGATTAGAATCAGACTTAACATCTAAGTCTACCATGTACACATTATTGGTCATGTTGGCTACAAATTTAATGCAATCAGAGTTTATTTCAAAAATTTTGCATGAATTATTATCAAACACAACCCTGTGACCTTTATCACATAATTGACTTATGCTAATTAGATTGTGTTGAAGACCTTCCACAAGTAAAACTTTCTCAATGGAGTTAGTGGAAGACTTACCAACAGTGCCGACCCCAATGATCTTACCTCTGTTCTTTCCTCCAAATTTGACCAGACCCCCTACCTTCATTTCTAACTTGCTAAACTTGGATCGGTCTCCTGTCATGTGCCTGGAGCAGCCACTGTCGAGATACCATTTGTTGTTCTCAGCTGCCAGGCACACCTACACAAGCAAAATCAAGCAAGGTAGTTCGGAACCCAAGATGAGTTGGGTCCAAAGACATCATTCAAATCTTTAAGCAGATGTTTAGGAATCCAGAATTGTCTCAACTTGGTTTTCTCTTGCACCTTAATTTCTGGTCTATTGAAGTTGTGAGTGGAGATATGTCCAGCTGGTCTGGAGAAATGAAATCTATTCCAGTTATTCGGTTTCTCATCCCTGGGGTATCTCCTGTGAGCTTGTTGATTAACGAATTTATGAGGATGAGTGTTGTTTCTCCAGTAACTCTTGTCAGGACCCATTCTTTTATAGTAGTTCCAACTTTTATTCTGATTCATTTCCTTGGTCCAGCTACTACTTATGTTCTGGCGAATGGGCTTAGTGAAGTTCTTCACAAAATTCATTCCTCTTTTGGATGATCGTCCAACATTGTTTGTTAAATTTTCTTTTGGACTTTGATCATTCTAGTTTTTGTTTGAGCTGGATGGTGTGTCTAGCTTTTCTTTTCCCTTTTCTAGGCAGAATGTGGTAGTCTTAAACTGAAATGGTCTCTTGTTGGATGGGTCATAGCCTAAACCCTCCTTGTTGAAATTAACCCTTGTACCCAGTATAGAATCCAGATTCATTTTTCCTTGAAAATTTTTTTCTAGAACTTTTTGTTTGTCCTCCAACTCTCTTTGCATAGATTCACCATTTTTCAAGAGTTCAGAGTTGACTTTCTTAACAGCTTCATACTTCTTTGTGATCACATTTTTTTCATTCAGGCATTCTTCAAGTTTAATCTTGAGTTGATTGAGCTGTGTGTGAACTTCCTGGTTCTCAAGAGTTTGCTTTTCATTTTCCTTTTTCAGAGAAGTCATTTCTTCTAATTCTTCTTTTAGTTTCTGATTTTCCTTACAGATTTGCGTTTGTTCTTCAACATTGTTATACAACTTTCTCTTCAGAATCCTATGCTCTTTACTAAGTGAATTGAACTTATCTAACAGTTCTGCATAGGCGTCTTCCCAGTCATCGATAGAGAAATTCTCAAAAACATTTGTTACCTCCTCTTCACTGTTAGCCATCAGGCAAAGCCCGTCTTCATCCTCCTCTGAAGAATTGTCTTCCGGATCCTCTTCTTCATCGCTCCAGGTGCAGACCATTGCATGTGGCTTCTTCTTCTGCACTTTCGAGCTCTTCTTCTGAGGGTTGGGACCTTTCTTCTGAAGATTAGGGCAGTCCCCTTTCATGTGTCCGGGTTTCCTGTAATGAAAGCATGTAATTCTCTTAGTACTCCTATCTTTGTCATTGCTGGAATCAAAGTTCTTACCAGAAGTGTATGACTTCTTTCTCCTAAAGGTCTTTCCCTTAGACCTTAAGAATTTTCTGAATTGGCGAGTAAGCATTGCTTGCTCCTCTTGGTCGAGATCTGACAATCCATCAGACTCGCAACTACTCCTCTCGCTACAGCTACTTCCCTTGCTGTGGGACGCCCTGAGGGCAATATTCTTGTTCTTTCTGTCAATTCCCTCACCATTCCTTTTAATGTTCATTTCATACGTCATAAGGGATCCTATGAGTTCGGTGACTGTCGTAGTCGTCAGATCCCTTGACTCTTCTATCACAATGGCTTTAGTATGCCATGAGGGGGTCAGAGATCTAAGTATCTTTTTGACTACGTCTCCCTCAGCCATCTGTTTTCCAAGCCCATTAAGACTATTCGTGATCTGAGTCAATCTGGCATACATCTCAGTTATGGTTTTCTCTGGTTTCATTTTAAACATCTCATATTAAGAGGTTAGGAGATTTACCTTTGTTGCTCTCACTTGAGTACCTTCGTAGATTAATTCCAGCTCGTCCCACATCTTCTTGGCCGTCCTACATGCTGAAATGCGAGCGTATTCATCTGGGTGTACAGCACATTGGATGATGTTCAGGGCTGTCCAGTTGAGCGACGATTGCTTGACTTGATCATCTGTCCACGCATCCTCGTTCGGTGGTAGCTCGTATGGCCCTGTGGTGATCACCCTCCACAGCTTGTGGCTTTGCGCCCTTATGAATACCTCCATCCTATTTTTCCAGAATAGATAATTGTTACCATCAAAGAAAGGAGGACGAGTGATAGATTATCCCTCAGCCATAAAGCTTCGAGGACCATTAGGGTTAGCGAGACCGTTGGCCCACATGGTGGAAACCTGCTCTGATACCAAATGTTACGCGCAGCGGAGAGTGAGATAGAAGGGGGGGATGAATAGATCACTCCCCGGTTCAATAAACACAGCCATAAACTCTTAGCTCTTCAAAACTATAGTGATAACGGCCTAGTAAATAGACAACGAAGATTAACGGAGATGGTATGAGAGGGACTGATATCGAGAAAGCAACCACAAAGAAGCCAAATCTCAAGAAGTTGGAGAGCAGCACATGAAAATAGCCAAACCACAAATGAGACAGCAAGATTTTAGGTGGTTCGATTGCTATCTGCAATCTACATCCACCCCTTACTCAATCGAGTAAGGCTTCCTTGCACTAGAGTCGCACATAGCAGACTCAGTCTGCAACAACCGCTGCCAAACAGCTTGTACCGAGGAATAGCCTCCTCAATCTTCTGATCAATCAGAAGAGGAACACCGGAGAACAATCTCCATTCCTTTGCATGTGGCAAAGGGAACCCTGTGCAGTTACTCCCGAGTAACTCACACAACAAGAGGATTGAACCTCTCTTCCTCCAGGACAATGGAGGGAACTGGAGAACCTCTCCCTTCCTCCGAATAGTGGAGGGTAACAGAATGAAATGAAAATGATCAAACAAAACTTGAAAAACACGGCGATCGGCAAACGAGAATATTCTGTAAAAACAAAGACAATGTAGCTTCCGTAGAAGCAGATCTTCTTATTCACGAACACTTCTCCCTCTTAGAAAATTTTCTTTCTCTTCTGCTATCTCTCCTTCTCCTTCTTCTCTTTTTTCTGTTCTCGTTCCCCTTTTTTTTGTTGTTCTCATCCTCTCTTCTTCTCTCATCTCAGCATTCGCTTTTTATAGAGCAAAAGGGGACGGGCGTGTGCCTTCCATTATTCCCGCTCAAAGGCCTTAGTCCACGTGGCAGAATCCCAGGTCTCTTTTGTCCATGTGTCACGATCCTACCACCTCCTCCATACTGGGATCACGAGCCATTCTTATTCTTCTCGAAGAAGAAATACCTGACAGAAAAATAGAAGAATGCATTTCGGATACTGGTAAGAAGGTTGACCTTGCACTTGGCATATGAATGCTATACTCACGTACTGGGAGAGATGCACCGATGATATAAAACATGAAGCAAATGTTGCACTGGATGGGTAGACATAACATGCACTGAGTAGAGATATTGAAGTCAACCTTGAATTGACTTACTAAAGTGTTTGACCCCATATTCACAGACTCTAGCGTCCACCCGTGCAGCTGATATGCACAGACATGGAACCAACATGCACAAGACGAAGACTTTGTACCGAGTCAAAAGAAAGGATCAAGGATATGCACGGATTTTTGCAACAACTGTGTAACACATTAGATGTACCGAGTTGGATTTATGAGAATTGCACCGAGGTGAAGGAGAAGAATCGTATGATCAAAAACGAATGCAAGACAGAGCTTGCACCGAGTCTGAAGGGTGAGACACACAAGGATGCACAAACAAGATATGCACGAATTCCAGAAGAAAAAATATGTTGCAATGGAATACAATGAAATGCACTGAGATGGAAAGGACGGGCCACAATGTTTGTGAGTGAGTCAGAGACTTGCACCGAATTGATAAAGAGAAGTACAAGGCAATGCTTGCACCAACACGTACTTGCACTGAGATGCGGAGACAAGATCTAACGGTCCATATCAGACGGCGATTGCACCGACTAGAGCTTGCACCGACCTCAAGAGGTGAGATGCAAAGACATGAAATGCACGGACCTTAAGGTTATTACTCTAGACCCCCTTCTTTGAAACAAGTAAATGCACTATGTAATAGATTGATGTTATGAGTAAAAACAGATTGATTTATAGTGTGAGACATCATCAAAACCTTAGGGATGTAACAAACAGTGCATACTCTGTAAACTCTACTGCTCCTTCCCGAAAGATGTGTGCATCTTGGACTTTGAGTTCTGCAAACCAGCCCAAGGCCAGCTCGTGCTTGAAGCGAATGGCCAAACAGTCCATGAGGAAGGGCTCTTCCCTGTACCCCCACTTCAGCGGGGCCTGGAACAGGCCAAAGCAGTGTTGCTCCTTTTGAACCCGCCCGGCAGCAGTGTCCCAACGGGCTAGGATAAAATCGAGGGTCCGTACTAGCTTCTCTTTTATCGGTAACACCTCCTCTAGCCCCAGTACGAGCTTCCATTCTCTTGGCTCTCCCACTAGGTACATGGGAATGCACCTAGGGACGCTGTATAGCAAACTATCCCGGGATTGTAAAATCGCACGCTCAGCATCCCTCACAGCTCGGGGGTCCCTACTGTCCCGGTAATTAAAGTGCTTCAAAAAGTGAACGAGGTGCTTGTCCTTGGGATAATCCCTCCGGTAATCTCTAGCCCAATCAAATGTGAAGCCACTGTCAGTCAGGGCAACCCGGCAAAACTCCAAGATGCTGGTCTCGGAGTCTGACAATTCAGCCAGCAAAACCACCTAGGCATGCTCATGGTCCAAGTCTTCGACATTGTGCCAGGTGACTATGGGCACGGCCAGCAAGGAAGCAGGTCTGACACTGGTGGCAGCAAAAACAGAAGAACCACTCGGTGCAGCCATCTATCTGCAAAGTGCAAAAGGCTTAGAGTCAGAACAAGTCCCAAGCAAAGACAAAGGGAAAAGAGACTATAAGGGGCTACACTGCAATTAAAATGAGCAAATGCCAATAAATTCTAACGAAATTTCGGTAGAGTCTCACCTAGGCCGGAGGCATAAGGGGAAGACACGGGTGATCGCCCACAAGGAGTGATGGCCCTAACAAAGTCACGGTGTGCCCCAAGGGCAGCACCGGATGCTCCTCCGGTTGAAGATGTCCTCCCGCGGCCGGTACGCCCCCTGGAGCCTCTACCCGACATGCCCCTGGGTGCTGCCCCGGCACACTCCCTGGTGCCTCCACCCGGCACACCCTCCAGTGCCTTCACCCAGTGCACCCGCCACATCCCTTACCCGGCACGCCCCCGCGCGCTTAGGCCGGCACGCTCACGAAGACCCCTCACCCGGCACACCCCGAAGGGGGTTCCACCCGGCACACCTCCCCTTCTGCGCTCTACCCGGCACACCCTCAAGACGGGCTCGCCCGGCACACCCCAAGGGGGGCCTCACTCGGCACGCCTCGTGCCCCCATCTCCGGTACACCCAGCACGCTCTCCTCTACCCGGTACACCCGGAACGCCCTTACCTGGTGCATACGAACCACCCTTCACTCGGCGCACTCTACGAGCCCTTTACTGGCACACTCCGACAGCCTCTCCACACCGCGACACCGGCGGTGCTTATCACCGCTCCACCACACCAAGAGAAGAGGAAGGAGAAGGAAGGAAAGAGAAGGAAGAAGAAGGGAGGAAAGAGAAAGAAGGAGAAGGGAAGAAGGAAGATGGAAGAAGGGGAAGAAGAAGAAAGACGAGGAGCCTAGGGCTCCGTCGTCCTCCAAGCGGAAGAGAAGAAAAGAAGAGGAGGAGAAGAGAGGGGAAGAGAAGAAGAAGAGGGGAAGAGAAGAAGAGAGGAGAGGGAGAGCCCCTCGCGGCGGCCTCCTCACCCCGGCACGGAGGACGGCGACGACGACGACGTTCGGTGGTGGAACGAGGAGAGAGAAGAAGAGAGGGAGAAGAGGGAGAGGCGTCCGTTTGAAATGAGGGGGGGTTCGAACCAAGCCACCCCCATCTGCATTTATAAGGGCTGTGGCCCGTTAAAACAAAAAAGAAGAAGAGAGAGAAAAAGGGGGGGAAGAAAAGAGAAAAAAAGAAAAAAGAAAAAAGGGGAAAAGAGAAAAAAAGAGAAAAAAAGAGAAAGAAAAGAAAAAGAAAGAATATATATATATATATATATATATATATTAAGGCGAATACCTGTCAGGACGGAGGAGGTAGACCGTTCATCCCTACGAGAAGGGAAGTTACGCTCCACCCCCACCCGCCGTCAAGGGAAATTATATATATGAAAGCATAGTACAAAAGGAAGTTAGGGCCTAAAAGAGGGGCACCCTATCTTATCAAGATGATAGGGACCCTTTACAGTAGTGGGGAGCTCGGCCCAAGAACACCAAGAAGAAGGGGACGACAAAAAACACCCATGGCCGGCCAACATGTCCGCAACATGGTTAGCTTCTCTAAAAACATGTGATATGGCGACGTGCAGAAGGTGAGAGATACAATCCACGTCCAGCATGATAAGGTGCAGGCGCCATGGACAATCAAACCGTCTGTTTGCAACCTGAGCAACCACAAGAGAGTCGGTCTCGACTTCCACCGCAGAGACCCCCGGTCAAGACAAAAAGAGAGACTATCTCGGAGAGCGAGGGCTTCGGCTTCAAGGCTGGAGGTAACATTGTGGTATGGAGCAGAAAATGCAAAGACAAGTTGGCCCAGAGAATCCTGAAGAACAGCACCTCCTCCGACAGCGCCAAAATCACGCCTGAACGTGCCATCAACATTAAGTTTCAGCCTGCCCGGATGCGGGGGCAGCCACCGAATGATCCGTGGTAGACCTTGCTGCACCAAAGTAGGAGAAACCCCCCATGAGGTCAGCCAATTATGCTGTGCATTATTGATGCCTCGTCCCTTGAACCGGTGAAGAATGACAAGAGAGCGGACATCTAGCATAACCTGGCGAAGGACATGGCGAGACTCCATTGGCTGCCCATCAAACCTCGCATGGTTCCGGCTGAGCCAAATTTCCAATAGAGCGGCCATGAAGATGCAGCGAGAAAGGTTCCCAGCCACGGAAGAGAGATGAAGGCTGCCCAAGTATCCAAAGATGGCAGTGAAAACTGAAGTGGTGCTAGGACAGTTAAACCGAAGGAAATCAAATAAGGAGCCCCACACCTCCTTGGCAATCCGGCTGAGAAAAAAAAAGTGCAAACAACCTTCAACCTGTGGGCGAGTGCAGCAGGAACATCTGGAGCATAAAGGTACTCCACAGGTAGAGATGACCTCATCGGCTGGAATGCAACCAAGGAGAAGCCGCCATGCATGCACAGACCACTTGAGAGGGATAACATGGCTCCAAAGTATAGCCCATGGATGGGCCCTTGGCTGGGTGGCAACAGGAGAAAGCATAACGCGGACGCTTTTGGAGGAGAATAGGGCATCTGAAGAGGGGGTCCACACCCATATGTCATGCTGACCGGTGGAGGCAAACACTTGCTGAAGCAAGATAGGTGGGCAGTATTGAGAAGCTGCCAGGAAAGTAGCACCAGAGGGGGCTGAAATTGCTTGGTGGACTGTACATGATTTGTCCCTCATGGCAGCCCACACATGTGGGGGTAAAAATGTCTTCAAAGGAGCGCCACCTGTCCACTTATCCAGCCAAACGCATGAATGAGCATCAAGTGGGGAGATGAGTACCCAATGATGAGCATAAATGGTGCTTGCGGCCTGCTGCCAAAGAACTCTATCCGCGGCAATACAATGACTGAAAGTGGCCATGGAGAAGTGTTTAGATTTCAAGTGCTTGGCCTGAAAGAAGGTGCCCCACAGTGATGGAGAGGATATGGCTTCCCATAAAAGCTTTGTTCTCATAGCAATTTGCATGGCATAAAGGGTGAGCACCCCCAGGCCGCCACATTCAATGGGGCGGGAGATGGTTTCCCAAGATTTCCAGTGCTTTTTTGGAGAGCCCTCATAGGATCCCCAAAAGAAATTTGCCATTAACCTGTGGAATGCTTTGAAGATGGTCTTAGGGATCACCGTGGATGACAAGGTGAAAAGCGGCAATGCGGAGAGGACGTGGCGGATGAGAATAATCCGCCCTCCTGAAGAGAGGAAATCGGTCTTCCACGCCTGCAGCTTGCCCACTGTCTTAGATAGAATATAGGAGAAGTGCACCAGCTTTTGACGCCACGAGTAAAGAGGGACCCCCAAGTAAGTGATCAGAAGGCTAGTCTTGTTGAACCCCGTGAGTGCTTCAATGGACTGCCTGAGAGAAGTAGGAGCATCATGGGCAATGACAAAGCTACTTTTGGAAGTGTTGATAAGTTGACTGGATGCCACCTCGTATATCTTCAAAAACTCAAATAACTTCCTCAGGTGTCGAACGGAGCCATTGGAGAAAATCAGTGTGTCATCGGCATATAGCAAGTGAGAGATAGTGGGACATCTCCTGAGGGTGAAGTAGGTCCCTCCACGGCTTCTATGGAACAAAGAGGTCAGCCCACAGCTAAGAGCCTCCTCCGCCAAGATAAAGAGGGCGGGAGCAATGGGGTCCCCTTGGCGGAGGCCTCTTGAGGATTTGAAGAAACCATGAGAATTCCCATTAAAGAGGACAAAAAACCAACAGCTAGTGATAAGAGGCTCAAGGAGGGATATAACGGAAAGATCAAACCCAAATTTGCGGAGGACCATGAATAAGAAGTCCCATTCCATCTGGTCATAAGCCTTGGCCATGTCGAGCTTGAATATGGCATTTCTTCCTCTTCCTTTGTGACGAAGGTGTTGCATCATCTCCCAGGCCAAGGAGATGTTTTGAACAATGGACCGTAGCTTCACAAATGCCCCTTGTTCCTCGGAAATCAAGATAGGAAGGAGACCGGCCAACCGATCACTAAGAACATGAGAGATGACCTTATAGCTGAAGTTGCATAGACTAATAGGACGGAAGTCCGCACAATACTTTGGGGAGTCCACCTTGGGAATTAATGCAATGAGGGAGCAAGTGAAACTACGTGGAACTAGGTGGCCACAAAAGAAGGCTTGGACAGCCACCACTACATCCTTCCCAATGAAATCCCAACAAGCATGGAAAAAGTGCCTGGTGAAACCATCCGGGCCGGGAGCACTATCTTGGGACATGTCGAAGACCAATTTTTTAATCTCGTCAGCAGAAGGCACCACCCAAAGCATGGCATTGTGGTCTTCACCCAAGACAGAAGGTATATCAGCCAAGACATCCGGGTGCATAATATGCGGAGTGGAGTTAAATGTCGAGGAGAGATGAGAGACCATCAAATCTGCCATAGAAGCATCCTGGTCCACAACAGAGCCATCGTCGCCATGGAGAGATGAAACGGTAGCACGTCTCCAATGAGATATAGCATAAGCATGGAAAAATTTAGTGTTGCGGTCTCCTTCCTTCAGCCACTTAATTCTTGATTTTTCCCTCCAGAACATTTCTTGTTGAATTAGAACTCGGTCAAGGCCATCCTTGGCGTTGATGTACGCCTCCCTGTGGGCCTCCGAAGGGTTGTGATCAAAATCATCTTGGGCTGATGAGAAGGTAGCTTCAGATCCCTTGACATTGGCAAAGACATTTGATGCGGGATGGGACCACGGACACGACAAGCTTGCGATCGTCCCTTAACGAGGGAAGCGTCGGACGTGCGCGGTTGAGAAACCGGCTGTGAGCTAGGGTGGTCGGCTCTCACTTGTGCCCGGATCGGGTCACGGGACGGTAACGCTCACTCTCGCAGCAGCGGTGATACAAATAGAAGGTGAGCTAGTTACCCTATCATGCTCTCTAGCAGCGGCATAAACAAGTATATATGAAATAAGCGAAATGCCAAGTGTAGGAGCGAAGACGATACCTCCACGCGCTCGGCGTGGGGAAGACGGACCCGGCCGAAGTCGTACTCCCGGAACAATTATACACGGAGATTACAGAAATGCAACTCGCTGCCCACTCCACGCAGGGAGGTAAAGGGCTACACAATGGGGTCCGGGAGGACCGAATTCGGGTTGACGGGCGGCTTCTCACGTTGATTCGGCAACACCCGAACACGTGACGGTGGGGCCCACCTGCTGTCCGGAGGGGCCGTGTGGGACCCGGTGGCACCGCTGTAGTGGTGGATGCCTGGAGGGTCGCTCCTTGGGATGGCGGCACGCTAGTTCACCGGCCGGAGGCCCGGCGGCTCCGTTCGGCACCGGTCGGAAAACCCGATCGGAAATCTGCCGGTTCTGTATTTCGGCGCGCGCTCCGGCGAGAATGGGCGCTGCGATCAGCCCCGATGTCGGATCGACACGAGACTGGCGCCGTTGGAAAGCTAGCTTGAAGTTATTCAACCTAGGCCCAAAGATCTGGCCTGGATCCACTTGGATCTTGACTTATGGAATTTTCAATCTCCTGTTGTACAGTAACCGAAGACTCAGACCTGCAGAGAACTTGACTGTGGATTGCCTTTGACCGTGCGCTAGACGTTCGAATCTGGGATTGTGTTCTTCAAAAAAGTTGTGGGAAATTGAGCTGGGAAGACGGAAAAAGTGGTTGGATCTGTTTGGATGTGTCTATGATTTTCTGTGATTTGTTTAGTGGATGAAGGTCGGATCTGGGATCAGGGGGACAGAACTGTAGCTGGGACTGAGAACGATTTTTAGAAAATATGAAATGGACGAACCAAAAATTGAGAAACATTGTGGATGAAGGGGTGGATGGGTGTAATCTCCAGTAAAATTGGGCGAACCAAAATAAATCAAAAAGTGGACCTAAGACATGAAACTCAGGGCTACTGTCACTTAGACAGTGACAGAACAGATCAGAGATTGAGAGTTGAACGAAATGGTAAAGATATGAAACGGTGGCTTTTGAACTTGGATTTTGTTTTGGAGAAGGGGCTAGAAGATAGGAACCAACCCTCAAAATTTTAAATCGATCTGAGCTCGTGGCTGGCTTCAGGAATTCACGAACTACACCGCTGTCCAGCAGGACAGAAAACCGAAGACGATCCCGTGGCGGCTCGAAGGCGGCACGAACGGCGGCGGCGGCGGCACAAACGATCACCGGAGGTTGAGAGGGGATGAAGGAGATAGAATCCACTCTAGATCTGGGGTTGGGGAAGGAAGAACAGCAGGGGAGAGGCAAGGGGCGCACCAAGCTCCAAGGCTTACACATAAAATTCTGATTTTTTTTATTGAATTTCTCATGAAAATACAACATTATATAGTCTAGGTCTCTAACTAATTCTTGACCCTTGGATCAAGGGTTGATGAGTGAAGGGCTGGGATGTGGTTTGAACAACCACAATAAATCCCAATAAACTACAAGGTTCGCCCCCCCCCCCCCCCCCCTTTAAGAAGGCAAGTTGGAATTGTCTTCTTTAATTAAATCTAGGTCCAAGTCCAAGGTTGGACCATGGACCAGCCACCTTGGGCCCGGGAGTCCAAGTGGACCAATAAGGAGGAGGGAGGGGGCCCCTGCAGGGCCTACATGCACTTTTGCAAAAATACCCAATGGCCCTTTTCAAATAAACCCACTAAGACCTACTATTGTGTACCCATATATCACAAGGGTATACATACAAATATAAAAGGACGGAAATGCAAACACAATGTGAGCGGGCTGTCGTTGATGTCCCCATCAACATTTTTGAAGACATGAATATCCCAATCCTTGTAGAAAGCCTCTATGTGTTTAAGCTTAAGTGCCAAGGCTACCAAAGGGAGAGAAGCCGATGGTGCAGTAGCCCAAGTGTGGGGACGGATTTTATTTATTTTTTAATGTATTGTTTGCTTTGATTTATTTATTTGTTTTGTTTATTAGGCGTGCCAGTCACCGGGGTGACAGTTTCCTATGCGCTCGATCTGACTTGATCAGTCGATTGTGAAGTCCGAGTCAGGACCAAAAGTCTGCCACGCCGTAAAGGCCACGACGTTAATTACGTCCTCCCTAAGGAAGACAACCCTTGATTAAACGCCAAAGACAGGAGGAGAATAGTGGCAAAAGCCCAAATAAGAGCGTGCTAGTTTATTCGTAGAACATTAAATAGACTGGATAAAGCAAGAGTACGTCAGGTGCGGGGCAAATCCGGCAGCATATCCCCATTGTCTTGGACTATGCCAAATGGGAATAGGAAACCATCCATGCAGAGGCAGGATGGGATCCGTGAAAGATCGGGTATATTTGACCCGGAATTCGAAGAAGGACTGACATACCATGATACACCGTATGTCGATGCAATGTTTTACTAATATCCCCCTTCGAGGGACCATCGGAGGACATGCAGTGGCAGAACTCCTTAGGTTCAGCGGGGTTAGAAGAGAATATCACAGTCACTCGGTGTGATGTGGGTGAATTTCGGTAGCATATCCCCTTGTCTTGGAGCATGCCAAGGAGAGATAGACCATCATCCACGGGATGCCGGGATGAAGGCCGAAAGAGGAGGGCACTAGGCCCGAGAACACTGTCTGCATTCGTAGCACCGGTTGATATTCCCTTGGAAACCGTCAGAGCACATGCAGTGGCAGAGCTCCTTAGGTTCATAGGGTTATAGAGGAATCTGTGTCGGAACTGAATAACATAGGGGAAGTCCTTCCCCGTTGATGTATCTCCAGAGTATACACGATGGCCCATGGACAGCCCTCAGACAAGTACAGAAGGTGATCAGAAATTAGCATGAAATGCTTATGGAGGTTCTCGGTACAGTTATCACATGAAAAGGGGGGTTCTCGGCGCAAGGGGGTTCTCGGCGCGCAAGTCATCGCGCCGGGAACCTCCCGTGCCGAGAAGATCGCCTTGGAGAAGGCCTCTCGGCCAGTAGATTAGTGAAAGAAGGGGGTTGTCGGCGCGCCCAGTTCTCGGTGCGGGAAGTGCCGCGCCGGGGACTATTCGGTGCGCCGGAAGCTTCCGTGCCGAGAAGGTAGAGGGTTCGAGGGTTTTACGAAGCCCTGTTCTAGAGATTTTGGGGTTTAGGCTCAGATCGAGACAAGATTTGGGATGCAGGAGGGAATTAGATCAAGGACCTTGCTGGAGGGATACCGGGGGATTATTAGAAGGCAAAGTCTGTAGAGGGATCGAGACCATCGTTCATTCAAAACACCCTGCAAACATATATATTTATTTACCGTCGGCCGTCCGGGAAGATCAAGAGATGACTGTCTCTGATTCCTTGGACGACCCTAATGGCATCGAGGAAACAATCCGGAGATAAGAGGTCACAAAACCCACAACACTGGAACTCCTCGGAAGCCCTGCGTCCCAACCATCCATGGGTTAGAATGAGGGACCCTGCAGCCTTTCTTTCGGAGCAGAAACAAAGGGAGAGCAGAGAGTCGCGGCCAATGAGTACGCCGGACTTCCATTTCCAAATGAGCATACATGGAAAAGGTATTTGTAAAACAAGAACTGGACACATTCAATATTGAAAACAAGGGAAAAGGCCTTGTTCCTCTATACATATATCGTCGATTACATCATCCGACCATGCTCGTTCATAAGAAATGGGGGGGGGGATAAGAGCATTCTTCAGAAGAAGTAAAGAAAAGAAAGAGATATAGAGGATACACATCGGAGAAATGAAAAGGCAAAAGGAAACAAAAGCCGGGGGAGGGCGGAGCATTGACTCCTCTCCCTCCCCCTGTCGACAGACCTTCTCTTCCTTCGCAGCAGTCGCCCCTCTTCTCTCTCTTTTTTTCTTTCAGAGGTGTCTCCCTTGTATATCTCTATCTCTCTCTATTTTTTTTAGTCTGTCTCCGCGGGTCTTCTTCTTATCTACTGAGAGTAGAAGGGGGGTTTTATAGCCACTGCTGGATATCCTCTCGGCAGAGGTGTCTCGACGCGCCACTGTCGATGGGGTACCTCCCGACGCGCAAGGATGCAGTTTATCGGCGCGAAGCTTTGGGCCTTGGTGAGGGGATCCCGGCGCCACAATCATAAGCCCATTTAGAGCTCTTAAATATTTTCGATTCTTCCTGCTAGTGGGTTTCAAATATCAAAGCTATTAGCACCGTCTCTTCATTCGCTAATCCCTCGAGTCTTGTTAGAACAGGCGAAGGCCTATTAGTTGGTGAGTTGACATAGTCTTATCAGAACATTTCTGGAGATTTTCATCAGTTAATAGACTACAATTCTTCATCAGTACTGCCATCTGGGCGATGACAACACCGGACATCAGCTTGGCCGGGGAGGGCTTCAGCCGGGTGGTAGCTTTAGTGATGAATTTTCTGTAGTTCTGGCGTTGCAGGAATCCCTGGGATCTTCATTTCTGTTTATATCTTCTCTTCGGCCTCATCTTTATTCTTGATTATATTTCAGGTGTCAACAAATGCCCCCCACCTGTAGGTCGCGGGAATGCAGGATAAATGATACGGTGCCTGCAGGTGTATGTATCATTCAGCATCTGAACCCATTTCTCAGCTTGACATTGTTAGTCATCTTTCATCTTCAACTTGGAAGCATCATTACTTTGGCATTTCTTTTGATTTCTTTCAATTTCTTTGACTTGAACGCTCTTGGCGCGAGCTTCTCGGCGCACGGCCTTTCGGCACAGCCTTCTCGGCGCGTCGGTTCTCGGCGCGTTGGTTCTCAGAGCGACTTTTCGGCAGGGCATATCGGCGCGCTAGGGGAGGGCCTTGGCAGGGCTTCTCGGCGCGCCCCTTGTGAAGGGAGGGGGGTTCTCGGCGCGCATTTCATCGCGCCGAGAGCCTCACCTCTTGGGCCTCTATTTAAGGCGCCGAGAGCCTCGTTCTTCTTCATTCTTCACTCCCTCTTTTCTCTCTTCACTCTCTCGGCGGTGGCGGCGAGCTCTTCCCCTCAGCCATCCAGCTTCCTTCCCGTCTCATTAGATTTCGCCCGGGTAGGATATTATTTGGGGATTAATACCTATTTCTTACGGGATCACTCCCTCTTGGTGGGTGGCTCCCTATTCTCTTTGGGCAGACCCTGAATAAGGGGAGATGCTGCAGAAATTTTCACAGAGCTTCACACTACAATCTTTATAAGACTGTTTCTTATTTTGGGATTTAATTCACATTTCTTCTTTGACTGCAGACACTGTAATGGCCCCCAGTTCTGCTGCTGCGTCTTCTGGAGCTGCTGGAACAAGTTCGTCAGCCTAGCCAGATATATCACGGGCTGTGGTAAACTGGCTGAACGTGCATAGCCTGGACTTCGGATATGACAAAATCACCGCCGTTGATGAATCTTCTGATTCTGAAACTGATACAGTATCAACATTCAGGGTATATTCCACTGCAATGGAGACATGCTTCAGGCGGGGCAACAACTACCGGCCGAATCTTCTGAAGGATCGCCACTTGATGCCGTTCATCCGAACTTTTACAGTGGGTGGCATGAGAGACTATCGGATAGCCCGTGCAGTCGAAGCTGCTATTCTTGTCGAGAGAGACAGCCTGAAGGAATCAGTGTACCGCAGCAAGGCTATCTATCTTCCCGGGGAGAAACGTGACTGGGACGCAATCCTCGGTATATCAGAGCTGGAGCCAGAGAAAAAGATGCTGACTCGTGCCCCGGAATTTACACCTGCCCGATGGGACACAGTCAGTGGCAAGGTTCACAAAGAAAAATCCGGCTATGGTCTCTTCCTGGCGCCCATAAAGTGGGGGTATAGAGATGAACCCTTTGTGCTGAACTGTCTGGCCGTCCAGTTTAAATATCAGCTAGCTGCTGGTTGGTTTGGAGATGCCAAGGTAACTGATGCCCACCTGTTCCGAGTGGGAGCAGTAGAATTCACCGAGTTTGTTCTGAAGGAATACGCCCCTCTGCTGATCAGAGCCGGGGTATATCACAGTGTCTTTGCTTCTAGATTCCGCTATCCCATCTCCCGAGGTTTATGCTATGGAATGTTTGAAGTGTTCTGCCCCTTATTCAACACATTTTATACAGCAGAGGGTGAAACATCTCTCGACCTCTGGAGCTTATCACAGCTTTCCGGCCTACCCATTGATGGTGAGCCGTATGAAGAGGTTTGCTTGGAAGATTCTGAAAAGGACAGCTCTGATGGCGAAGGCAGGTACTCACTTGGCTACTCGTACCGATACTTAATGAAAGCCTATCGCTCCATCTGTTTGGCTCACAATAGAGGATCCTCCAAGGGTTACCATCCTCGAGAGAAAAGCAGCAAGCTAAGGGTCCGGATAGGACAGTGGATTCAGTATTTCTTCGACGGCCCTTTAAAATATGCAGACTTCCCTTCTGTGGGTCCGACTGCTAGCAAGCAGATAAGGGCTCCTCGTTACAAGTCAGCGCTGCCGTCTTCATTGCGCCGTATAGGCAAAGATGGTCCGAACCCGGCAGGGGTGGACCCTATCACACATTGTGCGGCTTATTTCACATTCTGGCTGTGCACCTTCGCTCTCCCTCAAGGGGACGAGACGATCATCCGGCCAGAAGCCATATATCCGGCCTGTCAAATGGCCTGGGGGATGTGGTTGTCACTCTGCACGGTGGCCTTGTGCTTGATCTACAAATCACTAGGGGACTTGTATAAGCATCGGACTCCCCGCTCTTTGAGGACCGTGGGTCCGTTTCATTTCTTTAATGCTTGGGTGTGCAGTTTGTTTTCCGAGCTGGCTCCCAGAACTTTGCAGTCAGATACATTGTTGCCCAGTATGATCGAGTTTGCCAGTGCCGAACCTGGCTCTTTTTCCGATCAGCTGTTCAAGATAAGGGGCAGGTTGGTAAGGGTACCAGTAGACGCCCCTTGCAGCATTCATTTCTGGAGCTTGACAGCAGGTTCAGCTCCGTTGGTCCATCCTCATAGAGAATGTAAGATGGAGGAGGTAGAGACCTATGTGCATCCTGTTTCAGGGGCTAATGCCGTTCGGTCTATTCTGGAGCCAGAGCTGGTCAGGTGGGCCATGGCCATCCGGCCCAGTGTTTTAGTCTTCAGAAAGGGTGGCCTGCTTCTCCTGGAACCATATTACCCATTCCGCTTCGGGAGGAACTTCGGCTATGACCAGCACATCCCCACATCAGTCGCTCAGTTCCCCCTGGACAGTCGGGCCAAGCACGGGTCCACCATTGTTGGTGACGGCCGGTTATGGTGGGATTTCTTTCATCGCCAAGATGGCGCAGCCTTCAGAGTTCCGACCATTTCTAACCGTGTTCCCCGTGTTACATCAGAGTACATCAAATGGTGGAACATTCGGACCAGCTTTTATAGGGATGGCAGGGGTGCATTCTGGGACGTGGCCGAGCGTTCTTTCTTGAAGCAACAACCCGGGCCAGTATTTTACATCACCGAGGCCCATCTGAAAAGGATTTATTCACAGCACCCGAGAGAGGCAGCAACTTATTTGGCCACATGTCGGACCTTGAAAGAAGAAGGCTCTGAGCCACCCACTCCGGTCTTTGCTGCTATTAACGAGGATGCTTTTGTAAAGAGCTTAAGGCATCTATGCCATGTAGGGAGTGCTCAGCTGGAGACGCAACAGTATCCATTCCCTGTTGAAGAACCGCTCCCGACAGTAGTCCCTTGGAAGGGTCTGACAGACAGATTTCATCCTTACAGGACGTTTGTGCGCCGGGAAGATCGAAGTCAGACGTATTATAAGCACACGTCTTGGTTGTTTATTCTGTTGAATGTCCATGGGCTATCTGTGGAAAGCCCGATAGCTGGCATCTTGAATAAGCCATTGTTCATTTCTTTTCATTATGTTGACGGCTGGGGCATGGATCACCTCGACTTGTTTCGCTGTCTCGACTTCCACGGTCACAGTGATTTGGCTACATTAGTGGAGAAGTGCCAGACGGTAGGTGACGTCTGCTGGCTTATTAAGGAGTCTGCCTCCCGCTCAAAGGAGGTGGCTTATCTGTACTGGCCGCTTTCCACTTTCTATGATGGCCCGGCAGGTACGGTCTTTCTTTTCTGACTATAGTGTCTTTTGCTCAGTGTTGAACTCTGCATCCATTGGCTTTCATTGCTCTCTTTTTGTGTCTTCAACAGACAGACCAGATATAAAGCGGCAAGGACTTTACAGGAAGATTATTGCACAGGCTGAGAAGCCCGCTTATTTTGAAATTCCTGCAGCAGCATCGACCACCACTCCCCTGCCTCCGGGCAAGAAGAGAAATTCTTCTGTAGTTAAGACTGCAGTTGTGAAGGCCAAGAAGGCCAAAAAGGTTCATGCTCAGCAACCGGCCTTGACAGTGACGGACACTGGGACCCCTCTCCCTGATATCCCCTCATTTGATGAGTTCGAATCTCAGAGGGAGGCCGCCCAGACATCTACCGAGGGTAACATTAATAACTTGCAGCTGTATCTTTCATTATCTTCTTTGCTGAATTTTAAGGGGATCTTTGAATCTGACCCTTCCCCTTTCTTTGTACAGCCCAAGAGCCGATTCTGGCGCCTTCTGAGGTGGACACCAGGTTGCCTTCCCCCACGCCGGCTAGCGAGATGGAGGGTAAGTGTGCTTTCTCACCTTTTCTTGCACATTTCAATTATTCTTTTGTCGTCTCTCTCACAAGCTTTTCACTGCAGTGACGGCTGGAGAGGAGGCTGGAGCTATGGTAGCAGCAAGAGAAGTGCCTCAGCCACAGGAGGGTCATAAAACCCAGGCGAAACGGGGCATTGTCCCCGCAAGGCGCATAGTTACCTGGTCCTCCTCCCGGCATGGTCCTGGAATGAAAGCCCAGCCCGTGGATAGTGTGGAAATATCCTCCAGCAGCTCTGCGACCGCCTCTGATGCAGAGGGAGAAGAAGCGGGTTTCAGCGATAGCGAGGCGGACATCTCCAAATTAGAGGTTCCGTCCACATCTACCTAAATTCTTCCACCGTTCCATCCTCCCAAATTGCTGGTGCTATCTTCTGAGGAGGAGTTGCAAGAAGAGTTCGCCGGTCTGGACACCCCAGCAGATATAACCCCTCCCTTTGTTGCTTCAGCTGGGGAGCTTTCCTCTCCTCTGCACTCTTTCGAAGACATCGACATCACATTGAGAGTGATTCTCTTTCCTTTTCTTCTCATATCTCGTCATTTCACTGATTTTTCTTTCTTTCATTCATTGCCTGATGTCATTTTGATTTGTTCGCAGGAACCTGTCGTCACCAGCCCAGTACCAACTGCCGCTCCCGAGCTCACTTCATCTGAAGCTTTGGCTATTATCCCAGCTCCGTCGACAACCTGTGGGGGTATTCCTGGAATTGTTCATCCCGTGCCGATGAGGATACAATCTTCCACGGACCTGGCATTATTGGACTTGGGAGCCTTAGGGGAGAGCTCGGCTCTTATCCGAGTTTTAGATTTCAGAGCCGAGGCGGACCCAGCTAGGGGTTCTACTTTTGTACCGGCCGCAGTGATGACCATTGCACCTGAATCAGCAGTCCCTACAACGGCGATTATGGAGATTGATCCCCTGCCCCTTCGGGCCATAGCCCCTGCGGCCCTATTCTTGAAGGAGGCGCCCGTGGCAGAAGAAGTGGCCGAGCAGGAGGAAGCTGCTGCAGAGGCTGGCCTGTTATCCATAACTGGCCCAGAAGCAATCTTCATGGTTTCAGAGTTGGAGGAGGGGGTACCCCGGGAAGAGAGCATTGAAGGTGCAACCATTGTACTGGAGACCCATGACGGGACATCCCCGGTACTCCCTAGCCCTTCTCCTCCGAGCATTCAGACAGCAGTCCTCGGGGAGCTGGTGGTGGAAGAACATTCAGCCCTTCAAGAGGTTATAGAGAAGGCCCAGTCAACCCCTTCAGTAGATCTACCTTCTTCCTCTTCCCAGCCGGATGTTACATTATGGGCCGACATTGACAGTGAGGTGACCTTTGAAGTAACCCCCTCCCTTTCCTTCGGCTTTGCTTCATCCGAGAGCTTCGTTTGGCAAAATCTGGACATGCTACGCCAATTAGTGGAGTCCCAGCCTGGGCTGACTTATCTGCAGCTAAAAGAAATAGCCGAACGTTTCACCGCTGGTTTGTAGGTGATGGGCTGTCCCCTGGAAATATGGGCCCAGCGCGTCTTATTGTTGTTGAAATTTGTACACCGCTGGGATTTCTTGGCACACATTATGTCTGACAGACTGGCGGCTTTGAAGTTGCAGAAGGTAGAGTGAAAATCTGAGCTGGAGAGAATGAGCTCTATCCTTCAGGAGCGCCAACGCCAGCTACAGTCTCTGACACAGCGGGAGCAATTCATACGCGACCAGATGAGCATTCTAGAGGCTAAACTGGCTGATCTCCGAGCTGAACTGCCGCCGATAACAAACTCTCGACCGTAGTTCGTGGAGGAAATAGCTCTGTTGGAGGGGCATGTGGCATCTTTTCAGGACGAATCCGTTCGGCTACAGGAGGAGGAGGCTCGTCTACATGAGTTGGGAGCTGCTCCGTATGTAGGTCTTCTGGCCTTTGAAGACATATTCCGGCGCCAGTGAACATCTATTCTCCCTCCCCCCTTTTTTTTGTAATACAATTTCCCCCCACAGGGGCTCCCCTTGTATTCTTTTTCTTCTTCATATTGTGAAAAAGAATCTTTATGCTGGTCCCATATATAATTGTTCTTTACTTGCTGTACTATCATTGCTTCATGGCGATTTGGCAGCGGTTTTAGCAATCCTCATGCGAATAACCTGTACCTAGCAGGAGAGCGTCCACCCTTTCAGGGAAAGGATGGGGAACTCGCTCCACCGCGTGACGGTATCCGGAGGGTGCTTAAACCGAACTCCGTTGGTAGCAGCAAATGTCTTCTTCGGCCATATGCAAGGGAGATTATTTGCAGAAATGTGAATGAAAAGGGTTAGAGTATCATCTGGAACGGGCGAATGGTCCATCCCGGGTAGGTTTCAAAACTGATCGGGACAATGTGCCAATCGACCAGTGGTTGATTTTATCATCGATATTGGATTTATATCGATGCAAAGAGGCTTTATAGGTTTCGTCAGAATAGACGTAAGGTCTAGACCGGGTAAGCTTTATCGCGGGTGGGACGTGAGAGCATATGTGGTTTTCATCAGGAAAGACGTAAGGTATGACCTGGACAGGTTCCGTCATGGATCGGACGAGGTGCCGGTCAATCAATAGCTGGTTTCATCATCGATATTGGGTTTATATCGATGCAAAGAAATTTTATAAGTCTTATCAGAATAGACGTAAGGTCCAAACTGGATAGGGTTTCATCATTGATCGGGCAAGATGCCAGTCGATCAATGGTTGATTTCATCATCGATATTGGGTTTATATCGATGCAAAGGAATTTCATAGGCTTCATCAGAATAGACGTAAGGTCTAAACTAGATAGGGTTTCATCATCGATCGGGCAGTGTGCCAATCGATCATAAGAGTGGTGATGGGTTTTATCGTCGATGGGATTTTTGAAAGAGGTATGAAGACTTTATCAGGGCAGACGTAAGGTCTATCCTGCGAGGGTTTTATCGCTAATCGGACAAGATGCCGAGCGACAGATGGAAGGTTCTTGTAAATGGCGGGAGATGAAGGTAGCATGCCATTGGCATGGAACTTTTGAAATTACCACTTTACTGACCCAAGCATCCTTTTGGGTTTTCACCGGAGCCAGCCCCCTCTTGCTTTTACCCACGCGCCCTTTCGGGTTTTCACGTGGTGGGGTACCCGATTTTACCTGCAGTGCCCTTTCGGGTTTTCACCACAGCTGGGTTTTGGCCATTTTTGCCCTTGCTCAGAATGCCCGAACAAGTCTGGCGGGGCATCTCTATTTTAAGCCCCATCTTATCTTTCTTCTTTTTTTTGTTGCACTAGGACTTTGGCTTTGCAAATTGTCAATCCACGTGCTCAACTTGTGTATGCTTCATCATTGATGTGGGTGTTAACATCAATGCAAAGGGGTATGGGGTTTCATCATCTACCTAGGCAGAAGGCCTGGGTCGACTTGAGTGTGTTTCATGGCTTAGGCGCGAAGCCGTTCACCGAGAGCATAACTGTAATCGTTAATGTGGGGATTGACATTAACGCAAAGGAATAGGATTTCATCATCTATCCAGGCGGAGGGTCCAGATTGATTTGAAGAAATATGTTGTGTTTTAATCAGAGTAGACGAAAGGTCTATCCTGGATGGGTTTCAGCATTGATCAGGCAGTGCGCCACTCCACCAGTAGCTGATTTCATCACCGGTATTGGGTTTATACCAATGCAAGGAGTTCTATCGGTTTCATCGGGACAGACGTAAGGTCTGCACCGGGTAGGTTTCATCGTTGATCGGGCAGTGTGCCAATCGATCAATAGCAGGTTTCATCATCGGTATTGGGTTCATACCAATGCAAGGATTTCATAGGTTTCATCAGGATAGACGTAAGGTCTAAACCGGACAGGTTTTATCGTTGATCGGGCAGTGTGCCAATCGATCAATAGCAGGTTTCATCATCGGTATCGGGTTCATACCAATGCTAGGATTTCATAGGTTTCATCGGGATAGACGTAAGGTCTAAACCGGACAGGTTTTATCGTTGATCGGGCGGTGTGCCAATCGATCAATAGCAGGTTTCATCATCGGTATCGGGTTCATACCAATGCAAGGATTTCATAGGTTTCATCGGGATAGACGTAAGGTCTAAACCGGACAGGTTTTATCGTTGATCGGGCAATGTGCCAATCGATCAATAGCCGGTTTCATCACGGTGGGACATATGATAGGTTTCATCAGGATAGATGTAAGATCTAAACTGGATAGGTTTTACCGTGGTGGGTCTCAGGCAGAAAGTGGAAGGGTTTCATTGGAACAGACGGAAGGTCTACTCCGAGAGGGGCTTTAGCATTGATCGAGACGATATGCCTCATGACCAACGGGGTTTCATCATCGGTGGGACATGCAGTGGATGTGCTGCCGAAGGAGATTCATGAAGTGACCCTTTTATATTACCACATTACTGACCCAAGTGCCCTTTCGGGTTTTCACCGGAGCCAGCCCCCTCTTGCTTTTGCCCACGCGCCCTTTCGGGTTTTCACGTGGCGGGGTACCCGATTTTGCCTGCAGCGCCCTTTCGGGTTTTCGCCACAGTCGGGCTATTTGCCATTTTTGCACTCGTCCGAGATGTTTTGGACAAGTCCGGTGGGGCACCTCTATTTTAAGCCCCATTTCTTATTCTTTCTTTTTTCATCATTTTTTTATTCTCACGTTGTTCTTTGGGCGTGTGCCATTCATTGATGCGGGATGAACATCAACGCAAAGGAGAGTAGGGTTTCATCATGCAATTCAGACGGAAGGCCTGAACTGAAGTTGGTGGACGGCGGCTTGGGCATGAAGCTATTTGCCAGGAATGTGGATCTTATCGCTGGTGTGGGGATAGACATCAACGCAGAGGAGAGTGGTTTCATCGTCTACTCAGACGGAGGGTCTGAGTGACGTTGCTGCGTAGCAGCTCAGGCATGGGGCCATTCACTGGGAAATGTGTACATAAGTTTTATCATTGACGTGGGGTAGACATCAATGAAAAGAAAGGTGATATTTCTTCATGCAGTCCAAACGGAAGGTCTGAACTGATGCTGGTGGGTAGTAGCTTGGGCCTAAAGCCATTTGCCGGAGGGGTAGATTCACTTAACAAGGACGAAGGGTCCAAGTTAAAGGAGTAAGCAGGCCGATCTTGTCAATGATGACAAGGGCCGAAAGATAGTTGGACAGAATTTCCGGTGGGACTTTATGATGATCGTCTTTCTCAGAGTTTTATCAGGAAGGGTGAAAAAGGGAACTTTTAAATTACCACATTACTGGATCAAGCGCCCTTTCGGGTTTTCGCCGAAGCCAACCCCCTCTTGCTTTTGCCCACGCGCCCTTTCAGGTTTTCACGTGGCGGGGTATCCGATTTTGCCTACAGCGCCCTTTCGGGTTTTCGCCACAGCCGGGTTATAGCCATTTTTACACTTGTCCTAATACAGGAGCAAGTCTGGCGGGGTATCTCTATTTTAACCCCATCTTTACTTTCCTTTTTTTTTATTTAAAGGGTGGCAGGTCGGAGTATGACGTCCGACCCTTGGTTGACGGTAGACGGCTGTCGACCGGAACACCGAGCCTTGTGCCGAGCAGAATGGTTCATTCGTTAGCGAGGGCTGAATGCTGACGCAAAGGAATGATCTTTCGCCGATCCGAGCATAAGGCCCGTAACGGCAATACGGTGTATTCTTTTGAGGGCTCGGCCAGGGCGGAGTGCCACTAGACCAAGGGAAGGTAGCTCGATCAGGGCGGAATGCCACTAGACCAAGGAAAGTAGCTCGATCAGGGCGGAGTGCCACCGGACCAGGGAAAGGGTAGCTCGGCCAGGGTGGAATGCCACTAGACCAAGGAAAGTAGCTCGATCATGGGGGAATGCCACTAGACCAAGGAAAGTAGCTCCACCAGGAAGGAGTGCCACCGGACCAAGGAAAGGGTAGCTCGATCAGGGCTAGACCAAGGAAAGTAGCCTGGCTAGGGCGGAATGTCACTAGACCAAGATAAGAGTAGGTTGGCTAGGGCGGAATGCCACTAGACCAAGATAAGAGTAGCTTGGCTAGGGCGGAATGCCACTGAACCAAGGAAAGGGTATTCCGATTGATCATTCAGGAAATGTTGGTTGTGCTGCATGATACAGCTTTATATGCTTTCCGTTGAGTGGCGAGAATTGAATTTCCCCTCGATGGTTGACAACCACGTAGGCTCCGCCCTCGTAGACCCTCTGGACTACGTACGGACCCAGCCAGTTAGCAGCAAGTTTGCCTTTTGGATTGGAAGCCATGACTTCCCTTTTCTTGACCATGACCAGGTCTCCCTTCTTGAATTCTCGCCCTTTGACGAGCTTATTGAAGGCATTTGCCATACGGGCTTGGTACATCTGGATATTTTTCTGGGCTTACAGATGCTTCCCCTCCAATTCAGCCAGTTCTTCAAGTCGTCTTTCAGCGTTGGTTTGTTCGTCACGAACTAAGCCATGCTGGACTGCAATCCTGAGTGATGGTACCTCCAGTTCTATGGGGACTACTACCTCGGAGCCGTACACCAGTGAATAGGGTGAGCAACCCGTGGGGGTTTTATAGACAGTGTGATATGCCCATAGTGCTTCATACATCTTTTCACCCCAGTCCTTTTTGTTAGAACTAACGACCTTGGCTAGCAGGGTGCACAGTGTCTTATTGAAGGCTTCAGCCAGTCCATTTGCTTGTGGATTGTAAGGAGTGGAGGTCCTCTATTCAATTTTGTACTTCTCAGCAAGCCGATATATTTTTTGGTTCTTGAAGTGACTTCCATTATCATATATTATTCGGCTGGAGACCCCGAACTGGAAGATGATATTGTTCTTGATGAATACGGCAACCAACTCACCAGTCACTTCTCTGAGTGCTACTGCCTCCGCCCACCTGGAGAAGTAGTCTGTTATAGCCAAGATGTACTTGTGTCCAGTTGAAGAAGTCGGTAGTGGCCCGACTACGTCAGTTCCCCACTGAGCAAAAGGCCAGCTGGGAATCGTAGGGTGTAGAGCTACAGGGGGCCTTCTGGGTACAGTGGCATGCTCCTGACATTTCTGGCACGACTTTACAAACTGGCAACATTCTTCAAACATAGTGGGCCAATAATAACCCAGCTTCTTGATTTCAATCTTCATCTTAGGCCCAGCCTGGTGTGCCCCTGCTGTTCCGGTATGTATCTCTTTCATTGCTTGCCAAGCCTCTTTAGTAGATAGGCAGCGTAGCAAAATCTTCTTGCGGGCGTCCGCCATAATTCGGAACAAAGTTCCGTTTCTGCATTCATAGGAATCTTTAACCCTTAGGAGTTTCATTCTCTCTTCCTTGTTCTTGGGCAGCTGTTGGTGTAGGAACCACTGCAGTAGGTGCTGTCTCTAATCAGACGCCTGGACTTTGTCAACGGCATCAATCTCATATTCTTCAGGACATGCTTCCAGCATGCTGGGGACTTGCCGCCTGTTTATGACAATAATGTTGAGCGTCTCATCTGGCGGGACTGATAGTGAGCTGGCCAGCTTTGCCAGTGCATCAGCTTGAGCATTATGTCCCCGACCCACATGATTGAGCTCAATATGGTAGAAATTCGCCATGAGGCGTATAGCCTTTTGATAATAGGGGTTCAATTCTGGCTTTCACACTTCGAATTCTCCCTGTATTTGTTTTATTACTAACATTGAGTCACCGAATACCTGAAGCATCCGAATTCCCATGCTGAGGGTGACCTGGAGACCAATTATCAGAGCTTCATATTTAGCTTCATTGTTGGTGCAGGGCTTGTTTATAGAACAGGAGGTGTGCAACACTTCTCCTTCTGGCGATTTCAGCACAATGCCGGCCCCTGCACGTATTCTGGCTTTCCCACTGGAATCAGTTTCTGTTCTTGATGCCCCATCAAAATATAATTGCCATGTGACTGGCTGGGTTTGACAAGCTTCGAGCACTTCGTCGTCAGGTAGCTCGGTCTCAAGCATAGCATTTTATGGTACAGGGTGCTCTGCAAAGAAGTCAGCCACAGCCTGACCCTTTATAGCCCTCTGAGGTATATAAGTGATGTCAAACTCCATCAGAATTACAGCCCACTTACCTAGTCGACCTTTGAGTGCCGGCTGAGTCAATATATATTTGAGCGGATCTGCTGCAGATGTCAACCTGATCTCATGTGACAGCATATAGTGTCGGAGCTTCTTGACAGCGAAAACCAGTGCCAAGCAGGTCTTCTCTATGTAAGTAAAGCTTTCTTCAGTTCTGATCAACCTTCTGCTAAGGTAATATAAGGCTTGCTCCTTCCCATCTTCATTTATTTGAGCTAACATTGCCCCCAGCGAACAATGTGTGGCTGCTATATAAAGGATTAAAGGGCTACCCTTGATTGGTGCCCCCAATACTGGAGGGGTCTTGAGATATTCCTTCAGTTTTTTGAAAGCCTCTTGGCATCCGTCGTCCCATAGGAATGGCACATCTTTCATCATGAGCTTATGAAAGGGGTGGCACCGACCCGACAAGTTTGATATAAATCGTCGGATGTAGGCCAGACGCCCCTGCAGAGACCTTAGCTCAGACAGATTCTTCGATGGAGGGAGCTCTTGAATAGCCTTGATCTTGGAGGGATCAATCTCAATACCCCTATGCCGGACAATAAATCTAAGGAATTTTCCGCTGGTCACGCCAAAGGCGCACTTCATAGGGTTCATCTTCAGCTCGTATTTCCGCAGCCTTTGAAACACTACCCGCAGGTCCTGCAGATGGTCTTCTTTCTTTCTAGTCTTTACCACCAGGTCATCAACATAGCACTCCACCTTCTTGAAGAGCAAATCATCAAAAATCTTTGTCATGGCTCTTTGGTAAGTAGCGCCGGCATTTTTAAGGCCGAACGGCATTCTTTTGTAGTGGAATATTCCTTTTGGAGTGCGGAATGCAGTGTGTACTCTGTCTTTTTCAGCAATCCAAATTTGGTTGTATCCGGATGAACCGTCCATAAATGACAGGGCTTCATGACCAGTGGTTGCATCAATCATTACTTCAGTAATTGGCACTGGGAAATCATCCTTCGGGCAAGCCTTATTAAGGTCTCGGAAGTCAACACATATTCTGATCTGCCCATTTTTCTTCTTTACGGGCACTATGTTTGCCAGCCATGTGGTGTACTGATTTTCTTCGACGAAGCCCACATCAATAAGCTTGTCGACCTCTTTATTGATTTGATTGATCAGCTCAGGTCGCATCCTCCTGGGCGGCTGTTTTATGGGGTTGGCTTCTGGATTAATCGCCAGCAGGTGCTGTGCCACATCGGGGTTTAATCCCGGCATTTCATCATACGTCCAAGCGAAGCAATCTTTAAACTCCCTCAGAAATTTTATGTACTGTTCTCGGACCCTTGGTTCCAGTAGGACACTAAGAAAGGTCGGCCTTGGTTCCTCCTCTGTCCCCAAGTTTACTTCTACAAGCTCATCAACAGTGGCCTGGCCACCATCTTCAACTTCGGGTGGAGCCTCCTGCAAGTCAACAAAACCTCCCGGGATATAGTTTTCCTCAGTTTCAGAGTTCTCTAATTCTTCATGCTGGACCCCGGCCGGTGATGACTCATCATACAGGGCAGAAACCGTGTGACTTTGTTCAGTTTGCCCATGGGATATGACCGGCTCCGTGTACTGCTTAAAGATTAGGTCTTCCACTTCCGGAGGCTTTGCTGGCGTATATTCCTCTGGGGGATCTATATCTTGTAGAGCTCGAACTTCTTCCAGAATACGCTCAAACTCCAAGCATTCTCTTGTATCATCAGAAATCCGGTCTTCATCCGGGGTTCCCGTGTCAAACTTTGCTTCGACCTGGAACAGGTCTTCTTTGCAGGATAGTTCCTCCCAGCACCGACACACATCTGTTTCGTCAGATCTCTCTGCCTCTGGCTGGCTATTGGAAGGCCCATCATCCATTACAGACTGATATATAATTTCTTCATCCTTTGAGGGGTAATCATCATAACCCATCCCAGGAGGATCTTCATGTGAAAAGAAGGCGGAGATGACATCTACCTCGGCCTCATAGTATTCTTGTAGAGTGTAGCCCAATCCTGGGTGCTGGGTGATCTTCATCAATTCCTTGTTGTTCTGGGGTGGATCCCAAAGTTCTTGGAATGCTTTCTTCTGGGCAACGGGCTGCAGTGAAGGCATCTGCAGTTTGGAGAACATCTGTGAGACCCGTTGTGTGGTATAGTCCAAGCCTGTGATTGACACCATTCGGCTTGTGGATTCTTCTGGGATCATGCAGTCCTGATCATCCTCCTCAACAGGCTCCCCGGTATAGAATATGATGGGAGGCTCGCAGAAGCGAGGGACCTCCATAATCTTGAGTGGCAGCACTGTCTGACATTCCAAACTGGTGACGGGCTTGACAAGCCCTTCCGGTACCCTGACTTGTGTATATTTTTCTTTCATCTCTTCATCAGTATCATCGGGATGAATGCTTGGAGGTGTAATCCGTGCAAAATCCCTGACATGAGAGATATGGGATACCTCATGCTTCTTGACATAGCCACGTGGTGGCGGCGGAGACCAATCTTCTGTCTTTGCTATCGACTTCTTCTGACTAGTCACAGCTTCTTTGTTCTTATCTTTTCGCAGAATATCCGTATAATAGGATGCATCGAGCATGTGACACTCAAAAACCTCAAAGGGGTGCAGATCTGCGAACACCCTTTCCTCTTTACCATCATGACAGTACTTAATGCACTGATGCAGCGTGGAAGGCACTATCTGGTACTCATGCAACCACGGTCGCCCCAACAAGGCCTTGTATGTGGTGTTGGAATCAATCACATAAATCGCACCACAGTGGTGAGGTCCCCCAGTGTGAGGTTAAAATCCGCTACCCCCAAAGGTGTCTCACACTTCTGGTTAAAGCCGGCAATCTTCATGTCTCTGACCTTAGTGAGGTGCATATGAAAGTAGTACTTCTGATAGATGCGGTATGGCAGAATATTCATAGCAGCCCCTGGATCTACCAGTATCCGGCTTAATGGCTGACAGTTGAGATGTCCCCTCATGTGTAGCGGCCTGTTGTGGCTGGGATTTGGAATCAACATGTCATCTTCAGTGAAGGTAACTGCCAGCCCAGAATTGACTTCTGTCAGTAGTGCTTCGTACTGTGCTGGCGACTGTAGAGCATCAATAATTGTTTGGCGGGCATCCTCGCTCAAGGAAAGAATTTCCCATATAGAGAATCTGGTAGGGAGCTTCTTCAGCATTTTCATAATTCGGCTGCCTACCCGGACATTGGAGAGCCGCATTTCTTCTGCCCAGTGGGGCTTTGGAGGTTCCCGAGGTGCTTGCGGCATTGCCTGCCCACTTCTTGTCTCAGCTCCTCGGTTGGTTTCTTGAGGGACTTCTTCTGGAAAGACGGCCCTAGGTGTTGCTGGAGAATCTTTTTCTTCTTCCTCACCCTATCTAGGCTGCAGAGCTGTTGGTTGCTGGTGCTTGTTACCTCTGGCTGTTGCAGTTTGTACTGGCTTTTCGCCCTCTAAACTGGATAAGAATTCAAGGAATGACGGAGCTCCATCCCCTTTCTTCTCTTCTTGGTATAGACTGGCAGGAGGAGGGATCTGGACCCCTCGCATTTCAGGCTCTGGTATCTGATAAGGTTGCTCTCCCCTGAAAATGATATTGTGATTGGCTGGCGGAGGACGTCCCCATCTTCTCCTAGAACGGGTAGCATGCGCCGAGGTGGAAGCTTCAACATGATTGGCTTCCAATGGCGTGGCTGATGCCTCTGTGTCATCATCCTCTCCAGGCAAGGTGAACAGCACCGAGAGTGTATTGCAGTGTACTATCATGACTTTCTTTTTTCTTCTGCTCTTTGGCTGCCTTTTCTTCTTCTGGTGTTTTGGCTTTGCTGGCTCTTGCCCCCAGAAGGGTTCAGTATCATCTTTTTCCTATTTTTCCTCTGATTTTTCTTCAATGGTCAATTCTTCTAGCTGCTCCCAGAGTATGCAATCTTTCACCAGCAGGGGCTTCGGCTCAGTCTGTTCATATTCATCGAGCCCGTTGATATACTGTTGGAGACGTTTTGCCTCAGGAATTATTTCTTTTTGTGTAGGAAGCGGAGTCTGCCTCCTCCGATTGTAGGTGGGGATTCGAAGACCGGCTGCGTCTCAGCTAGATGCCAGATCGGCTTTACTGGAGGTGCACCCGTTTCTGGAGTGGCATTCCGAATGGATGGTCCAGTTGTTCTGGTAACAGGTGTCCTTTTTCTGGTCTTCACCGGCTTTGTCTGCCATCCCTCCTGATCCCTTAGTGGGGTAAGGAAGCATGCTTCATAAGTGCGCCTGGTGCATTCTTCAACAGCCTCTTCGGGTAACTGCTGATATACAGAAATCATATTTGCAGCCATCCTCAGTGCTGGAGGTTCATGAGGGCGTGGAGGGTTCACCTGGTAATCCCCCAATTGCAGCTCACCCTTTTTGAACATACTTTCCATGACATCTTTGAAGACATAGCAGTTTTCTATAGTATGCCCTAGTCCCCGGTGATATGGACAGAACAGTGGGTCGTCCTTCTTTGCTGCATCAGCGGGTCTCTTTGGTTCGGGAAATGTTACTTTGTTGAACTTATAGGCCCAGTTAAACAGTGCACCCGTCTTATCTTTGAAGAATGAGTATGCCTTTCTCATCTTGTTCCTTAGGGAGACCTTTTCTTTCATTTCTGCTGGGCCTATCGGCGGAGGAGCATCAGTTGTATTGCTTTTTTCTTTCTGTTGTTCAAAGGTTCCGAAATCAACAGTGTTGGCTTCTGAATGCGATGGCCGTCGATCTGCAGCCTTCCCTTTTTGCATAGCAGGGACATTGGCAGTCGGACGTTTAGATAGGAACGTCTCGACCTCTGCAACTATGTTATTTAACTGGTCAAATGTTCTGACATCTGCCCCGATCATCTTTTCCAGCACCTCCCTTCTAAGATTCTGTTTGCATATTTGTACTGCATCTTCTTGATGGGGAGGTCGCCTGCATCTCATAGCCAGATTCCTCCATCTTTTTATATAATCCAGGGCGGTCTCATCTTGTTTCTGCCTGGATGCATACAGCTCAGCTATTGTGATTTCTCTTTCTGTAACATGAAATCTGTCTCGGAACTTCCACTGCATATCGGGCCAGTCAGCTACCGACCCAACTGGCAAGCTGGAGTACCATTCAAAGGCTAACCCTGTAAGGGATGAGCCAAAGAATTTCAGTAAATATGCTTCATCAGCCGCCAGGTCGCCCATAACTATAGTGTAATAGGCTATATGCTCCCGGGGAGAGCCTTGGCCATTGAACTTTTCAAACTTCGGCGGCTTGCTGACGCCTGGTGGTAGTCTCTTGGCAGCATGATGTGCAGGGTATGGTACCTTGTAGATGTCATAGGTACCAGAATCGTCCCCGACTTTCTCAGACAGCTTCATCTCGACAATCTTTTCTATCATCAGTTTATTTGCCACAGCTGGATCCACTGGTTCTGGAAAGCAATATGCCTGCTGGTGACTAAAAGGGGTCGTCATGACTATTGTATGCAGCGTCGGCTGAGATGCTGGCACAGCGGACTGTGTTTGAGATGCAGAGGGCTGTGCTGCCACCTGTTGTGGAAGAGGCTGATTCGGTGCCCTGCCTTCGCTATTCAGCTGAGGGACGGCTGGGACGGCCACCTCGGTTGAGCTGGAAGTTTGTCCTGCCAGCTCGGCCTGCTTAGAAATAGGCGTCTGCTCATTTCTCTTATTCAACTGTCTTCTGAGAGAATTAATTTCCCACTGGTACCTCATGAACATCATCTGGATCATGGGATCTATGGTTGTTGGAATTTGCATCTCCCCCGAAGTCCCTTCAGCGGGGTCTAAGAGAGGATTATCTTCTTCTTCAGTGGTTACCACATTTACTGTCATTGTGGTGACCCTTTGGGCTTCATTGACGGCCGAGAGGTCGTCTTGATTAGCAGCTACTATCTTATCTTTCGCTGTCTTGCTTCTTCTTATGACTGCTCCCGGTCTATGCGCCAGGCTGATCAATTCTTCTAGTTGATCTGGTAACATACCATATCTTCCAGCGACGCCGGCCATATTGCAAGCGAGAATCTGCATTCTTCCTCTCTGCCTGCGAACTCTTCTCTTGACCTGTCCAGGATATGTCAGATGGTCAAATACAGACATTTTCTTTTCTTCTTTCTCTTCCTGGTAGATATCTTTCACATATCTGGCCCTGTGGCCATCTTCATAGTCATTGGAGTCAGAGGACGAAGCCTCCATCATCACTTCTTCTCTTTCTTCTTCTTCCACAGTGCCCATGGCACGAGTTAATCTTTGTTGCCCCAGGGAGGAGTTCCCTAGGAAATGAAAGTAGTCTTGAACCACCCGGTTCATCTCTTCCTGACTTTGCCCTTGTAGCTCTGAACGGGCAGCAGCCTCTCCTGAGTCCTTGGCTGATAGGCCAGCCTTGAGACTTGAGCAGCCAAGTACTCTGACCTGGGATATCTGAATACATCGGCCTGTCTAGCGCAGGCCCTGGCTCTCTACGGAGCAGCAACAGAAGCAACTTTCTCCATTCTTCTTTCATCTTTCTTTCGAAAATCTTTGCCCCTCCTCCCGGGGTGAGTAATAGCAACATCTTTCTCTTTCTTCTCCCATCTCCTGCCCCCGGCCCTGGGGCGAACGGTAGCAACATAGTCTTCTTCCCTTTCACGTCTCCTGCCCCCAGCTCTGGGGCGGGCAACAACAACATCCTCTTCTTGAGCTGGTGCCCAGCTCTGAATCTTCTTTGGCACCCAAATTTGTTTGAACTTGGTTGGCTTAGGCACCAGCGGCCATTTACCCTTGTTCTCCCAGGCGGCCCTCCTGGTGGCCAGCGGTTGGAATATGTTGTTGGTATGAACCGATGGAACGACCCTCTAGGTCTCTAACTAATTCTTGACCCTTGGATCAAGGGTTGATGAGTGAAGGGCTGGGATGTGGTTTGAACAACCACAATAAATCCCAATAAACTACAAGGTTCGCCCCCCCCCCCCCCCCCCTTTAAGAAGGCAAGTTGGAATTGTCTTCTTTAATTAAATCTAGGTCCAAGTCCAAGGTTGGACCATGGACCAGCCACCTTGGGCCCGGGAGTCCAAGTGGACCAATAAGGAGGAGGGAGGGGGCCCCTGCAGGGCCTACATGCACTTTTGCAAAAATACCCAATGGCCCTTTTCAAATAAACCCACTAAGACCTACTATTGTGTACCCATATATCACAAGGGTATACATACAAATATAAAAGGACGGAAATGCAAACACAATGTGAGCGGGCTGTCGTTGATGTCCCCATCAACATTTTTGAAGACATGAATATCCCAATCCTTGTAGAAAGCCTCTATGTGTTTAAGCTTAAGTGCCAAGGCTACCAAAGGGAGAGAAGCCGATGGTGCAGTAGCCCAAGTGTGGGGACGGATTTTATTTATTTTTTAATTTATTGTTTGCTTTGATTTATTTATTTGTTTTGTTTATTAGGCGTGCCAGTCACCGGGGTGACAGTTTACTATGCGCTCGATCTGACTTGATCAGTCGATTGTGAAGTCCGAGTCGGGACCAAAAGTCTGCCACGCCGTAAAGGCCATGACGTTAATTACGTCCTCCCTAAGGAAGACAACCCTTGATTAAATGCCAAATACAGGAGGGGAATAGCGGCAAAAGCCCAAATAAGAGCGTGCTAGTTTATTCGCAGAACATTAAATAGACTGGATAAAGCAAGAGTATGTCAGGTGCGGGGCAAATTCGACAGCATATCCCCATTGTCTTTGACTATGCCAAATGGGAATAGGAAACCATCCATGAAGCGGCAGGATGGGATCCATGAAAGATCGGGTATATTTGACCCAGAATCCGAAGAAGGACCGACATACCATGATACACCGTATGTCGATGCAATGTTTTACTAATATCCCCCTTCGAGGGACCATCGGAGGACATGCAGTGGCAGAACTCCTTAGGTTCAGTGGGGTTAGAAGAGAATATCACAGTCACTCGGTGTGATGTGGGTGAATTTCGGCAGCATATCCCCTTGTCTTGGAGCATGCCAAGGAGAGATAGACCATCATCCACGGGATGCCGGGATGAAGGCCGAAAGAGGAGGGCACTAGGCCCGAGAACATTGTCTACATTCGTAGCATCGGTTGATATTCCCTTGGAAACCATCAGAGCACATGCAGTGGCAGAGCTCCTTAGGTTCATAGGGTTATAGAGGAATCTGTGTCGGAACTGAATAACATAGGGGAAGTCCTTCCCCGTTGATGTATCTCTAGAGTATACACGATGGCCCATGGACAGCCCTCAGACAAGTACAAAAGGTGATAAGATGTTAGCATGAAATGCTTATGGAGGTTCTCGGCACAGTTATCACATGAAAAGGGGGGTTCTCGACGCAAGGGGGTTCTCGGCGCAAGGGGGTTCTCAGCGCGCAAGTCATCGCGCCGGGAACCTCCCGTGCCGAGAAGATCGCCTTGCAGAAGGCCTCTCGGCCAGTGGATTAGTGAAAGAAGGGGGTTGTCGGCGCGCCCAGTTCTCGGTGCGGGAAGTGCCGCGCCGGGGACTATTCGGTGCGCCGGGAAGCTTCCGTGCCGAGAAGGTAGAGGGTTCGAGGGTTTTACGAAGCCCTGTTCTAGAGATTTTGAGGTTTAGGCTCAGATCGAGACATGATTTGGGATGCAGGAGGGAATTAGATCAAGGACCTTGCTGGAGGGATACCGGGGGATTATTAGAAGGCAAAGTCTGTAGAGGGATCGAGACCATCGTTCATTCAAAACACCCTGCAAACATATATATTTATTTACCGCTGGCCGTCCGGGAAGATCAAGAGATGACTGTCTCTGATTCCTTGGATGACCCTAATGGCATCGAGGAAACAATCCGGAGATAAAAGGTCACAAAACCCACAACACTGGAACTCCTCAGAAGCCCTGCGTCCCAACCATCCATGGGTTAGAATGAGGGACCCTGCAGCCTTTCTTTCGGAGCAGAAACAAAGGGAGAGCAGAGAGTCGCGGCCAATGAGTATGCTGCACTTCCATTTCCAAATGAGCATACATGGAAAAGGTATTTGTAAAACAAGAACTGGACGCATTCAATATTGAAAACAAGGGGAAAGGCCTTGTTCCTCTATACATATATCGTCGATTACATCATCCGACCATGCCCGTTCATAAGAAATGGGGGGGGGGGGATAAGAGCATTCTTCAGAAGAAGTAAAGAAAAGAAAGAGATACAGAGGATACACATTGGAGAAATGAAAAGGCAAAAGGAAACAAAATCCGGGGGAGGGTGGAGCATTGACTCCTCTCCCTCCCCCTGTCAACGGACCTTCTCTTCCTTCGCAGCAGTCGCCCCTCTTCTCTCTCTTTTTTTCTTTCAGAGGTGTCTCCCTTGTATATCTCTATCTCTATCTTTTTTTTTTAGTCTGTCTCCGCGGGTCTTCTTATCTACTGAGAGTAGAAGGGGGGTTTTATAGCCACTGCTGGATATCCTCTTGGCAGAGGTGTCTCGGTGCGCCACTGTCGATGGGGTACCTCCCGGCGCGCAAGGATGCAGTTTCTCGGCGTGAAGCTTTGGGCCTTGGTGAGGGGATCCCGGTGCCACAATCATAAGCCCATTTAGAGCTCTTAAATGTTTTCGATTCTTCCTACTAGTGGGTTTCAAATATCAAAGCTATTAGCACTGTCTCTTCATTCGCTAATCCCTCGAGTCTTGTCAGAATAGGCGAAGGCCTATTAGTTGGTGAGTTGACATAGTCTTATCAGAACATTTCTGGAGATTTTCATCAGTCAATAGACTGTAATTCTTCATCAGTACTGTCATCTGGGCGATGACAACACCGGACATCAGCTTGGCCGGGGAGGGCTTCAGCCAGGTGGTAGCTTTAGTGATGAATTTTCTGTAGTTCTGGCGTTGCAGGAATCCCTGGGATCTTCATTTCTGTTTCAATCTTCTCTTCGGCCTCATCTTTATTCTTGATTATATTTCAGGTGTCAACACCAGGCAACTTGAGATGCTTCAAGGAAATTAGCGTGAGAGGTCCACATATGATGAAAGCTGAACCTGGAAGGCCACCGCTCAGGGGGGGAGGGAACTGATAGCAGCAGAGGCCTATGGTCACTATAGGCACGGGAGAGGTGCTGCACATAGATAGTGGGGCCAGAGATGGCCCAATGGCCATTGAAGAGGACCCTGTCACGCCTAGCCCAAATGCCATTGGCTGGCTGTCCATTGTACCAAGTAAACTTCCACCAAGAAATCTGGCATCCTCCAAACCTGTAGCAGAAATACAAGCCTGGAAGTCTGCCATAGAAAGAGAGAAGGCCCACCTCTCCCCTTTTTTCAGAAGGGTGGAGAATACTATTGAAGTCCCCGCCAATGATCCATGGCCGGTCACAAGAAGAGGAGAAATCCACCATGTGGTCCCATAGGATACGGCGGTCAGGGATGGTGTAGCGGGCATGAACAACCAACAAGTAGAAGGGGTTGTCCAGCACCGAACCAACCGAGAGAGTAAGTAGCTGATCCGAGGTAAAAACCACAGAGATGTTGATAGGGTCCTGCCAGAAGATCCATAACCGACCTTTGGAGGGGGAGTTCGCAACACAGTGGGCCATGCGAAGTTTCATTTTGTATTTCTCCATCAAGGAAGAGTGGAGCTTGGGCTCAATAACAACAACCAGTTTGATGTCATGTTCCCTGATGAGAAACTTAAGGCGGCGGAGGGATTGGCTATTAGCTAGTCCACGGATGTTACAAAGAAGCGTCTTCATGGAGCCTTGTTGTTGGAGCACCCTATCAAGGCAGCCTTGCGGAGGCCTGCCTGGTCCGAATGCCAAGGTCTTCAACTTGAGTGTCCTGGGTCTTACCTACAAAATGCATGTGGGCAGCATGGATGTCCTTCTCTGTGGAGACCAGCTCCAAGCCCGGTACAGTGAGCACTTGAATAGTTGGGCGTGGGAAGGTAATGGAGGCCCCATTGGACTCTGAGGAGGAAGAGTCCCCATTGTCCACTGAGTGCCCGTCACCAACAGCAACAAGAGTGAAGGTGGGCTCGTCAAGGCCGTTGGCTGGGTCCCTGGAATCAGTTCCCAGGGGAGAGCAAGGCTCTAATCCCTTAGCCACATGAGGGGGGGCGGCTAGGAGTTTCCAGGGAGGCCGACGCAGCAGGCAGTGGTTGAGAGGCCTGAGCATCCTCAAGGACATGGGCTGGGAGCCGGTCTGGAGGCACTACAGGGAAGGGGCCCAAGCCAGCAATGGTAGGTTGACAGCTCGGTGGATAGAGGCCAACCTCCGGTGATGCTGCAACAAAGGGTGGAGTCTCTTGCAGAGGTGGAGAGGCAGTTGTGTGGATGCCAGAATCACTAGAGTGGGCAATAGTAGGTGGGGCATACTTGTCGGGGCAGGAAGGAAGGGCCATGTTGGCCGCTTCGTTAGATGAACCAGCAGCAACAAGGGAGAGCTCTGTAAACGTGCCTAAAGAATAGCCGAGGTTAGAGCCACCAAGCACATCAGCTGGGTGGGTGGACCCTTCCTGCAACAAATAATTCATAGGGGGTGAGGCATATAGCGAGGCGGAGTGAGGCGAGTGGAGCACAGGCTCCAATTGTAGGTGGGGGTCCTGTGTTGCTCATCCCCAAGGTGGCCCTGGTTGCTTGGACCGCAGCGGCCGTCCACGAGTGCACAGGATCGGTATCAGCAAGTGCTTGAGGGGGTGGGCCAGAAGCCATCAGTGTTGAGGAAGATGGAGCCTGCAAAGGTGGTCGTCCAGCTTGGCCCGCGTGTGAGGCAGCTTGGCCTAGAGGGAGCTGTTTGCACTTGGCGGCCAGGTGTCCCAGTCACTTGCAAGTAGAACAGTAATGGGGTGGGTCTTTATATTGAATAGGTTGCCAAAAAATATGTGAGCCAAAATTGATGAGGACCCGCGAAGGAAGGGGTTTGGAGACGTCTAGCTGCACACAGACTCGAGTAGCAAGTGAGCGGGTGAGACACTTAGTGTTTCTATCAATTTGCAAGGTGGGGCCAATGCTACCCGCGATGGAGAGCAACATCTCCTCATGGTAGAAGTTCACAGGTAGATCCGACAGCTCCAGCCAAACCAAAACCAAGGGAGAATCAGTAGTCCTGGAGAAATGAAGCGTCCACTTGAAGAAGTAGAAAGGTTTGCCCTATATGTACATGGTTTCTTTAAGCAGCACTTGCAGGTAGTCTTGCTGGTTTTGGAACTACAGGAGGAGGTGTCATGGGTCCAGCGAGCTGATGACAAAGTCCTTGGTGAACTTGAACCTCTGTGCCAGGTGGTAACAGATGACTTCAAATGGGGGTCGACCACGAGCAGTCGGGTGATGATGGCATGCTGGAGTGATTTACAGGACAGTTGAATCTCATTCATGGAGAAAAACGCAACTGGTTCTCTAGAATCAGAGAAGGCCAGTGCGTGAACATCCATGTCTAGCAAGGGTAGGCCAACCGACTGTGAAACCACCTGAGCAAACGAGGGGGCCGGTGTGGAGGTGGAGACTCCGACGATGGAAGCGCCCAGAACCCGGGCCCAGGGGGGAGGTCCGACGATGGCCGCGTTGGCCGGCAACGGTCTGTCTAGTGGAGCGGCTGAAGGGGCTCCTGGAGCGATCTTACCCAGCGTGCCCTATGCGCCATGGGGACTAGCAGGACAGGATGGAGTTGAGGTGTGCTTGCTTGTGCGAGCGGGGTCCGCGGCCATGTCATCGACAGCACCAGGGTTGCGGTGGGGGCTTGAGATCCAGGTGCGAATGTATCACCCTTAGGGTCATTACCAGCAGGGAGGATGAGCTCCACGCATGCGCAAGAAACGGGGGGGGGGGGGGGGCAGACCCTGTAGCAACAGGAGAACCACCAGCCATGTCTGAAGGACCATGGTCGGTGGGGACCACGGTACCTGATGGCGAGTGGGCAGAGGTGGGGCAGACACCTTCAACAACCGGAGGGGAGGAAGATGAGTGGCCTGCACTAGGGAGAGGGGGGAATGCACCATACGTCACCAAGAAGCCAGCTGAAGATGTTGACGGGGCGGAAAACCCCTCTCCCGTATGAACGTGGCAAGCATCGGGGGCCTCCGAGCTCTTGATGGAGATAGCAGAGGGTGGGATGTCGCCAGCGGACGCCTGCGAAGGAGTAGGACGACTGGGACCATGTCGGCAGGGGGGAACTTGACCTCTCCCACCACCGGCCATGGCTGGAGGCCACGGGCGGGAAAACTTCCCAAACCTGGAACGGGAGGAGGGAAACGGGGCGTGGGAGAGGGAAACAGAAATGGAGAGTATATATAATATATATATGTGATACGTAGGTTCAATGTGCCAGAGCATCCCATCCACACACTCTTGTATGCCGACGAGCATTCATGCCTATGTCCACAAGCACGGATGACGAGGTCGAGTCCATATCATCATCTTCTAGAGGTGTCGAAGCATCAAAGATAACCCCTGAGGGCAAGTGCACCCACGCGTATCGCTCGGCTCATCCTTCGCCTGCGCTACCCGTGGGTGGGGGGCATTTGTGGACGTGTAAAATCGCACGTCCATATATCCCGCTCGGTCTCGCATCAACGACGGCACCAAGTGAAGAAGCCCCCGGAAGGATGGAACACCTAGACTTAGAGCAATGTTACTACACTCGCGGGGAAGTAGGAAATAACTCCACGAATATGCACACTACCGTGAAGCGGTCTTCGGGAGCATGACAGCGAAGAAGAACCAACCCCAGGAGGCTCACAACCCCTGAGTCCCTGAGGAAAAATCAACAGACTGCAACCGTGGCTGGTAGAGAGTCCAAACACTTCTCCAGCGGCACGCTTTGAGGTGCCCCTAGTGGCACACTCGTGTGCCCTTCTCAACGGCACACTCCATTGAGCTCCCCCCCAGCGGCACACCCATTGCTACCCCTGGAGCGGCACACCCCTAGTGCCCCCAGCGGCACACCCATTACTGCCTCCCAACGACACACCCGTTTAAGCCCCTCAGCAACACACTGTTAAGGCCTCTCAGCGGCACACTCTTAAAGCCTCTAAGCGGCACACCCCTTTAAGCCCCTCAGTAGCACACTCTTAAGGCCTCTCAGCGGCACACTCTTCAGCCCCCAACGGCACGCTCTTATGAACCCTCCAGCGGCACACCTTGCAAGTGCCTCTAGCGGCACGCCCCGGTGACCCTCCAACGGCACACCCCGCTTGAGCTCTAGCGGCACACCTGGCAGCCCTTCCACCCGGTGCAGTTGACTTCGTTCTTCACCAAGTGACACGTTGCATCCGTCGAACCGGTGCCACTTGTAACCAATCCTCCGGTCAACGCTCGTGGCCCTCGACGCGTAGTGAAGGCATGGCAGGCCCATGCCTGGACCTTGTTGGGGTGTCGTCGCCCCACCTACTCCCATTACCGCCACCTGGGGTATAAAATCCCCTCACTTCGACGAACAAGAGAAGTGAACACGCAAGGCAACAACAGAGAGACACACAGACGGAGAGATGGGCACGAAGAAGAAGAAGCCAGAGGGAGAGATAGAGAGAGTAATTAAGCAGCCAAGAGTGAGAGAGAGGGAGAGTTGCTAAATGTAGCCGGAAGGGATGGGGAAGAGTAGGAAGCCGTCGCCCCTGCCTGACCCCATCACTCTCCTCAGCCGTTCTCCTTCTCCGGATGTTCTTGTTCCTTTCCCCCTCCTACCTCTGATGTATCACATTGTATTTGGCCTTTGGCCACGAACCTTGGTCACCTTGTTCTTCATGAATGAGAATGCCTTTCGTTTTCTGTCTCTTATTGTTCCTGTTAAGATTCCACTCCATGCACGTGCGTTTCGGAGTTTAGCTTGCCCTCCCTTTTGGTTTTTCTGGTTTCCCGCATTAGCTATCTTCCAAAACGTTGGCTTATCCAACGTGATGGATCGGGTCTTGCCGTGGTGGCATTAGGTTGGCTCATTCCAACGACTTCCTAGTTCAGCAAGGGAGGTTTTCCCCCCTTTTTTCGGGGCGCCATTTGCCTCTTCCCTTAAACAGTTTGATCCCACGGTTGCCATTCAACACCCCGAACCCCTCCATTAGCTAGAGTGTTTCCCACTCCGCCCAGACTAACCCCTGACCGGCACACCCTCATGAGCCTTGCCCGGTACCCCTACCAAACCCTCTGGTCGGTGCACACCTAGCCTCTCCAGCCCAGTGCAACCCTTATCCATCCAGTCCGGTGCACCCTTGGACCTCCCTTGCCCGGTCCACCCTCGACCCCGCTCGACCGGCACACCTTCAACCCCTCCCAGTCGGCACAGCCTTGGCCCTTCTAGCCTGGCACACTTCATCCCCTGGCCGGTGCACTCTCCAACCCCTGCAGCCCGGCACGCTCCTTGATCCCTCTTGCCCAGCACGCTTGTCACCCTTTCTTACCCGGTACGCCCTGGCTAGCTTTCCACGGCACACCTGCAACCTTGTTCTAACTGAGTATCTCCCAGCCTGCTATCCATGGATTCTCCGAAGTCTTCTCAAAGGTGCTGCTGCCCCTGGCACCCACCTCGAATTGCTGGGTCTCGCCACTCCTTCTGGGCGCGGTCCCCTTTCACCCCCCTTGCATCCGGGTCAAGGGGAGATGTTGTCGAATTTTTGCCAAGATAATACATAGGTTAAAAGATAAAAGGAAGCAACAAACAAATAAAAGGAACAATAACAAGACGCCTCCGTGAGTCGAAAAGCATTATGGAAGACACAAAGAGAACTGGGCCCGCATTGCCGTGGCATTTGTGATGGTTCGGACCCGGGTACCGACTGAATAACAAAGAAAGTAATCAATATATATAAAAATATATATATAATAATAAATAAATATAATAATAATAATAAAATTAAACCAATCTAGAATAATAATAAATAATAATAAATAAATAAAAGAATAAAAATGATAATAAAATGATGACAAAACAATAATAATAATAATAATAATAAGGTGAACACTAATAATAATAAATAAATAAAAATAAAAAATATATGAAGTAAAAATATGTGCAATAATAAATAAAGCATCAAAACAATAAACAAATCTTCAAATTGGAGTGTCGTATGAAACTGCCCTTAGCCCAAAACCCAAACTCACATCGACCTTAGTAGCCCAAACCCCGAGCTAGCATCGACCTTACCCCAGACTAGCATCGACCTTACCCCAGCTAGCTTCTACCTTCTTACCCCCAACTAGCATCGACCTTGCCCCCAGACATACACCAACCTCCTTTCAGCCCTTTTGGCCCATCCACCCACACGTGCCCCAAATGCAACAAAATAAAATAACAATGACAACAAACTGACCATAAAAAATATAATACAAATAAATAATAACAAAAAAAATAAATAATAATAATAACAATAAATAAGCTCTCCATAAAAAAGATAATAATAACATAAATTAATAAAAAATGGGGAATTCAAGTAATAATAACATGTTGAAGCCTGCTTCGCAGCCTCGTTTCTCCTCGGGACCTCGTGTAAAGGGGGGAATATCAATGCCGCCCTCTCCAAGTCGGGTTCGGATCTCAGGAGCCCTCCTGATATGGTCGTAATCTGGCGTTGCCCTGGGCCAATAGTTCGTCGAACCGGGATTCACTCCCACTCTTTCATCGAAATTACCGTAAACTCGGCATACATTGGTGCGAGTTTATTTCCCTTTCCATCATGCTTTCAATACGGACCTTCATCCAAACATAAAGTGGCTCATGAGTGGCCGACATAATCTGAGCGTTCGTATCCCGATACGGGCTTTTAGCATAGTTCGACCTTCTCTATCTTCTTGTGTTATTAGTATTCTCTTTAGGCCGCAGGGCCCTTAATTCTGGTAATTAATCAAGGGTTTTCCCCTCATATGGGGGATGTAAATAACGTCGTGACCTTTATGGCATGGCGGGTTTTGGACCCGACACGAACTACACAATCGTCTGACTGAGTCAGATCGAGCGCACATATGGGCTTCTTTGAAGTCCGAACAAATCGTCACTTTGTGACTGACACGCCCTCGCACTAAACAAACGAATCGAATAGAAAGCGAACAAAAGTGTGCCCACACACCACGTCACCCGTTTTGGGCACAAAGATCCCGAGGGCTAGCCTATAAGGGACCCCACCGACCCATGGGTCGTCACAAACTCGTCGCTGAGATGTGCACTTTGGGCTATCGCCGTATACGGCCTTTAATATTCACCCCTCAAAGGGAAGCCACCTGGGGTCCATGTTAAGAAGTAACTAGCCCACGGGGGTCCATGAGTGATCAAAATCCAAGATTTGGAATTCGTGAAAGAAAACAATCGGTTGTTTTGGGATTGAATCCCATGTTCCTCACCCCCTTAGAACCATGGCCATCGGATTGGACAAAGTTCTAAAGTGAGGTTTTGAGAAGGAAAATCAACCAATCTACCGGGTAGGGGGATATGGGAATGAAACCCATATATACATATAGACATATCTTCCGGCGGGGATGCATGGCCCAAAGAAGAAAGAAGGAAAGGGTAGGAACCAATGACGATCTCCTGGGTGGCAGCAGTTTCTATTTCACTGTAAAAGGAGCAAGCATACATAATGGGATTACATGGATATCAAGAAAGGAAAAAGGAGGAGGTACATAAGAAAGGAAAAAGAATGGGGGGGAAGCTTCCTCTCCCTCACCTTTCTCTTCTCTCTCACTCTCTTTCTCTCTACTTCTCTTCTCGTTCTGTAAGAACGTGAGCTTCGAAAACTTCAGCCTTGAATGGCCAGACACGGGTATCTCTCGGAAGAAGGCTTCTGTTATCCAGGCTTCCAAGAGGATCTCTGGCTTCACTGCTGGGGCCCTTTTATATGGTTTAAGAACCCTAATCGGAGGAGAAAGCCCCCCCACTTGTGTTTTCTTTTTTCTTTTTCTTATTCTGCTGTCACTGATAAGTGTCCATTTCTTATGATAATTCATCGCATGTACACCATTTTATGTGCATATAATTAGGCAATTATGCATATTTCATAGTTAACCTCAACTCCGCATTTAAATTGGAGCTTTCACGTAAATTGATTAATTCGATGATATTATTTAATAATAAATTGAAGTTGAGGGCCATGAGCATTAATTCTCTATTGCATAACCATAAGCATTTGATATTTATGTGCACATTGTGATAATTTTTATGGACTAAAGTGCAATTATATGTGTGCAGGACACCGAAGGTAATTACAAAAGAAGCCGGGGGCAAAACTATCACCACCACTTTGACCAAGTAAAAGCACATATTTTGGTTGGAGGGAAAAGAAATTTCAAAAGTTTAAAATTGAGGAAATGAAACACATATTTTGGTTGGAGGGAAAATTGAATTCAAAGTTTGAAATAAAGGAGAGACATGATGAGCCTTGGGAAAGGGGGTGCCCAAAGTCCAAGAAAGGGGGTGCCCACCTACTTTTCCTCTTCCCCATGTATCATATTCCACTTAAATCCTAGCCATCCATCTCCTTTTGATACAATCTCCACCCTCCATCTACCCAACTTTCCCTATAAATAGCCTATGATAAGGAGGAGAAAGGGAGTTCTTCTTTTAAAAAATTCACCCTCTTTCTCTCCCAACCTTAGGTCTCCGGTTTCTCTCACGTAAGTTCCTCTTCTTCTCTTGCTATCTTCATAAAAGTTCTTTATTTTTAAGTCCTATACAACTTCTTCTTCTGTATCATCTTCCAATTCCTTCTGATTTCAAGCTATGTCATGTTTTTCACTGTGCTATCTTGTTCATCTGTGAACCAGTGTTTCTCAATGTTCTTCCCCTTATTTCTCCCCTGTCCGTCCCTCTTCTCCTCTTGTTGTCTTCATGAAAGTTCTTTTTTTTATGTGTTATACAACTTCTTATTCTACATCATCTTCTAATTCTTTCTGGTTTGAAATTTATTTCTCATTTTTCAACTTACTGTCCTATGATTTTACTGTTCATTCGAAGTGCTAGCTTTTATTATTCCTCTATTTTGAAGCCCTTCTGCTCTTCTTTGCTATCTGAGTTCTTCATAAAAGTTCTTCCCTTCTCCCTCCTCTTCAACTTCTTCTTCTTCGGCATCCCCTAATTCATCTTGGTTTCAAAGTCATTCTCCTCCAAGTGCGGCTTCAATGATGAAGGTGACTTCCTCCCGACGTAGACGACATCTTCCACGAGGTGGTTCATGATCCAAGGCCAAGAGAGGATGGCACCATCATCACCATTGCTGTTACCATCCCGAAACTCTAGGATTTTCTTGTTCTTATTGCTTTTGTGTTATTTCACTTCATTGCAATCTCATTGCGTCATTAGTGTAATCTTGTTTCACATTTCATGTACTCTTTCTTTTATGTTAATGAAAGGAGTTGTTCTTTTGATCTAGTTCTTGCTATTCTTCCCTCTCTACCTACTTCTTCTATCTCTTCTTTCCACATCATGTAATTATCTTCTATAGCATAGGCACATAGTCATAGGTATTTTTAATTAATTGTTAGAATCGTTCTTTGTTTCATCACTTTTCTTCAAGCAATCAAATCACAAATATTTTCCAAAGGGGTCCAAGGTTTTTAACTTTAAAAATCTCTTCTTCCTTGTCGATTCGACCCTTCTCGCCACCATCTTACGTCTCTCTTTCATCTAGTGTAAGTTAGAATTTTGTAAGATTGATACGCGTGTTTTAAACGACGAACTTTCACGTTATCAATTTTTGGTGCCGTTGTCGGAGAGGAATGATGATTTTTGGTTTAAGAACTTTGTTTTCCTTGTGTTTATACTGTACTAATAAAGTTCTCTTTTCTTATTTTTACAGAAAAAAAAGGGAGAAAAAGCAAATTGAAAATTCAAAAAAAAATCAGAGGTAAGTTCTCCACCTTTTCCTTAGACTTTTTGTCATTCATTTCGAAAAAAAAAGAACGAGGGAACGCTTTTCAAGTAAGTATCCAAACTTTTTCTCCTTCATTTTAATTTCATTTCTCTACATTTCACATCTTGTGGTTAGATAGGTTCATTAAATAAATAAATAAAAACTCTTCACTTGAACCAAATAAAAATTCTCATTCCAAGAGTAGAAACCACACTTTCATGCTTTAAGTCGTGCATCACGTATGATAGAAGTTCTTCATTTCTTATTGTTTGATTGTTGTTAATTGCATTGTTGAAGATTGCGGGAGGCAAGGTGAGTACTCTAATTTTTCCAAAAGCATACTCATGTATTTCCATGCTTGCATAGAACCCCTTGTTTGAACTTACTTTGGTGCATATCATTTCAAAGTATCTTAAGGGCAACACCCATAAGTAAGATAAGGTGGGGATTTCATCACCCTTCCTTAGCCCACAAATCATAATTTTCTTCATCTTTGCATCACCTAGACCATAAATAAAATTCAGTAGACGTTGGCCCTAGGTTCACACTGTGTTTCTTGTGTTATTTGGACTTACCCTCTTATAAAAACCGATGCCTAAGGTAAGACGGTCGGATGGCAAACGCCTTAAGCGGGCTAGTGGTTTTTAATTAGGACCTTGTGAAAGTAAGGGGAGCCTCCCACTACCCCACCCCTTACCTGGCTAGTGGAAATATTGAGGGTGAACTCAAGTTACACTTTAGTCATTTTGTGAAACCTAATTTGTAGGTCTAGGTCACATCTAGGTCATTAGGTAATTTATGTGACAATTTATTTGTGATTGCATAAAAAAATTAAAATTAAAAAATCAAAAAATCAAAAAAAAAATTCTCCTCTTCTCTCTCTTCGTCCTAGTTTGTATCAAAATCAAAAAAAAGAAAAAAAAACAAACAAAAATCATCATAAAAAAATCTCTTTCATCTCTTTCTTCGTCCTAGTTCATGCAAGGTAGGAGATCTCAACATCCAAACCTACAAGGACCCATTCAAGAAATTGAGAGAGTCTTGTATCCAGGGAACGATCTCCAACAAGATCTCATGGCCGAAAATCAAGGACCTCACCACCAAAATCTAATGGCCGAAAATACCGACCCTCCAAAGTAAATGAAGAATTATTTCTTGCCCAATCAATACCAACCGTCCTTCTATGTCAAAGCACCTCAGAACCAGGCAGTTCATTATGAAATCAAGTCTAGTACCATCCAAATGTTGCCATCTTTTTATGGAAATCCCAATGAAGACCCTTACAAATATCTTGATGAGTTCCTTCAGATCTACTCAACTATTAAAATCCAGAATTTCATTGATGATGCTCTTAGGCTAACTCTCTTCCCATTCTCTCTCAAGGATAAATCAAAATATTGGTTAGGAGCCTTGGGTAGGATCATTGATACATGGGCAGAAATGCAAAAAGAATTTTTGAAGAAGTTCTATCCCATAGGGCGAACCAACACAATGAGAAGAGCCATAACTGGATTTACCCAAAATACTGGAGAACATATGCATGAGGCTTGGGATAGGTTGAAAGATCTATTAAGAAAATATCCTCATCACGGCCTGTCAAGGTGGCAAATTGTTCAAGCATTTTATGAGGGACTAACGGAGAATTATAGATAAATGGTGGATGCATCATGTGGGGGAGCATTCATGAGTAAGAGTGAAGATGAAGCGTATGATCTATTTGAAATGTTGAGTGAAAACTCCATCAGTCACGCCTCACTTTCATCATATGAACGAATGATCGAACCAAACAAGAGGGCCGGGCTTTACGAAGTCAAGAATCAAGAGGAGTTTGAGAATAAGATGGACATCAATGCCATAACACAGAAATTGAATAAAATGGATTTGCTGACTCAGAAGAAAGAGAAGGTTGATATGGTGGCTCAGAAGCTAGACCAGTTATTGGCTATAATAGGCAGGAACCTTCTTCATCTTCTACTCCTCAACCTCAAAAATTCTCAACTCCCAGTCAAGAAGAAACTTGTGCTTTGTGCTCTAGCCTTAGCCATTCTGTGAGTGAGTGTCCCATAGTAGCCTAACTTCCCCCATTTATCCAAGAACAAATCTTTGCTGCCCAAGGTGTCTCTAAGCCCGCATACGACCCTTACTCAAACACCTACAATCTAGGCTGTAGAAATCACCCAAATTTTTCTTGAAAATCCAATCAAAGCCCATCCACCCAATCTCATCCCTCACACCATTCAAATCAAAAATAATCTTTTCCAATGCCAAGTCAATCTAATCCAAATCACTCTTATTCATCTCCTTTTCTCCATCAACAATTCCAGCAACCTCTTTTCCATCAAGCTCAGGCCCCATATCCTCAAGCTCAATTTTCTCAGGGCGAATTTCAGCAATTTCCTTCACATCGTTCCCATCAGCCACATTATCAGCCACCTCCTACTCAGCCTACTTTTGATGACAAGTTTGAACAACTCCAACAACTTATTCTTATCCAAGCACAATCTATTTCTAAGTTGAAAAACCAGATAGGGCAACTTGCTGCTAATAACATGAGAAGAGAGGTAGGCCAGCTCCCTAGCCAACCGATGGCCAACCCCCGCAATCAACAACCTCCAGGCTTCCTCCAAGAGCTCCCATTCTTCCTCAACCCAATCAGCCCAACCAACCTCAACTGCCCCCTCCTATAGGTCCTCAGTTCGAGAATGCCAAAGCCATCTCTAGCCTTAGGAGCGGGAAAATTCTTAATGATCCTTATCAGGCTAAGGATGTCGGAAGTAGTTCGGGCCAAGATGCCCACGAGGAGAGTGATAGTGAAGATGAGGAGCCGGTAATTATGCAAGAAAAGAAGAGGCAAGAGGGGGGAGAAAACAAGCTGGACAAAGGGAAAGCAAAGGTTGATGAAGGACCCCGAGAGTATGTTCCTAAGGTCCCATTCCCTGATGCATTGAAGCCAAAAGCTCAAAAGAGAAAGCCGGTCCAACAAGAAGAACTAGTGGAATTGTTTAAACAGATGAACATCAATATTCCACTATTGGATGCGATCAAACATGTGCCGGCGTATGCAAAATTTTTGAAAGAGCTATGTACACCAAAAAGGGAACCAAAGGCAGTAACACAAAAGGTCCGCTTGTCTGAAGATGTCAGTGCAGTTGTTATGAATCAGTTGCCTAAAAAGTTGAAGGACCTTGGAGCTCCACTGATTTCTTGTGATATAGGTGGAATTACATTTGATAGAGCATTGCTGGACCTTGGAGCCAGTGTGAACTTGTTACCCACCTTTATATATGAGCAGTTTGATCTAGCGGAGTTGAAACCCACATCTATAATCCTTCAACTGGCGGATCGATCTGTAAAGACTCCAAGGGGACTATTGGAAGATGTGATTGTGAAGGTGCATGAATGTTATTTCCCGGTGGACTTTCTTATTCTGCATATGGCATCGTCCCAGGAATTAAAGCACACACCTATCATTTTGGGACGTCCGTTTCTTGCCACGGCCAAGGCCAATATAAATTGCACCACGGGGATGATGGATATTTCTTTCGGAGGAGAGAAGGTTTCTCTAAATGTGTTCAAAGCATCTCAATATCCGGACCATGAGGAGGAATGTAGTGTCATTGATGTTTTTGAAGAACTAATTGAAGAAAGTCCAGAAGTTTATGAGGAATGTCTAGAAGAGGGTAGCATGCTCCAGTATTCTCCACTTTCTAGTGCACCCTACTCTAGAGTAGAGCCACTCCCTCCACTTCAAGCTGAACCTATTCTTCCATCTTTGGATCAACAGCCCAGTCTAGAATTGAAGCCTCTGCCAGATCCTTTGAAGTATTCTTATCTAGGTCCTAACCAAACTCTGCCCATAATCATTGCGTCCAACCTCACCGTTGCTCAGGAATCCCAACTCCTAGATGTCCTTCAGGAGCACAAGAGGGCGATAGGTTGGTCAGTGATAGATTTGAAGGGTATTAGTCCGGATGTGTGTATGCATTACATTTACTTGGAGGACAATGCCAAGCTGAGCAGAGAGATGCAGCGTCGGCTGAATCCAAGTATGAAGGAGGTAGTGAAGAAAGAAGTTGTCAAATAGTTGGATGTCGGGATCATATATCCCATTTCTGATAGCAAGTGGGTCAGCCCAACTCAAGTTGTTCCCAAAAAGTTAGGGCTGACAGTTGTAACAAATGAGAAAGGAGAATAAGTTTCTACACGATTACCAACAGGGTGGAGAATCTGCATTGATTAAAGAAAATTAAATTCAGTCATGAAAAAAGATCATTTTCCACTCTCATTCATTGATCAGATCTTGGAGAAACTGGCTGGGCAGAAGTATTATTACTTTCTGGATGGCTATTCCGGGTATAACCAAGTTGCAATTTTCTCAGAAGATCAAGAGAAAACAACTTTCACGTGCCCCTATGGCACGTTTGCTTTTAGAAGAATGCCTTTTGGGCTCTGCAACGCCCCTACCACATTCCAGCGGTGTATGATGTCCATTTTCTCTGAAATGGTGGGAGAATACTTGGAAGTTTTTATGGATGACTTTTCAGTGTTTGGTGATTCGTTTGAAGATTGTTTGGGAAACTTAACTCGGGTATTGAAAAGGTGCATTGATTCGAATCTAGTGTTAAGCTGGGAGAAGAGCCACTTCATGGTAAAAGAAGGGATCGTTTTAGGCCTTGTGATTTCAGAGAGGGGAATAGAAGTTGACAAGGCCAAGGTAGATCTGATTTCTAATCTTCCTCCCCCTTCTTCGGTCAAACAGATCTGTTCCTTTCTTGGCCATGTAGGATTCTATCGTAGATTCATTCAAAACTTCTCCACCATTGCTCGACCACTTACACAATTGCTTGCCAAGGACACTCCCTTTCATCTTGATGAGTCCTATCTAGAGGCGTTCAATTATTTGAAAGCGGCTCTCACACAAGCTCCCATTCTCCAATCTCTTGATTGGTCGCTCCCTTTTGAGATCATGTGTGATGCCTCAGACTATGCTGTAGGAGCTGTCCTAGGTCAAAGAGTTGAAAAGAAACCCGTGGTGATCTACTACGCGAGCCGCACCCTCGCTGATGCCCAAATGAACTACACCACCACAGAAAAGGAATTGTTAGCTGTTGTGTTTGCCCTCGAAAAGTTTCGATCATATCTGTTAGGGGCGAAAGTCATTATTTATTCCGATCACTCAGCATTAAAATTTTTGATGTCTAAGAAGGAAGCCAAACCCCGTCTCATACGGTGGATTTTGTTACTACAAGAGTTTGATTTGAAAATCAGAGACAAGAAGGGGTTGGAGAATGTTGTATCTGATCACTTATCTAGGATTGTAATTCCCGAAAGTGTCCCTATGTCCGACTCCTTCCCCGATGAACAAATTCTTTCCATCTCTTATACAGCAATCCCTTGGTTCTCTCATATAGTCAACTACCTGGCGGTAGGACAGATCCCAGAAGGGTGGTCTAGGCAGGAGAGGGATCGATTCTTTGTGAACGTTAAGTACTACTTTTGGGAGGACCCAGAGCTATTTCACATGGGTCCAGATCAAATAATAAGAAGATGTGTCTCCGAGGAGGAGCAACAATCTATTTTGAACTTCTGTCATAATCTCGCTTGTGGGGGACACTTTTCAGGAAAGAAACAACGGCGAAAGTGTTGCAGAGTGGATTCTATTGGCCCACATTATTCAAAGATGCTTACGAATTTGTCAAAACTTGTTTAAGGTGCCAAGCCGTGGGAAATAATTCAAAAAGAGATATGATGCCGCTCAGTCCCATTCTGGTAGTAGAGATTTTTGATGTTTGGGGAATAGACTTTATGGGACCATTTCCACCTTCATTTGGTAATGAATACATTTTGGTGGCAGTGGACTATGTTTCAAAATGGATTGAAGCTGTTGCTACTAGGACAAATGATCACAATGTTGTGATGAAGTTTGTGAAGAAACACATCTTTTCTAGATTTGGTTGTCCTAGAGATATCGTTAGTGATGGGGGATCTCACTTTATTTATTTTCAATTCCAAGCTCTACTTCGTAAATATGGCATCACTCACAAGCTTGCTACCCCCTACCATCCCCAAACTAGTGGCCAGGTAGAAGTGTCTAACAGGGAGATAAAAACCATTCTACATAAGATAGTTCGGCCGGATAGAAAAGATTGGTCCAAGAGACTAGATGATGCACTCTGGGCCGATAGAACTGCATTTAAGACTCCTATTGGCATGTCACCTTACCGTCTCATTTTTGGAAAAGTCTGTCACTTGCTTGTAGAGCTTGAACATAGAGCATATTGGGCCATCAAACAAGTCAACTTTGATCTCATTCAAGCTGGGGCCCAAAGAGCTCTACAACTCAATGAATTGGAGGAACTAAGAAATGAAGCTTATGAAAATTTAAAAATCTATAAATCCAAAATGAAAGCCTTCCATGATAAGCATATTCAAAGGAATACTTTTCAACCAAATCAGAAAGTATGACTTTTTAACTCTAGGTTGTGCTTGTTCCCTTGAAAGCTCAAGTCCAGATGGGATGGACCGTTTGTAGTTGTCAAAGCTTTTGACCACGGTGCCTTCAAAATTGTGAATCCTAAAAATGGTCAAATTTTCACTGTCAACGGTCAAAGATTGAAATCTTATTTGGAAAATGATCAATTGCAAAAAGAATCCATTGTCCTAAGTGGTCTGGAATAAAATCTTCGTGAGCTCTCATTCATCTGGCTGAAGACGGAAAACTTAGCGCTTTTGGGAGGTAACCCATGATTTTTATTGTTTTGACGTTTTTGTTTGAGTGTGTTTTAGTAGTCAGGTTAAGGCCAAGGAGAGGAAGTTGTCGCCGTCCATGACATTGATGGAGGTTTCATCCCGCATATCCGGTTTTCTCTTTCCTACTCAGAAGTATTTATTGATACATTGTTCTATTGCTTTCAATTCTATATGACATTGAGGACAATGTCATTCAAGTTGGGGGGGGAGAGAAATTTTCATGATGCATATAGTACAATCTTATAGGAGTTCTGTCTTGCATGTCATCGTTGCATGAAAGTAGAAAGATGTAAACCCCATTTTGAGTTTCATGATTCATGCTTAAATTAAAAGTAATTCTGGAATAGAAAAGACTAGGGAGAAGGATGATGGAAAATTTAGTCAATCTAGCCATGGAAAACTGATATAAGAATCCCTTTAAAGTTCATGTGCACTTTGAAAAAAAAGAAAAAAAATTCATGTTGCACACTAATGAAACAAGCAAGACAAGCCCTCTACTATTTTTGGTATGCTGTCTGATATTCTGCACTTCTTAAGAAAAGAGATCTTTTTACAAAGCTTTCTGCCAAATTATCTATCAAATAAGCATAATGGCACAAAAAAAGGGAAAAAACACATCATGAAAAATGCCCCTAGTCTTAGTAACCGGGCCTACTTCACTTAAGACGTGTTGAGATTCGCGTAAAACGGAAAAGGGAACCTGGATCTGCGAAACTGGACATGCTTCTCCTAAGACAAGAGTCGAGGTTCACGTTGAGCAGTGAAAGGTAGTGCAACATCATGTGTGATATAAAAGATCCCAAAGGGACAAAGTAATAAGGCAGACAAAAAGTTAATATACTTAATGCTCTGATCTAAGAGGTGCAGGGTTGAAAGGCATTTGCTTGGAATAGCGAATGGGGGATGCAATTGTCTAAGCTGTGGATTTGGTAGTTACACATGCACAAGTGCTATTGAGCTTTGATTTGAATTCTTAATCATGTACTATTAAGTTCCTACATAAGGCTAGTGTGCATTAATGATTCCAGATTCCTAATCTTTGGTTGATTCTATGAAGGGAGAATTGGATATGAGAGCATGAATTTTACAAACTCTTGTTAGTCCTAAATTTTAATTTATTGGCATTGCTAAGGGACTAGCAATGAGTAAGTTGGGGGGTGTGATAAGTGTCCATTTCTTATGATAATTCATCGCATGTACACCATTTTATGTGCATATAATTAGGTAATTATGCATATTTCATAGTTAACCTCAACTCCGCATTTAAATTGGAGCTTTCACGTAAATTGATTAATTCGGTGATATTATTAATAATAAATTGAAGTTGAGGGCCATGAGCATTAATTCTCTATTGCATAACCATGAGCATTTGAGATTTATGTGCACATTATGGTAATTTTTATGGACTAAAGTGCAATTGTGTGTGTGCAGGACACCGAAGGTAATTACAAAAGAAACCGGGGACAAAACTGTCACCACCACTTTGACCAAGTCAAAAGCACATATTTTTGTTGGAGGGAAAAAAAATTTCAAAAGTTTAAAATTGAGGAAAAGAAACACATATTTTGGTTGGAGAGAAAATTGAATTCAAAGTTTGAAATAAAGGAGAGACATGATGAGCCTTGGGAAAGGGGGTGCCCAAAGTCCAAGAAAGGGGGTGCCCACCTACTTTTCCTCTTCCCCATGTATCGTATTCCACTTAAATCCCAACCATCCATCTCCTTTTGATACAATCTCCACCCTCCATCTATCCAACTTTCTCTATAAATAGCCCATGACAAGGAGGAGAAAGGGAGTTCTTCTTTTAAAAATTTTCACCCTCTTTCTCTCACAACATTAGGTCTCCGCTTCCTCTCACGTAAGTTCCTCTTCTCCTCTAGCTATCTTCATAAAATTTCTTTATTTTTATATCCTATACAACTTCTTCTTCTTCTTCATCTTACAATTCCTTCTGATTTTCAAGTTATTTCATGTTTTTTACTGTGCTGTCTTGTTCATCTGCGAACCAGTGTTTCTCTCTATTCTTCCCCTTATTTCTCCCCTGTCCGTCTCTCTTCTCCTCTTACTGGCTTCATGAAAGTTCTTTTTTTTACGTGTTATACAACTTCTTCTTCTACATCAGCTTCTAATTCTTTCTGTTTTGAAAGTTAGTTCTCATTGTTCAACTTACTGTCCTGTTATTTTACTGTTCATCCGAAGTGCTAGCTTTTGTTATTCCTCCATTTTGAAGCTCTTCTGCTCTTCTTTGCTATCTGAGTTCTTCATCAACGTTCTTCCCTTCTCCCTCCTCTTCAACTTCTTCTTCTTTGGCATCCCCTAATTCATCTTTGTTTCAAAGTCATTCTCCTCCAAGTGCGGCTTCAACGATGAAGGTGACTTCCTCCCGGCATAGATGACATCTTCCACGAGGTGGTTCATGATCCAAGGCCAAGAGAGGATGGCGCCGTCATCACCATTGCTGCTACCATCCCGAAACTCCAGGATTTTCTTGTTCTTATTACTTTTGTGTTATTTCACTTCATTGTAATCTCATTGCGTCATAAGTGTAATCTTGTTTCACATTTCATACACTCTTTCTTTTAAGTTAATGAAAGGAGTTGTTCTTTTGATCTAGTTCTTGCTATTCTTCCCTCTCTACCTCCTTCTTCTATCTCTTCTTTCCACTTCATGCAATTATCTTCTATAGCATAGGTACATAGTCATAGGCATTTTTAATTAATTGTTAGAATCGTTCTTTATTTCATCACTTTTCTTTAAGCAATCAAATCACAAATATTTTCCAAAGGAGTCTAAGGTTTTTAACTTTAAAAATCTCTTCTTCCCTGTGGATTTGACCCTTCTCGCCACCATCTTACGTCTCTCTTTCATATAGTGCGAGTTGGAATTTTGTAAGATTGATACGCGTGTTTTAAACGACAAACTTTCGCGTTATTAGTCACCACCACCGCCGCTGCCATGTCGCCTTCCGCCGCGTCAACGCCGCTTTTGCCGCTGCTATGGCATGACAGGGGAGAGGGCTAGGGCATGGAGGCCCCTCTACTGGCACCATCTCCTCCAGCCATACACTGGGGCGGAGGTTCGGCGGCATAGGAGAGCCGCTGCGCTCGCGTGAAAAAAGGGGATCGTAAATGCTATGGTACTTGAATAGGAAAAAATGGCGCCCACTGGGTAGGCCGCGGATTCTTAAATCAGCGTCCGAGTAGACGGCCGCCTATTCTTTGGTTTGCATAATTTCACCAATTTAAAATGTAGCCAAGAATTGGCGACCACCTAAAAGGGCGCTCATTGATGAATTTGCGTCTGCCTGAAGGGTCGCCCATTCTTCGAATTAAAAAAATCCAAAAAGTTCAGAAAATCCAGAAATGCCAAGAATTGGCGCACTGTGAGAGGGCACTCATTTAAGAAATGGCATCCATAGGGAGGGGCATTCATTTCGTGAATCGACCTATCTGGGCATTGAGTCGACCTGAAAAAATTGGCGGCCAGCCAGAGTGCACTCATTGTGGAATTAGCGCCTACTATAGTGGGTGCTCATTCTTCTTCTTCTTTTATTTTTTTTCTTCTATTTTTCTTTTTTTTATCACCAACAAATGCCCCGCACTCGCAGGTTTCGCAAAAGACGGACGCGGGAGCGGACCCTACGGGTGTATCCTTTTTCCCCGGCGAGGATCTTCGGCTTCGTAAGAGTGTTCTCGGCCGCGACCCGTATCAATTGGTCTTGATAGAGGATCAGGTGCCAATCAAGATGGTATTCTTCGATATTGGGTCTATATCGATGCAAGGGAATTCGATTTATCTGGTCGTAGACAGAAGGTCTAAGCCATTTGGTTGTGTTTTTCGTCGTGGTGGGACGGATGGATTGGTCTCATCCGAGGGACAAGTGCCAATCAGATGGGCTTCAGGTCGTCGCAAGGAGTTCGGTTCATCTGGCATAGATGAAAGGTCTAGTCCAGGGTCTTTGGTTAGGACCTTGAGGAGCCGTAGACACCGAGTTAAATAGTTCGTTAATGCTGGGATTGCACCGACATAAGGAGTTTGGGTTTCTCCGACTGGACAAAAGGTCTTGGTCGAATCCTACGGCTGAGGCCCCGGAAGGCCTTAGGCATCGAGCTAAGGTGGTTCATTGATGTTGGGATCACATCGACGCAAGGATTTTAGGCTTCTTCGACTTAGATGAAAGGTCCAGGTTGAATCCTTTGGCTGAGACCCCGGAAGGCCTTAGGCATTGAGTTAAGGTGGTTCATCGATGTTGGGATCACATCGACGCAAGGATTTCAGGCTTCTCCGACTTAGACTAAATGTCTAGGTTGCATCCCCTCGGCTGAGACCCCGGGAGGCCTTAGGCGTCGAGTTAAGGTGTTTCATCAATGCTAGGATCACATCGATGCAAGGATATCAGGCTTCTCTGTCTTAGACGAAAGGTCTGGGTCGCATCCCCTCGGTTCAGACCCTGGAAGGCCTTAGGCACCGAGTTAAGGTGTTTCATCAATGTTGGGATCACATTGACGCTAGGGTTTTGGGCTTCTCTGACTTAGATGAAAGGTTTAGGTCGCATCCCCTCGGCTAAGACCCCGGAAGGCCTTAGGCATCAAGTTAAGGTGTTTCATCGATGCTGGGATCACATCGATCATCCCATCCATTGAGATCCCGGAAGGCCTTAGGTGCCGAGTTAAGGTGTTTTATAGATGTTGGGATCACATCGACGTAAGGATTTCGGGCTTCTCCGACTTAGACAAAAGGTCTAGGTCAAATCCTTCGGCAGAGACCCCAGAAGGCCTTAGGTGCCGAGCTAAGGTGGTTCATCGATGTTGGGATCACATCGACGTAAGGATTTCGAGCTTCTCCGACTTAGATAAAAGGTCTAGGTCGAATCCTTCGGCTGAGACCTCGGAAGGCCTTAGGCGCCGAGCTAAGGTGGTTCATCGATGTTGGGATCACATGGACGCAAGGATTTCAGGCTTCTCCAACTTAGATGAAAGGTCTAGGTCGCATCCCCTCGGTTGAGACCATGGAAGGCCTTAGGCGTCGAGTTAAGGTGTTTCATCGATGTTGGGATCATATCGACGCAAGGATTTTGGGCTTATCTGACTTAGACGAAAGGTCTAGGTCGCATCTATTGATGTTTATATTCTCACCCCGCCCCCGAACTATGCTAATATCATGGGGACATGAATAAGCATGGACAAAGTGAAAGTATGAACAAAGGGGGTGACAAATAGAGATGAAAACTAACCGTGATCGCCACCAAGGTTGCAGCAACGCCAAAAGGGATGAAGAGATGAGTGCAACGGTGCTGTATACCTTGGAAAAGGATGAAGACTTGATCATGCTTGAACAACGGGGTGCGGGGAACTTGTGGAATCAACCTCCTCTCCTTCCATCCGGCTAGAGGAAGAGGGCCTCACGTTCTATTCATGCTCTCCTACAAAACAAAGCCAAGACAAAGGAGAAAAACCCATTAGAAACATATATGTGTAGTATCAAATCCTGCAGTGATAAAATAAGGGTAGAAATTGAGAGAGAATGCACCGGGGGGGGGATTTTTAACCCCTGTGAAAGGGTGCAAAAAATAGGTGTGTGTATTGTGATGAAAATAAGACAAGTAGAGAGAGAAATCACGTAGCACAACTACGGGAATATGCTATGTAATATGGAGAAAAATGCAGACAAAGTGTAAAAATAGATATTTATAATGATTTGTTAAATTTGGAAGTGAATAACTAAGAATAGTGTAGACACCTAATTTCAGACATCTTGCGAATCCCCAGTTGGACCTTCATGTGAGTGATGCAGTCATTTTACTCGATTTCTCGATGTTTTATGCTTTTTAGTCTAGCCCATAACACCATTTTTATTGGGCCACACTTGTCTGGAGGGGCCCAAGCATCATGGGTTGGGCGGCCAAAGTAGTGGCCGCCGTGGCCGCCCTGGTCACTAGAACGCCAGGGCGATGGCCGCCCTCACCCCCTTGGTGGCCACATGTCTGTCCGCCCAGTCTTGTAGGAGGCAGGGTTACTGGCCGCCCAGCTCTTGTAGAAGGAAAGTGGGTTTGCCATCCTCCTCCTCTTACCTGGTCAGAGAACGTGGTTCGTTCTTCAGCCATCACTCGCACGATCCTTCCCTCGTCCAGCACGATCTCTCCCACGTCTTTTGAGGTTTCTAGAGGCCCCTATCGAACACAAAACAAAGATTTCCCATTTTTTCGAGTTCGGAGAGGGGGGTGGTTTTTTTTTTGGAGTTTCAGAGTGGTGGAGAGAGGGGTTTGGGGTCGAGCTGCTTCGATAGAGTTTCTTCGGACGGAGAGGTGATGACGGGAGGAACAGGCAGAACGGTTGTCTCCCCCTCCTGAGGTTGGAAAAAGCTTGATAACGGGGCGCTGAGGAATCTGCAGCACTCCTGTAGTGACCTCGAGCTCGACTACCCGTCTTGGTTTGAATATTCTAGCCCCTTGGTTCCTTGTTTTGCATCGTGGCTCTATTTGCATGTGCATTCATCATATAGTATAATGCTCCTATATCCCATTAGAGCTTTTCTTTAAACAAACGGGAAGGTGGGTGGTTGAAAGTCTTGACCATCCTCCCTTCCCACCACCCCAGGTAATCACGCCGCCATCATTCTTTGTGACATTTTGTTAGAGCAGATGCTACGCTTCACCATGCTAATGGCCTTCTATATTCTTTTTTCATGAGCTTCATTGTTTGCAGGACTTTGGCATCGCAGGATTTTGCAGGGCTCTTTGCCCTTGACCGGCCGAGGACAGGGAAGATGGGACCCTACATTCTCCCTACTTGAAGTCATCTTCGCGCGATCTTTACATCCTGTGAGGTTCAGGTAAACACCTCTGGCGATCACACCATTGTGCTTTCTTTTTTGCTATCCTGTCATAGATGTCATGAGGGACGTTTCAACGGAAAGAAGAAAGAAGGAGGGAGGGAGGAAATCAATCAAAACATCGTCACTCCTCTGAATATGCATATCTCACTCTCCCACTCTTACCTTCAAGTCAATCAATTTTTCGACACCCACAGACGGAGTGGCGATCACGGTGGGACACTCTACTGCCTACTGTGAGTTCCTAATGCTAGAAGTCCAAAAATTTTGAAGCTTACGTCCTTTATTTCATCCATTAGTTCGGTATTTGTTTAGCTCTATTTTTAGAAAATTACAGAAGATGGCCAAACTGTTGGCCGCTTAGCTCCCTGGGCATCCCACCCAGTGGCCGCCTAGGCCCGTTGCTGGATGGCCAGTACATTGGCCACCCTCTAGCCTGGCTGGCCTTCGGTTTGGCCACCTTCCCCACTTCCAAACGGCCCTGTTGTTGGCCGCCCTCAGACTTGAGCGGCCGTCGACCTGGCTGCCCAGGTCCTTGAACGGCCGGTGATCTGGTCATCTTCTGAATATTTCCTGGTTTCTGTTGCTTGTTGTTCCTTGCTTTGTTTAGTTTTGTGTGTTGTGTGCGTGATATCCTCTACAAGTCTACGCGCGGGTGGGCTTAGGAAGAGTTGGCATCACACTTGATAGGAACACCCTCATGTTGGATCTAAACCCTTCACCTGAGGATTCCCACTCTGGTGCAACCAGTTCGATTCAATCGGGAACCTCCATAAGTCCTCGCGAACCATGGGTTCCCACACGGTCATCGGGCAGGTTGTACCATTTGAAGACCTGTGTAGTTAACCTTGGGCATTGATTGAGTTTTCTTTTAAGGTCCCTGGAGAATACCATCACACCACTAGCTTCCTCCTCTCCTCCGAGTGAACAAAAAAAATATTGGGTCGTTGCTTGCGGATATTCCATTGTGTTTTGCTTGTCACGTACACTCCTTTAATCCCTATTTTCTCCTTCCTATACCAAGTGGGTTTGGTTAGGAATAAAGAGAATTTTCACTAATCCGGATTATGAGGAGGAGTTAGCTCCCCAATATGAGTCTAGGATTAGGGGCAACGCTCTATTTGAAATGGAGGATAGCCACCCGACCGCCTTCATAGGCATGTTTTCGGCTACCCCGAATGAGGCCGTTCACGTCGATTCAACATCATCTCCAAGTGAACATGATCATGGTAGTCCTATGGCTCCTACCTCATCTCCGCATGAAGATCAAGAGTTGATCAATGTGCTGTCTTGCTACGCTCCCGAGGATTTGGTCACGATGGCCTCCTGAGGGAAGGCTCCCGCTATCCCACACATGTCCTCCCACTTTATACCTCCCCGGGTCCAAGCGCCCTTCCAAGGGTCCACTAGCCGGCCCTCTTGAGAAATTCCACTCAAATCTGGCTATCCGATGGCTCCACAAGGGGTTTCTTCACCCCCAATTCCACCAACTATAGTCGCCCCATCTAAGGGGATAGACCCCACATTCAGGCAAGAAATCCAAAGCTACATTCGGCAAGCAGTGGCTGAAAGTATGCCAAATTCACGTCCCCACTCGCTAGCCCAATCTGCCCAATGCTTACGTCCCGCCTGGTTTCAAGGCTCCTAAATATAGAAGATATGATGGCACCACCGACCCTTATCATCATCTTTCGGGTTTCCTTATGGATTCCCATAAATGGTTATACGATCGGGTCTTGCTGGTCCATTTATTCCAAAAGTCCCTTGAGGGCGAGGCCCTACGTTGGTTTTCCTCCCTACCAGCTGTTGATCTCCTCAACTTTGACATAGTCTCCGAGCGGTTCCTCGCTCATTTTGGTCACATGTCTTCCATCGCTCCTACCTTGTTTGACCTGGTTATGGAGAACATGAAGCCCGACGAGGACTTCATTAATTTTGCCAATCGCTGGAGGATCATGGATTCTAGGACGGAAGTTCCTGACCCCGAGTCTCAGGCCGTCACCATGCTAGTAAACAACGCCACTCCTCAGCTTAGGGCCATCCTAATGCTCAGCGAGCTCCACACTTTCCCTCAACTCTACAATTGAGTTCGAATCATCCAAGATTAGGTAAGGGACTCCACCTTACCTCCTTTCTTTGAGCTTCGCCCGAAAGGTTGGAAGAAGGCTCCAGCCGTCCCTACCATTGAAGGTGTCACGGTGAACGAACAAGTCAACGCAATTGGCCCATCTTTTAGGCCCAACAACCATCAGGTCTCACACTCCATTCAAGTTGGTTCAAATCAAAGTCAAGGCAACCTGAAACCCTACTCCAATGTCCCTCCGCCTCAGAACTATAATCGCATCAGGCCAAAAAGGGCTTCTTATCCTCCGTTACTCGAAACTTTGGGCAACATATTTTTTGCCCTTATGTCTTTTCAGGCCATTTAGCTTCCCCCTCAAAGGGATTGGGTTCATCCCAACGCCGATACCTCCAGGTACTGTCTGTATCATCGAGCTCCCGAACATGATATTTTCAATTGCTTCCAGTTTCGGGACTGGGTGTACGACATGAATGATGAGGGGAGAATTAATTGGTTCGATGTTAAGCTAGCCGTTGCTAACCTTAAGAAACCCAACCGAGATCTCGACATCATGTAGAATCCATTGCCTACTCATCAACCAAACCAGGATCCCTCAAGCTCGAGGCAGAATGAGTAGGTGAATACCGTGATTGGGATGAAACCTCGTGTGCTCAAAAGGATGCAGATGTGGAGCGTCGAAGGCTTTCCCGGGTGTGGGAAATTAGAAGTAGAGGCTAATGAGCCGTGGACCGATGTCAACATGTTCACCTAGGAACCTCGGTCCTAGAATTTGATTTCACCTCTTAGCCAATCTTTAGTTACTACTCAAGGACCTCTTACCTTGATCAATCCCCCTTAATCACATTGCCAAGAATCCCACGTCTCTTCTAATGCTCAATTAGGGCAAGAGCACCCTTTGGTTCTTCTTAGGCCTCCCCAGCCAAAATCAGTCCCTCCCCATACTCCTGTCACTCCTAGAGAGGAATCGGCTTCCCTTTCATTCATCTTCGATTCTCTAGCTCCTTTGCAATTAATTCGCCCAAAACCTTCGGAGTCAGATAACCAAAAAGAAGCTTCGGTGAGTGTCACTCTCCGCAACCATATCATCCCCCCATCCCAAAGGCAATCCCAGCCCAAGGAAGGGGTCAATTCCCAAGGTTCCCCTATGGAGTATGATATCCTCCAACATCTGGATAGGACACAGGCTAAGGTCTCCATTCTGGAGCTCATCAAAAAGTCTCCTTCACATCAATCCACCTTGCTTCAATTCCTTCATAAGATCATGGTCAATGAGGACCTTCCGACAAGTGGTGTGACAGATGCCATCATGGCCCTCACATGTGGACCGTCTATCTCATTTTCAGATAGGGACCTCACTCCACCCAAAAGCAGATCACTCCCATTGTGCCTTACTGTCACTCTCAATGGAGTCAAGGTCGACTCCACCCTCATTGATATGGGAGCATCAATCAACGTGTGTCTCATGAAGACCATTCAGAAGATTGGTCTACAAGAAGAGAGCTTAGAAGAGGTATGCACCACAATCTCAGCATATGAAATTTCGAAGTGGTGTGCAAAGGGTAAAGTGACCCTGAAGCTCGGCTTAGGTCCAGTGGTCATGTCGTCAGATTTCTTAGTCCTGGATGTTGACCCTGCGTACAAGGCCATCTTAGGACGGCCCTAGATTGAGCAAACTCTAGGGATCCCGTCAACAGCCCATCAATGCTTTAAGTTCCATTACAATGGCAGGGTGATTAAGATCAAGAGTATCCCACTGGTGGAAACTCTCAATGCCATCACTTCTGAACAGATCCCCTTCATGACCATTCCAGATAAGGGCAAGAAACCCGTTCTCTCCATAGAAGGAGCTATAGGGCCCTCCGCCTTAAATCCACCTATTTCTCCTTCTCTTCCTCGGCCAATCACACATTCCAACATCCCATTCGGCAAAGGATGGGAGATCATGGCCAGGATGGGCTTTACCATGGGTAGAGGATTAGGTCAACATGAGCAAGGTCCTACGCGTAGGGTGAGGCTTAAGGGTACTAGAGGCCGTGCAGGCTTGGGCTACTCCGCATAGGAGCCATCCAAAACCACTCAGGCTAAGGGTCTGGTGTATGATCATTTTGTCATAGGCCCAATACAACCTGGAACTCGGCAGGAGCCGAGTGAAAGTTCTGAAGTCCCTTAGGAAAAAGAAGCCTCTCTTAGTTCCCCGCTCGAGGAGGATTTCGGGCTCATTTCCCTATTTCACCTTGATAAACCTCCTGACGATGCCTCTTCTATAGGCACCTTCCTTGCTCTAGACAGGCCTACTCCTATTTTTTTTATTCCCGTCCAGTTCCATCCACCATTTCCTCCCCTCCTCACTTATCTAGTCATAGGACAATCAACCCACGTTGTCCGCACATTCACCCATGACCACCAAAAAAATGTCAATCCGCAAACATGGGCCTGCGAGCTCACTATTGAAGAAACGGCCTCCCTGGAGCAGGGATCCCTCAGCCAAGCGTCGACACTTTCTACATTGAATGCCCTTCCACAAACTCCCCTTGTACATAGTAGGGTAGAGACTAGCTCGAGTTTGGGTCTGTACATAGTGTCCTTTCCTTCCAAGCAATCTAGGGTCCGTCAGGTTCTCGCGCGTTACCTCAGCCAACTGGCTGATAAGGGCGCGCAGCTTTGTCAGGTCTCTGAATTCACATCCACTCCCATTCCACTAGGGGCAGTTGAACTAAGAGGGTCTTCAACAGACGATGGCCTAGGGGTATATGTGTTTGTTGGGTCCCGTAGTGCAAGAATACGAATCTAGAGGGGGGGTGAATAGATCCTTCTACTTAAAACTTTGTCCAATTAAAAACACAACTACCACACAGCGGAATATACAACATTGAGTAATTTAATCTAAACAGGTTTAAACTAGATTCAGTCAATCTCACCGAGCTCACATGATTGCACAAACAGATAGGATAGTGAACATACAATCACAAGAATTAAACCATAAGACACAGGGATTTTTAAGGTGGTTCGGGACCACGACGGGCTCCCTACGTCCACCCCTCACCAAACCGGTGAGGCTTCACTACACGCTACTGATAACGCGAAAGTTCGTCGTTTAAAACACGCGTATCAATCTTAAAAATTCCAACTCGCACTAGATGAAAGAGAGACGTAATATGGTGGCGAGAAGGGTCGAATCCACAGGGAAGAAGAGATTTTTAGAGTTAAAAACTTGAGAGTCCTTTAAAAAACACTTGTTGATTTGTTTTGCTTAAAGAAAATAGTGAAATGAAGAACAAACCAAACACTTAATTAAAAACACCTATGATTATGTGCCTATGCTATAAAAATTAATTGCATGAAGTGAAAAGAAGAGATAGAAGAAGAAGGTAGAGAGGGAAGAATATCAAGAACTAGATCAAAAGAACAACTCTCTTCATTAACTTAAGAGAAAGAGTACATGAAGTGCAAGACAAGCTTACAACAAAGAGGTGACAAGATTACAATAAAGTAAAATAACACAAAAACAATAACAACAAGAGGAGCCAGGAGTTTGGAGATGGCAGCAGCAATTGTGATGACGGCACCGTCCTCTCTTAGCCTTGGATCACGAACCACCTCACGGAAGATGTCGTCTACGCCGGGAGGAAGTCACCTTCGTCGTTGAAGCCGCCTTTAGAGGGTTAATAACTTTGAAACCAAGATGAATTAGGGGATGCCCAAGAAGAAGAAGTTGAAGAGCAGGGAGAGAGGAAGAACTTTGATGAAGAACTCAGATAGAAAATAAGGGTATAAGAGCTTCAAAATAGAGAAATAACAGAAACTAGCACCTCGGATGAACAGTGAAATCACAGGACAGCAAGTTGAAAAACGAGAAATATCTTAAAAACCAGAAGGAATTAGAAGATGGTGTAGAAGAAGAAGTTGTAGAACACTTAAAAACAGAGAACTTTCATGAAGACAGTAGGAGCAGAAAATGACTAGAAGGGGGCGACATAAGGGGAATAACAGAGACAAACACTGTTTCACAGATGAACAGGACAGCACAGTGAAAAATACAAAATAGCTTAAAAACCAGAAGGAATTAGAAGATGATCCAAAAGAAGAAATTGTAGAAGACTTAAAAATAAAGAACTTTCATGAAGACTACAAGAGGATAAGAGGGACGGAAGAGGGCGAACTCAGCGAACTAAAAGATGTGAGAGGGAGAGAAAGAGTGAAAAATTGCCAAAAGAAGAACTCCCTTCTCCTCCTTACCATGGGCTATTTATAGGGAAAGTTGGGTAGATAGAGGGTGGAGATTATATCAAAAGGAGATGGATGGCTGAGATTCAAGTGGAATATGATGCATGGGGAAGAGTAAAAGTAGGTGGGCACCCCCTTTCTTGGACTTTAGGCACCCCATTTCCCAAGACTCATCATGTCTCTCCTTTATTTCAAACTTTGAATATCCTTTTCCTCCTTTTCAAACTTTGAATTCAAAATTTTGAACTTTCTTTTCCCTCCAACCAAAATATGTGCTTTTTGACTTGGTCAAAGTAGTGGTGACAATTTTGCCCCCAGCTTCTTTTGTAATTACCTTCGATGTCCTACACACACAAAATTGCACTTTAGTCCATAAAAATTACCACAATGTGCACATAAATCTCAAATGCTCATGATTATGCAATGGAGAATTAATGCTCATGGCCCTCAACTTTAATTTATTATTAAATAATACAATCAAATTAATCAATTTACGTGAAAGCTTCAATTTAAATGCGGAGTTGAGGTTAACTATGAAATATGCATAATTACCTAATTATATGCACATAAAATGGTGTACATGCAATGAATTGTCATAAGAAATGGACGCTTATCACACCCCCCTGTAGACACGCCAAAATTGACGTTATGTTGATCAAATCTCATGTTGTTATGATAACGCCCCAAGTGGACTTCAATATTCCTATAACATGAAGTTTTCCATTTTTTGTGAATTTTCTGCATTTTTCGTGATTCACGACTTGACGAAGGGCGTTACTTCCGAAAGTAACGACCTGTCATGGGGCGTTTCAAAAGAAAGGACGACCATATGTAAGGGCGTCAATTCCTGGTATTATCCGTTAATTTCTGGAATTATCTATTTTCAAAATAAAAGCATTTTCTAAGTAACGTCCTTCCTCATGGCGTGTTTTCACTAAACGCCGTTATCTCAGGCGTGTTTCAAATAAAGAAAGTTTTTATTTCCAAAATTAAATCCAGGAAGAAACGGCCTTTCCTAGGTCGTGTTTTAATAAACGCCCTGTGGCAGGTCGTCAATTTATAATGATACGCCCTGTCTTAAGGCGTGTTTTATCCAGAGTCCTTCCTTTTTTTGTCTTTCCCTCACAGTTCCCTACCATCCTTGAACTCTTGCTCAATCTTGATCCTTCCCTGGATGCCTCATTACCTGTTCTTATCACTTCCCTGTTTGATCATATCCGATTGAAGCTATAAAAGAAAATCTCGTTTGATCGTGTAAAAGGTTAACAACTCAAAGGGTTAAGAAGTTGATCATTCAACAGGCACGTTCTGCATCCTTCTCTGCATCCAATCAAGCGCCTGTTGCCTTCATCCTTTCTGCATTCGTTTAAGCATCTCCACGGTTTTTTTTCCCTTTACTCTCGACAGGGAGAGCAGGGTTCTATCTGTTGTTTTGTTGTTCATCTCCTCTTAGCATCTCCTCATTATCACCCGGTCGTTAGTTATTCTATTGCATTAAGCATCATTTTTCATATCCTTTCCCTAGTTCCCTGCTAGGGGTTTAAAAAAATAAAAAAAAAAGGTGCGCTGTTGATGCCTTTTTCATCATTTTGTGTTAGTTTGGATTGATACTATCTGCACCTTGGCTGATCCCCTCTCTTTTGTCTGTCTTTTATTGTCTTTTTTTTTACAAGGTAATCAATTAAGAAAACCCACTTCATCGGCTGGCCGATTGAAGTTGGAGGAGGAAATCCACACCATCCCGCGTTTCCATCTTTACTAGGTAATTGCGATCACTTTCCTCTTATTCATCTCCTCTTGAGACCCTCGTGTCTCTGGCGATCACACACACTCCACATTAGCACCTCGTGCTATTTTATTGCTTTCACCATTATATTGCTCTCTCTTTTTTATATATTAAAGAGCGGATTTTAATCCGATCTAGAAATTGGCGATCACGGTGGGACATCCACTGTTTTCTTTATTGATTACCATCTCCATTGGCACCCTCGTGTGCCCTTTCCCCTTTGACACCCTCGTGTGTCCTCTCCCCTTAGGCACCCTCGTGTGCCCTTTCCCCTCGGTACCCTCGGTACCCTCTCCCTTATTGTGCACCCTGCACACTCCCCGGATCAGTCAATTGCTGTTTAGTAACGCCTTCCATTACGACGTCTTTTGATTTAACGCCCCTCACAGGGACGTGTGTTATTGATTAACGCCCCCTTTCAGGGCGTGGGTTTATTGCATCTGCTGGTGTTCTGCTTACTCATCATATCGTCTGCTATTTAACGCCCCTCCCAGGGACGTATTTTATTGATTAACGCCCACTTCCAGGGCGTCTTTTACCATAACTGCTGTCTGCCACTTGCTCATAATATTGCCTGTGGATTAACGCCCTCCCCTGAGGCGTTTCATTTCTTACCAGCGCCTTGCACTAGGGCGTTTCTTTTCATCATAACTGCCGGTAATTGCTGCTTCACATATTGTCTGTGGATTAACGCCTCCCTCAGAGGCGTTTCAGGTTTTTAGTAACGCCTATAAGCAGGGCATTTATCTGAGTTTTGACGCCCTCCAGTGGAGGCGTCCTTTCTGGATAACGCCTCACTTCAAGGCGTGTTTTCTTACCGTCTGTGAGCCCCTCACAGAGTTTAACGACAGCCACGCTGCCGTGTTTGCCTTTTGTCACGACCTACCGCAGGGCGTGTCTTTTTCTCCTCCTGTGAAAACGCCCTTCTCCAGGGCGTTTCTTTACTGTTCTTTTTCACAGATTAGCTCTGATTCATTGCTTGGCATCTATCTTGATATTATATTGCTGTTTGGATTGTCTTGATTTGTTGGCTTGGTTGAGAGACCTCCTCTCTCCATCCTAGGATCCACACACCTTTCTTGGAATCGGGACTACCCACCATTGAGCATTCCGTCTCTTTGGACCGGAAATCCCTTTTCCAAGACCTCCATAAGTCCCCGCACCCGTGGATTCCCTCACGGACGCTGGGCTGGTTGTACCCTTGAAGTACCTGGAGTTTAGAGAACCTATGCGTTGTTAAAGAGAGAGAAAAACTTAGTTGACCCGGAGGTTACACTTGGATCAAACTAGGTCTCATTTGGCAAAAGAGTGAACTTTCACAAATAATTCACCCTAATTCAAACATCAAACATTAAAGTCTTGCGTTTCTTGCCAACCTTGTTTGCATAAACATAGTTGGGTGATTTGATTGCTTTGTTTGGATTAAATATTTTTGTGATAGTTCCTTCATTAAACACTCTCTCTCTTAAGAATGAAACTCCGTTCAGGTAAAACCATCAACATGTTAGGCAACGGGTACTCTTATGATGATGAGAATGAGAACATATTTGGTCAATATGAGGACCCTCTCCAGAATTCTGTTTATTATGAGGGGAACTACCTTCCTCCTCACCCCCATTACTCACAAGTTCATGTGGTTGATACCACTACTCATGAGGCGGACCCTTCGTCTCAAGTTCCACTTTCCAACACTTCGGGGAACCCCTCCCCATCCATTAATGTCACGGATTTGATCCAGGCTCTCTCCCAGTTGGATGACTCCCAGCGGCAAGCCATTCAGGCCGCTTTAAAGGGGAAGTCGGTTCTTTCTTCTTCTTCTAATCCCCCTCCGGCCGTGAGTGGCCATCAGATTGTTAATGACCAGGCGGTCTTGCATCCCTCCTCCTCTCGTCCACAAACGCCTACTGCGGCCATGCCGGCCCAACAGGCGAGCTATTCAGCGGTTAGGCATCAATCCTTCCAACCTCCTCGGATTCTACGAACGCCTATAACGCATTCTTTTGCTCAGAATCAGGCCCCGATCGAGCCCGATACCAATACTCTCCTGCTTCAGAAGCTGGCCAGCATGGAGGAACAGCTCAAGAAGGTTACGGCGACTAAGAATGCTCCGGAAATTTCTCTTCCTACGTTGCCGGTGTTTCATTTACCACCTTCTGAAATGCCAAATTTCCGGCGATATAATGGGACGGGCAACCCTTTCATTCATTTAAAGGATTTCCGATATGAGACTTCCTTTTGGCAAGACAATAAGGCCTCCCTGGCCTACTTATTCAGGAGGTCTCTTGAGGGGCCAGCCCTCGAATGGTTTTATTCTCTGGAGCCAGCTGATGCCGGTGATTTTGATGTTATTCAAAGAAAATTCCTGCAAAAGTACAGAGACCGGGTGGGACCTTCCCTTTCTGTTACAGATTTAGTTGTCGATAAAATGAAGCCCGAGGAGGACTTCATTGTATTTGCTGATAGGTGGCGGTCTATGACCGAGAAATTAAAGGACACATTGTCGGAACAGGAGCAAGTGAAAATGGTCATTTCTAATGCAACCCCCCAATTCCGGCACATTTTGGCCATGAATCGGCTAACAACTATGGAAGAGCTCTATGAAAGAGCTCGTTATATACAAACGCAAATGAAGGACTCGCCCATCATGGGCATGTTTGAGCCGAAGCCTCGGCTATTTAAAAAGAATACAAATGTCAACAGCGGGCCCACGACTGAAGGCACTGTCACAAATGAGCAGGTTGGCGTAGTTGGCAACCCCCATCATCAAGCTAACCCACGTCCACCACCGCCCCCACGACAAAACCCTCATTTTAACCCTCCTCCACCATCCCAATTCTCGCCTCAGCGCTCCTTCGCTCCATCACAGAACCAAGCCCCCCGCATAGATCCCCCAGCTCCACCACAATACCATCAAGTACCCCCACCAGCCAACTACGGCCAACAACAACAACGGAGACCGCCACTTGGCCCCAAAAGGGACCACTATCCTCCACTCCCTGAAAGTCTCCCCGATATTTTTAATGCCCTGATGGCCGCCAACTTGCTCGCCCTGCCAAGGGAAAGAACTGTGTGGCCCGCTAATGTTGACACGTCCCGTTATTGTGCCTTTCATCGTGGCCCTGGTCACAACCTAGATCGTTGCTTCCACTTCAGAGATTACATCTACGATCTAAATGACCAGGGTGACATTAATTGGGATGAGATGAGACAATACATAGCCGCTATGAAAGAAAGAAGGGCTTCTCGGCAACAACAAAATCAGCAAAATCAGCAGCCAGCTCCGCAACAAGTTCAGCCACAGCAAGCTCCAGCACCCCAGCAGGATATGGGGATCGTCCGTAATCCATTACCGGAGCACGCTCCTAGTCAACACGTGAACCCTGTCGCGTCTCTCTACGAGGTGGAGAGAGGGCAGGGATGGCACGAAGAAAACGCCTCTGTCGGGGCATTTCACCATGATCCAACTCAAAATCAAACCCCGCGCCTTTTGCGCACACCTCCTTCTTCTTCTATTCTCCTATCGGGACGTCCCCTTTTACGCCCCGTCAATCCTTCTACCTTCACCAATTCCACGGCCTTGCCGGTTCGCTCTCTGCTTACCTGCCTATCACCTCCACAACCTACCATTCCACCTTCCGCCACCAATCCCACACACGCGCCATCCAGGCCACTCCTACTTCGCTCACCACTAGCACCCGCTACACCCCCTACCACTCCTACACCAGCAAGAGTTCCTCCGTCATCGGTTCAACCACCTTTTGTGCCACGATATCTCCTTATTCCACCACCTGCCAATGCTCCTCGCATTCGGATATCCCTCCCTTCTCCCACGCCTCCTGCAAGGGCACCTTCATCAAATACTCCTCCCATGCCTCCCGCGGGGGCATCTTTGTTAAACACCACTACCACGTCTCCTACGGAGGCTCCCCTTTTAGTGAATTCCCCTTTGATATCCTCTAGCAGGGTTTCTGCTACCAACATTCCTTCTTCTTCTTCCAACCCTCCTCCTAATATTGCCCCGACAGAGGCGCGTCAAGGCGTAGCGCCACTCCGCAGTGGACGGATATTCCACCGTATTTTCCCACAGAGAGAGCTAGAGCCCGTGCAGGGGCCACAAGAGCAAGAGCAGGAACAAGATTCAGTGCCGGGAACTCAGTATGATTTATTAAAGCACTTGGACCGCACTCCAGCCAGAATCTCCATTCTTGAATTGATCAAGAGGTCCACCACTCATCAGCTGGCCCTGAAGGAATATCTGCAGAAGGTCATGGTCAATGAGACCTTCCGGTTGAACAGATAATTACAGTCTTGACCCCTGCTAGCAGTCAGCCGGCAATCACATTCCATGAACATGAGTTAGCACCTCTACCAGCAAGAAAATATGCCTTATGTATTACGGTTGATATCAACAAAGTGGCTGTCAGGCAATGTTTGGTAGACACCGGTGCATCTATCAATGTGTTGCCTCCGAGCACTCTGAAGTTATGCGGTATCCCTGAAAGCCAGATTCGGCCATCCACCATTACTGTCACGGCATATGACAATACGAAGAAACCCCCTCTGGGTATGATTACTCTCAAAGTCAGTTTGGGTCCAGCCACCATTACAGCAGATTTTCATATTCTGGATATGGATCCGACTTTTAACGGTATTCTGGGTCGCCCTTATATTCAGCAACTTGACGCAGTGCCCTCTACAAACCATCAGTGCCTCAAGTTTCCGCACAAGGGCCGCATTATCAAGGTGACCAGCGTGCCGATCTTGCCAGAGGAAGACATTCATGTAGCTTCATCAGTTCCTTCCATATGGCCTGCCAACAAGCCGTTATTATCTGTGCTGGACGTTCCCCGTCCACGGCCGATGCTATCTGAGACTGTTACCACAGTTACTATGACACCCCTGCCTTCTAAGGGGAAGAAGAAAAAGAACATGATTAAAACCCCTGGCTGGAACATTCTGATAAGAATGGGATATCAAGATGGCAAGGGCCTGGGCGCCAAGCTCCAGGGCAGGATTAGGCCTTTTAAGCCTCAAAAGATGATTGCACGAGGCGGCTTAGGCTACAAAGCACCGGGCAAGAATGAAGGAGAGCCGTGGGCTGTTATGACGTCCACCTTCAAACCAGACCGCCAGCCGCTCACCTGGACTTTAAAGACACATTTTGTCACCGGTGGCATTCAGAACAATGAGCAGACTACCGTCATTACTTCATTGCTTGATTGTCAAGATGTGCACGCCAGACAGTTTGCTCGTCACATTGCCCCACTAGCTACCTACAAAGCCCTGGAGTCTTTAAGGCCAGATAAAAGAAGAAAAATGGGTGATCCAGAATGTGACTGGTACAGGTGGTTTGACATGAATGACATCACAATCTCTCTGAGCCGCCTATTCATGCCAACAGATCCAGAGTGGCCGCCGCTGATTCAAGAACTGATTGAAATGCCAGTAGCAATCACAGATAAAAGGCAGATGTTAAGTGATTACACAGATACTGGGGAGCCAGATGTCCCTTTGAAGAAGGATTTTCCGTGGATAGGCTGTGGGCCGGCCTCTTCTCTCTCACTTCTGTGCATCCATCTGTGTTGGCTTCTCTCTATTCCCGTTGGTTTGGTCACGTGCCGCGACCACCACCAATTACCATCAACTTGTTTCCCGATTCAATTCAGATTTCCCTCCCGATTGCTCCTTCGCTCCTCGAGCGATTTTCTAAAATCTCCATCTCGCCCCCGAGTGGGCCATCTTTGATTAAATCTTTCTCCAATCTTGCAATCTCCACTCCTCCTGCTATTCTCCCTTCACATTGCTTCTTACTGGAAAAAGAAAATAAAAACAAAGGAAAAGATAAAAATGAAAAAAAATGCCAAATCTCCAACATCCCAATCCTCCATTTCTATTGAGGAGACCTCTTATTTTTCTCCCGAGTGCGTCCCAACCCAGGGGCCGCTCTTCCAAGATTCCTTGGTAAAACTCTTTTTCCCCTCTGGTGAGGGGCCCTCCTCTGTATCACCTCCTGTATCCGCTTTTTCATCTCCTTCCCCTGGTCAAGCTAGTTGTTCCTATTCTTCCTCCTTTCCTTCTAATAATAAAAATCAGGGGATAGTTCCACATAAGAAGGCCAAGGGTAGACAGATTCCCCGAAGATTTTTGTTGGAGTTGGCTGTCAGATGCCAAGCTTGTTTAGCAATCCCTGAGTTTGTGGAAGAACCGATCATCCTGCCAGAATTAGAATATGAAGATTCTGTTGCCGCTTATGAGGGTTTGGGCGTTTATGAAATCATGAATGATGAAGACCCTATTGAAGAGGGGGAAGAAAGTTATGAAGACTATGAGGACGAGGCTGATGCCTTTGCTAGTGGCATGAGACGATTCGACGAACCATCAGCCTCTGTAGAAGAGCCAACCAAAGAAATCAATCTGGGTACTGAGGAAGACCCTAGGATTGTCCTCATCAGTAAGAATTTACCGCCCTCCGAGGAGGAGGCGCTCATTTTGGTTCTGCAAGAATACAAGGACACGTTCGCATGGAGCTATGAAGATATGCCTGGATTAGACCCTGCGCTCGTTGAACACCGCCTTACACTTAAGCCAGGGTCTGTCCCGGTCAAACAACGGTTGAGGCGTTTCCACCCTAACATGGCTTTGAAAATGAAAGAAGAGGTCGATAAACTCCATAAGGCTAGATTTGTTAGAGTCGTCCTCTATCCCAATTGGGTGGCTAACATTGTCCCGGTTATGAAGAAAGATGGAAAAGTTCGAATTTGCATAGATTTCCGGGACCTCAACCGGGCGTGTCCTAAAGATGACTTCCCCCTCCCTCATATTGATGTTCTGATCGACAACACGGCAGGGTTTGAAACTCTTTCATTTATGGATGGCTTTTCAGGTTACAATCAAATTCGTCTGTCTGAGGAGGATCAAGAGAAAACATCATTCACTACACCATGGGGTACATATTGCTATGTGGTTATGCCCTTTGGACTTAAGAATGCTGGAGCCACCTACCAGAGGGCTATGATGGTAATTTTTCATGACATGATTCATATTTACATCGAGGTGTATGTGGATGACCTGGTAGTGAAATCAAGGACAAGGATTGAACATCCTGGGGTTCTAGCCAAGGTTCTACAGAGGTCACGAGAATATCAATTGAAAATGAACCCCAAGAAGTGCGTATTTGGCGTTTCTTCAGGGAAGTTGCTTGGATTCATTGTCAGTAAGAGGGGAATTGAAGTCGATCCCAACAAGGCGAGAGCCATTAGAGATATGCCTCCTCCCAAGAATTTGAAGGAAGTTCGAGGATTAATCGGGAGGTTGCAGTTCATTCGCCGCTTCGTCTCCCAGCATTCACAAAGATGTAGGCCGTTTTACGAGCTTACCAAGCCGGGAGTCAAGTTTAATTGGGATGACAAGTGTCAGGCAGCCTTTGACGGATTGAAGGATTATTTGGCCAATCCACCTGTCCTGAGGCCGCCAATTCCAGGCAAACCACTTATTCTGTATGTTTCAGTCCTGGATGACTCTGTAGGTGCTGTCTTAGCTCAAGTGGATGAAGAAAGTAAGGAAAGGGCAGCATACTACTTATCTAAACTTCTTAACCCCTGTGAGCAGAGGTACTCAGCCATGGAGAAGACTTGTGCAGCTTTGGTTTGGGTAGTTCAGAAATTAAAACATTATTTTCTAGCTCACGAGGTTCACCTCATTGCACGCATGAATCCAATCAAATTCCTCCTTGAAAAATCTGTCCTCACTGATCGATTAGCACGCTGGCAAAGCTTCCTCTCCCAGTTTGATATCACTTACATTCAACAAAAAGCTATCAAAGGTTATGCCATCGCCGAACATCTTGCTCATCACCCTCTACCTCATTTTGATCCTATTAATTCTGAGTTCCCAGATGAAGAATTAATGTCCATTAATCAACCCCTTGATCCTATGTGGACGTTACACTTTGATGGAGCTCTTAATTCTCAAGGAAGAGGGATCGGCATGGTTCTTTTAACACCTGAAGGGGTCACCATTCCATTTGCTGCTCGGCTCACTTTCCCCGTCACCAACAATATAGACGAGTATGAAGCTCTTTTGGCCGGTCTGCAAACCGCTCATCGATATGGTGTCACTCACTTGCGGATTGTCGGTGATAGTCAACTCATTTTGCGCCAGGTGTTGGTCAAGTGCCGCACTATCAATCCTAAGCTTAAACCCTACCAGGAACTCGCTTCAGTTTATGCCAAACTCTTTACCAAGTTAATCTTCGTTCACGTACCTCGCAGTCAGAACATTCTAGCTGATGCTCTTGCTTCTTTAGCTTCTGCTTTAGTCTTCCCTCCTGAGCGTGATTTCCATGTCCCTCTGATTCATCAGCGTGACACTCCAGCTATTAAGGATCGTGCTTTCCTTGATATTAGGGATCAGGTGCTCGAGAAGGCCAAGCAGAAAGAAACTCTTAAAGGCAAAGAGGTCATGCTTTTGGACTGGGAAGAAGAGTTGGCTGACGAAGAGAAGCCTTGGTATTATGAGATTGCCAGATACTGTAATGATCAGTCTTATCCCGAGGAAGCCACTGCAGAAGAAAAGAAAGCAATTAGAAGAGTGGCTCAACGTTATACTTTGGTTGGAGGCGTGCTCTACAGGAGAGGGCTCACCGGTGTTTTATTGAGATGCCTCGATGATGATGAATCTTGGAAAGTCGTGGAAGAGGCGCATTCTGGTGTGTGTGGTGGTCATGTGAACAGCCAGATGCTAGCTAAGAAAATCCTTAGGCTAGGTTTCTATTGGCCGACTCTAGAAGAGGATTGCTCTATCTATGTTCGTAGGTGTGTTAAGTGCCAACTGCACGCCGACAAGATTCATTCTCCTGCTTCTTCACTCCATCCTACGTCCTCCCCATGGCCTTTTTCCATGTGGGCTTTTGATATCATTGGACCTCTTGGTGACTCGAACCTCCTGACCAAGCAAAAATCATTCATTCTCACGGCAACGGAGTACTTCACCAAGTGGGCGGAAGCAGAAGCTTACGTGGAAATTAAAGCATCAACCATCTGCAAATTCATCATGAAGAACATCATCACGAGGTTCGGCATCCCGAGCACCATCGTCACCGACAATGGACCTCAATTTATCTCTCAAGATCTCAAGGATCTCTGCAACAGGTATAGCATTGCATTGCATCATTCTTCTCCCTATTATCCGCAGGGCAATGGCCAAGCAGAGGCAACTAACAAAACTTTGATCAAGATCGTTAAAAAGACGTGTGAGGCTAATAAATTTTCGGACTGGCCAGACAAGCTGGTTGAAGCTCTTTGGGCCTACCGCACTTCCATTCGCACTCCCACTGGGCAAACCCCTTTCGCCCTCACTTATGGGATGGAGGCAGTAGTCCCTTATGAGATTCTTATTCCCTCTCTGCGAGTACAATTGGATGAGGAACTTTCTATTGATGAACGTCGTGATTCACTCCTTGCCCAATTGGAACTCCTAGATGAGAAGCGTTTGGTCGCCGCTGAGCATGCGCGCGTTTATCAAAATAGGCTCTCACGTTTTTACCAAAAGAAAGTAATTGAGAGAAAATTTAAAGTCGGTGAAATGGTAATCAAGAGAATTTTTGTTAAGCCGGGTGGCCCCCGTTCAAAACTCCAACCAAATTGGGAGGGACCGTTCGTTATAAAAGAAGTTTTTCCTGGCAATGCTTATAAATTAACTAATGCTAAAGGTGAAGAGTTAACTCACCCTTGGAACGGTTTATATCTTAAGAAATACTACCCCTGATTTTCCAAAATCCAAAAAAATAAATATTTTCCCAAAATCCACAAAAAAAATGAATATTTTCCAAATCCAAAAAAAATTAGAATATTCGCCAAACGAAACAAAACAAAAGAAAAGAAATTTCAAACAAACAAAGAGGCTTTCAAAAAATTTTTTTGTCATGGCACACAAAAGATCAAAGCCCGAAAGGTCAAAATTCAGAATTTATTTATCAGTCTTGGTAACTTAAAATGGGGTTGACACCCGCACACACTACACGCTTTATTCTTGAACTCGAGCAGTGCAAAATCTGATAGAAAGTCAAAAACCTGACTAAAAGTGAAAGACAATACCCGTTCTTTTCTTATTCGGCCCATAAGGGAGGAAGGGAGACCTCGAGGCAGATGCGCCAAGCCTGTCCGCCGCTCTAGTAGGTGGAAGTCAAGGCCCAAAAGGAAGCAAACGCCACAAAGCCCAAGTACAATTAGGTTTATTTTTCATCAATGCAAATCAATTCCAAAGTGAAAGTCAAGTTATGAAAAGAAAAGCATGTCAAGAGGGCAAAGTCCCCGCAAGGAAAACCTTGGGCGTATGCGTGCATTATAAACGGGCAAAAAGGCAATAAATTTCCTACGCCAAAGACCGAACCCCAACAGGCATAGGGCAGGGGAGGTAACTTTACCTTGAGCATCCCAGAACCCCTTATGGGCTTCCCTTATATTTTCTTCCATCCTTTCTATGTGGTAAAGTCGCGAACTGGCAGGATGGTCAAGACGAACTTAAGAAATTGCACTGTGCGAAATCTCGAATATAAGTCAACTTTGAGCACGTCGACTCCCTTTTAATTATTCAAGAAAGATTAATGAATCCTAGATGGTGACCGTGTAGGGCCCGCGATCTGGATAGCCTTGACAATCTTGTTTGAAGTTTCATATAATTCACGCCTTTCCTTAAGGCGTTTTTAATTTAATTCACGCCCTTGAGAGGGTCGTCTTTATAAAATTAACGCCCTTGTTCAGGTCGTCTTTTCGTCAAATTCCAAAATCCTTTTCAAAGTGCACGCCGTCTGCGAGGGCGTCTTTCACTTGAGTCACGACCTAATCTAAGGCGCGTTTTTCAGGAAAATAACAAAAAAAATATAAATGATGCATTCTTCATTCACATGCTTGCATTTTGCCTGTGCATATTTTGATTTATTGTTTGCATATGTGTGCTTGCATGATGCATCTCCCCTTTACTGGTTATTTCATTTTTACCTTATTTGATTAAAGGCTTGGCCCCTTGACCCGTCATTAAGGTCAGAATATTGCCACCCCTTGCTCATTGGGCAAGGGGCCAAGTCGAACAGATGAATTAACCTGTTTTATTCAAGTGAAAACCGCAGCTGCAGATACAGGGCAAAAGCAAAGTAAACACGAAGGACGTAAAAGAAAAGTACACAAACACAAGTCCACAACCACACAAGTGCTCAGGTAACAAAAGCTCAAATCTCATATATATATATATCATCATGTCTATCATGTAGAGGTGTGAGGGTGGAGGAGTACAAGTAAGTCTCTCAGCTCTCGCCTCCACTCTCCTCTACTCTCCTACTCTCAACCTCCTCCTCACCGTCCCGAGCTGGTGCTGGTGGAGGAGGCATGGGCCCCCGTGAAGAAGCCGGAACTCGAGCCTGGCCCCCTGCCTCACTCCTCTCTCGAAGAGAAGAACCCGCAACAAAAGTGGAGCTGGTGAAGGAGTACCCCGCAGCCCGTGCTCGCTCACGTCCTCGCTGAAGACGCTCCTCGGATACTCGTAGCCGCTCCTGAGAAAGGATCAACTGAGTCCTCGAGTCGGCTAGCTCTCGCTCCCGTACTGCCACCTGCTCAAGGAACCGGGCACGCTCCGCCTGCTGAAGCTCCTGGAACTGGGCACGCTCCGCCTGCTGAAGCTCAAGGAACAGGGCACGCTCCGTCTGGTGCTCCTCTCGCTCTCGGGCACGCTCACGTCTCTCCATCTCAAGAGCCACCCGCAGCTCGGCCACGTCCTGAGGAAGCTCCTCTCGTCGCCTCTGGGACCTCTCAAGCTCTGCGATCCGCTGGTCACGGATCGCCAACTCGGTACGTACCGCCCGAAGCTGAGCCACCTGCAAAAGGGTAAGCAAATCATCAATTCCACAATAAATGCAATAGTTCAATAATTTAACGATGCATGATTGAATTACTCACCTGTGAGCTCGACGCTCGGAAGCCCTCGTCTACGCAAACAAGAGCAGCTCGAAGCTCTTCGGTCTGTAAGAATGAATTTTTATCAGTACACAATGCTATATTTAATCAATAATTGAACTGACTGAGTTTGAGTTCAGAATTTACCCGTGAAGCAAGGTCACGCTCCGCTGCCTCGGCTCGTGCAACCGCTCCAGCCAGCTGCTCTGATAGCGCGGTCACCTCTGCGCTAGGTCCCCTCGAGCTGGAGGCCTCCCCTGGATCTCTCCTCACTATTCCCTGCTGGGCACGCTGCATTCATTAAGATCGTCAGTGGCTAATCATCAATAATTCAACAAAAAGTTTCATTTGCATATAGAAGTAATTTAAACACTCACCAGGGTCTCTAGGTCTGCACGCGTGGCAACTAGCTGGTCCTCCAGGCTGTGTAGGTGGGCCTGGGCGTCTATCGCCGCTATGTCCCTCGCATCCTGCATCCACTACATGTTAGTCGCATGATAGAAACATAAGCATTTGCATTCAATTTAGAAATAAGTGCATTCATTTACATACCCCTAAGACCCTCATCTGGGGTCGGCCGGCGTGTACCTCCCAGTAGCGCCGGAGGTACTCGGAGCTGTCAGTCGCGTGGGAGACAACTCTGGTCCCGCCACGCTGCCAGTCGGCGTACTGCTCCTCGAAACGTACCCGCCAGTCGATCATCTTGGTGCGACCGCGGGTCTTCTTTCCTATGCCTCGAGGCTCTCCGACCTCGATCCACTCCTGGGGCAGGCCCAGGGTCCTCATCACCAACCGAAGCCGTAACGGCTCGATCTCGCTCAGGCAATGCAGCCATAGCTCGCGCCCGAAGCGAGGTCGTCCCGATACGATCCAAGGTTGGCCCTCATCCGTCATCTCCTCGTAGGGCCTCCACCGCACCTGCATTCATACATATCATTATCATTTCATCACAATCAATTCAAATCAATTCAAAAGAAATGCATACCATTCATTCATACATACCAGCGAGGGAGGGAAGTCGCGGAACTCTCTCCGTAGAACCCACAACTCGTAGTCGAGCGGGGCACCGAAGACGACCGGTAACCAGCGTCGCGCCAGAGGGAAGGATCCCTCAGCTCCGGGCCGTGGGTCAACGCGCCCCATCGGCATGTATAGGTGGCTCCACACCTGCATCCATGCATTGCATTAGTAAGGCATTCACATGCATCATAATAAGAAGAGAAAAATAAAAGAAAAAAGATATGAAAATGAGAAAATTGCACACCTGAAGAAAAGGTGAGAAGCCACTGACGGTCGTCTCTCGCCCCGTCCCCGTGGACAAATCAGCCATCAAATGCGCCAGCAGCGCTGCACCCCAAGCGTAAGTGCCAACGGTCTCCAGGTCCTCCAGGATGCCCAAGAAGCGGCAGTTGATGACGTCGGCTTTCGTCCCCAGCAATAATCTACCGAGCAGCAGCAGCAAGAACCTCCTCAGGTCTCGATCCGCTCTCTCACGGTCAGTCGGGTCCTGGCAGCATGCCGCTCTCACCCCGTCGGTCAGCCTCTGTGCGAACTCACCTAGGGTCTCCCCTGACCTGTGCCTGGCATCCCCCAAACCCATCACCGTGGTCAGGTCCGTACGGAAGATGGTCCTACACTCACTCGGCACCACGTAAACCATATCTAGCCCCAGTAACCTCTGGGCCATCTCCGTGTAGTCAGGATAGGTGAACCCACTCACAGCCTCACCATCCACCCTCAACCCCGTAATCCTAGCCACATCCTCTAGGGTAGGAACCATATGCCCCCAGGGCATCAGGAAAGTCCGGCTCACCCTATCCCAACGCTCACGCAGAACCTGGATAAGTGCTAGGTCGGGTCTAAATGGCTCGATGGATAGGAAGGCCCCAAACCCCATAGCGTCTACCCTAACCCTCTGGAAGTCGGGGAGACCCTGGTATGCTGCCCAGACCATGACCCATGAGATGCGGGTCCTCATCAGCCCCTGCATGCATTAAAAGAAAGAATTTTGCTTAATGGTTTGATTAATCATGTATAATTGCATTTGGTTTTGCTTGAGCATGTTTTGGAAGTCACGCCCTTCCTAAGGCCGTTTCTTAGTGATTTCACGCCCTTAAAGGGGGCGTTTTATATTGAAGTAACGCCCTGGCTGAGGGCGTTTTTCATTTTTGCAACGCCGCTGTACAGGGCGTGAGCATGTGGTTAATTTCTAAAATCCTAAAAATGTTATCAAATCACGCCGTCGGCTGGGGCGTTTTATTTTGAGGACCGTTCAGTTCAATTGGAGAGTTTTTGAAGAGACGCCCTCTGGTTTGGGCGTTTCTTGGTGAATAACGCCCTGGTGAGGGGCGTGGCTTTCATGATTTTTAGATAATTTAAATAAAAATGACAGCATGCGAAATAATTAATGAAAACATTTAATGGGCATGGAATTAATGGAAAATCATAATTTTTGAAGAAACGACATGGTTCAGGGCATTTTTCATGAAGGTCAATTAATTTTCAGAAAATAAAATAAATTTACGCCCTGGGTTAGGGCATTTTGTTTGTGAATAACGCCCCCGTGGGAGGCGTGTCTTTTCTGAGTTGCAGGTTTTGCCCCCGAGGGCTATGGAAAATCAGGAAAAATTTAAATAAAATGAAAAAAAAATTGGAATTGGGGAGGGGAACTTACCTTCTTGTGCTTCTGGGGTTGTGGCCGAGGCACTGGTCGTCTTGGCCGCCGGAGTTGACCCCGGGGAGCGACCGCCGCCGCGGGCGGTGGTCCTTCACCTTCCTCTTCATCTTCCTCTTCTTCTCCATCTTCTTCTCCTTCCTCTCCTTCTTCTCCTTCTTCTTCTCCGCCTTCTTCACCGGTTTCGTTGCCGCCGGCGGCCACCGCCGGTTCTTCAACCGTGACGATGGCGAGCTCCTCCGCGGCGGCTTCTTCTTCTTGGGCGTGGGCGGCGTCGAGGTCGACGACCTCTGGGGCGCTCACCCTCTGGCGTTTGGCCATGGTCAGGGCTGGGGGGAATGAGAGATTGAGAGAGTGAGAGAAGAGAACGAGAGAGGGAGATCGGAGGAGGGGTGGTCTCGGTTAGGGTTTGCAGAAGGGGGAAGAAAAAAATGGAAGGAAGAAGAAAGGGGCCGATGACCTTTGGGTTTCGAAAAGAAGACACGCCCTAAGCAAGGCGTTTTAATGGAATTCACGCCCAGGAGTTGGGCGTTTCATAAAATAAAACGACGTTGATTAAGGCGTTAATTTGTTTTGCATGGGGAATAATAACCGTCGTCAGACGCATTGAATGGGCGTTGATTGATGTGATGAAAGTCATCATTGCTGGCTTAGAGTAACGCCTCAGTGGGGGGCGTGTTATTTTTAAGAAGTGACTAAGGAAAAGGCGTTACTTTTGATGATTCAACGATTATATTCTTTGGGGTTTGAACTATTCACGCCTTGTTTGAAGTCGTTATTTAAGTCACGCCACTGTACAGACGTTAACTGTGGAAGATGGGCCGATTGAAGCGCCTTGAGGTAAGGCGTTCCTTCTTGAATTCACGCCCTGTGTTGAGGCGTTATTTGCAACAGAAACACAGGTTTTGGATGATTTTGATCATAATCACAGTAATATTGGCTCAATCAGAAAGCAATCTTTATTATTCGAAAGAATTCAATGACTAATGAGCCACTTTGGGCCTTAATTTTCTCAAAGAGATTACATAATTTTTCCACTGTTCTTGTCTTCATCCAAGTCTTCTACAGGTTGATGAAGTTTGCTTAGCTTCCATAGAGCTTGAATGGTGATAGCCTCCTCACCTTCTCCATTACTGCCTAGGTCCCTTGATTTGATTGGAGGGAGATGGGAGATGTCTTCTAAGTGTTGCCTTGAAAGCCCAATTTGAGGAAGGCACCTGTGAGAATTGTACAAAACAAAGTCTGAAGCGCCAATAAGACAAAGGTTCGTCCCGGTGGAGAAGCGTGCACGAAGTTCCTGCATTTTGAATACACCCGGGGCGCAAGTAAAAGATTCTTTGGCATTACCTTTAAGTGCTCCCTCCAATCCCCTCTCTTCTTGATTTGAGGAACCCGGTTAGTCACTCTATTGCTTATTCCTAATGAGCCGGTTATATAGGAGAGTGGGCTCTTTGAGAAAATTCTTGAGGGTTGTTGGGCTTCGTGGCATGGATCGAATTTGAAGTGTAGATCAATCCAACTAGAGAGTGCTAGCATGCACCCGTAGATGGGCCTTCCCATGGCCGCCGAGGTGAGCCCGCTATAAAGATATGCTAGGATCGCCGGTCCAACTCTTTCTTCCTCCCATAAGCTCACCACTGCGCTCAATTGGGACTCCTCTAGAAAGTCCTCCGTGGATGGGAATAGGAGTGCTCCTGCTAAGCACACCACGAAGGCTTTGGTCACTCTTTCTATCTCCTCTTCCTCTTTAGCTTGATCCGCTCTCTTGTACACCCACGAGGCGAGCTTCAAGAGGTTAATTCCTTTAGTGACCTTGATTTGGTTCACTATATTTGGGCTAGGTATCAATGAGGTTAGCAACTCATGGGAGGAGATTGGCCTTGGCATGATGGCCATCTTTTCTTCTTCTCCTTGTTTCATCCTTTTCAAGCCTAGGATTGTCTCTACTTCTTCCAGCAAGATAGTGGCTTCAAATGTGAAAACTAAGAAGGTATGGGTGGAAGGATGCCATGTTTCAATCAATGCACCTATGGCAGCCCAATCAAGATGGATTTGGTCATAATGTTTAGCATGGGTTATCAACCCCAAGAGATGCCATCTAGCTACATATACCCTCATATCTGAAGAGAATTTGGAGAGGATGAGGGGCAACCATTTGATTTGGATGTACCTTCTAGCTCCCGGAAGGATTGGATAATCCTGTAAAGAAGAAACATGAAGCATGCAGTGATAAGAATAAGCATATGAAATATGAGATGAGAGTTCGGCCGAAGAGGAACAGTAAAGCAACTAACGAAAGATAGCTTACTTGGCTCAAAGCAATTCGATTGCTTATGTGCCCTTGTATTTCAGTAATCCTAGGAGTAGATATCCTAGGTTTCTTCATCACTCTGTCCATCTCTTTCTTTTGCAGAAGAAGCTCGCGCAGAGGCTTGAAGAAGAACAGAAGCAGCAGAACGGAAAGCTTGCAGAAGAAGAGGCAATCCGGTTGCAGAAGAGTTTCGATGGGTTTGTGAAGGAAAGCCTGCCTTTTTATAAGGATTTGAAGAGTCCTAAAGAGTTCCGAAGATAGAAGTTTGATTGGGTTAAGGACTGTGTTCTTGATTCAGAAACGGAGGTTCGTGCTGAATTAACGCCTTGAGTAAGGGCGTCACTTTTTGATTTGACGACCGGACCAGTGGTCGTGTTTTATGTAACGCCCTAACATGGGGCGTTTTCTTCTAAGCTTTCGTTACTGTTTACGCCTTTGAGTAGGGCGTGTTTTAAATAATTAACGACCTACGGTCAGGCGTCTTTCATGATGATAACGCCCTGTTCTTAGGCGTGTTTTTCCTGGATTACGGATCTTTGACCTCTCCATGCTTTTGATGAACTTAAGTGCTATTATTTGGTGAAATTGTTTATGATTAAGCACTTATGATCATGTCATGTTCTGAATTATGAATGAAAGCTATAAGTTTCAAGTGCAGAAGTTTTGCAGGATCCAAGGCGTTTGGACCGCTCATGGAGTAACATCTTGTCACCTTGTATCTGTTTCTTGTAAGCATTGTTATTATATGATATCTACACTATTATAGTATGTCAAGGACCTTGTGGTTCTGATAAACCTGAAATTTGAGTTCCCCTTCATCAAAAACGATGACGATTTCAGGAGAATCTTGATCGCACGGATAGGCCGTTGAGTTGTTAAAGGTTTGGGACGATGGTTCCACTTTCTGAGTTGATGCGCGGACAAACGGGCCTCGGCTTAGTGTTAGCTCAGAAATGTGGATTCTTGACTGGATCTAAATGGCTTAGCAATATTATCCTTGATTATTTTCTATTTTGGTTTGGTTTAATCTTTTCTTTTAGCCCAGCATGCATCATGTAGGACTTTGAGTTTCATGCTGAAAATCTTCATATTATGGCAATAATGAAATTCACTCGCTCTTGATTGAGTTGACATGAGATATTCCACTTCAAATCAAGTACTTCATTCTGTTTGAAGCCGCTCAGGCTGATTCCTTGACAGTGTCCCTTTTGTTGGATCTCTATCCCAATTCTCTTTACTTTTTTTTTGCAAAATTTACCTTGGTTGTAGCACGTCCACGTTGGCTGGTAACCGCTCTCCAATGGTCTTTCCCTGTCGTGCCCACGCGCACATCCCTTTATTTACTTAGTTAAATCTCCTTTTATCCAACAAATCGATGTTTCCTTGGAACCACCCAGAGTTGTTTCATTCAGGATCTTGGAAAGATTTCAAAAGCTTAATGTTCTGAGGCGTGTCACATCACACCTTGGCGTCTCCTTATCAGCTCATTCCACTTCATTCCTTTCATTACAATTCATTCCATTTCCATCTCACTCCCTTGCAAAGCAGACGCCAAGGCGGGGCAGCTGTAGACAGGCCAAAATTGACGTTATGTTGATCAAATCTCATGTCGTTATGATAACGCCCAAAGTGGACTTCAATATTCCTATAACATGAAGTTTTCCATTTTTTGTGAATTTTCTGCATTTTTCGTGATTCACGACTTGACGAAGGGCGTTACTTCCGAAAGTAACGACCTGTCATGGGGCGTTTCAAAAGAAAGGACGACCATATGTGAGGGCGTCAATTCCTGGTATTATCCGTTAATTTCTGGAATTATCTATTTTCAAAATAAAAGCATTTTCTAAGTAACGTCCTTCCTCAGGGCGTGTTTTCACTAAACGCCGTTATCTCAGGCGTGTTTCAAATAAAGAAAGTTTTTATTTCAAAATTAAATCCAGGAAGAAACGGCCTTTCCTAGGTCGTGTTTTAATAAACGCCCTGTGGCAGGTCGTCAATTTATAATGATACGCCCTGGCTTAAGGCGTGTTTTATCCAGAGTCCTTCCTTTTTTACACTTTCCCTCACAGTTCCCTACCATCCTTGACTCTTGCTCGATCTTGATCCTTCCCTGGATGCCTCATTACCCGTTCTTATCACTTCCTTGTTTGATCATATCCGATTGAAGCTATAAAAGAAAATCTCGTTTGATCGTGTAAAAGGTTAACAACTCAAAGGGTTAAGAGGTTGATCATTCAACAGGCACGTTCTGCATCCTTCTCTGCATCCAATCAAGCGCCTGTTGCCTTCATCCTTTCTGCATCCGTTTAAGCATCTCCACGGTTTTTTTCCCTTTACTCTCGTCAGGGAGAGCAGGGTTCTATCTGTTGTTTCGTTGTTCATCTCCTCTTAGCATCTCCTCATTATCACCCGGTCGTTAGTTATTCTATTGCATTAAGCATCATTTTTCATATCCTTTCCCTAGTTCCCTGCTAGGGGTTTAAAAAAACAAAAAAAAAGGTGCGCTGTTGATGCCTTTTTCATCATTTTGTGTTAGTTTGGATTGATACTATCTGCACCTTGGCTGATCCCCTCTCTTTTGTCTGTCTTTTATTGTCTTTTTTTTTACAAGGTAATCAATTAAGAAAACCCACTTCATTGGCCGGCCGATTGAAGTTGGAGGAGGAAATCCACACCATCCCGCGTTTCCATCTTTACTAGGTAATTGCGATCACTTTCCTCTTATTCATCTCCTCTTGAGACCCTCGTGTCTCTGGCGATCACACACACTCCACATTAGCACCTCGTGCTATTTTATTGCTTTCACCATTATATTGCTCTCTTTTTTTTTATATATTAAAGAGCGGATTTTAATCCGATCTACACCCCTAACTTACTCATTGCTAGTCCCTTAGCAATGCCAATAAATTGAATTTTAGGACTAACAAGAGTTTGTAAAATTCATGCTCTCATATCTAGTTATCCCTTCATAAAATCAACCAAAGATTAGGAATCTAGAATCATTAATGCACACTAGCTTTATGTAGGAACTTAATAGTACATGATTAAGAATTCAAATTAAAGCTCAATAGCACTTGTGCATGTGTAACTACCAAATCCACAACTTAGACAATTGCATCCCCCATTCGCTATTCCAAGCAAATGTCTTTCAACCCTGCACCTCTTAGATCAGAGCATTAAGTATATTAGCTTTTTGTCTGCCTTATTATTTTGTCCCTTTGAGATCTTTTATACCACACATGATGCTGCACTACCCTTCACTGCTCAACGTGAACCTCGACTCTTGCCTTAGGAGAAGCAGGCCCAGTTTCGCAGATCCAGGTACCCTTTTCCGTTTTACGCGAACTTCAACACGTCTTAGGTGAAGTAGGCCCGGTACTAAGATTAGGGGCATTTTTCATGGTGTTTTTTTTCTTTTTTTTTTCATAGTGACATTGCACTTATTTGATAGATAATTTGACAGAAAGCTTTGTATAAATATCTCTTTTCTTAAGAAGTGCAAAATATCAGACAATATACCTAAAATAGCAGAGGGCTTGTCTTGCTTATTTCATTAGTGTGTAATGTAAATTTTTTTTTTTTAGTGCACATGAACTCTAAAGGGATTCTTATATCAGTTTTCCATGGCTAGATTGACTAAATTTTCCATCATCCTTCTCCCTAGCCTTTTCTATTCCAGAATTACTTTTAATTTAAGCATGAATCATGAAACTCAAAATGGGGTTTACATCTTTATGCAAGACAGAACTCCTATCAGGTTGTACTATATGCATAATGAAAATTTCTCTCCCCCCCAACTTGAATGACATTGTCCTCAATGGCATGTAGAATTGAAAGTAAAAGAATAATGTATCAATAAATACTTTTGAGTGGGAAAGAGACAACCGTATATGCAGGACGAAACCTCCATCAATGTCATAGGCGACGATGACTTCCTCTCCTTGGCCTTAACTTGACTACTAAAACACACTCAAACAAAAAACGTCAAAATAACAAAAACTGTGGGTTGCCTTCCAGAAGCGCTAAGTTTTTCGTCTTCAGCCAGACGCATGAGAGCTCACGAAAATTTTATTCCAGACCACTTAGGACAATGGATTCTTTTTGCAACTGATCATTTTCCAAATAAGATTTCAATCTTTGACCATTGATAGTGAAAATTTGACCATTTTTAGGATTCAAAATTTTGACGGCACCGTGGTCAAAATCTTTGACAACTACAAACGGTCCATCCCATCTGGACTTGAGCTTTCCAGGGAAGAAGCGTAGCCTAGAGTTAAAAAGTCATACTTTCTGATTTGGTTGAAAAGTTTTCCTTTGAATATGCTTATCATGGAAGACTTTCATTTTGGCTTTATAGATTTTTGAATTTTCATAGGCTTCATTTCTTAGTTCCTCCAATTCATTGAGTTGTAGAGCTCTTTGGGTGTCACGCCCCGAACAAGGCAGAAATATCGGGACGTACAGTCAGAGGCAAGCAGGAAAGAGAGAGAACTGATCTAAATATACACAAGTGCTATGGAAAGGAAATACTAAATGATCATTTAACAACCAAACTGATACAATAATCTCAAAGGCAACTTAATACAACATGGAATAACAATCACTAAGACTCAACAACATAACTGAAACTAAATGCTCTCCAATCACAACTAACAATAAACACACTGCTAACATACTAGAACTGAAACACTTAAGACATCACTCCTGCCCTTTCCCGTCGGTAAGCGCGTCACCTGAAGAGCCTGGAAAGGGGGGAAACACAACTATGAGCTAACGCTCAGTAGGAAATAACAGACATGTATAAGTGATTAACAGTTTAATTACATTTTCAAAATGTCATGATACAAACGATAATGCAATGAAAAGGTAATGATGATATAATGAAACAACGGTAATAACAAGATCTTGCAAGGTCAAGAAATATATAATTGATAATGATTAACAAGAATAACAAATACAAGAATTTACAACAGGAGATATAACAAGAGATATAACAAGAGATAGTAGTAAGGAATTGGCCAACAAGCAAGCATTTTAAACATTTAACCAAGTATGATCAAGTAACAAGTAACAAGATACTTTTGTCATTGACGCCAACACTCAAGCAAGTACTTCGGTGCAATGCCCCACCTTGTCATTAACATCCCATGGGCTCACTAACTTTCGGGCGCTCTCCCCAGGACCAGACCGGGCCCTTATGATGCGATGGCATTGATTTACTGGGCCCAACGTCCCATCCGTCCAGACATTCAGTCAATTTTAATGGCCAATTAATCAGAGGAATTTCTGCCATAAGTTCAGATTTAAAGGACTAACCTTGTCCTTGGATTCAAGAGTACAAAACACGGTCAAACTCATCTTCAAGAGATGTGCGGTCGTAACGGAGCCGCTCGATGGGTATATACGGTTCATACAGGACCGTACGTACAGGAACTGGACTGAAACTCAGCCCGTGAAGTCAAGAAAAGAACGGCTGACAGTGGGCCGCCCTAAGGTAAGAACGGTGCAATATGGGCCGCTCATGTCTAAAAGACAGTGAGGCCCAAGAACAAGATATACGGTCCATACTGGGCCGTATAAAGATATGCGATCACGATCGGGTCGCCGAAGAGGTTATGCGGTCAAATACTAACCGCGCATGCCTCGGGTCGTCCGATTTGATCCAAGACTTAACCCAGCGGTTTAAACTCATAAAACAAGGTATGCTGGTGTTAAACAGATTCTAATCATGATTATAATGATGTTCCAAGATGACGGTAAGACCACCGGATAGAGTTTACGGGGTAGAACCGAGACTAGTACGCTAATCGGCCAATCGGCTCGTGCAAAGTGGGAAAGTTAAACATGCTGTTCTACTGTACTACAGCAGCTAAACAGCAAGTTAACAGACATATTAATCCTAATGCCAAGCCAATTTAATAGGGATTTGGTTATATATTAACCCAAGATGCCAAGAAAAGTAATTTAAGATGATAACGAGTTCGCGTAAGTCGCGTAAGCACGAATAACAAGCAATAATCATAAATTTAGTTGCATATTTAATTAGTTATTAAATGAGTTTCTATTTCACTAATTATCATTAATGACATGCAAATGAATGCCTTAGAACAAGTATTAAGTCACTCTCTGTGGGGATAAACGGTTCTATATGGACCGTACATCTTACTGGGCATTCCGGGGCCGAACAGGGGTCACTCTGTGACACAGGGAGATGGACGGTTCCTACGGGGCCGTCCATAGGTTTCTAATTATAAATGGTCATTAAGACACTAAAATGGATGCATCATAATAATTACTAAGTCAATTACTGGGTAGATAAACGGTTCGGTTTGAACCGCACAACTATCAGGCTTAACGGGGGCTGAACGGGGGTCTGGCACTTGGGCGGTTCTCCCTGGGCCGCCCAAGTGTATGGGTGGTCCTGTCAGGGCCGCCCAAGGGTATGGGCGGTCTAGAGATGGCCGCCCATCCTTGGATGTGCGGCCCAGTAAGGGGCCGTTCATGTATATGTGGTCCATTCTGGACCTTTCATCCAGATATGTGGTTCTTGAAGAACCGTTCATCCTGAGATGAGTGGTTCCTGAAAAACCGTTCAACTAGGGGCATGCTAGGGTCAAAATTGGTCAAAAGGTGGGCTGGAGTTGGACGGTCTATCGTAAGACCGCCCATCTCTGGGTCGTCTCCGGTCATCCCTGCCGCGTCCGGTGAACGCCGGGAACAAGGTGATTGCTAGGGTTGCACTAAAACGTTAATAACTACTAGGATTGAGCTCCAAATAAGGGGATTTTGGTATCAATGGAAAGCTAATACAAAACTCTACCTGTCTACAAGGTCAATTGCATGATCAATTGCTGGAATCGAGGTCTATTAAGTCAAGAACACATGAAACCCTAATTCTGACATGCTGTGACTAAAACGTTAAATTCTCTCTACATACATAATGGAATTTGGGGATTCTTGGCTCAAATGAAAGCTACTTCGATGGTGAATCCAACCATATAAGATATGGTTCATGAGGATTAAGATTAATACTTCGAAATCATAAATCACTTCGGATGAACACATCGAACTAGGTCTAAAACATGCTGTTACTATAAACAGAAATTCTATAAGTATGCTTCATGAAACTTAGGGCTTTCTATGTGAAATGAAAGCTAATATCATGCTTATTACATCATATAAATTAATTAGAGTTTGGTCTGTTACACCTACCTCAAATCGGAGAGAGAAAACTCAAACCCTAGGATGAAGAACACTTGGACAGCACCTCACAAAAAGCTCGATTTCTCCACGGATACCTAATGAAAATTGGGGCTTTTGCCACCAATGGATAGAGCTCGATGAGAGGAACAATTTTCTATACTCATGATCAAAATTTGGTTGAGAATTCCTACCTCAATCGATGGATCAAAGAAGGATGAAGGGAAGCCAACGGCCTGCTGACCCACCTCCACAATTCGAGCTAGATCTCCCCAGATCTGAAACTTCAGTGAACCCCATAGTAGCCAAATGAAAGAAGACTCGTAGGGATTCATTTTGATAGCTCATAGAGCTTCTGGAGGCTTCGGAGTTGGGAGTATTCGCTGCTGCAAGCTACGTGTTTAGAAACGGCGCCGAAATCTTTAACTTGACCAAACTATGTCGGCAGCACGTGTTGGGGCTAGGTTTACCTCAAATTGATTGAGGGTAAATGTTCCTTACATTGTGGCCTTCCATTTGCCACTAATTTCAGATCATTTGGTTGAGTATTGAGGTCGAATTTCGTGTTTTAATCCAAGGGTTAGGTATGGGTCAAAAGTGTGCACTTTTGGGTTTAAACTCTAAATAGATCTTCCCACGGATTTACAATGGCCTAATGCCAGAAGGAAAAGTTGTTATCTACCTCGACCTTAATCTGTTTACCATTTTTCTGGATTTTTATAAGGTAGTCGAAATTATCACTATTCTAATTCTAAGGAATTAAATATTAATAAATCTGAAATTCAATTATTAAATCAATAGAAATTCAATTCTTAATTAACAAGAGCTAAATAAATATATTAAATCCAATAAAATAATTCAGGGTCTTACATTGGGCCCCGGCTTGAATGAGATCAAAGTTGACTTGTTTGATGGCCCAATATGCTCTATGTTCAAGCTCTACAGGCAAGTGTCAGGCTTTTCCAAAAATGAGACGGTAAGGTGACATGCCAATAGGAGTCTTAAATGTAGTTCTGTAGGCCCAGAGTGCATCATCTAGTCTCTCGGACCAGTCTTTTCTATCTGGCCGAACTGTCTTATGCAGAATGGTTTTTATCTCCCTGTTTGACACTTCCACCTGGCCACTGGTTTGGGGATGGTAGGGGGTAGCGAGCTTGTGAGTGATACCATATTTACGAAGTAGAGTTCGGAATTGAAAATGAATAAAGTGAGAGCCCCCATCACTAATGATAGCTCTAGGACAACCAAATCTAAAAAAGATGTGTTTCTTCACAAACTTCATCACAACCTTGTGATCATTTGTCCTAGTAGCAACAACTTCAATCCATTTTGAAACATAGTCCACTGACACCAAAATGTATTCATTGCCAAATGAAGGTGGAAATGGTCCCATAAAGTCTATTCCCCAAACATCAAAAATTTCTACTACCAGAATGGGACTGAGCGGCATCATATCTCTTTTTTAATTGTTTCCCACGGCTTGGCACCTTAAACATGTTTTAGAAAATTCATAAGCATCTTTGAATAATGTGGGCCAATAGAATCCGCTCTGCAACACTTTCGCCGATGTTTTCTTTCCTGAAAAATGTCCCCTACAAGCGAGATTATGACAGAAGTTCAAAACAGATTGTTACTCCTCCTCGGGGACACATCTTCTTATTATTTGATCTGGACCCATATGAAATAGCTCCGGGTCGTCCCAAAAATAGTGCCTTACCTTAGAAAAGAATCGATCCTTCTCCTGTCTAGACCACCCTTCGGGAATCTGCCCTACTGCCTGGTAGTTGACTATATGAGCGAACTAAGGGGTTGTTGTGTGAGAGATGGAAAGAATTTGTTCATCAGGGAAGGAATCAGTCATAGGGGCACTTTCAGGAATTACAATCCTAGACAAGTGATCAGCTACAACATTTTCCAATCCCTTCTTGTCTCTTATTTCTAAATCAAACTCTTGTAGTAATAAAATCCACCGTATGAGACGGGGTTTGGCTTCCTGCTTAGACATCAAAAATTTTAATGCTGAGTGATCGGAATAAACAATGACTTTCGCCCCTAATAGATATGATCGAAACTTTTCGAGGGCAAACACAACAGCTAATAATTCCTTTTCCGTGGTGGTGTAGTTCACTTGGGCATCAGCGAGGGTGCGGCTTGCGTAGTAGATCACCACAGGTTTCTTTTCAACTCTTTGACCTAGGACAGCTCCTACAGCATAGTCTGAGGCATCACACATGATCTCAAAAGGGAGCGACCAATCAGGAGATTGGAGAATGGGAGCTTGTGTGACAGCCGCTTTCAAAGAATTGAATGCCTCTAGACATGACTCATCAAGATGAAAGGGAGTGTCCTTGGCGAGCAATTGTGTAAGTGGTCGAGCAATAGTGGAGAAGTTTTGAATGAATCTGCGGTAGAATCCTGCATGGCCAAGAAAGGAACGGATCTGTTTGACCGAAGAAGGGGGAGGAAGATTAGAAATCACATCAACCTTGGCCTTGTCAACCTCTATTCCCTTCTCTGAAACTACATGGCCTAAAACGATCCCTTCTCTTATCATGAAATGGCTCTTCTCCCAGCTCAACACTAGATTCGACTCAATGCATCTTTTCAATACCCGAGTCAAATTTCCCAAACAATCATCAAATGAATCACCAAACACTGAAAAGTCATCCATAAAAACTTCCAAGCATTCCCCCACCATTTCAGAGAAAATGGAGATCATACATCGCTGGAATGTGGCAGGGGCATTGCAGAGCCCAAAAGGTATTCTTCTGAAAGCAAATGTGCCATAGGGGCATGTGAAGGTTGTTTTCTCTTGATCTTCTGGGAAAATTACAACTTGGTTATACCCAGAATAGCCATCCAGAAAGCAATAATACTTCTACCTAGCCAGTTTCTCCAAGATCTGATCAATGAATGGGAGTGGGAAATGATCTTTTTTCGTGACTGAATTTAGTTTTTTGTAATCAATGCAGATTCTCCATCCAGTTGATAATCGTGTGGGAACTTCTTCTCCTTTCTCATTTGTTACAACTGTCAGCCCTGACTTTTTGGGAACAACTTGAGTTGGGCTGACCCACTTGCTATCAGAAATGGGATATATGATCCCGGCATCCAACCATTTGACAACTTCTTTCTTCACTACCTCCTTCATACTTGGATTCAGCCGACGCTGCATCTCTTTGCTCGGCTTGGCATTATCCTCCAAGTAAATGTAATGCATACACACATCTGGACTGATACCCTTCAAATCGGCCACTGACCAACCTATCGCCCTCTTGTGCTCCTGAAGGATATCTAGGAGTTGGGATTCCTGAGTAGTAGTGAGGTTGGAAGCAATGATTACGGGCAGAGTTTGGTTAGGACCTAGATAAGCATACTTCAAAGGATCCGGCAAAGCCTTCAATTCTAGACTGGGCGGCTGATCCAAAGATGGAAGAATAGGTTCAACTTGAAGTGGAGGGAGTGGTTCTACTCTAGAGTGGGGTGCACTAGAAAGTGGGGAATTCTGGAGCATGCTACCTTCTTCTAGACATTCCTCATTAACTTCCAGACTTTCTTCAATTAGTTCTTCAAAAACATCAATGACATTACATTCCTCCTCATGGTCTGGATATTGAGATGCTTTGAACACATTCAGAGAAACCTTCTCTCCTCCAAAGGAAATATCCATCATCCCCGTGGCACAATTTATATTGGCCTTGGCCGTAGCAAGAAACGGACGTCCCAAAATGATAGGTGTGTATTTTAAATCCTGGGACGATGCCATATCCAGAATAAGAAAGTCCACCGGGAAATAACATTCATGTACCTTCACAATCACATCTTCCAATAGTCCCCTCGGAGTCTTTACAGATCGATCTGCCAGTTGAAGGATTATAGATGTGGGTTTCAACTCCCCTACATCAAACTGCTCATATATAAAGGTGGGTAACAAGTTCACACTGGCTCCAAGGTCCAGCAATGCTCTATCAAATGTAATTCCACCTATATCATAAGAAATCAGTGGAGCTCCGGGGTCCTTCAATTTTTTAGGTAAATGATTCATAACAACTGCGCTGACATCTTCAGACAAGCGGACCTTTTGTGTTATTGCCTTTGGTTCCCTTTTTGGTGTACATAGCTCTTTTAAAAATTTTGCATATGCCGGTACATGTTTGATCGCATCCAATAGTGGAATATTGATGTTCACATGTTTAAACAATTCCACTAGTTCTTCTTGTTGGACCGGCTTTCTCTTTTGAGCTTTAGGCTTCAATGCATTAGGGAATGGGACCTTAGGAACATACTCTTGGGGTCCTTCATCAACCTTTGCTTTCCCTTTGTATAGCTTATTTTCTCCCCCCTCTTGCCTCTTCTTTTCTTGCAAAATTGTTGTCTCCTCATCTTCACTATCACTCTCCTCGTGGGCATCTTGGCCCGAACTACTACCCACATCCCTAGCCTGATAAGGGTCATTAAGAATTTTCCCGCTCCTAAGGCTAGAGATGGCTTTGGCATTCTCGAACTAAGGACCTATAGGAGGGGGCAGCTGAGGTTGGTTTGGCTGATTGGATTGAGGAAGAATAGGAGCTCTTAGAGGGAAGCCTGGAGGTTGTTGATTGCGGGGGTTGGCCACCGATTGGCTAGGGAGCTGACCTACCTCTCTTCTCATGTTATTGGCAGCAAGTTGCCCTATCTGGTTCTCCAACTTGGAAATGGATTGTGCTTGGGTAAGGATCAGTTGTTGGAGTTGTTCAAACTTGTCATCAAAAGTGGGCTGAGTAGGAGGTGGTTGATGTGAACGATGTGTAGGAAATTGCTGAAATTGGCCCTGAGCAAATTGAGCTTGAGGATATGGGGCCTGAGCTTGATGGAAAGGTGATTGTTGATGGAAAGGAGGCTGATAAGAGAGATTTTGGTTTAACTGACTTGGCATGGAAAATGATTGTTTTGAATTTGGATGGTGTGAGGGATGAGATTGGGTGGATGGGCCTTGGTTAGACTTCCAAGAAAAATTTGGATGATTTCTCCAGCCCGGATTGTAAGTGTTTGAATAAGGATCATATGTGGGTTTGGAGACACCTTGAGCAGCAAAGATTTGTTCTTGGATAAATGGGGGGAGTTGGGCTACTGTGGGACACCCAATCACGGAATGGCTAGGGCTCAAACACAAAGCACAGATTTCTTCTTGACTTGGGGTTGAGAATTGTTGAGGTTGAGGGGCAGAAGGGAAAGAGGGTTCCTGTCTAGACATGGACAACAACTGGTCTAGCTTTTGGGCAACCATATCGACCTTCTCTATCTTTTGCGCCAACAAATCCATTTTATTCAACTTTTGGTTTATGGCATTAATATCCATCTTGTTCTCACACTCACCTTGGCTCTTAACTTCATAAAGTCCACCCCTCTTAGAAGGCCCAATCATTCTTTCATATGATGAAAGCGAGGTATGGCTTATGGAATTTTCACTAAGCATTTCGAATAAATCATAAGCCTCATCCTCGCTCTTACTCATGAATGCTCCCCCACATGATGCATCCACCATCTGTCTATAATTCTCCGCCAAACCCTCATAGAATGTCTGTACAATTTGCCATCTTGATAACCCATGGTGGGGGCATTTCCTCAATAAATCTTTTAGTCTATCCCATGCTTCATGGATATGTTCCCCTGGGTTTTGTGTGAATCCAGTAATTGCTCTTCTCATCGTATTGGTTCGGCCTATGGGATAGAACTTCTTCAAAAATTCTTTTTGCATTTCTACCCATGTATCAATGATCCTACCCAAGGCTCCTAACCAATATTTGGCTTTATCTTTGAGAGAGAATGGGAAGAGAGTTAGCCTAAGAGCATCATCAGAGAAATTCTGGATTTTAACAATTGAGTAGATCTGAAGGAACTCATCAAGATGTTTGTAAGGGTCTTCATTGAGATTTCCATAGAAAGATGGCAACATTTGGATTGTACTAGACTTGATTTCATAATGAACCGCCTGGTTCTGAGGTGCTTGGACATAGAAGGACGGTTGGTATTGATTCGGCAAGAAATAGTCCTTCATTTGCTTTGGAGGATCGGGATTTTCGGCTATTAGATTTTGTTGGTGAGGTCCTTGATTTTCGGCCATGAGATCTTGTTGGAGATCGTTTCCTGGATACAAGACTCTCTCAATTTCTTGAATGGGTCCTAGTAGGTTTGGATGTTGAGATCGTCTACCTTGCATGAACTAGGACGAAGAGAGAGATGATTTTAATTTTTTTATTTTTTCTTTTTGATTTTGATACAAACTAGGACGAAGAGAGAAAAGATGAGATTTTTTTTATTTTTATTTTTATTTTTGTTTTTATTATGTAAACACAAACAAGTTATCACACAAATTACTTACTGCCCTAAATGTGACCTAGACCTACAAATTGGGTTTCACAAAATGACTAAAGTGAAACTTAAGTTCACCCTCAATATTTCCACTGGCCAGGTAAGGGGTGGGGCAGTGGGAGGTTCCCCCTACTTTCGTAGGGACCTAATTATGCCAAACCACTAGCCCGCTTAAGTCGTTTGCCGTCCGACCGTCTTACCTTAGGCATCGGTTTTCACAAGAGGGTAACCCCAAATAACACAAGAACCACAGTGTGAACCTAGGGCCAATGTCTACTGAATTTTATTTAAGGTCTAGGTGATGCAAAGATGTAAGGGAATTATAGTTTGTGGGCTAAGGAATGGTGATGAAATCCCCACCTTATCTTGTTTATGGGTGTTGCCCTTAGAATATTTTAGAAATGATATGTAACAAACCAAGTTCAAACAAGGGATTCTATGCAAGCATGGAAATGCATGAGCATGCTTTTGAAAAAAATTAGAGTACTCACCTTGCCTCCCGCAATCTTCAATAATGCAATTAACAATAATTAAACAACAAGGAAAAATAAATTCTATCATAAATGATTCATGACCTAAAATATGGAAGTGTGGGTTCTACTCTTGCAATGAACATTTTTATTGAAGTTCAAGTGATGCTTTTTTTTGTTTTTATTTAATGAACCTATCTAACCACAAGATATGGAATGTAGAGAAATGAAATTAAAATGAAAGAGGAAAAGTTTGGATACTTACTTGAAAAGCGTTCCCTCGTTCCTTTTTTTTGAAATGAAATGACAAAAAAAATGAAAGAAAGAAATACAAACTTACCTCTTTTTTTTTTTGATTTTTTTAACCTGTAAAAAAAAAAGAAAAGAGAGCTTTATTAGTACACTATATACACAAGGAAAACAAAGTTCTTAAATCAAAAATCATCATTCCTCCCCGGCAACGGCGCCAAAAATTGATAACGCGAAAGTTCGTCGTTTAAAACACGCGTATCAATCTTAAAAATTCCAACTCGCACTAGATGAAAGAGAGACGTAATATGGTGGCGAGAAGGGTCGAATCCACAGGGAAGAAGAGATTTTTAGAGTTAAAAACTTGAGAGTCCTTTAAAAAACACTTGTTGATTTGTTTTGCTTAAAGAAAATAGTGAAATGAAGAACAAACCAAACACTTAATTAAAAACACCTATGATTATGCGCCTATGCTATAGAAATTAATTGCATGAAGTGAAAAGAAGAGATAGAAGAAGAAGGTAGAGAGGGAAGAATATCAAGAACTAGATCAAAAGAACAACTCTCTTCATTAACTTAAGAGAAAGAGTACATGAAGTGCAAGACAAGCTTACAACAAAGAGGTGACAAGATTACAATAAAGTAAAATAACACAAAAACAATAACAACAAGAGGAGCCTGGAGTTTGGAGATGGCAGCAGCAATGGTGATGACGGCACCGTCCTCTCTTAGCCTTGGATCACGAACCACCTCACGGAAGATGTCATCTACGCCGGGAGGAAGTCACCTTCGTCGTTGAAGCCGCCTTTAGAGGGTGAATAACTTGAAAACCAAGATGAATTAGGGGATGCCCAAGAAGAAGAAGTTGAAGAGCAGGGAGAGAGGAAGAACTTTGATGAAGAACTCAAATAGAAAATAAGGGTAGAAGAGCTTCAAAATAGAGAAATAACAGAAACTAGCACCTCGGATGAACAGTGAAATCACAGGATAGCAAGTTGAAAAACGAGAAATATCTTAAAAACCAGAAGGAATTATAAGATGGTGTAGAAGAAGAAGTTGTAGAACACTTAAAAACAGAGAACTTTCATGAAGACAGTGGGAGCCGAAAATGACTAGAAGGGGGCAACATAAGGGGAATAACAGAGACAAACACAGTTTCACAGATGAACATGACAGCGCAGTGAAAAATACAAAATAGCTTAAAAACCAGAAGGAGTTAGAAGATGATCCAGAAGAAGAAATTGTAGAGGACTTAAAAACAAAGAACTTTTATGAAGACCACAAGAGGAGAAGAGGGACGGAAGAGGGAGAACTCAGCGAACTAAAAGATGTGAGAGGGAGAGAAAGAGTGAAAAATTGCCAAAAGAAGAACTCCCTTCTCCTCCTTACCATGGGCTATTTATAGGGAAAGTTGGGTAGATAGAGGGTGGAGATTATATCAAAAGGAGATGGATATCTGAGATTCAAGTGGAATATGATGCATGGGGAAGAGTAAAAGTAGGTGGGCACCCCCTTTCTTGGACTTTAGGCACCCCATTTCCCAAGGCTCATCATGTCTCTCCTTTATTTCAAACTTTGAATGTCCTTTTCCTCCTTTTCAAACTTTGAATTCAAAATTTTGAACTTTCTTTTCCCTCCAACCAAAATATGTGCTTTTTGACTTGGTCAAAGTAGTGGTGACAATTTTACCCCCGGCTTCTTTTGTAATTACCTTCGATGTCCTACACACACATAATTGCACTTTAGTCCATAAAAATTACCACAATGTGCACATAAATCTCAAATGCTCATGATTATGCAATGGAGAATTAATGCTCATGGTCCTCAACTTTAATTTATTATTAAATAATACAATCAAATTAATCAATTTACGTGAAAGCTTCAATTTAAATGCGGAGTTGAGGTTAACTATGAAATATGCATAATTGCCTAATTATATGCACATAAAATGGTGTACATGCAATGAATTGTCATAAGAAATGAACACTTATCAGCTACAAAATGTAGCAACACGGGGACGAACCCCAACAACACACACGCTGCTTTTGCAGCAAACCACATACGAGGCCTTGCCTCAAACTGCTGCCACAGCGGCACACACACACACACACGTTGGGGAACACATCCCGAACTGAATACTTCACACGGAGACATAACTCCGTCCACACACACGTAGGGCAATGCCTACACAACCACACGGGAGAAAACTCCCAACCACACACGTGGATATACTCCGCACAAATCGACTCACATATGACAACACACACATTCGGAGACCCCTTTCTCTGAACACCCACACCAAGTGTTCTCTTAAATGTTTATGAAGCAATGACATATATAAGCTAAGACCCTCCACACAAATTATATAGATGAAAATTGGAAAGTTGCATCAAGTAAAAGGCTCCCCCTTCTTCAACAAAATCTGATTCTCCTTGGCTCTTGACGGATGATCATGATTTAGACATCATCTTCTTCCTCTTCTCAAGGCATTCCTCTTTTCCTTCTTCCATTTTCTTCTTCACCTGAAATAATAGATAGACGGAATAATAAGCCCAAACTTTGAGCTAATCTCTAACAAGAATATGAAAATGAATGGTTTAGAGATCTCCCTCTTCTTCACCTATACAAAAGAATATATGAGCATTAGAAATGTTGTATCACAAAAATTACAGCTCATATATATATGCAAGAGAGAGTGAACAAAGAACATGTAAATGATTATTACACATCTTAGATACCCATTCAAAACCTTAAGCAATCTCAAATAAGAGATACAGAAGTGAAAGATCAAGATGACTCCCTCATGAAATACTTTTGCAGGATGAAGAACGAACTTGAAGCAAGTGTGAAGTAACGCAGCACGAACAGAGGTTGGATCTTGATTTCAGATGCAGCTTTCAGTTGTATATGATCTTGGGACTTGATTCAAGCTTCTTCCTTTCAATTTCAGCTTTAGAGCAAGGTGGAAGAGGGCTTGGGAGCTACAACTCCGAACCTGCACATACAAGGGTTAGAAACCCCCCAAATTTCAGATCTAGCTTCTTGTTCCTTAGGGTTTGCAACCCAAGAAATGTATATATGTGTTTGGACGGTCAAGAGACAGCCCTGGGACAAGATCCACAAGTCATGGAGTGATTTGTGGAAGTTGGACTCAGATTGGAATACTTTAGGAGCAAGAAAACAGTGGTCAAAAGTGGTGGCTGGAGGTCGGAACCAAAGGGGTCGACCCTCGTGATTCCAGAACCAAACCAGAACCAAATTTGTGGTTCAGGGTTACAGGGGTCAACCCCAAGGTCGACCCCTTTCAGCAGGTTTCAAAAGTAGTTCTGTTTTGAACAGAACTTTAGAGGGTCGACCCGATGGGTCGACCCCTTCTTGTTTGGGTCTGAAAAAGAGCTAAAACCATCATCAAATCAATGGAAAATAATTGATTAAATATTACCATAATCACATGAAGATCAACCATGATTTTTCATCCTGAAAAATATGATAAGGCAAGAGGTTAGTTGAAAATCAAGATCTTTACATCAAGCATTAACACTATGAGCATGGTCACAATAAAATACATCATTGAACATATTCCAAGAGTGAAGGAGGAACGAGATATCCATTTAATTCTTTATAGCAACACTTACTTCATTGTTTTACCTGAGTTCACATTTCTTGTTGATTGGTTGAATCATTCATACACAGAGTCATGAAATTCCAAATATCATTCACCATTGCATGATAGTATAAATTTGGAATTCAAAGAGTAAGGAGCCAAGCCACATAAAATAATATTGAGTCGCATTCAATTTGATCATCATCCAAACTCTCATCAATCCACACATCATTACCTTGGGGGCTAGCAATGGTATTTGCATCTCAATCAATCATTTAGCATTACCATGCATGACATGAGGCTCAATATGACATTTGTCCAAGCATGTTTTCCACAATGCAATGTGCTAGAATCAAAGCACATATAAGCCTTATAGAGTCACAAATGCATCGACATGATATCTCAATAAAAGTAGTTTGTGAGCATTTCCACAACCATTTAGTTTGTGATCATTTCCATAGCCATTTCCACAACTATTTCAAACTTCATACACAGGAAGACATGAATAACCATTCACGTACAAGGCCAAGCAACAAAGGCATTTTGTAATCATCAAAATCACATTCACAACAATCTCTCCCATTTTGATGATGACAAAATATTATGCTATAATGCTCTCCCCCTTTGACATAATCAGAAATGGGGAGTATGACGGGAATCCAGAATGGCAAGAACCTATGGATAACGGGATTATGAAGAGAACCAATATGCACAATATACATGAACTAATTACAAAACTGTTTGATACCAATTGTTGAAATTGGAAATGTAAATGTGGACAATATGGTCATGTAGTATGCAAGATGACAAAACGATATGCAAATGCTCACGAGGTGCAGCAATTGGAAATGGTGTATGGCATGACAATAATGAACAAGCAAACAAACACTCAAACACACATAGAAAGGTATTGACTCATGCAAGTCCTGATGAGTTAAGCAACTAAGATCACATGCAAAGCTCCCCCTTAGACATTGACAAATTAGATGATTGGCTTTGATTTTTCAAATTTTTAGATTTTTAGTTTTCTTATGAAATGCATGAAACAGGATGTATGAAAATGATGAGACATGAAATGCATACAATGTAATCAAGCAGATATCTATAGATACATGCAACATAACTTCTTCACAAGAAGTGATACCAATTGATTTACAATGAGGGGATAGGTGTAGGAAAAGTGCAGGTGAGTCATTAAGTTCAGAATGCTCATGATTACACCAAGAGGATTGTGCAGATAAATAGGAGAAGACATACAGCAGGTCAAGTAATTAATCAAAATTTTAAAATACATATCAAATCAAATTACCATGTGCAAGTGAGTAACATGAGAATGAAGTTTAGCCATATGGATAACCAGATTTTTAATTAAACATAATAGTAACGGCACAGACTGCATTTCAATCTAGAGAATAGCGTATTGGAGGCTTCGCTCTTCCTCATCAAATTATCATCAGTAATTTTCACATTGACAATCTGAATTTTCTAAGAAGGATCAGGTTCAAATAATTCCTTTTTACGCGAGGAGACACATGGAGCTCATGCCAGAATCCCCGATTACTAAGAATACTGAACCTTGTCACCTCATTTGAACAGAGATATTTTAGTCAACACTTTTCAGAAATGAACCACATCACGTCTCAGGTGATATGTGCCCATTTTACTCAGTGAGACTTAGCATTGCTCTGCCTTTCATTTCAACCATTTTTTTTATATGTGGAGGCATGCAGCTTTTTCCTCAACTGTCTCTTATCATCTATGCAGCAAGTTGAATTACTTTAGAGTGTTGAAATGAAATTCCTATATCCTTATGAATAACACTCAATTTCACATTAAAGTGCATGAAGTGTACGAATTTGATTTAACATGTATGGAGAAACTTTAATTTAGAACATGATAGTGTAGCTCCCTCTATGTAAATGCATTAAGCATGAAATGCTCCCCCTGAGAGTTTGACATGAAGCACACTTGTTAAGACTCAGATGCAACATTAGTTAACAATGGAGTGTTTGGTCTTAGAAGATTCAAAGGAAGGGGTTGAATAGCATATAATAACATGCAAGCATACAGTGGAGATATACATATGCAATGTAAAATGAAAAGATATGCAATTTTAGTTCTTGAATTGTTGGCCCCAAAGATATGAGACCAATTGTTGGAAGTATTTATTTTGGCATTTATGCAACATGAAATGTTTAAAATGATGCATTTCAAAATATGCACTATATGTATGCTGAAAATACCAACTATGCAACAAGACACACGATGAGCTTCATCTTCCAAAAGCACTATGTGAATGATATGCTGAGAATGATATGTAAATATGTAATGTGATGCAAGATTTCAGATTTCACATGACACTCTATATGCACCTAATGCAACTAATGCATGACTTGCATTACCAATTGTTAAAATGTGAGGACACAATTTTATTCAGAAAAAAGAATTCAGAAAATCCATTCAAAGCATCAAGATCATCACATGTGAACTTTTCTTGAAAACAGTTGTGCTTTTATCCAAAAAGATGAGTGGCACATTAGTAAAGACCATGGAACATTGATCAACTTCAGTCCTCAAGATGTTCAGCCACAAAAATAATATCATCATGCTGAGAGAATGGAAAAACATCATTTTCAAATTTTTCAGCATGCAAAACTCCCCCATAATCAATGCATGATTTCAGAAAATTAATTTAAGTTGGATGCCATATGCATAGATGATTCACGGTACCAGGCGGAGGCACATTCTTACGCATGGTGATAGCTTTCAGATAGGCTTGATCTGCCCTTTCACATGTCACCATTTTATATACCATGTAATCATTGAAATGATGATCAAAAACATTCAATGCATTCCCATATGACATCGGAGGTTTAGCAAACACATGAGCAATGAATAACAATTTCAAATTCATCTAGAACCAAACATTCAATTTTCTGAATTCTGGTACGTGGCTGAGATTTTTGGTCCGAAGGCCTAGTTCTCACAAAGAGATACCTTTCTGATAGGCCAAACCTACCATCTGGGTAACACATTTTGATATATCAGAATTTTCAGTTGGTTTCACACATACATAAGCATCCACTTTAAAGAAGCATTCAATGGCAACACTCTCATGTATACTTCTTAGATCTTTCAATTCTTTTCAGCCAAACATTCATTATCCACATTGTCAAAAATAACCAAGGGGTATTCAAAACTTCAAAATCACTGTCTGTCAAGTTATGGAATTAACATCAAGACCAAAGAGCTTCAAACAAACACTTTATTTTTTCACCTTTGTCTTGAGTTACCTTTATTAACATCCTCAAATTCTTCACTTTATTTCGCTTGTTGTCATCTTCATCAACAAGCTCCTTTCTTTCTGTCCTGCAAGAAATAGAATGATATTAGCCAAAAGAAATGGAAGTAGATCAAATCTGGCATTGAAGTCCTCTTGAGATCCTTTCTTTTTATCCAAGAACCCCATGTCAAAACCCTTTCAAAACTCCTCTAGGATAAGAAGTGAAACCCTAAGGGTAATGGGGTAAAAGTTCAAACCAATCGGTCCTCAAGATGGGCATTTCGACACCAACTGAGGAACAAGCAAAACTGCTTAAGATAGTTAATCTGAGCCCAGAAATACCAAACATGAATTAAACTCAATCTAGGCACATGGTGATATATTCAAACGTTTGAATTCTTATCATGATTTCAAGGGTTGATGGTCATAATCAAACTTGCACTATAAAGAGCTCAATTCATGTCAATATTAAGCCAATGCATATTGAAGAAACTAACTTCAAGGCTTTTCATCACATATGACTCTCTCTCTCTCAACAAGACAATCTTCTATGAGCTGCAAGAATGAATGATGAGTTTCAGCTTTTAATACAAGTGATTCACTCAAGCTGACATGAGTTCAAAGTTCACTTCAAAGATTACAAGTTTAGCCCAATAGTGTAAAGAGTCCAGACTAAACATATGAAGAACCAAGTCTAAGCACATGTGTAGACAAGGTTGATGCACATAAAACACACAAGAGTGTCTCTTCACACCTGCATATTAGAGACTTTAAATTCCAACAGTATGAACTGAGAATTCACACAATCAATACGCACAAACATGAACAACCAACTTACAAATCAGTGTGAAATCAAGGACAAGCCTATGTTAACCAAGGCATCACACCCGAACTGGCCAAGTCGACTTAAGGCCTTCCTCTTGGCCTCAAGGCAATCCTGCAACAAAGTTCTCATTTGGTTGTTTTGGGTACCCAAACCTTCTTGGGTCCCGGATGGTTAATTGCACCTCTAGTGGGTGCCTTTCATAGTTTTTGGGCATGCATGTCATCAAAATGTATTAAGAAGCAATCATGCATGGTATGCCCAAACTCACCACAATAATGACAATGACCAAAAGACTTCAGATTTTTCTTGTAAGAATGAGCATGGAATTTTTGTGGGTTTGAAGAGATATTCTCATTTTTTAAACTAGAGCAATTATTCATCCTGTGACCGAACCTTCCACAATGAAAACAGTTCAATGAAGCAAATCTTTGAAATGGTCTTCTTGCATGAACATAAGAGTTATCAAAAGTTCTTTTTGTGTTCAAAAATTTTCTTGGCTTTCGGAAGCCATTCATTTTCTTGCATGCTTCTAGATCTTCAGATTTCATCAAAAAGTAATCATGCATCATTTGACCAAGTTCACCACAATAAAAATATGAGATGTTCTTTGTGGATGCATGTATGTGTGTAACATGATTTTTCATGGCATTCATCGTGACACCAACAACATTTTTAGCCTTTTGATGTAAGTTTTGTTTCTTTTTCAGACTTTCATTTGATCTCTTCGTTGTTTGAGGAGCAGATTGATTTGGAGGCTCATTTGATGTGCTGGCTATATTTGAACTATGGACAAAGGATGTATAGACTTTATTTTCAAAATTCTTTTTGTTCACAGGATTATAGCCCAGCCCCTCTCTTTGGAAATTCACCTTAGTCCCCAATATCTTGTTCAGATTTTCTTCCCCATTCACAAACTTACACTGAGAAGCATTCAGATCAAGAATTTCCTTTTCAAGTGATGAAATATGTAATTTATAGGAAATGATCTCATTATCACAAGAAATGACTTTTTCATTCAATTAGGCATTGATGGCTTTGTAGCTCTCCATCATTTGTTCTAGCACATGTATCTTTTCACAATCATCAATGGAACACCCCAAAAATAATGAAAGAATAATAATAATGATATTAGTTATATAACAATTATGGAAGATAAAATTTTAGGTGAGTAAAACGGAAATAGCTAATTTACATAATGGGCTTTAATATTAAGTTAGTGGGCTTTGAAACTCACTAGCAATAAATCTTAAATATAACCAAACAGTTATGGGCTTTGAAGAAGATAGGAACCCGTTAGGGAAAAAAGAGGCTTGGTGGACTTTATATTAAACATATATGTAATGGGCTTTTAAACTTATACATGGACTACCTGTTAAAACATATGAATCCTAAAGGGGTTACTTAACCTTTTTATAGGAAAACACGTAGGGAATAGCGGATTTTTAGGCTTAAAATTTAAGATGGGCTTTTCCTTCCTTTGCAAATGAGCCTTCTGTGGGAGCATGAGCTTCAGGGCTTTTGAGGAGAAGTACACTCCGTAGAAAGCCTTGTTCCCGTAGAATACTATTGGGTTGGAGGTCGACCTATGTTGCCTGTTAAGGTTCGATTTCAAACAGGGTTAACGGCGGTGGTTTTGGAACGATAGAGTCAATCTTAGGAAATTTAACATAGAATAGGATTCTTACTATGAATAGGACTCTACGAGGGCCTGTACCTTATAAATAAACCCCATGCAGTGCAGCGTGAGGTTATTGCTGCCTAGCCGATCGAGAGAGGCATCATGTTGCCACTGTCGTCGCTGGGTTGCTGTGGCTGCGTTGGGGATGTGCTGTGGAAAACTTCTTCCTGAACGTGCACCGGTCTTCTCTTCTTCCTTCCGTGTGTGTGCGGAGGTGCTGCGTGCGACTGCTACTATGGCTACTTCACGTGCGTAGAGGAGGATTGATTCTACCTTCCCAGTTCTCCTTCCTACTATCCCTGCGTCCGGTGCGTGAAGAAGATCAGGGGCTTCTTCTTCGTGGGTGTTACTGCTTCCTCTTCCTCCCGTTAGATCTCTTCTTCACCAAACCAAGCAAAAGTAGGTGTTCTCTCTGACTGCCAAACTCAATTAATAAAGATAATACACACTTTTACGATCATAAACAGCATGCTTATATCTCGTGTTTGAGTTCATAATCTTTAGTTTTCCGTAGGTGATCTCTCTCTCAAGTCTAAACCTGTTAATATTGCATGTTAGTTAACATAATTTCTATGTAAGAATAAATTTTCATGTGTGAATTTTACAACGTTTTCATACCTTTATATGGTGTAATAATCGGTAACATTAACTAGTTAAATAATTTAATATATTTTATCAAGATACTCGAACGAAATCACAGTACTTAATATAACGTGATAGTTATAGATTTTTACTTTATCGATCTGTCCGTGCATGTCGGAGTCTCCTTTGGCCATGAAAATTTATGGGCGTACTATTGGGGTGGAGACCGAGGTAGTGAGAGTGGTTGCAACGTTTTTCATGCCCCCTATCTCAAGATCCCCCATCTCTCAATGAAAAATTATTTTGAACGTCTAGTTAGGTAGAGTTTTTCGAGCCTGTCATTTCGGTATATCATAGGCTCAATTCCGACGTAGTTACATAGAGAAACGAGAGCCTTAAACATAGACATTTTTTGTGAAATGACGACATGTTACATGTCGTTAAATGAATTTGACGCCACAGTGCAAAGGCGTTAATTCCTATATTATATTATATTATATATATATATATATCTCGTGACTATATCTTTAAAATCTATATCTATTAAACTATGTAATATAAAATTATAAAAAATATATTTCTGGAATCCTTAAATTTTTCTCCTAATTATCATATATTCTATTTCCCTAAATTATTTTAAATAAATAAATATGTCTTTGAATGTATATTTTTGAAATTATTCAATTAAATAGATATTGAGGTGAATTCTTGTTAAATAAATTAAGTTAAAAATCATAGAATTAACGTCCCTCCAAGTGGACGCTAATTAATAAATGACACTACTCACGGACGTCAATTAAAAATAAGTTTATTTAATTATAGTTAATTATAGAATTAGATTGACATGAATTCTATAATTAACGTATTCATGTTCCCACCGTTTCTTCCGATTTTGACCCATACCTCGGGTCTTTTGGCACTCTCATCTCACGTCCGTAGATGGAGTCTATTTTTCATGATTGGTTCACGTTATACACCTCAACTCTCGGTGACATACGAGTCCTCCGTTGGACATTCTGTTCCTTCGGACTGGCAAGTTAGTCATTGAGACCTCCGTAAGTCTCCGCTAGCCTTGGATTCCCTCAAGGCAGCCGAGCTGATTGTACCCTAAAAACCCTGGGATCCGATCCGTGTCACTTTGGTTTTCCGTTAGTCTTGACACTCTACTCCTTTGGAATCTTCTTGTCATCAATTCGAGAACATAACCCTTTGACTCTGTATTTGGCCAAATCTGATTCTGAAACATTAAGGGCTGTGGGTCCGCGACTTTTCAGTGCCAGGTGGGACGGAAGTCCAATTCTATAAACCATGGGAATTCTGGGTGTGGCATTGCACCAAACTCTGTACATCTGTTATATTCTGTTATTCTGTTATATCTGTCATTCTGTAAATTCTGTTAATTCTAGAAGTTCTGTTATTCTGATATTTTGTTGTTCGGTTATTTTGATAATTTAGATATTCTGCTTTATTGCTTATATTTATTGGAACTCTGTTATATTCTGGCCAATTCTGAAGTTATGTTCATCTAAGTATTTGTCCTTGTTATATTCTGATAGCTTGTCCTTGACTCTGCATGGGAATTCATCCCTATTTCTCTTGAGCTCGTATCCGCCTTTGACTTTGATATTCATCTTTTCTATTAGATTGATCTTCATGATTTTCTAGTTCCATGCATTGCATCGTCACGAATACGTTAATTGGCTAATCACTTATATTCTGCTTGATGAGAGATGTAATTCCTACTGCGCGTTTCGCTCACCTGCTTATCTTTAACATTTTTCAGGTAACGACATTGAAGATAGTCCATCAGATGGGGAAGGGTAAGAGTGAAGAGTGTAATGGAGAATCGTGTCGGTGTCTTTTATTCTTTCTTTGAGTCCCGTCCTGTTATTTGAGTCCTTTCTCTTTATTAGAATGTAATAGTGAGTCCTTCCTACACTTATGTAAGTTGAGTCAAGATATATAATTTGAATATTTGATTATCAATAAAGATTAAATTGGCCCACATTGTCCAGTGTGTAATTTTGTGTCTTATGTTTGCTCTGATCATTCATGACTGTATCACTGCCGCGTTCCGAACAACACGTTCCGCTGCTATCGGTTCGGGGCGTGACAGTTTGTGGTATCAGAGCCTAGGTATATTAAACCGTAGGTCTTGACTATAGGTTGCCATAAGTTCTAAGTTCAACCCCATTATTGCCCGGTGAGATTGGGTAGAACCTTAGGTTAAGAGCTAAAAAGGAAGTTAAAGTACTAATAAGATTAGCTTATGAAGATAGCTTAGTAAAATTTCACGAGAATTACTTAATAATCTTGCATGAATTATTTGTGTCTTGTAGAACTAGATACCCCACTATTATTTTGGAAATGAGTTTCATGTGAATTTGGGGACCAAATTCTTTTAAGTGGGAGAGAATGTAACACCCCAAAAATAATGAAAGAATAATAATAATGATATTAGTTATATAACAATTATGGAAGATAAAATTTTAGGTGAGTAAAACGGAAATAGCTAATTTACATAATGGGCTTTAATATTAAGTTAGTGGGCTTTGAAACTCACTGGCAATAAATCTTAAATATAAAATCAATTAATATTTGAACCAAACAATTATGGGCTTTGAAGAAGATAGGAACCCGTTAGGGAAAAAAGAGGCTTGGTGGACTTTATATTAAACATATATGTAATGGGCTTTTAAGCTTATACATGGACTACCTATTAAAACATATGAATTCTAAAGGGGTTACTTAACCTTTTTATAAGGAAAACACGTAGGGAATAGCGGATTTTTAGGCTTAAAATTTAAGATGGGCTTTTCCTTCCTTTGCAAATGAGCCTTCTGTGGGAGCATGAGCTTCAGGGCTTTTGAGGAGAAGTACACCCCGTAGAAAGCCTTGTTCCCGTAGAATACTATTGGGTTGGAGGTCGACCTATGTTACCTGTTAAGGTTCGATTTCAAACAGGGTTAACGGCGGTGGTTTTGGAACGATAGAGTCAATCTTAGGAAATTTAACATAGAATAGGATTCTTACTATGAATAGGACTCTACGAGGGCATGTACCTTATAAATAAACCCCATGTAGTGCAGCGTGAGGTTATTGCTGCCTGGCCGATCGAGAGAGGCATCATGTTGCCACTGCCGTCGCTGGGTTGCTGTGGCGGCATTGGGGATGTGCTGTGGAAAGCTTCTTCCTGAACGTGCACCGGTCTTCTCTTCTTCCTTCCGTGTGTGTGCGGAGGTGCTGCGTGCGACTGCTACTGTGGCTACTTCACGTGCGTAGAGGAGGATTGATTCTACCTTCCCAGTTCTCCTTCCTACTATCCCTGCGTCCGGTGCGTGAAGAAGATCAGGGGCTTCTTCTTCGTGGGTGTTACTACTTCCTCTTCCTCCCGTTAGATCTCTTCTTCACCAAACCAAGCAAAAGTAGGTGTTCTCTCTGACTGCCAAACTCAATTAATAAAGATAATACAGACTTTTACGATCATAAACAGCATGTTTATATCTCGTGTTTGAGTTCATAATCTTTAGTTTTCCGTAGGTTATCTCTCTCTCAAGTCTAAACCTGTTAATATTGCATGTTAGTTAACATGATTTCTATGTAAGAATAAATTTTCATGTGTGAATTTTACAACGTTTTCATACCTTTATATGGTGTAATAATCGGTAACATTAACTAGTTAAATAATTTAATATATTTTATCAAGATACTCGAACGAAATCACAGTATTTACTATAACGTGATAGTTATAGATTTTTACTTTATCGATCTGTCTGTGCATGTCGGAGTCTCCTTTGGCCATGAAAATTTATGGGCGTACTATTAGGGTGGAGACCGAGGTAGTGAGAGTGGTTGCACCATTTTTCGTACCCCCTATCTCAAGATCCCCCATCTCTCAACGAAAAATTATTTTGAACGTCTAGTTAGGTAGAATTTTTCGAGCCCGTCATTTCGGTATATCATAGGCTCAATTCCGGCGTAATTACATAGAGAAACGAGAGCCTTGAACATAGACATTTTTTGTGAAATGACGACATGTTGCATGTCGTTAAATGAATTTGACGCCACAGAGCAAAGGCGTTAATTCCTATATTATATATATATATATATCATGTATGTATATCTTTGAAAATTCATATTATTAAAATATGTAACAGAAAATTATAGAAAATATATTTTTGGAATCCTTGAATTTTTCTCCTAATTATCATATATTCTATTTTACAAATTATTTTAAATAAATAAATGTCTCTTTGAATGTATATTTTTGAAATTATTCAATTAAATAGATATTGACGTGAATTCTTGTTAAATAAATTAGGTTAAAAATATAAAATTAACAGTCCCTCCAAGAGGACGCTAATTAATAAATGAGCCACCCACGGGCATCAAATAAAATAAGTTTATTTAATTATAGTTAATTATAGAATTGATTGACATGAATTCTATAATTAACGTAATCATGTTCCACCGTCTTCTTCCGATTTTGACTATACCTCGGATCTTTTGGCACTCTCATCTCATGTCCGTAGATGGAGTCCTATTTTCATGATTGGTTCACGTTGTACACCTCAACTCTCGGTGACATACGAGTCCTCCGTTGGACATTCCGCTCCTTCGGACTGGCAAGTTTGTCATTGAGACCTCCGTAAGTCTCCGCTAGCCTTGGATTCCCTCAAGGCAGCCGAGCTGGTTGTACCCTAAAAACCCTGGGATCCGATCCGTGTCACTTTGGTTTTCCGTTAGTCTTGACACTCTACTCCTTTGGAATCTTCTTGTCATCAATTCGAGAACATAACCCTTTGACTCTGTATTTGGCCAAATCTGATTCTGAAACATTAAGGGCTGTGGGTCCGCGACTTTTCAGTGCCAGGTAGGACGGAAGTCCAATTCTGTAAACCATGGGAATTCTAGGTGTGGCATTGCACCAAACTCTATACATCTGTTATATTCTGTTATTCTGTTATATCTGTCATTCTGTAAATTCTGTTAATTCTAAAAGTTCTGTTATTCTGATATTTTATTGTTCAGTTATTTTGATAATTTAGATATTCTGCTTTATTGCTTATATTTATTGGAACTCTGTTATATTCTGGCCAATTCTGAAGTTATGTTCATCTAAGTATCTGTCCTTGTTATATTCTGATAGCTTGACTCTGCATGGGAATTCATCCCTATTTCTCTTGAGCTCGTATCCGCCTTTGACTTTGATATTCATCTTTTCTATTAGATTGATCTTCATGATTTTCTAGTTCCATGCATTGCATTGTCACGAATACGTTAATTGGCTATTCATTTATATTCTGCTTGATGGGAGATGTAATTCCTATTGAGCGTTTCGCTCACCTGCTTATCTTTAACGTTTTTCAGGTAACGACATTGAAGATAGTCTATCAGATGGGGAAGGGCAAGAGTGAAGAGTGTAACGGAGAATCATGTCGGTGTCTTTTATTCTTTCTTTGAGTCTCGTCCTGTTATTTGAGTCCTTTCTCTTTATTAGAATGTAATAGTGAGTCCTTCCTACACTTATGTAAGTTGAGTCAAGACATGTAATTTGAATATTTGATTATCAATAAAGATTAAATTGGCCCACATTGTCCAGTGTGTAATTTTGTGTCTTATGTTTGCTCTGATCATTCATGACTGTATCACTGCCGCATTACGAACAACACGTTCCGCTACTATCGGTTCGGGGCGTGACAATCAACAACCAAACTTTTCCCTTTTTCAAAAGTAAGTAATTTTTTAGACATGATTGTGTTTAGATGTTTCAATTTTTCATTTTCAAATTTTAACAAAACATTTTCTTTTTCAAGAAACTTCATGCTGCCTTCAACCAAAGATGTCTGAATCAATATAGCACTGTTTTCCTTTTTAAGTTCTTCATTTTCATTTGTAAGTTTATCATTCATAATCAATTCATTGCAAATATCCTGATCAATTGAGTTTGATTCCATTTTATTTCTTAGATCTTTTTCAATTTTCTCCAATTGATCAATTATGTTCTTGAGGGTAATATTTTCATTTCTCAAACAAGCAATGGTTTCTTTGTGACATTCAACATCATGCTCTAAAAGTTCATTGAAGTTAACAAGCTCATAACATTTATCACAAGAACCATTTTCATGGACCAAGTTTTTAGATTTCTTTTTCAATTTTTTATTTTCTGACTTGACTTTCTTATATTATTTTTTCAACTCATCATAAGCTTCAACAAGATCATCAAGAGTAAATTCTTCAGAATCAGAATCTACATCTTCTGCATTTTCGTCACTTTGTTGATCAGCATCATGCGCCATGAGACATTTCAACCTGTCCTTCTCTTGAGCTTTAATCAACTGGTCCATAAGCTCCTTCGTCATCCTACAAGAAGATACAAATGGATACTTGTTAGTACTTACAGAAGCTTTCAATAAACTCAAGGCAGTAACATTATCATGGTGCATTATTTTAACCTGAATTGACCACTTGATCTTATCTAGAGGTAATATGTGTGGACCATGATAAATCAATTTCCAAAGACTAGGATTAATAGAATTGATCACCATACAGAGTTTGCCTAGCCATGAATCAAAATCCGAACCAGTGAAGATTGGCAAACAATTCATAGAGACATGTTCAACAGAAAAATTCATGATTGTAGAATGCACTAGGATCACTCTATAGATCGCAAGATCTAGGGACAACAGAGTCTCGCTCTGATACCAATTGTTGGGTCCCGTAGTGCAAGAATACGGATCTAGAGGGGAGGTGAATAGATCATTCTACTAAAAACTTTATCCAATTAAAAACACAACTACCACACAGCGGAATATACAAGATTGAGTAATTTAGTCTAAACAGGTTTAAACTAGATTCACTCAATCTCACCGAGCTCACACGATTGCACAAACAGATAGGATAGTGAACACACAATCACAAGAATCAAACCATAAGACACGGGGATTTTTAAGGTGGTTCGGGACCACGACGGGCTCCCTACGTCCACCCCTCACCAAACCGGTGAGGCTTCACTACACGCTACAAAATGTAACAACACGGGGACGAACCCCAACAACACACACGATGCTTTTGCAGCAAACCACACACGAGGCATTACCTCAAACTGCTGCCACAGCAACACACACACACACACACACGTTGGGGAACACACCCCGAACTGAATACTTCACACGGAGACACAACTCCGTCCACACACACGTAGGGCAATGCCTACACAACCACACAGGAGAAAACTCACAACCATACACGTGGATATACTCCGCACAAATCGACTCACATATGACAACACACATACTCGGTGACCCCTTTCTCCGAACACCCACACCAAGTGTTCTCTTAAATGTTTATGAAGCAATGACAAATATAAGATAAGACCCTCCACACAAATTATATAGATGAAAACTGGAAAGTTGCATCAAGTAAAAGGCTCCCCCTTCTTCAACAAAATCTAATTCTCCTTGGCTCTTGACGGATGATCATGATTTAGACATCATCTTCTTCCTCTTCTCAAGGCATTCCTCTTTTCTTTCTTCCATTTTCTTCTTCACCTGAAATAATAGATAGACAGAATAATAAGCCCAAACTTTGAGCTAATCTCTAACAAGAATATGAAAATGAATGGTTTAGAGATCTCCCTCTTCTTCACCTATACAAAAGAATATATGAGCATTAGAAATGTTGTATCACAAAAATTGCAGCTCATATATATATGCAAGAGAGAGTAAACAAAGAACATGTAAATGATTATTACACATCTTAGATACCCATTCAAAACCTTAAGCAATCTCAAACAAGAGATACAGAAGTGAAAGATCAAGATGACTCCCTCACGAAATGCTTCTGCAGGATGAAGAACGAACTTGAAGCAAGTGTGAAGTAACGCAACACGAACAGAGGTTGGATCTTGATTTCAGATGCAGCCTTCAGTTGTATATGATCTTGGGGCTTGATTCAAGCTTCTTCCTTTCAATTTCAGCTTCAGATCAAGGTGGAAGAGGACTTGGGAGCTACAACTCCGAACCTGCACATACAAGGGTTAGAACCCACCTAAATTTCAGATCTAGCTTCTTGTTCCTTAGGGTTTGCAACCCAAGAGATGTATATATGTGTTTGGACGGTCAAGAGACAGCCCTGGGACAAGATCCACAAGTCATGGAGTGATTTGTGGAAGTTGGACTCGGATTGGAAGACTTTAGGAGCAAGAAAACGGTGGTCAAAAGTGGCGGCTGGAGGTCGAAACTGAAGGGGTCGACCCCAGGGTCGACCCTCGAGTTTCCAGAACCCAAACAGAACCAATCTTTGGTTCTGGGTTATAGGGGTCGACCCTTGGGGTTGACTCTTTTATGGGTCGACCCTCGTGATTCCAAAACCCAAACAGAACCAAATCTGTGGTTCTGGGTTACAGGGGTCGACCCCAGGGTGGACCCCTTTCAGCAGGTTTCAAAAGTAGTTCTGTTTTGAACAGAATTTTAGAGGGTCGACCCGATGGGTCGACCCCTTCTTGTTTGGGTCTAAAAAAGAGCTAAAACCACCATCAAATCAATGGGAAACAATTGATTAAATATTACCATAATCCCATGAAGATCAACCATGATTTTTCATCTTGAAAAACATGATAAGGTAAGAGGTTAGTTGAAAATCAAGATGTTTACATCAAGCATTAACACTATGAGCATGTTCACAATAAAATACATCATTGAACATATTCCAAGAGTGAAAGAGGAACAAGATATCCATTTAATTCCTTATAGCAACACTTACTTCATTATTTTACCTGAGTTCACATTTCTTGTTGATTGGTTGAATCATTCGTACACAGAGTCATTAAATTCCAAATATCATTCACCATTGCATGATAATATAAATTTGGAATTTAAAGAGTAAGGAGCCAAGCCACATAAAATAATATTGAGTCACATTCAATTTGATCATCATCCAAACTCTCATCAATCCACACATCATTACCTTGGGGGCTAGCAATGGTATTTGCATCTCAATCAATCATTTAGCATTACCATGCATGACATGAGGCTCAATATGACATTTATCCAAGCATGTTTTCCACAATGCAATGTGCTAGCATCAAAGCACATATGAGCCTTATAGAGTCACAAATGCATCGACATGATATCACAATAAAAGTAGTTTGTGAGCAATTTCCACAACCATTTAGTTTGTGATCATTTCCACAGCCATTTCCACAACCATTTCAAACTGCATACACAGGAAGACATGAATAACCATTCACGAATAAGGCCAAGCAACAAAGACATTTTGTAATCATCAAAATCACATTCACAACAGTGTTAGAGGAAGATGATGATGCTGAAGAAGAAGAAGAAGAAGATTCGCTAGAGGATGTCGGTGATCCCATAGCTTCCATCATCGACGGAACTAAGATATTTGAAGAACCTAGTGTTTTCGTCGATGAATCCACCAAGGAAACTAATATCGGCACCAAGGACAACCCGAAAATGATTTTAATAAGTGCCAATTTGAATAGTGAAGAGGGAAGCTGCCCTTGTGGCGATTCTCAGGGAATTCCCCGATGCCTTCGCTTGGTCCTACGAGGACATGCTAGGTTTAGACCCGTCATTGGTAGAACATCATTTGGTTCTGATGTCCGATGCTTGAGCTATCAAACAGAAGTTAAGGCGACTTCACCCGAAGCTCACACTCGAGGTCAAAGAAGAAGTTGACAAGCTCCATAAGGCCAAGTTCATCAAGGTAGTCTTGTATCCGCAATGGGTAGCTAATATCGTCCCCGTTATGAAGAAGGACGGTCGGGTCCGTATCTACATAGATTTCCGTGACCTCAATCGTGCTTGCCCAAAATATGATTTTCCTCTGCCACATATAGATGGCTTGGTAGATAATACTGCCGGCTATGAGATGCTTTCCTTCATGGACGGTTTCTCGGGGTACAACAAAATCCGCCTAGCAGAGGAAGACCAGGAGAAGACTTCTTTTACCACCAAGTGGGGGACTTATTGCTATGTCGTCATGCCCTTCAGACTCAAGAATGCAGGAGCAACATACCAAAGGGCGATGATGGCCATCTTCCACGACATGATGCACATTTATATGGAAGTATATGTGGATGACATTCTGGTTAAATCCAAGACCAGGAGTGGTCATGTAGAAATCCTCCGGGCAGTTCTCCAACTGTCTCGGGAGCACCAACTCAAGATGAACCCCAAGAAATGTGTATTCGGGGTATCTTCAGGTAAGCTGTTGGGGTTCATAGTCAGCAAGAGAGGGATTGAGATTGACCCTAACAAAGCTTAAGCCATCGCCGAAATGCCTCCTCCAAAAAACATCAAAGAAGTCCATGGTCTTATCAGGCGTTTACAATTCATTAGGAGATTTATATCTAACCACTCTCAGCGATGCAAGCCCTTTTATGACATGTTGAAAGGAGAGGCTAAGTTTGATTGGAACGATAAATGCCGAAAGGCCTTTGATGACCTGAAGAGCTATCTTCTAAACCCTCCTGTTCTGGCACCCCTGGTCCCGGGTCGGCCTCTGTTGCTTTATGTATCCACCACGGATGAATCTGTCGGAGCAATGTTGGCCCAATATGACGATGCAAAGAGAGAACGTGCAGTCTACTATCGATCAAAATTATTCAATGAAGCAGAGCAGAAGTACACTATCATGGAAAAGACTTGTGCGACCATCGTTTGGGTCACCCAAAAGCTAAAACATTACTTTTTGGCACATGAGGTGAAGCTCTTGGCGCGAATGGACCCAATTAAATACCTATTGGAAAAACCTGTCTTGACTGATTGGCTGGTGAGATAGAAAAGTTTCCTCAACCAATTTGACATCACCTACGTCAGTCAGAAGGCCGTCAAGGGGCACGCCATCTCCGAGAACCTTGCCCGTCATCCACTCCCTACATTCTCCCTCATCGACGAGAGTTTCCTGGACGAAGAGTTAGGAGCCATCATAGATGGTGAACCTTCGTGGATTCTTTACTTCGAAGGTGCACTCAACTCCAAGGGCTGTAGAGTTAGAGCTATTCTCCAATTCCCGAAAGGTGTTATCATCCCACGTGCGTGTCAATTAACCTTCCCTGCCACAAATAATGTGGCAGAGTATGAGGCGCTCCTCACGGGCTTAAAAATGGCATTAGCGCTCGAAGTTAAGGAGCTCCAGATCATCGGAGACTCCCAACTTATACTCCAGCAATCTCTCAGCAAGTACCAAATTCAGGACCCGAAGCTAAAACTCTACCAAGACTTAGTCAGCAGGGTAGTCCGACGGTTTAGGAAGTTAACCCTAGTACATACTCCTAGGGCTCAAAACATTCTAGCCGATGCCCTAGCTTCTCTAGCATCTTCTCTCCCAATTCCCGATGAAAAGGATGCACATTCCCTCGCATTCAGATCCTTGGTTCCAACAATTCTCAGAATCCCCCCTTCAAGTCCATGCCATCTCTCACGAGCCCGAAGTCGACCTCAAGGACGGCAATCCCTTGTTCTTCGACATTGAGAACTATCTCCGGGATGGCTCCTTCTATGATTATGCTACTGCCCCTGATCGATGAGCTATTCGTCGAGCCTCAGAGTGCTTTGCCATCATAGGTGGTCTCTTGCATCACAAGTCTCTCAGTGGAGTGTATCTCCGCTGCTTCGATGAGATTGAATCTCGTGTAGTCGTCGAAGCTGCACATTCCAGTGAATGTGGTGGCCATGTAAATGGTCACATGCTCACTCAGAAACTCCTTTGGCAGTACTATTGGCCCACCATGAACGAGGATTGTGCCCGTTATGTCCGCCATTGCGCCTAATTCCAACTCCATGCAGACAAGGTCCATGCTCCTTCGTCCTCGCTTCACCCTCTCATAGCTCCTTGGCCATTCGCCATGTGGGCATTTGATGTGGTCGGTCCCCTGGAGGATAGAACTGGTGAAGTCTGAAGAAAATCTTTCATCCTCACTACTACAGAGTATTTCACAAAGTGGGCAGAAGCTGAGGCATTCACAGAAGTCAAGCCATCGACGGTGGTGAAGTTCATCAAGCGCAACATCCTTGCCAGGTTCGGCGTCCCTTATGACATCGTCACTGACAACGGACCGTAGTTCACATCTCATGAACTCCGCGACATGTGTGGTAAATATGGCATTAACTTGCATCATTTATATCCATACTACCCACAAGAAAATGGACAAGCCGAAGCTACAAATAAAACTCTCGTCAGAATCATCAAGAAAACTTGCAAGTCTAATCATTATTCTGATTGGCCAAATCACCTCGTGGAGGCCCTCTGGGCTTACCGTACTTCTGTCCAAACTCCCATGGGTCAAACCCCGTATGCACTCACTTTTGGGATAGAAGTGATACTCCCCTATGAAACTTTCGTTCCCTCACTAAGAGTGCAACTGGATTCTGAGCTCGACCCCGAGCAACGCCGAGAAAATATTTTGGCCCAACTGGAACTATTAGATAAGAAGTAAATGATCGCGGCTGATCATGCTCAAGTTTATCGCCAAATAATTGCACATTATTACGCCAAGAAGGTTCTTGAGAGAAAATTTAAAGTGGGTGAACTGGTTCTAAAGAGGAAACTCACTAAAGCCACCGGCCTTAAAAGTGAAATTACAAGAAAATTGGGAAGGCCTATTTGTCGTCAAAGAAGTCTACTCAGGTAACGCCTACAAATTAGTGGACTCCAACAGAGTAGAACTCACATATCCATGGAATAGGGTCTATCTAAAGAAATTCTATTCATGAGACCTTGTACATAGCTATTTTTTTTAAAAAATTATGTACATATAGAAAACGCCAAAAAAGATTTCTAATGCCTGGTGACCACCATGAAGTCCAAATTCATTGTATCCATCTTGTATGCTAGAAAAGGGACCATCAACGTGTGGTAAGTTTCGGGTCTTGGCCTACCAGACCCATGGAGATCCCTGTCCGGCCACGTCGACCTATGCCTATTAGAAGGAAAACAACATGCACACATGCACATGTTTTGCCAAAATGGGTAGCATCTCCTTCAGTGAGACTCCACCCTGAAGGTCTCCAGAAAAGCGGCAATCTTTGGTCTCTTCCCCTTTGACCAAATGAGATAGCCGACGCCCTTAAAACGCTGAGCATGTGGGAGTCGAAGTACGATCCCCTCAAGGTAAGAGTAGGATCTATCCCCCCTCAAGTTGGGTCAGAGCATGAGAAGAGGGCAGTGTCCCCGCAGGCATACGTGAGGGATTCCCAAAAATGTCAAATGACTACATCGCCCTCGAAGAAAAAAAAAGAGAGAAGAGAAAAAAATCAGTCAAAGAGCCTGGTCGTAACCGTGCCTGATCTCAGTAAACGAAACCCCTCTTAAAAGTAAAATTCAAAATTCAACAAAAGGGGCACGAAACGTCAAATACTTGTGGATTGGTCCGAAATTACCCGAAAGGAGAAAGTCGAGTAGGTCCCCAACCAGCTCGCCGGGTTAACGGTTTTGTCGGTCCTCTCAGGAGGTTTACCCCCTACTTTCTTCCTTCTCCCTCCAAAAGATGAAAGCTCAATGGAGGTCCTGAAGGGTGAACCCCGTTAAGGCTGCAACCTCGTTTAGTAAAAATACATATATGGTTGTTCACTTCAAAAAGTAAAAGCTATTGCTACGAAGGGGTCTCTATGTTTCTGGCCAGTCAAGACCTCTATTTACTACCTTGGTGTCTTCTTATATGACCTCGGGCTTAGGCCAATGCAAATACGTCACCTATGGGTGCGACGACGTCTGATTCTGGGTCAGCGTCTCGTGGTTGGCCGTTAGGGTTGCAAGGTGTTCCATCATATACCATCTAGAGTTGTGAGGAAATAGACCCAGGTCGGACAAATCATTTACCTTGAACACTTTTTGTGTGTATCCCTGTGGTCGGAAGCAACTGGGAGCCTAAGCGTGGCATGATGGTATTGTCATCAGGGTAAGACTTAACCGGCGGAACTATCATTCGAGGAGTCTAGAGGCCCAAATCAACCTAGATGTGAGCTTAGGATACCTGGGAGGTTAATAAGAAAACCATATTTTCATGTAGGTCGGGTGCCATATGGGTGGTCGCCAAGCGTTAACAACAACAAAAATAAATAAAATGAACAACAACAAAAATTAGAAATGTCCAAAAATCTTACAAAAAAAATCATCAGTAAAGACTCCACAAAAACTATGAAACAACAACAAAATAAACAAAAAATGTAAAACCCCTATATATATATATATATATGTCTTGCATCCGCTTGCACATTTGCATGATCATATTTCCTTTCCGTTTGAATTCTGCTTGCATGCATGTGCATCTCACATTTACTTTCTTTTCAATCTTGTTAATAAGATTTAGCCGTCTGACCCTACATCGAGCAAGGTACTATCTATCTCAGGCAGGGGGCTAAAATCATACTACACTAACCTTTTTCCCCTTTTAAGTGTAGTTGAAACAGGTGAAAAGGGAAGACGACGTCAACCAAACCAAGCCAAGTACACTGAAGGAAGTACATTTCATTTTCCAAAACATGTCCATTACATTCCGTTGCTATAACATGCTAGAGGCATACCCCCAGTGTACAGGAAGTAGCTGCTATCTAACTCTCTCTAATCTCCATCTGTGCGAGGTCGTCTATATTGTGTCCCCTAGTTTTGATGATAACAAATCACATTTCATTGTTGAATGTTGTGGTATGATTAATGATTTTGCTTAAGTAGTGTTTTGGACAGCTCAAGTGAAGGACACTCAAGTGTCGACCCATCATCTGCATGTGTCGACACTTCTTGAAGAAACCAAGTTAGAACCAGTTCGGTTTGAGATCTAGAGTGAGCAAGGTGTCGACACTTCCAATAATGTGTCGACACGCGTAGAAGAAAAGTGTGGTTCAACCGTCTCTGGCTAGCTTCTGTTTTACACCAAGTGTCGACACCCTGTGGAAAAAGTGTCGACACCTTGGCTCTAGCGCAACAGGCTTCATCTCTGTCTGGCTCATATGTCCCGACGCCTCCTAGTGAAGTCTCGACAAGATGGCTTGATCTGCACGCGAGTATAGCGGGAGTGTCGACAATTGTCCATCAAAGTGTCGACCTGTTCTGCGTAGAAGTCATGGTTCCTCAAGACATTAATGAGATGTGCCGACACCTGGTCCAAAAGTGTCGACACATTCAAGATCGCACAGAACGGATCTGAAATCGGAAGCGTCCACTTTCCAAGATCCGCAACCAGTCTTGGAGGATCCGATCGCACTTGAAAAGCCGTCAGAAAGCTCACCGTGTAAGAAGAGTTCATTGTCTGGCATAGACATCCTCTGAGATGCTGGTATTGTTATAGAATTGGTTCCCTACCTACCCACGTACTAGCCTGTCGACAGAAAAAGGTCAACCATGCTGAGAAAGCAAATCAAATAATGGGGATGTGACGTTCTGGGTATGGTGTCTACAGTGGACAACGTAAGAGATGCCATGAGCCACTGATATAGTAGAGGTGAGGAGCTCCAGTTCGAATGTAGAGCTAAACACAGAGAAAAGAAAAGAAGGGAAGAGCAGTGGAGAGTAGAAAGGAGATACCTCTGCTTTCCTGATGTTGCTGGTGTAAGAGCAACGAAGTAGATCTTCTTCTTCCACCTCAGGATCTCTCAAAGCAAGGGAGACATCATCCATCTACAGCTTCATCTAGTGGGAGTGAAAGCTGAGGGGCTCATCCACCGTTCCCCTTGAGGTCGCGGTGAAGACCCAGGAGAAAGATGAAGAGAATCCAGGCTTCGTTCATTCTTCTCCAGACAGGAGTTCTCTTCTCCCATAGAGTTTCTTTGTCATACTCTGTCTGGTTGTTCCTTTTACAGTTTTGTTTTTCTTGTCAAAACAAATACTGGTATGTTGCTCCCTACCTGTGTGTAGGAAGACAGACGGTGTGTTCACCAATCTGTGAGTTTTGGGTTATGTACCCACAAGCTGTGGAGCAGCAGTGTTGAGAGAGTTTGTCTCTCTATTAGAAGCTGTGAATCAGCGACAGTGCTTTGGCACTAGTAAAGCCTCACCGAGTTGTATGAGGGGTGGACGTAGGTTTCTGGATAGAGAACGAACCACCTTAAAACTTGTGTCTTGTGGTTTGTCTTCCTTTGGGCATTGACGCTAGATGCTTGGTAGGAACGTTACCGATCATCATCTGTGCATCTAGTCAGTTAGCTATTACATATCTCTTGCTTTACTGGTCTTAGTTTAGTATCTAGTTTTTATTTCCGCAAAGAAGGGCAAAAAGGGGCTGATCTATTCACCCCTCCCCTTTAGATCTGCCTATCACCACATATCACGTGGTATCAGAGCTAGTCTCTCTGTATGTGATCTAACGACCTTGAGAGAACTGATGATATGGCGACTAAGAGTCCTATGTCCAAATGGCACTCCATAAATAGACCTCCCTTTTTCTCAGGAACAAACTATCCTTACTGGAAAAACCGTATGCAGGTCTTCATCAGAGCACAGGATCATGAGGTCTGGCGGGTGATCAACAAAGGTCCATATGAGCTCCCTCCCGAACCAGAAGAGAAAACATGGACCAAGGAGCAGATCAAGAGATCCACTCTGAACTGGGGTGCCAAACACATAATGAAATGTTCCCTTCATCCGACAGAATACTCAAGAGTGTCAACTTGCGCCACTGCAAAAGAAATGTGGGACCGTCTTGAGGTAATATATGAAGGGACACAGTAGGTACGTGCAACTAAAGCAAATATGCTGGTGTTTTAATATGAAAAATTTAGAATGAAATCTAAAGAGTCCATTTTAGACATGTATGCTAGGATAACCATGCTCACTAATGGCTTAACTGAGCTATGCAAGACCTATTCCGAGCAAGAGATAGTAAGAAAGATTCTAAGATCACTTACCTCTGCTTGGCTTACAAAGGCCACAGTGGTTGAAGAATCAAAGGACCTGGCAACCATCAAAGTGGAAGAACTCATAGGATCTCTGATGACCTATGAAATGAATATGAAGAACAAAGAGGCTGAAGTAAGTAAGAAAAAGCCTCTGGCTCTTAAAGCAGGGCCAAGCACCAAAGACTGTTCTGATGTTGAAGAACCTTCAAGAAACAACTCTGAAGAAGATGAAGTTGCTATGTTAACAAGAAAGTTCAAAAAGTTTCTACGAAAGGAAGGTAAAGGCCTCACAAAGTGGAAGACTCAGGTAAAGAGAGGTTTCAGGCCAAAACTTGACAATGATAAAAAGTTTGACAAACTCGTCTGCTACTCTTGCAGGAAACCTGGACACATCAAGTCTGAATGTCCAGAGGGAGCCAAGAGAACAATGCCCAAGTGGAAGGGCAAGAAGATGCAGGCCATGGTTTGTACCTAGAGTGACGAAGAAGAAATTGAAGATAGCTCCTCTAAGGAGGAGAGAGAGGATCTCTGCTTGATGGCCAATGGAGAAAAGAACGGTGAGGTAAGCTCTCCTTTTGAACATTTTTCTACTGAAGATTGGGAAGAGACTTACTTTGAATTAATGGATAAATATGAAGTGTATAGAAAAGAAAACAAAGCCCTAAAGAAAAAGATTACTTCCCCGGAGACTGAACTTGAGGATCTAAAAAAAATGAATGAAAATCTGGAAGAGGGAAGGAAAGAAATGAGGGATTTGGAAGATGAAAATGAGAGCTTAAGAGATGAAATTGATGAGCTGAAGATGAAGTGCAGAGCTATGTAAAAGACAACATGATGGGAATCGACGCCGAGCACTAACTTTTCATTTTTCATTTGAGTCCTTTTATTTACTTTTATACCCTTGGGAAAGTATATGTGCAATTGTAAGGCTTTGTAAGCCAATGTGTCATTCCCTAGGATTGTGTGGGTTTCTATGTAATTTACCAGTAGGTCCAGCAAGGGGGCCCCCAGCCCTTTCCCATTGGTCCACCTAAGCTATGTGGGGCTGGTCAACCATCCTAGGTGGCCATCTAGAAGGTTTGAATGCTAATTGGACACATGGGAGACAAGTGGTGTAAAATGTCAAAGTTGGCCACCTACCTTACCTACCTAGTCAAAGGAGTGTCCCCTCCATATATAATTTATTTATTTTTGATTTTTGACCACATGGGGAAGAAAATCCCCTCTCTCCCATGAAATTCCCATCCCCCCACCCCTTGCCATTCTCTATATAAGCCTATGTATAGTGTCATTAGAGAAATTAATGAAGAATTAAGCATTTTTACCAAGAGCAAGCCCAAGGGCACCCCTTGTATCTCTCCTCTCCCCCTTGCAGCTGTGATTGTTGCCCATTCTAAGATGTGAAGCCCTCATCTTGGTGTGACTCCAAGATCTCCACCTCCTCTGGATGCGACTTCCGGCCACCGCCTTCCGTTCGTGCCGCCAACGCGCCGCCACCGCCGCTACGTCGGAGTTCTGGCCAAATTAGGACAAAACCCCACCTCCGTGGATCTACCTTTCTGTGTGTTTGTCTGATCGAGCTAAAATTTTGAGAGCTTGTTCCTCTCTTTGTTAGCTTTCCATCCATATATCTTATGCCTCATTCTGAGTTTGTTTGGTATTTTTCCGTAATTTCTAGTCCACCCCTATCAATCTATCATTCTGTAGATCTACAGTACAGAGTCGTCTTGTTCTATTTTTGTCACCCCCTTATATATTTTTAGAAAATCCCAAAAAATTATTGAGTGTTCCCCACATATATCCCCTTCCACAATAATTTTCTTAGAGTCTAAAAAAATCGTTTACCCCTCAATCAAGGGTGTGTTTAAGGCAGATTTTTTACTACCCTGTGTGTCTGTCAGTCCGGGTCAGAAACAAAAGTCAGCTTGCAGAGGTTTTCATTTTCAATCCGTGTGGTGGATGAAGTTGAAAAAAAATTACGTTGTAGATCTATTAGTTCTCTTTCCATCGGTACCCTCCACGCCTCGATCGGCCTCCGGATCTGAGCGTAGTGAGTTTTGCCGCCGCGGCCTGTAGATCTATTATGTGTGCAGGTCTGAAAATTCAGTTCGGGGGAAAATCAATAGTAGATATCAAAATTCAACTTCAGGTGCCGCCCCTTCAGGGAGTCGATCCGGGACATCCCGCCATCATCCCAGCTAAGCGGCGCCTCCAGAAGACATCAGGAAGGCGATGTTCCTTTGGAACGGATTGCTTGCTGCCCACCGAGTCAGCCACCGAGTTGGCGCAGCACCGAGTTGCAATAGTGCCGAGTCGGACCAGCAGGCCGAGTTCGTGCTGAGTTCACCTGTAGATTGCTGCCCGTCAACCCAGGGTCGGTCCTCCCGGACCCCACTGTAGCCCTTTACCTCCCTGCGTGGAGTGGGTAATATAATTACTACTGTAATTAAAGTTTTTACTGTTGTTAACCGGGAGTTACCGTAACTGGCCGGGAACGTCTTCCCCACACCCGGAGCGTGGAGGTACACTCGCTCCCCCACTCTTTATCGCATTTGCTTATCTTGTATAGCTTTGAATGCCGCTGCGAGTGTAGGTTTCTATCTTGTTATTCTATTATCACCGCTGCGAGAGAGCGAGATTGAGTGTACCGTCCCGTGACTCGATCCGAGTCTACACGGAAAAGCCGATACCCGTGACTCATGGCCTGTTTCTTAACTGTGCCCTGTCCCACGTCTTCCCTCGCTAAGGGACAATTGCGAGCTCGTCTAGAGTCCAAGGATCGCATTCCTAATTCGAGTCGAGTCCGTGGTCCATCCCGCACCACAACAACCTATGCAATGAAAAGGTTGAAGATGTCAGTCAAGTTAACTCTCAACTTCTGAAAGAAAATGAAAAGCTTCTAAAAGACTTAACTGGCAAACAAAATTCATTAGAAAAATTTGTTGATGGGAGTGAAAACCTGAATGCTCTGCTTGGGACAAAAATGAACCTCAACAGGGAAGGGCTAGGATACAATCCCACAAAGAAAAAGGCAATTAGTATGAAAACCATAACCTTTGTCTCATCTTCTGAAGAATCAACTTCAAAAACAACTCCTAGCCTAAATCAAGAAAATTCTAGAAATAAAGGAAAAGAGAAAGTGGGAGAGCCCATGAAGAACAACTCTGTAGAACCCAAAAAGGCTCACCAACACCAACACCAAGCAGGCCGACACCTACCTAAGTCCATGTCTGCACATCCCAAGGGTAAAAAGAAAGGTCAGGTCGACACCTTCATGGTCAACCACCCGTCAGTTCCCCAGGTTTGCACTTGTAGGTCGACACTCCTTCTACAGGGACCCGACACACCTCTCAAACAGAGACCGTTATAGATGGGTTGAATGAGAGACAGGTCGACACTTTGTAGACAGGAGGTCGACACATCCCTCATCCAGAGACCAGTACAGACGGTCAGAACAGGGGAGAGGTCGACACTTTTCCTCCCACAGGTCAACACCTTCATGGGTCTGGGGTAGTTATGAACCCTATAGTCATAGGTGTACCCAACCACAACACCCTAGGCACCATGACACCTCCTACATCTCTAGACCAACCAATTGGAACAGATGGTCCAACAAACAATCCTCTCCCAACATTCCAAAAACCCATAAAGCCCAAGAAGCTAAAAAAGAGAAAAGGAATGTTAATGAAGAAAAGAAAAACCAGAAATTCTAGCATAGCAAGAAAAATAATAATGTTAAGAAAGTCTGGATTTCAAAGTCTGTATTATCTTGCTTTACAGAAATGAAAACATTATTGGGACCCAATTATCCGTGGGTTCCAAACATTGTCACTTAATTCCTTGTGCAGGAGTGTCTTGCAGCCGTGCACAATCGCTGATATCTTGACAGCGGCTGCTCAAGACACATGACTGGAGACAGAACCAAATTCTATCTCTTGGTAGAAAAGGAAGCTGGACATGTAACGTTTGGAGGGAACAACAAAGGAAAGATCATTGGTATAGGTAAAGTTGGTAAGAACCCCTCCAACTCTATTGATAGTGTATTGCTTGTTGATGGTCTAGAATATAACTTGTTGAGCATAAGTCAGCTTTGTGATAAAGGTCATACTATTGTCTTTGACTCTAATGAATGTAGGATCTTGCACCCTAATTCAAAAGAAACCAAGTTTTCTGGTAAAAGAGTCAATAATGTGTACATGATCGACTTAGATGACCCTGCTCACATAAATCTTTGTCTTGCTGCACCTAAATCTGAATTAGCATACTTGTGGCATCGTAGACTAGGTCATGTTAGCTACAATACCCTTCATAAATTGGTGAAGCATTCTATCGTCAAAGGATTGCCTGAAATAAAATTTAAACTGAATTCTAAAACTTGTAATGCTTGTGCTCAAAGAAAACAAACTAGAAAGTCATTTAGAAGCAGAACTGAAAACCTTTCATCCAAACCACTTGAACTAATTCACATGGACATGTTTGGTCCAACCAAAACAGCTAGCTTAAGTGGTATAAGTTATGGTTATGTTTTAGTAGATGACTTTACTAGATTCACTTGGGTGTTTTATCTTGCACATAAAAACGACGCATTTGATGAGTTTCAGGCACTCTTCATGCAAGTAAAGCAAGATGGACTGAAGGAATAAACCACAGGTTTTCATCATCAAGAACCCTTGAATAAAATGGGGTGGTCAAAAGGAAGAACAGAACTGTCATAGAGATGGCACGTACAATACTTGCTAAAAAGCAACTACCAAAGAGATTTTGGGCAGAAACGGTAAACACTGCATGTTATATCATCAACCGCTCAATGGTAAGGCCACTCACCAAAATAACTCCTTATGAGTTGATCAAAGGTAAGAAGCCATCCCTAATTCACATGAAAGTATTTGGGTCAAAATATTTTGTTCATAACAACGATAAAAGAGTTTTAGACAAGTTTGAACCCAAGAGTGAAGAAGAGATATTCCTTGGGTACTCAGATAGGTCTAGAGCTTATAGAATTTATAATCTTAAGACCCTATGTGTGGAAGAGTCCCCTCACATCACTTTTGATGAGACTAATCATGACACTACTTGCAGGGAAGATGATGGTGAGGGATTTCTGAACATATAAAGAACAGAAGAGCTTTCACACGAGGAGACACAAGAAAATGAAGACCAAGGAGAGTCAAGCAATACCTCGGTCACTAATGTAGATAAAGGTAACACTCAAGCTGATTTAAGAGTGTTAGAAGACCATCCCTTAGAAAACATCTTAGGTAATCTGCATGACCAAACTGAAACTATGTCTCATTTTAGAATCATGGATGAAATTGAACAACTTGCTCTTGTGTCCCAAATCGAACCTAAAAATATTGTAGAGACCTTAACAGATGACAACTGGATAAATTCCATGCATGATGAATTAAACCAGTTTGAAAGAAATAATGTGTGGCATCTTGTTCCTAGGCCCCAAGAAAAATCTGTCATAGGTACTGGAGAGGGGGATTTCTGCAGCCCATTCAAAGAGCAGCCGAACTAGGCCCATCAGGACCAAACGAGGCCATGCTCGTCGAAGTGATAGCCCATAGAGCCCACTTAGGACAGAAAGCCCAATAAAAAACCACTCGGGGACGAAACCTTTCTAGGTGGCCTCAAGGCTCGGAAGGCCTGAGCGTCGGTCAGGTCACAGGAAAGGTCCGTGCCCGAGCCATCTCTCCGCTTGAGAGAAGAAGGCACATGCCGACCAATCCGACCCATCTTCCGCTGAGCTGAGCCTACCGCCCAGATAGGGCTGGCCTCTTTGAGCTTGGAACGGCCGACGATTACTTATCCAGGTGGCCGTTAAGAGTCCTTTGTGAGCAAGAAGTCATGAAGGTGAGGGACTCCAGCTCCCCAAGGCGATAACGCTCCCACGACAAGGCGGTAAAAGCCCACGTCGAGGACGTAACGCTCACCTAAAACCCCTCGGCTTACAGGACTCTAGAAGACGGCGCACTATTTAAACCAAGGGTACCCTCCAGCGTAAGGTAAGGGCAATTACACGCTCAAAGCTCCTGAGCAAGAACCACTTCACCCTTCGGGTGGAGAGGGATCTCGCACATAAACTCTCTTCTCCCTTTACTGCTCCCGCCATAGCTTCACTGACTTAAGCATCGGAGGGTTCTCCCCAGGGCTTCCCCCTGGGCCCCCTGATCTGTTTTCCTGTCTTGCAGTTCACACTCTGGTGATCCTCATTCCGCTCAGGACCAGCACGAGATCACGCCTCTTCATGTACTAAATGGGTCTTTAGGAATAAACTAAGTGAAGATGGTAAGATAATAAGAAATAGAGCCAGATTAGTGGCTCAAGGGTATAATCAAGAGTTTGATATTGATTTCGAAGAGTCCTTTGCCCCTGTAGCCAGAATGGAGGCCATTAGAATTTTACTTACTTTTGCATGTTCTCATAAATTCAAACTACAGCAAATGGATGTTATGAGTGCCTTTCTAAATGGCTTAATAAAAGAAGAGGTATATGTAGAGCAACCCCCTAGTTTTGAATGTTCACACTTCAAAGATCATGTTTATAAGTTGGACATGGCTCTATATGGCTTGAAGCAGGCACCCCAAGCTTGGTATGAAAGACTAAGCTCATTCCTCACCGAACAAGGGTATTCAAGAGGTAATGTAGACCATACACTATTCACCAAGAGACAAGGTAAGGACACCTTGTTGGTTCAAATTTATGTAGATGATATAGTGTTTGGGTCCACAAAATCTCAAATGTGTGAGGATTTTGCTAAACTCATCACTAATGAGTTTGAGATGAGTCTTGTGGGTGAGCTTCAATTCTTTCTTGGCTTGCAGATACATCAAAGAAATGAAGGCTATTTCATCAATCATGCAAAATATGTGAAAGAGTTGCTGAAAAGATTTGACCTGACCAACTGTAAACCATTAGGAACGCCAATGGGGACTGCCACTTCACTAGATGCAGATGAACAAGGTACACTTGTAGATGCAAAAAAGTATAGAGGTATGATCGGTTCATTACTCTATCTAACTACGTATAGACCAGATATTCAGTTTAGTGTATGCCTTTGTGCTAGATTTCAGTCTAGTCCTAGAGAGTCCCACTTGACTGCTATCAAGCGTATCTTTAGATACCTCGCTGGCACTCAAGACTTGGGATTATAGTATCCTGCATCCTGTGAGCTTTCACTCATTTCATATTCAGATGCAGACTATGCTGGATGCAAACTGGACCACAAGAGCACTAGTGGCTATTGCCAATTTCTTGGTGGGTGTTTGGTTTCTTGGGCCTCCAAGAAACAGCACTCGGTTGCCCTCTCAAATACAGAGGCAGGATATGTTGCTGCATGGAGTTGTGGCACCCAAGTGCTATGGATCAAACACTAACTCTAAGACTATCTAATAGATCCTGGATGTGTTCCCATTCTGTGTGATAACACAAGTGCTATAAACCTTGCAAAAAATCTAGTCATGCACTCGAGGACTAATACATAGAAATTGGGCATCATTTCATCAGGGATGAAGTCCTTAAAAATCATTTTGAGCTACATTTTGTTGACTCAGAAAATCAGATTGTAAATATCTTCACAAAACCCTTAAGCAATGATAGGTTTTTAACCTTAAGGAGAGAGGTAGGTCTATACAGACCTCAATCAACTCAAGTTTGAGCTATTTACTCTTTTTGATACACAAGTTACTTATCTTTGTTGTGATGGTTGCAAGCATATATGATTTGTCTAAAACTGGTCTATTGGTTGAATAAACTATTTCATGAATGGTGGTCACATTCAGGGGGAGCTTATGTGATTTTTGATTTTTTTGCACTGCATATCATACTATTGACTACATGGTATCTCAAATGATGAGTTGTGGAAAGTCAGGCTATGCTTGTCAAGAAACTTTCACCATACGTGAGGACTGACCTCCGCCAAGTACCATGAGTCAGAACTGCATGTTAAAAACTGCATAGTCCATACTTAGTGCATAAGCATGTTTAAAGCTTTAGCATCAAAGAAAGCACTTCTCACTGGTAGCAAGAAGGGAACTTCTTTTTGTTGAATGACTAAATCAGAAAGTCAGAGGCACTGGTACCAAAAATTGTCTGAAGTGATTCAGAAATGGAGCAATCCAGGGCACATAAAAATCAGAGACACTAGTTGTGGACGAGCACTTGAACAGGTCGACACCCTCTAGTAATGTGTCGACACTTGCCGGCAGATACCTTACTCAAAGTTGGTGCAAGTATGTCAAGTCAACATGCAGGTCGACACGTTCATTGGAAGTGTTGACACTCTCACTTAGCCATTCTTGGGAACGTGATCTATTGAACAGTCATTCTGACCTATTCACCCTACGTTATCACTGCCTTCTTGATTTCTACATCACACCTCTTGCTTCTGAACCATTGCTTTCAATCACTGCTTCATCACCGGTCATTAATTTAGGGGGAGTTAAGAATGTTTTTAATTCTTCTTCAACCTTGGCTAAGTTATTCTGGACTGCCTCTGGTTATGAAAATGGTTTATTGTTTATGACCCTCAATTTGGCGGATAATTGTGTTAAGTTGTACCAACTTTGCACTCATAATAGGGTTAAAACATTCAACAAGTCTTTGCAAATAACCATAGCCTAAGCGTCTGAAAATTGATTATAAAAAGTCTCTTTGGTTTAAGAAATGCTAGCATGTATTGTCCTTAAACAAATTCCCTAATGAGAAGCTACCTAGAGAATACGCCTTCTAACACCATGTGCAATAATCTTAGAGCAATGTCATCATCTTCAGAGAAATTAGACCTTACATCAATGAAATGCAGATAAATCTAGTCATGCTGAAGACTGCTAACTCTGATCAAAAGAGAACAAAACGATAAGCTACATTGAGTAACCAGGGACTCTGGCGTCTGAACAACGTGTTTCCTTGTATCTAAAAGTGAATGCTATATCAGATTGCTTTAACTTTAAACAACAAAAAAAATTTGGTTTGGGGCTAACTCTATATCTTTACTTCAAAAAAACGGTGGGTATTTTTTTGCTTATGTTCAATACTTGCCCCTTTTCTTTCCAAATCTTGCCCAATAAACTTAATGAGTAAGATTAATAGGCTTGGTTGACTCCTTAAACTTACTTCTTTATTTCATCTTATTATTTGTTGCGAAACATAGTTTTTTCCTTAACCTTTTATTCCTCTAAATTGAGCTTATATGCCTTAAACCGTTGAAAATAACCACAGGGGTATGTCTGTAATTATTATCTAAAAGGTGCTCTTTTCAAAAGAAAAATCTCAACTTTACCTTTTAAATGAACGGTGAATCTCGTACTCCTTTTTTTTACTATAATCTTTCAAAACCCTCACTCTTCCCGTAACCCTCTCTCTAGCGTGCATGCATGCCTCTCGTGGAGGTCGACACCTTCCTCTGTCTCCCTCCGTAGTGGATACTAGCATTCCAGCTAGCTCCATCCCTCTGCTACGACACTCCACCACCCCTCTTCTTCTTCTTTCCGCCCCCGCCATGACTCCTCCGGTGACCCGTGGCAAGAAGAAGGATGCGGCTTCATTCAAGAAGGCCGCCGCTCAAACTCCAGCAGCAAAGAAAAGACCACAGGAAAAGCGCTCCAAGCAAAATGAAGATAGACCAGCTGTAGAACCAGCAAAATAAGGTCAGCAGCAGAAGCCCAGGGTTCAAACAGCGAACAGGGCACACCGCAAGGGCCTCCGGCCAAGAGGAAACAGCTGTCAGCAACAGAAAAAGGGAAGGGAAAGGAACAACCAGCATCTTAGTAGCCTAGTGCTGCTCATCCTGTCAGAGCAGAGGAGAGCGACCGTACCAGGATATTGTTACCTAGGTATGTGGATTTCAGCGACCGTTAGTTGCTTGTCAATTTTCCTAAACTATTACCCCTCATCGAATTCCATAGATGGAGGAGGTTTTTGTCAAAACATAGGGTCTACTACCTATTTCTGGCCCAGTAGTTCTACAAAAATTTAGTCTATGACCAGAACCATAAAGCCCTTTGGACTGAAGTAAAAGGGGTCAAAATCAAACTTTCAACAAAGCTTCTTCACAGAGCTTTACATATTCCCTGAGATGGGCATACAGAATCTAACACTGACATTGATTTGTCTGCCGCCTATACCATACTGACAGGCAAGCCAAGGAACCCTCAGGATGAAACCCAAACTCTGGTCAAATACTTTGACACCAACCGGTTTCCTCCTTTACAGCGTCTCTTACACCACATGTGTACAACCATGATTACCCCATAAGGGGGTGGTAGGAGTCGGTTAACAGAAACCTAGAGATTCATCTTTTACTGCATATTCAACAATCGCCCAATCTGTCTTCCAGAGATAATTCTGTAGATTATGGACAGTTGCATCTGGAACAGGAGAAGTTTGCCCTATGTTGCACAGCTAACAGCAATATTTTAGAAGGTTGGAATTCCTCTAGATAATGAAAAGTCAAAAGAAATCCCCAGGAGCAATGTCTACTGCATGAGATTCATAGAGAATTACATGCACTTTAAGAAAGAAGGTGACAGAATCATTAGAAATCTGCCTGGTCACCACCCTGAACCCCAGCACAGCAAGTTCCACAGGAAGCCCACGAGGAACCGGCCACTTAACATGAGCATCCAACTGTAGATGAGCATCTAGACCAATATGAAGAACACTTCCACGTGGATGCTCATTTTAACCAGGACCAACAGCCGTAGCAGCATGAGGACCAGATGGAATAGCCTGGTATGCTGAAAGCATTTGGCATCCAACCTCCACTATCTCCAGAAAATGAGCCTAGAGTGTTTAGTGAACGGGATGCACCTCCCGAATTCCATGCCGAGCCATCCACCTCAAGAGGCACAACTTTTGGTGCCACTGGAGGTCTGAGGGACATTCACCCAGCTCTCATCCGATTCTTAACAACATAGTTTGGGAGCATGAACTCCTCCTTTCAACAGCTTAGTCTGCAAGTGGACAGGATGGAAGCACGGAAGATTCACTATGAGCAAGTCCAGACAAACAGGTGGGAAAATTTTGTGAAAGACAAACAGCAGTCAGATGAGAGATTGAAAGGCTGCATGCACTCTCTCATAAATGTGTATGAAAGTGCCGGGACAATTATGAAAAGACTAAGACAAATTCATATTGAAACCCAAGAAAAAATGGCTGAAATGGTCATGCATGCCTATGATATCCGCGAAGATCAAGGTAACCTCAACATCAAGTATGCCAGGTTGATGGACACCTCCAATCAGATTGCAGAACAAGTGGCTGCAGCAACACTATCCATCAGGGAACAAGTGGTTGCTGAGGCTACTCAAACTATAAATGCCATAAACTCTCTGGGAACAACAGTCAATGCCAATGCTACACGGCTACTTTATGCATCCAACCGGATGAAAGGCAAGATTTATTCTGACTCCAACAAGCTCCTTGATGCATCCTCAAAGCTTGCAAAAAAAGTTCATACTGATACATCAATCATAGTAAACAGCACCACCAAAGTTGAAGCCAAAATGAATGTTGTGTACAACAAACTTGATATGGTTGGTACTGAAATTATGGAACTCATTCGTCTACATAAGGCCCAACTCCAGCCAGCACTCCAAGATATAGGTGATGAATGGTGTCCTCCTCCTTAGACAGAAGCACCCTCCTCTCGTCTCTCACCAAAAGGAACCCAACAGAGGGCACAGATAGAGTACATCTGTGACATGCTACACACCTGGTTAGAGGACATCAAGGGCAGCATCAAGACTCTACACCGGTTTGTTAAACAAAGAGATGGGCAACTCACTCTGAAAGTTGACTGTCTTGCTGCCTCAGTTATGCAACTGCAGCATCAGTTCTCTAAAGCCCAGAAACTTCAGCATCAAGGCAGCACCAGCTCCAGCACACTGCCTCCACCACAGGAACCACCTCTTTCACCCCCTCCTTGCTGATGCCAAAGGGGGGGACAAGTCTAGTCTCTTACCAGTACAATCATATAGAGTCAGGCATCTAGTAAGGTCATGCATAGTCTTTGATGGATGAATATGATAGATTTTTTGTATATCAATGGAAAACACTTTGCCTAATTCATGACCTTGTATGAAACTCTATTTTTGTGAATGAAAAGCTTGTTTTGGAAATGCCATATGTATGCGTGTAAACAATGAACCATGGTTGTCATCATCAAAAAGGGAGAGAATGTTGTGCCCCCTAGTTTTGATGATAACAAACCATAGTTCATTGTTGAATGTTGTCGTATGATTAATGATTTTGCTTAAGTAGTGTTTTGGACAGCTCAAGTGAAGGACACTCAAGTGTCGACCCGTCATCTACATGTGTCAACACTTTTTGAAGAAACCAAGTTAGAACTAGTTTGGTTTGAGATCTGGAGTGAGCAAGGTGTCGACACTTCCAACAATGTGTCGACACGCGTAGAAGAAAAGTGTGGTTCAACCGTCTCTGGCTAGCTTCTGTTTTACACCAAGTGTCGACACCCTATGGAAAAAATGTTGACACCTTGGATCCAGTGCAACGGGCTTCATCTCTATCTGGCTCATATGTCCCGATGCCTCCTAGTGAAGTCTCAACACGATGGCTTGATCCGCACGTGAGTATGGCGTGAGTGTCGACACTTGTCCATCAAAGTGTCGACCTGTTCTGCGTAGAAGCCATGGTTCCTCAAGACATTAATGAGATGTGCCGACACCTGGTCCAAAAGTGTCGACACATTCAAGATCACCTAGAGCGGATCTAAAATCGGAAGCGTCCACTTTCCAAGATCCACAACCAGTCTTGGAGGATCCGATCACACTTGAAAAGCCGTCCGAAAGCTCACTGTGTCAGAAGAGTTTATTGTCTGGCATAGACATCCATTGAGATGCTGGTACCATTACAGAATTGGTTCCCTACCTACCCACGTACTACCCTGCCAGTAAAAAAAGGTCAACCATGCTGTGGAAGCAAATCAAATAATGTGGATGTGACGTTCTAGGTATGGCGTCTGCAGTGGACAACGTAAGAGATGCCGTGAGCCACTGATATAGTAGAGGTGAGGAGCTCCAGTTCGAATGTATAACTAAACACAGAGAAAAGAAAAAAAGGGAAGAGCAGTGGAGAGTAGAAAGGAGAGACCTCTCCTTTCCTGATGTTGCTGGTGCAAGGGCAAAAAAACAGATCTTCTTCTTCCACCTCAGGAGCTCTCAAAGCAAGGGAGACATCATCCATCTACAACCTCATCTAGTGGGAGTGAAAGCTGAGGGGCTCATCCACAGTTCCCCTTGAGGTCGTGGTAAAGACCCAGGAGAAAGATGAAGAGTAGCCAGGCTTTGTTCATTCTTCTCCAGACAGGAGTTCTCTTCTCCCATAGAGTTTCTTTGTCATACTCTGTCTGGTTGTTCCTTTTACAGTTTTGTTTTTCTTGTCAAAACAAATACTTGTATATTGCTCCCAACCTGCGTGTAGGGAGATAGATGATGTGTTCACTGGTCTGTGAGTTTTGGGTTGTGTACCCACAAGCTGTGGAGCAGCAGTGTTGAGAGAGTTTGTCTCTCCGTTGGAAGCTGTGAATCGGAGGCAGTGCTTTGGCACTATTGAAGCCTCACCGAGGTGTGTTAGGGGTGGACGTAGGTCTCTAGATAGAGACTGAACCACCTTAAAACTTGTGTCTTATAGTTTGTCTTCTTTTGGGCACTGATGCTAGATGCTCGGTAGGAACGTTACCGATCATCATCTGTGCATCTAGTCAGTTAGCTATTAAATATCTCTTGCTTTATTTGTCTTAGTTTAGTATCTAGTTTTTATTTTCGCAAAGAAGGGCAAAAATGGGTTGATCTATTCACCCCTCACATCTAGATCTGCCTATCACCACATATCAGGCTATGCCGACTGTTAGCCTCATCCCCATCCCTACTCCCCCTGTCTTGCGACCTCAATGGCCGAGAAGCTCTCGAGCCTGATGCCGCTGGCTGGGCCGCTCTCTGCTCTACAGAAGACTGCGTCATACCCATGAGCTTCTCCATCATGAAGTCCATATCTCCTCTGGTCCGCAGTGACTCCAAAGGAGTCACATGTCGCGCTCCCTCTCCTGGGGCACCTCTGATCTGATATCTCCGCAGTACTCGCCATCTCAGAGTCTCCAGCTGGTCGAGTGCTCGCCGCTACCGTATCACCATCGCCATCTCTCGAGCACGTGCCTCGGCCTCCCTCTCTTTCGCCTCGACAAGATGACCCTTGGCTCTCTCCATGGTACTGAGGCGACGCGTCAGCTCCTCAATGTGCGCATCCTGCTCTCGTCGAGTGATCAAGGCGACCTCTAGCTCCTTCTTCTGCAAAACATTCACAAAATATGTAAATTAGGCAGGAGAAGAAAAGAAGAACCTTTTCTAGTCAAGGGTGCTCGATTCTTACAGCCTCGGCTAGCTCAGCCTCTCGCTCCTCGGCCCGCTCAAGGGCACATGCCAGTCGGTCCTCCAGCTCCTCTCGGCTATCGGCCTGGGATGAAGGGCCAGCTTCCCCAGACCTTCCCGCCCTCACGCGGAGGTATGATCGCTCAGCCCGCTGTTTGACAAGGGGCAAATGGTCAGTCATATCTATAAAGGCAATTTTCAATCAATCTATCAAGCATTTTTTTTAGGCTTCCCAACTACCAGATCTCGTGCCTCAAGTTCACAATCGTCTGATTAAGAATAGCTATCCGATCTTGGAGGATTCTTACGGCCTCAGTCTCTAGCATATGCACATCAAAATCCATAAACTTATTTAGCTATAACGCTTAATGGAAACATCACTTTTAAAGGCTAAAAGAATAACTTACCGCTCAGGTGTGGAGGCAGAGTCGCCTGGCATACCGATCTTGGTAGTCTACCAGGTAGATCTTGCTACTCCTCACAGTCCTATCTTGCTCCAGGGAGGGTCCCCTCTGCAACGCTTCAGCTTCCGCATGGTAGCGGGAGGCCCAATCCTGGTCGCTCGCCGAGGTCCATCGGCGCCCCCTGTCTGACCCATGCTGAGTAGGTACCTCCACTAGAGGTTGGTCCCACCCTAGCATCCTCTACACCTGACGCAGGTAGATTGGCTCCCGCAAGTTCATGCAGAACATCACTGTATCCCTGTGGAACCAAGCTTGCCCCTCCTTCACCCAAGGTTGAGAGGTGGTGTCTTCTGTCGTGTAAGGCGTCCAAATCACCTACCACAAGAAATCGAAGGTTTTCCTAAAACTGAGTTCATAACACATGCTGTAAACATCACTTAAATCTTTTTAACCAAACACTCACCTGGTGAGTGTTGACACCCGTTTTCTGCCTATAAGTTGAGTCATTCTTCTTACCTTCATTTTGATGTCTCGAGTTGTCCATTATTCATTAGGCCAGTTCTACACATTTCTTTGGGATTATTTTATTGGTACTTCTTCCCTAGCTGGGCTTGCTCTCAAAATTTTTCTTGAATTCGGGCTTAATGGGCCTTGATGTAGAATGGTCTTTGGGGTAAATGGGCTTATTTATCCCATTTTATTATTTTCCACTGTCCAGCTTAAACGCGGTCTAGCGATAGACCGTTTAGCAGGATCGGCGGTCTGTAATAAGACCATTTTTGTTGCCCAATGGCTTAACCTCTGGATAAATGGTTCTTTATCTTGTTTTTCTTAAATTCCACCGACATTGGATAAGCAGTCTACCATTAGACCGTTTGAACTAGTTGGGCGTCCCATCAATTGACCATTTTTAAGCCAAAGTCCTAATTCGATATGTTCTCTGGATAAATAGCTATTTATCTCATTATTTTTGATTTCCATTGACATCTGTGAGGCGGTCCATCGAAAGACCGTTTCCCCCTGAGAGTCCTTTGCCGGTTGAGTCGGTATGTTCTTTGGGATAAAAGGCTTTATTTATTTTATTAATTAATTTCCACCGACACCTTATACACGGCCTTGCAATGGACCATTTATATGGGTAGGCGGCCCATCGATCGACCGCGTTCATGGCTGAGATCCTTGCTTTGACAGGTTTTTTCTCTCTCCATCCGTAGTCAAGTTAGCTGCTTCGTCCTCAAATTTCTCCGTGGATTCTTAACCAAATTGGGTTTCGTTTGATCCTAGAGAAAGTGGAGAGTATTATCTCCAATTTATCCAATAGAATCTTGGCCTAATTCCCGCTGGAGATCCCCTAATTCGAGGTGGACTTTCAAGGGTCTATAAATAGCACCCTTAGCCCAAGCTAGAGAGGGGGGAAGATCCAGAATTTGCGTCGAAGTGCTGTCGCATTTGTAAGCGAGTTCTAGCCAGGGAGGAAGGATTTCCACATCCCATTAGGCCTTCGATTCAGGGAGTAGTCGTTTCGTTTTAGTGTTTTGAGTTTTGGTCTAGCCATTTTAGTCATTTGCCCATCATTACATCATCATTCCTCTTCACTTTCACTTGCATTTTTCATTGGCATTTTACCATTCTTTCACCTTTCCTACTATTTTCTACAACCCACAGGGGTTAAAAACCCAACCCCTAGGTACACACCCTTCCATTTATGCATATCATTCACCGTTCATTTTCATAGATATTGCACTTCATAAACTCACTTGGGTTGCATTTTTGGTCATATGTGGTGTTTTGCAGGCCAATAGAAGCTTTAGCACGAGGCCCATTTTTTCTGGCTGAGCAGAAGGGGTGAAGGATTAAGTTCCACAGCCTGGAATCTAGAGGTTATGTGCGGTTCACTTCCGAACGTCTACAGTCGTGTGCGGCCTTCCCCAGACTGCCTCTCTCTTATATGCGGTCGTATGTAGACCGTATAACCTCCATATTAGGCCCCTTTCTCGCGTTCCACTTCAGCGCTTGCAACGGTCTGTCGTTCGACCGTCTTTACCTTTCAGCAGTCTCTAAAGGACCATCTTCTTCCTGCGACAGTGCTGCACTTTATTGGGAAGTGGCCTCATCCGTCTCCCCTTTCCAAGGTACGTAGTGCCCCCCTCTGTTTGGACTAGGTATTTTGGTGGCGATCACAACTTGTTGATGCATGTGGGTGGCTGATTTAGTGCATTATTTGCTCCTCCATGCTTTAGTCACACACCCACATCACATTCCCTTTTAACCCCAGATACTTCTTTAGGAAGGAAAAGAAAAGTGTCTACACCCCTTTTTTTGGCGATCGCGATGGGACAACTTGTGCCTATCGTGCTACTGATGTTGTTGACCTGCTTGTTTTAGTTGATTTTAGTCATCTCGGGTTTGATGTTTTGTTGTTTTCTATCAGTGGGTTAATTGTGGTCCTCTGTGGGCCGTTTATAGCATTCAGCGGTCGGTCGACAGACCGCCTTCGTCTGTTTGAGGTACGTCGATCCTCTTTGTTCATGCTGTTCATATTTCTCTGAGTCTGTGATCTTTTACGGTCCTCTGAGGGCCGTCTCTGGCATCCAGCGGTCGGACGATAGACCGCATACTTTGGCCTCAGGTACGTTCTTGTTGTTCGCATTCTCTGATAAACTGTTACCCGCTGCGGTTCTGTCAGGGCCGTTTAGCTCAGTTGACGGTCATTCTACTGACTGTATATTTCACTCAGATATGTTGTGCGTTTTCCTGCCACTGTTGATTATTTATTCTGTGTTTTTATTATTTACTACTCCCTGCTACTTTGTGATCCTGCCCGGGGCCGTTTACCCTCCCTGAGCGGTCTCCCATCAGACCGCATCGTTGCTACTGTGCACCCCGACCTTTACATTTGTGTTATATTTTCCATCATTACCATACTTGTTTTGGGTGCTACTTATCTCCCCCTGGTTGTCATTCATCTCTGCACTATTATTGCCATTGTTTAATCATTATTTGTTAGTCTTAGGCTAGAATTTGCATGCACTCCGGTGCGTATAGGTTCATACATTTTCATGATACTAGTTACATTCCTACCTTGGTAGGCGATCCTCTCGTCTCCATATTCTTTGGAGCCGACTAGGCGACCCTATCCGGGACATTCATAAGTCCCCGTGAGCCGTGGATTCTCACACAGACGCCGAGCAGGTTGTACCTTAGCACCCCGAGTCTAGGTTTCATCCGTGAGAGAGAGTAAATTTACAGTCAACCAAGTCCCCTTTCCACCCCTACTAGGAATCCCATTGTTGAGAGAACGCTCATTTAATTGAATCCACTAAGGTTCCTAAAGGAGAAACATATAAAAATTTGGGCGCATCATCGCGACTTGGTTGATTATTGGTTGCCTCTTCTCTCCTCTATGTCTGTGCATTTTGTTAATCATCTTAGCTTAGGTGCTTACTAGGTGTTGTCATTTCTTTGGTTATAGGTACTCGTTGCATGTGGAGTTGCTTCACACCCACAGGATCTTCTCCTAGGGGCAATTCCCCAGTTGTCTCTTATTTCAACCCTCTGTTCGATTCCCCCTCCACCATGTCTTCCTACGATTTCTCTCACTCCCGTGAGGACTCCCTTCCTTAGGGACTCTTGGAGGACCCGCCTAGGGTCATGACTGTGCAGGGGAGAGAGGGGTCCGCACCTCCTCTCTCGACCATTGCTATTGAGGGTAGTCGACCTTCTCCCTCTCATTCTACCACTCATAACTCGGCCAACCATGTTCTCCATATGATGGCCCAGCTAGATTCGACCCAGCTCCACATTCTTCGCCAGGCTTTACAGGGGCCGGACGCCCCCGTCTTCAGTTCCTCCCCAGGGCATGCCTGCTACTGCCACTTCTTTATCTCTGGTTAGCAGGCTAGGAGCCTCGTCTATTGCTCCCATTGATCTTACCCCTGTCCAACCCAAGGTCCTCCGTTTCCCCAATTTGGAGGCGGGTCAAGCTTCTAGCTCGGCCCATCAGATGCTTGATAATGGGAAGACCCCACTCCATTCATCTTCTTATCCATATCTCTATGGGACCACCTCTCCAGCGCCGCAAGCTCTTGTCGACCTGACCGACTTCTTACATCCTCAAGCAGGGGCTGCCCAATTAGCTCACGCGGATATGGGCCCCTCCTTGGCCCATTATCCCTCTTACGGGCTTCCCCCTCTGCCTGCCTATCCTCCGGCCCCTTATATCGGGTCCGCCCTTCCAGTCCTGCCTTCTCTATCTTGGGAACGGGAACTCCTTAATAAGTGGGCTACCATGCAACATCAGCTTGACCTCCTTCACAAACGGGTCGGCCCACAGTCTTTAGCTGATATCCCGGTTCCCAATTTTCGTGACATTCGTTTCCGTCCCCAGTCAGAGCTCCCCACGTATCGGAAGTATGATGGGAATGGCAACCCCTTCATTCATGTGAGGGAGTTCTTATACGAGTCGGCATAGTTTCAACACGATGACTGCCTCATGGCGTATCTTTTCCGCCGCTCATTGGATGGGGTAGCTTTGGAGTGGTTCTATGCTCTGTCATTGGAGGAGGTAGAGAGTTTCAAAGTTGTTAAAGAAAAGTTTATACAGAGATTTCAAGACCGGGTGGGCTCGGAGTATTCCTTTACCGACCTGGTGGCCGAGAAGATGAAGGCCGATGAAGACTTTGCCACCTATGCTGATAGATGGAGGCAGATGGCCTCCCGTATGCCCGGGCAGATTCCGAAAGAGGAGAAAGTCAAGCTGTTGATTTCCAATGCCACCCCCACCTTCCGGAACATCTTAGCTATGAACGACATTTCCAATATGCACCAGTTGTACAGTAGGGCCCGGTTTATCCAGACCCAGTTTAAGGACTCCCCCATTCACTCCCTATTTGAGGCCCAGAAACCCAAACCCACCAAAAAACCCCAAGGCCCAGTTACCGAAGGAGTCCAGACGAATGAGCAGGTGCAAGCTGTCCACTTCCCCAACCAATCGACTCCACCCCGCTTCCATCAACCTCCCCGTAACCCCTAGTTCGCCGCTCCACCAACTACCCAATCATCCTTCCCCACTCCCCAGCAACAACAGCTGCCACAACAACCACAACAGTCTCCACCGTACCATAATGTCCCTCCACCAAATGGCTACGCACCTGCTCGCCTGAGCCGCAAGAGAGCTCACTACCCTCCCCTACCTGAAACCCTGCCAGACATATTTTCAGCCCTTATGCACACTGGTGACCTCCAGCTTCCCCCGAAACGCCTGAACTGGAATCCAGCCGCTGACCCGTCCAGATTTTGCATATTCCATCGGCAACCCGAGCACACGATCAAAAGGTGCTACCAGTTCCGAGATTTTATTTATGATTTGCACGAAGGGCAGCGCATCGATTAGGCAGAAATGCATAAGTTGATTATAGAGATTAAAGAGAGAAGAAGACAGGCATACACTATAGTGACTAATTCAGTCTGTGATCCTACAGATAGCTTTCGGAACTCAGATGCATTGGAGAATAAGGAAAATCCTGGTCCCTCACATGTTGCTTGTTGTAATGCTCCTTCGGGGATAATTTTAGAGAAACTTCCCCATACTACAGAGGTTTTGGATTCTGATGAGCTGCCTTCAATTCAGAGTTATCACGAGACTACTCAGGGGAAATCAAATTCTTTCTGTTCAGAAAAATTGGTAATAACTACAGAGAATTCAGAGCTTATTTCTAAAATGTCAAAGGATGAGAATGTTAAAATGCTTGGGGGTCAAACACAAAAAGGGAAGGAGCTGCTTCATGTATCAAAACCTACTGAAGTTTCAGTTTTGCCAGGTGTTCTGTTCAGTGATGCTTGGTTGACAAGGGCAAAAGCCAAAAATCTGGCCACTAAACCTATGCTTTTATAACCCATGTTAAATTCTGCATTAATTTGGAATGTCAGGGGTATTGGTAATAATGCTACTCAAAGGAGTTTGGCTCATCATATTAGTGTCAATAATGCAGGTTTGGTGGCTATCTCTGAACCTCGGATTAGTTTTAGTAGAGCTCACACAATAGCTCGGAGGATTAATATGCAGTCCTTTGTTGGTAATGACGGGGATGCTTCCAAGATATGGATTCTTTACAAATCAAATATTTGTTTAGATATAGTTGATTCTCATCCGCAATATCTAACTGTTGGAGTTAAGGACAATGAGAAGGTAGTTCTGCTTTTCACTGCAGTGTATGCCTCCTGCAATGTTATCGAACACAGAATTCTTTTTGATTCTTTAATGGAGTACAGTCGAGATGTTAATATCCCTTGGTTACTAGGGGGTGACTTTAACTGCATTGCATCTCCGGATGAAAAATGTGGTGGTTCTTTTTCTTCCATGACTGCTATGACTGATTTTCAAGGTTTCTTAGCAGCGGCTGGCTTAGTAGATGCAGGCTTCTCTGGCTCATTATATACTTGGTCAAACAATCAAATTGGTTCTTCCTCCATCAAAGCTCGGTTGGACAGAATATTACTTAACTCATTCTGGGTTAGTTCACCCAAGTTTCTTTCAGTTAAACATTTAGTCCGTGGCCCTTCAGATCATGCTCCTTTACTGATGACTATGAAGTCCACTCAACATTCTCCTGGGAGATTTATGTATCAACATATGTGGCACTCTCATTAGAATTTCTTAGACTTTGTAAAGGATACCTGGAACAAATATTCTCAAACTGATGTTCAACCTTTTGTTACTCTACAGTACAAATTAAAATGCTTGAAGGCTGATTTACAAAAATGGAATAAAGAAATCTTTGGCAACATATTTCAGGCTAAGAGCAAAACTGAGGCTCTTGTTGCACAGGCTCAAATGAAATTTGATTCTGATCCCTCTGTTAACAACCGTATACTGATGCAGAAAGCTAATGCTGATTTGCGTCTTATTCTATCTAGAGAGGAGGTGTATTGGTATCAAAAGTCTAGGGTGGAATGGATTTCTTGTGGTGATCGTAACACCCAATTTTTCCACCATTACACCCAAGTTAAAAGGCAGAGGAACTTCATTCACAAGTTAAAAATTAATGAGGAGTGGGTGGATGATCAAGCTGTTCTAGCTGATGGTGCAGTGGACTTTTTTAAGTCCCTTCTGTCCTCTGAACCTCATACAATTGATGATAGGATATTTGAAGCAATCCCTTCTTTGATTAATAATGAGCAGAATTCTTCTTTGTGCTTAGTTCCCTCAGCAGATGAGGTGAAGAAAGTTATGCTTTCTTTGTCTGGAAATAGCTCCCCTGGGCCAGATGGATTCTCTGGGGGGTTTTTCTCCCATTGCTGGGATATAGTTGCAGATGATGTGGTGAATGCTGTCCAAAGCTTTTTCCAGGGGTGGGGACTGCCTCAAGGCATCACCTCTACTACTATCTGCCTTGTCCCTAAGAAGAAAAGTCCCTCTACATTTGCTGATTTCAGGCCAATCAGTTTGTGCAATTTTACTTATAAAATTGTTTCAAAAATTCTATGTGAGAGGTTGAGTTCTATTCTTCCAATGATTATTTCAAAGGAGCAAAGTGGATTTGTATATGGCAGACGCCTTGCTGACAATTTTCTGATGGCAAAGGAGATGATTATAGATATTGATAAGCCTGTGAGGGGCCATAATATAATCATGCAACTTGATATGGCTAAAGCTTATGATCGTTTGGAATGGGACTTTCTGCTCATGGTCCTTAGGAGCTTTGGTTTTTGCAGCAGATTTGTTTCCTTGATTTCCCAATTGCTAGTTAACTGTTGGTTTTCTATCTCTTTTAATGGTCAAATAAAAGGTTACTTTAAGTCCACCAGAGGTGTTTGCCAAGGAGATCCCCTTGCTCCATCTTTATTCATTATTGCTGAAGAGGTCATGAGTAGGGGTCTTGCACAGCTTTTCCAGTCTGGTCGGTGTAAATATTTTCATCTCTCTAGAAGGGTTCAGCCCATAACTCATTTACTTTATGCTGATGATTCTTTGATATTCATTAATGGTTGTATGGCCTCCATAAAGCAGTTAATGTTGTTCCTGGGGAGATACCAAGCTGCATCTGGTCAATGCATCAATGCTCACAAAAGTTATTTCCTAACTGCTAAGAAAATGCCTCAGTGCTCTATTGCTCGGATAACTCAGTTGACTGGGTACTGCTCAAGGATTGGCAGCATCACTTACCTCGGTATTCCTCTCTTCAAGGGTCGTGTGAAGACTTCTCACTTCAAGTATCTCATTGATAAAATCAACATCAGATTGGCTGGTTGGCAAAGTAAGCTGTTATCACAGGCAGGCAGACTGGTCCTAATTAGGACAGTTTTATCTGCTATTCCTGTATACACAGCTAATGCAGCCTCAATCCCATACACTATTCTTAAACAGATTGGGAGTATTTGCTCAAATTTTTTCTGGCAGGGCTATGAAAATTCCCACAGGAAGCATTGGGTTTCATGGGATAGAATCTGCTGTCCGATAGAAGAAGGAGGTCTTGGAATCAGAGGTTTGAAGGAAATTCAGTTATGCTTTTATGTGAAATTGATTTGGCAGGCTATAAACAGCAACTCCCCCTGGGCTATTTTTGTTAGAAGCAAATATCTCAATGGTCGGCATATTTCAGATTGCAAAGTTCCTTTCCTGGCAGGTATTAAGAAACAAGACTTTGAGAAGGCTAAAATCATCTACATGGCAGGCTCCAGAATGATTATTCAGGACGGGGCCAACACTAATTTTCTCAAGGATTGCTGGTGCAAAGACACATCCCTGGCTACTCTTTTTTCTTTGCAGCTTGACTCAGACTTCTTGAACTGCTCTGTTCAAGAGGCCTTAGCTAATCGCCTTCATCCAGTCTAGGATAAAGTTGAAGACCTGCAATTGAAAGACCAACTTCAAGCGATGGTCTTAAAAAGAGGAGAAGACATCTCTGTTTGGGCTCTTTCAAGCTCAGGTAAATTCAGTTTTAAAACTGCGCACAACATATGCAGAATTCAAACTCCTCGGCCGGATGTAAAGTTTAGAAATCTTTGGCAGAAATACCTCTCTCCCCGAGCTTCCATATTTTGTTGGAAGGTTTTGTGTCAAGCTGTTCCTGTTGATAGCTTAATTCAGAAGAGTGGTATAAACCTGGCCTCCTGCTGCAACTGCTGCTCTTCTGTCCAGAATACTGAAGACATGGACCATCTATTTGTTAATAGTGATATAGCTACTTTCCTTTGGAATAGATTTGGATCTCTGATCAATGCAAGCTGTCTGGAACTTAACAATATTACAAGTAGGCTGAAGTTTGCTATGAATAAGGCTGCTATTTATAAACCGAAAGCATTTATATCTCTATTGTTAATCATCATGATTATCTGGGAGATCTGGAAATAAAGATGCAGAGTGAGATATGAAGGTAAATACTTCAGTTTTTCTAATACTGCAGATCATATAATTACAGAAGTTGCAAATGCTATTAGTAAGACAAAGTTTAAGCAAGGGGTCAACATAGATTATCAGGGAATCCTGCAGGAATTTGGCATTGCTCTCTCCTACTCCCATCCAAGCTTCCTTAGTGTTCGCTGGGTTGCTCCTGCTGAGGGTCTAGCTTTAAATGTGGATGGTGCAAGTAAGGGAAACCCAGGTTTAGCAGGGGGGGTGGCTGCATTAGAGACAAAAATGGGAAGCTTTTCATGGGGTTTGCCTTCTTCTATGGCTCTGGTACAAATATGGCTGCAGAAGGCCGTGCTTTGTTGGATGGATTAAGGCTGGCACAGGTTCATGGCATCTCTTTGGCTGTGATATATACTGATTCAATGGCTTTAATTGATATGTTGGCTTCTAAAAGAGACCCCCCGTGGACTCTTCTCCCCTGGTGGCAGGAACTTCTACAATTGTTTCCAACCTTTCACTGCCCCTGTTGTTCACTCCTATAGAGAGTCTAACCAAGTGGCAGATGCATTAGCCAATTATGCAGTAGCTAAGGGAAGTAGCTCTGTATTTTCATGTATTCGGGAGCTGCCATTGCTGGCCAAGGGGTATGTTTTGGCTGATGCTTGGGGTTTGCCAAACATCCGCATTAAGCTTGTATAGGATTCTTCTCCATTTTACATACAAGAGGTTTTATCCTCTATTGATGATGTAATTACATTTTGATAGCAATAAAATGAGCATCTAGTGGGTGATTGGTGGAGTGAGAACATTCCCATCCTTTGGATGGGGGTGCACTCTCCCTATTCTCTTCCTAGATGACTGGCTTTATAAAAAAAAGACAGGCGTCGAGGCCGTAGCAGCAGTAGCCATAGCAACCACAACCCCAACAGCAGCAGCAGCCTGCACAAGAACTTGGGATTCATCAGAATCCGATGCCAAACCACCTGCCCGCTCCACAACCGCAGCCGCCAGCACCAGCTCAAGCGAACATTGTTTACTGCCCAACTCCCAACGCTGGGAATTCCTATGATGATGAGACTCCAACTCACCTCTTGGCCCTCCACCATACATATAACAACCCCCCTTCACCCTCTACCCCCACTATCATTCGGCCCGCCTGTGGACGCACTAAAATTTGAAAAGAATCAGTTTCGTTTATTGATCGAGTTAATTCATTTATTTAGTGCGAGGGCATGCCAGTCACAAAGTGACGATCTGTTCGGGCCCCGAAGAGCCCTTGGTGCGCTCGATCTGACTCGGTCAGACGGTTGTGTGGTTTGTGTCGGGACTAAAACTCGCCGCGCCATAAAGGTCACGGCATCATTTACATCCCCCATACGGGGGAACACCCTTGATTGATTGCCAGGAATAAGGGCCCTACGACCTGAAATTCATGGTAATAAAGCGAGAGCAAAGATCTCGGATCATGTTTAAACAAACCCGCATTGGGGCGTAAATGTTCATAGATGCATACATGTCGGTCACTCATGGACCGTTTCATCTCCGGACAGAAGTCCGTGTTTATAACATAAAAGACGGTGACAAAACCGCGCAGATGTTTGACGTGAATGTGGCAAGTTTAATGAGAATGCGGGATTGGATCCCGATAGGGACGGGTCAAGTTTTGACAAACTATTGGCCCGAGATGGTTTCGGACTATGGCCATAACGGGGTTCCCGAGGTCCACGTCCGATGCCATGGGGCGTCATTGCTTTTCTTCTCATGCACAGTCCGGGGAAGTGAATTGTTAAGTGTGAAGCCCGAACTCGCCAACGTGCGCCCTCGCACGGGGATCGACCTGCGCGGTCAGGTCGCGGGGTTCTCTTGATTATCGGCCTCATATTCCTTTCATTTGTTTTATCCATTAGCTTCAAGTCTTTTCTCTTATTTGGTTAACCATTCTTTCTCTTCTAGGCACGCCGGTTTAAGGAAATACAAAGAGAGGAGAGGGGCGCGCCGGTAACGGAGGGAGTCAAGGGGCGCGCCGGGTAGAGGCACCCATGGGGGCGCGCCGGTTTAAGGGAATTCAAGGGGGCGCGCCGGTTAAGGGAGTTCAAGGGGGGGCATGCCGGGTAGAGGCACCCATGGGGGCGCGCCGGTTTAAGGGAGTTCAAGGGGGCGCGCCGGTTATGGTCTAGGAAGACGAGCGTGCCGAGTTATGGCTCAAATAATAATGGGGGGTTCACTATTCATCCCAATAATTTGAAGGTGGTTTTGAGTGTAGAGTTAAACCGCTGCGAGGGGGTACCGCGCCAGATTAGCCCGCGTCGGATAAGAGCGCGCCTGATGTGACACAACCTCGGACCTAATTTAACAAGCACAACCATAATACTATGAAGCCTATGCAAGCGGACCTTCGTATGACGCACACACTTAACCTGGGGGTAACTCGGGGATGCCGAGTCGAGGAAATGGGACAAGCCCCTTGCTGGTAGAGGGCCAGCAAAGTCTAAGTCAAACTTCCCCTTGAGGTGCGGATATTCAACTCAATGTGTTGGCCTTGGCCGAGGGACGCAGATCACTCACTCACACCCACGGGGGTCGCACAAGTGCGGTGGAGCCTTAAGATCGGGCGCTCTCTTCCTTACCGACGGCGCAATTGGAGAATATTAAATGAACAAGAATAATTGAGAGCAAGGGACGAGTTCTCACCTAGCCGGTTTGAAGAAACCGACTCCGGTCGGAGACGGAGGCGAGGGGAAGCACCCGCACGCCGCGTCGATGAAGCTTCAAACCTGTGAGTGTAAATAATACATGAACTACCCCCATGCAAGGGGGGGGGGATCTCGGGGAAGGGAGGCCAATGAATACACTCAATATGACCTCTACGCAGGGAGGGGCCTTCAGCCGGCCAAGCGGGGAGGGGAATTCGAGCTAGAAGTGAAGAGAGGGAAGTCGAAGCCGAATCTGCCCGCTAACTGTGTCTCAGGACAGACCTTCAGGTATTTGGACGCTGTGGTCAGCCCCAAATTTTTTTGCAGACGAAACCACTTGGAGATTTTTTTTAGCTGGATCTGGATGATGCTTGAATTTTTTAAATTTCTTTGGGCACCGCTGCTGGTCGGGGTAGGGGCTTGAACAGGGTGGCAGACCCTCAGATCTGACAGCTTCAGGTTCCCAACAGTAGGAAGCAGAGGTTGCCACGGTCGGTCCCGAGCTTAAAATAAGGTGCCTCCAGAGTCGTTAGAACAGCTGACGAGTCCTCTTCGAAGCAAGACTAACGGGGATGCCAGCTGATGTTGGGGTCGACCGGTAGGCTCTGAACACTGAGGAGGGGTCGGTGCAGACTAAGTGGAAGCAGAACCGAGCACCCGAGGGAGAAAATTGATAACTTTCAGGTCTGGTCACCAAATGGGGCTCTGCTTCTTGGAGATGTTAGAAGACTTGTAGTAGAAGATGTTTGAATAAGAACTCTCGATCCGATTCCCAATACGATCGTTGCAGTCGGGCTTCCAATCCGGCTCTGGTCTCCTGCCAGAGGGGATCTGCGCAGTTGTGGGAGAATGGCTCTCCTGGTCGATCACAAACTCGGAATGGGACGGGACCACCACCGTTGCGAAGAATACAGGCAGACGCTTCCGTCAATATATGGTATACTACCTGAAGCTCCCAGGGGACGATGGGGTGACCTCTGAAACCTGCGGTCAATCTGCTGCCTGCAACCAGAACTTGAGAGGGTGGAGATAGGTAATGGGGAATGGGGTAGATGGGAGGGGAAATGAGGTGGTTGTGTGTACGGGCAACCCCCAGCTGTGAGGGGGTCTAGGAGGGGGGATTTCAAGGTGTGGGAAGGGGAGAATGGGGGCTGGAAGGGGGTGTTTGCTATGGGTGAGAGAGGAGCTGCGAATTTGGGCGTGGAGGGAGAGGGGAAGGTGAGGGGGGGCACAAGTGGGTGGAGGGAAGGTGAGTTTGAATTTTCCTTAATGGAGGGTATTCAATGGTGGTCTTGGGGATGGGAGGGGTTGTGTTGGGGAAGGGAAGAGATGCTTGGGGTACTGGGAAGGGTGCTTGGGGAAGTGGGTGGGGTAGTTGGGGGTTGGGAGGTGGAGCTAGGATTGGTGGAAGCTCTCTTGGGACTAGGGGGTGGAGTAATGGGATGTGTGGGGAAGGGGAGTGGCCTTTAATGGGGGTAGGTGGGAGAGTGGTGGTTGGGAAGGGAGGAGAGAGAAAATTTTTGAAATTGGGTGTGGAGGAGAGAGAAAGGGGAGTGAAAGAGAGAGATTAAGAGAGGGATGGGTGGGGAATCTCTCCCCTAGGGTCTCTCACCCAAATAATGGAATCTCTCCACTAGATAAGAAGTTTGAACTCTCAAAATGACAAGTTTTTTATTCATTGATTCATTACCTCAAAATGGAGAGAGTGGGGTCCTATTTATAGGGGTCCCACAATTTACAATAAGACCCTGAATTTTGACACATTGACTAATAACCAACATGATAGGGGCGCCCATGGGCCAAGCCCAATGAATTGGGCCCAATAGCTAACTAATAAACCTAATGACACTCAAACCTAGAGAAATAAGCACAAGACCTAGGGACATGACTCAAATAAAAGAGAAATTACAATGATATGACTCAAATAAAATAAAGAAACATACATAGAACTCAAAATAAATGACTAGACCATGATGTACGCCTCCGGGGTGACGAGAATGGTCGAGTGTGTCAGGACGGATGGTGATGACCCCATCATACTCTCGGGGTGCGGAGAACTCGACTCCGTCGAGTAAGAGGTGGTACCGCTCACATGTCTTCCAAAAGAAGCCGATTCTTCCACCTAGCGAGGTAGAGACTGTTCACCTTGCTCCGAGTGATGATTTCTTGTTCATCCAATATTCTCTCAAGTTACTTACGTCGGGCTCTCTGGGCTGATGGTGCTCACATGGGGAGGGGAGGGTGCTCTCTTAAGGGAGGAAGGGGGCTTGAAATTCTTACTTGGTGCCACCGTGGGTCCCTTGTGTGGCACAAGGCTTTCCACATTGAAACTGAAGTTAACTCCGTATCCCTTGAGGAGGCCTTAACTTAGTAGTGGGGCTAATGCACCTCAAAACCTGGAAGGGGCTGATCCCACAAAACCTCAATCTTGAGTTGTCTCTATGTGAGAGCCTCTCATTCCTCACCATCCCGGAATCACCCATTTAGATTTCTTGGTGATGCCATTGAGTCGGTCGGCCTTTTGTAGATTTCATGACTCTTGTTGATGCGCTTGCAAGGTTATCATGAAATTTTGTGAATGCTGTCCTTTTAGTGGTTATGGGTGGACCTGGACAACCATAGATGGACCTATCATGCCATGATGTCATATGGACCTTGATGAACCTTGGTGGGCCGGGGTAACCATATGTGGACTTATCATGTAATGTTGTCATGTAGACTTTGGTGGGCCTAGGTGGGCCGGGACAACCATATGTGAACCTATCATGCAAAGTGGTGATGAATGTCGGGGGACCCGGACATCCGTAGATGCTTTTGACATGCTTAAGACCCATGATGAATGAGGGTGGACCAATACATCCGAATATAGACCACTCATGCTTTCTACTTGACATGTGGGTGATATGAATGAATGGACCCAACATAGTGTTCATGCCAAGTGGTGTGGTAAGGCTAGACACATGCATATTTTTTCTATGGGTGACTTCCATGTGTATAGGTGTGGGACAACCTTTGAACTCCCATTGGAAAGGGTCGAATGGATCTAAGAAGGTGGTCATCATGGGGTGGAGTACAACCTCATTACCTAGGGATATGTTGCCCAAGGTCATGGCTCCCAAGGTGTAACCCGGGTCTAAGATGGAGTGAATTGGGTCAAACATGGTGAGTTGGTGTAGGGAAAGGTGGGTGGTGGATAAAGTGTTTGGGTCACACGAGTCTCTTGACTCCCATTGGAATGGATCATATGGATCATAAAATGGGTTACCTAGGGGGAGGAACTCCATGTCCTCAAGATCCTCAAAAGGTGCTAAGTCATCCTTCTCCATGATAGTTGGGCCAATGTTCTTGGCAAGTGGGTCGGCCATGAGTGGAGGGCTTGGCTTTCTACCCGAGATAAGAAGCTCTAAATCGAGGAGAAGGTTGGGCTCATCGGGTGTAGGGAGGAATAGAAAGAGGTCACTAGTGTAGCAACCAATGGTGCAAACCGAGGTGATAGACCCTATGCATAGGTGTAGGAGGCTAAGGCTCCTAGGTTGTTCGACCAAAGGGGTCAACATGCTAGTCATCTCTAATTGCCATGCTATGCCCTTGAGAAGGTCCTCTAAGGTCTCCACTTGATAGAATGCTTGGATTGTGGTGCGATAGGAGAAGAAGGGCACAATGGGAAGGTCTTGTTCTATGGGAGGGAAAACATTGGCCGGGATCTCTCTTATTGGGCTCTCCTTTAGCCAACTAACAAGGGGTTCTCCTAAGATGAGCTTGGCCCTAACTAGAGAGGGTGATGTAAGGTGAAGACCATCGTGTGATGTTTCCTCTTCAACTTGGACTTGTGTTTCCTCCGAGGTGGAGAGTGGATTTAGAGTGTTCACAACTATTGGATCGGGTATGAGTTCTTCTACCAAGGAGGTGAGAGGGTCTTTTGGGGTGATGAGGGTTGGTGTGTGGTGCTCCCGAGGTGGAGGGTAAAGGGAAACTTGGTTTGGGATTGGTAGGGTGGGGTTTGGGAGTGGAAGTATTGGAGGCCTAGGTTGGGGTAGGATTGGGGTTGGAAGTGGAAGGCGGTTGGGTGATGGGATTTGGGTTGGGTGGTGGTGGCCGTCATGGTTCTAGGTGGAGGGATGGACACGGGGTCCACTTGGGTTTGAATGGTGAGAATAGGGTGAGTGGTGGTCTTTATTGGGAAAACCGGGTCGGTTAGGGGTCTCTTCCCCTTGGGATCGGCCGGTTGTGGAGGGGGGGAGGTGGGGGCCAATTGAGTTTGGATAGTGAGGTTTGCAGAAGGGGGTTTTGGTTGGAGTGTGGTGACCCTTAGGGGATTTGGTGGAGAGGTGGATGCTTGGTTTATTTGGGCCTTAAGCCCACAACAAGGTCATCCAATGCTGGGCAAAGGGTTGTCGTCTTCTAGGGTAGCTCTGACCTAGTTTCTTCTGGTTTTTGTCGTCTTCTCTAATGGTTGGTCCCGGGGGGCCACCCGTGGCCCCCTCGGCGCCTCTCCAAGCAGGACTTGGCTTCTCTGCAGCCACCGGCGCCAGATCCTTTGCTGAAGTCTTGTCTTCTTCCATGGCACCGCCGGTAGTCCCGGGCACTGTCCATGCTCCGGCGCTTACTGATAAAGGGGAACCTGTAGTGTTTTTCTCCCTGGAGGAGATCTCGGCATCCCTGGGCCCTTTCTCTTTTTCCTTGGTAGCTCGTACCCCTCAGGGAAGGCCACAGTTCTCGGATATCAGAGCCCACTTGTACGGCAGATGCAGATTCAAAGATGACTTCATGATCAGTGCTCTAGACAACAGACATCTCCTCTTACGATTTCAGAACTATGAAGACTACCTGTCTTTGTTGCTGAAGGAGACGCTGTTAGTTCATGGTCGGCTGTTCCGTTTCTTCAAATGGACTATGAAATTTTCACCTTCAGCTGATTCGCCCATCCTCCCGGTTTGGATTTCTCTCCCAGGTCTTCCGGTGAATTTCTACATTGAGCACTTGATTCGATCCATTGCTGGTAATGTTGGTCGGGTTTTGAAAGTTGATCAATCTACTTTGAACCTAACCCAAACGACTGCTGCTCGTGTTTACATTGAGCTCGATATATCCAAACCCCGCCCTTCTAGAGTTTGGATTGGATTTCCAGGAGGTGGTGCCTGGCAGGAGGTTTTATACCCGGACCTTCCACTCTATTGCACTGTTTGTTCTCGCATCGGCCACAATGTAGCAACCTGCAAAGGCCCAAGGAATTCGGTTCTCTCAGGGAAGCCCAAAGAAATAACTGCAGTTACCAAAGGCAAGGCATTATGGCAACCTGTTATCAATCAGAAGATTTCAGTTGAAGAAAATATTACTGTCACCCGAGCCAATGATGGTAGCATTCAACCTAATCGCTCTGTTTTTATTAATGCAAGAAACTCTATACTGGGCGAATGTTCTAATCAGAGTTCAGACTTGAATGCGCCCTGTTTAGTTAATTCATCCAATCCTACTGCAAACAATCCTACTGAAATAGACCCAGGGGACCCTGCTAAGTCTACCAGCCAATGCCTGCCAGGAGATTTTCCTATGAAGACTGTACCAACTATTAATGTGGAGCACTCTCCTGGATGTGAGCCAGCTCTACCTCAGTTGGATTCTGATTTGGTTCCTGTTCCCTCAGAGACAACACAACAGGAAGTTACTATAGCAGCTAATTCTAAAGATTTGGCTTGCCCTCCTTTGGAGCTCCCTTCAAACCAAAACAATGTTCAAGATGATTCTTTTGCGATTGCTCCTGATCCTGCAGTTGACATTGCCTTGCAAGAGCATGAACCTCACTCGGCCGAAGAGGCCTCATCTAGAAGACTGGAAATAGCCACTCTAGCGGAAACTCAAAATGTCCTGGCTTTGCATCATGAGCGCTCAAGGGTTACTACTAGATCGATGCTAAGGACTGGGTCCACGGGTAACATTCCTGATACCAAACATTTATCATGAATTGCATTACTTGGAATATCAGAGGAATAGGGAATGATGTGTCAATTGGCAGAGTGAAATTCCTAATTAGATTTCATCACCTTGATTGCATTGTGCTCTTAGAACCTAAAATAAACACTGGCAGAATGGACAATTTATGCAGACGATTGGGAATGGATAATGCTGTTGCTAACACTGATGGGCTGGCTCACATCTGGGTTCTTTGGAAAGACCCTCTAAAATTTTCTGTTGTCTGCAGGGATGATCAACAGATCACTGTTTTGCATTCTAATGCTGCCTCACCAGACTTTTACTCAACTTTTGTCTATGCCAAATGTAATGCTAATGATAGGCAATCCTTGTGGGCCTCTTTATCTAACATTCATGCTCAGATATCTGGGCCTTGGATTGTTGTAGGGGACTTCAACTGCATCACTAATGTGGACGAAAAACTGGGTGGTAATTCACCTAACCTCTCTGCTATGACAGATTTTAACAATTGTATTTCAGATTGTGCTTTAATTGATGGTGGTTTTACTGGATCTAAATATACTTGGCATAATAATCAATCTGGAAGTAGAGGAATTTGGGCCCGATTGGATAGGGTTCTTCTAAATATAGCCTGGCTTAATCATCTGCCCATTTCTATAGAACATCTTTCCAGGGAGACTTCTGACCATGCTCCTATTCTAGTTAAATTGATTTCCCAAGATCGAAGAATTAGCAGATTTTGCTTTCAGAAAATGTGGATTTTGCATGAGAAGTTTTTTGAAGATGTTAAGGCTTGCTAGCATTCTAGCCCTATTGCCTCATCTCCCATTCATTGCTTGTACCTCAAGCTCAAATCATTGAAAATGATGCTTCGGGTTTGGAACAAACAAACTTTTGGTAATGTTCACCTTAATTTGACTGCTGCTGAGGATGCAATCCTTCGAGCTGAGCACTTTTATGACTTGCAGCCCAATGATGCTAACCTGGCTGCGTTAGAAGAAGCAAAAAACAAGCAATCAGATGGACTGCTACAGCAAGAGTTTTTTTGGAGACAAAAGTCTGGGATAAGGTGGCTGCTTGAGGGGGATAGAAATACTAAATTCTTTCACATGTCCACTTTAGCTAAGAGACGAAAGCAAAAAATCACTCAATTGAAAAACATTGCGGGCAATCTTTCTACAGATCATGAGGATATGAAAAGAATTGATGTATCCCATTTTCAGAATGCTTTCTCCACTCAAGACCACAGCATTGATAATATATTCTTGAACTGCATTCCCCTGTTAGTAAACCAGGATGATAATGACTGTCTGTGTGCTATTCCTAACGACACTGAAATTCATGATGCAGTCTTCAGTCTGTCAGTTGATAGTGCTCCTGGGCCTGATGGGTTTTCTGGAATCTTCTTCCAAAAAGCTTGGAACATCATTGCCCCTTTTGTAGTCAGTGTGGTGCAAGAAGCCTTTTCTTCCAGGAACCCTCTGCCTAGAAATGTTACCTCCTCCTTGATTGCTCTTATTCCAAAAAAACCGAATGCTGTGGACATTACAGATTACAGGCCAATAAGCTTATGCAACTTCTTCTATAAGATTATATCCTCTATAATCAATAGAAGACTGGCTTCTATTCTGCCCAAAATTATCTCTCCAGAGCAGTCTGCTTTTGTCAAGGGTAGACAGATTATAGATAATATAGCTCTTGCTCAAGAGCTCTCCCTTGAATTGGGCAGAAAAACAAGAGGATCAAATGTTATGTTTAAACTTGATATGGCTAAAGCCTATGACAGATTAGAATGGGATTTCCTGTACTCAGTTATGTTCAGATTTGGATTCAGCAATAATTTTATTAATCTGATTGACAGAATGATTAACAATTGCTGGTTTTCTATTTTGTTGAATGGAGACACTGCTGGATTTTTCAAATCCACTAGAGGTATTCGTCAAGGTGATCCAATTGCACCTTCCTTATTGTGATAGCTGAAGAAGCTTTGAGCAGGTCACTTACAGAAATATTCAGCAATGGCCGGGTTGAATGGATCACAGGCTTTCATAGATGTCCAAGAATATCCCATTTACTGTTTGCAGATGATACCCTAATTTTCAGTAAAGCCTCCTCAGCTTCTATCAGAAATCTACTCAAGCTTCTCCACACGTATGAACAGGCTTCAGGTCAACTGATCAATGTTAGCAAGAGTGGATTTTTAATCCACCCTAAGAAGCTTTCTTCTGTTGCTCAGCGCATTCAGAGCCTCACTGGTTTCTCCAAATTGTCCTTTCCTCCCAAGTACCTTGGCCTTCCCTTGGTGATTGGTAGAACTAAAAAGATTCATTTTGCAGGGGTCCTTAACTCTATACAAAAGAGGATTGCTGGGTGGAAGGCTAACCTTTTATCCTAAGGGGCCAGATTGGTTCTTATTAAGCATGTGCTCACTTCCTTGCCAATTTATTCTCTGTCCTCCACTCCTTTGCACACTGGCACTCATAATCTGATTGAGCAGGCCTTTGCAAATTTCTTTTGGGGGTCCTCAACCCATGGCAATAAAAGACATTGGCAACCTTGGCAGGCATTATGTAGGTCTCAATCCCAAGGGGGTCTTGGCATCATGTCTCTTAGGAACATGGAGATTGCTCTACGTGTTAAAATGCTGTGGACTGCTATTCACAGTGACTCTCTATGGGCTTCTTATTTCCGAGCCAAGTACCTGCACCAATGCCATCTCTGAGATGCTAATTTCAGAAACATGAAAGGTTTTGCTAGAAGAAGCTGGTTGAAGGCTAAGGAATATATTCTTCAATTCAAGAAGGTCATCATTGGGAATGGTATAAACACCAACTTTTGGTATGATAACTGGCTGGGCCAACAATGCTTAAACACTTTTGTTTCTGATGTTCATATCCCTAATCCGAAAGCTTCTGTAAGAGAAGTGCTTCTGAACCCATCCTCTGAAGAAACTACCCTGATTAATGCCTTATTTCCCAACAGCATCTAGCAAGCTGTTAGCTCTGTTAAACTGAATCAGGAAACGGACTTGGGTGTTTGGAGTCTTTCCTCATCTGGTCAGTGCTCTATAGCATCGACTTACAACTTAATGGCCATCAGTCAACTTCCAGCTGTTCTACCTTGGAGTAAACTGTGGTCTAATTGGGTTCCTACAAAAATCTCAGTCCATCTTTGGAAGATTATGAATAAATGTCTACCGACTGATGTTAAAATTCAAAGAGTGGGCATTGTCCTCTGCTCCAAATGCTATTGCTGCAGGACACCGCAGGTGGAAGACCTCACCCATTTATTTCTGAATAGTGATATTGCAGTTTCTATTTGGACTGCACTTAAAGCAGTAGGTTTAAACTTTGAAGGGCGCACCCCTAGGGAATTCATCCTGAATTCCATCTGCTATGCTCAGCCAGGTACGGCCTTTGCAATTTTCACTCTTGCCTCCATTGGTTATGGTATGTGGAAATCTGGAAAGCCAGGAACACTGTCAAATATGAGGATAAACCTTTCTCCAAAACTAGCAGCATTCATCATATTTTTTTCCAAATCAAGAGGGCATGTTCAGCTGCTTCACTTAAGGAATCGAAGCCCACTTACCAGAGAATCTTATATCTCTTGGGAATTAAATATCAAGCCCCCTGCAGATAACAAATGAAGATTGTGAGATGGATAGCCCCTCCTTGGCCGTTTCTAAAACTTAACACTGATGGTGCTTTCAAGTTCACTACAGATACTAGAGGAGGCGGAAGTATCAGGGACTCAAGAGGCAAGGTTATCCTTGCTTTCTCTCACTTTTATGGACACTCAAATAGCTTAATAGCAGAGGCCCGAGCCCTCATGGATGGCATAAAATACTTGAAGACTTTGGATTCCAACCCAGCTCTTATAGAATGTGATTCACTCACCCTTGTTCGAATTATCAAAAAGGAAACTCATTGCCCCTGGTCAATTCTCAGCTATGTCAGGGAAATCTGGAGCACCATTTCTCAACATGACTTGATTTCTCATATCTTCAGAGAAGCCAACACTGTAGCTGATTTACTTGCGTATTTAGCTTGCACCACTAAATGTAATTCTTTCTATTCTTACAGTGAGCTCCCTTCCATTATAAAAGGTGTTGCTCGACTGGACTCACTAGGCTTGCCTAGTATCAGATTGATGTAATTCTTTATTCTTATATAGTGGAATAACAGTTGCCTCCTAGCGGTCTGATGGTGGAGTGGCTTTCTCCTTACCTCTGGTAAGGGGTGCACTCTCCCATTGAGCCCTAGGTTAGGTGTCATTTAAAAAAAAAAAAAAGGGAGAGGACTTGGTTGCGAAGTGTAGTTATGATGGTTGAGAGGTGATTTATTGGGGTTGGTGGAGATGGAGACCAAAGGTCGGCCCCAAGTTGGCCGGGTGGGGATGGAGGAGTGGTAGTGCTCCTCGGTTTAGGGGTGCTTGAATAGGAGGGGTGGAAATGTTTGGGGATGTAGATTTTTCTAAGTTCTTTTTTCATATCATCCCATGAGGAAATGGGTTCTTGTTTCCTAACGTCCCTTAAGCCCACTATGTTCCTCCATTTTTCCTTGGCTTGACCCCGAAATTACCCCATGGCAACGCGGACTCTTGCGGGTCCATAAACCATAGTTCTCTCAAAGTGTTTTTCCATGGTAACCTCCCACTTTAGGTAGGCACTATAGCATGATCCATCGAAGAGGAGATCCTCAAAAGAGATTATGTCAAATGGAGGGTTGATCGGTCCCTTGTGGGGGGTCGAGTGGGATGAATGTGACCAAAGAGAGGTAGCCATGTTGATGAATGCAAATGTGCCCAAGGACTAGACTTAGTAGAGACAAGTCTAAAACTTACTCTGATACCACTTGATGTGACACAACCTCGGACCTAATTTAACAAGCACAACCACAATCCTATGAAGCCTATGCAAGCGGACCTTCGTATGGCGCACACACTTATCCCGGGGGTAACTCAGGGATGCCGAGTCGAGGAAATGGGACAAGCCCCTTGCTGGAAGAGGGCCATCAAACTCTAAGTCAAACCTCCCCTTGAGGTGCGGATATTCAACTCAATGTGTTGGCCTTGGCCGAGGGACGCGGATCACTCACTCACACCCACGGGGGTCGCACAAGTGCGGTGGAGCCTTAAGATCGGGCGCTCTCTTCCTTACCGATGGCGCAATTGGAGAATATTAAATGAAAAAGAATAATTGAGAGCAAGGGACGAGTTTTCACCTAGCCGGTTTGAAGAAATCGACTCCGGTCGGAGACGGGGGCGAACGGGGAGGCAAGGGGAAGCACCCGCACGCCGCGTCGATGAAGCTTCAAACCTGTGAGTGTAAATAATACATGAACTACCCCCATGCAAGGGGGGGGGGATCTCGGGGAAGGGAAGCCAATGAATACACTCAATACGACCTCCACGCAGGGAGGGGCCTTCAGCCGGCCAAGCGGGGAGGGGAATTCGAGCTAGAAGTGAAGAGAGGGAAGTCGAAGCCGAATCTGCCCGCTGACTGTGTCTCAGGACAAACCGTCAGGTATTTGGACGCTGTGGTCAGCCCCGAATTTTTTTGTAGATGAAACCACTTGGAGATTCTTTGTAGCTGGATCTGGATGATGTTTGCATTTTATAAATTTCTTTGGGCACCGCTGCTGGTCGGGGTAGGGGCTTGAACAGGGTGACAGACCCTCGGATCTGACAGCTTCAGGTTCCCAACAGCAGGAAGCAGAGGTTGCCACGGTCGCTCCCGAGCTCACAATCAGGTGCCGCTAGAGTCGTTATAACAGTTGATGAGTCCTCTTCGAAGCAAGACCAACGGGGATGCCAGCTGATGTCGGGGTCGACCGGTAGGCTCTGAACACTGAGGAGGGGTCGGTGCAGACTAAGTGGAAGCAGAACCAAGCACCCGAGGGAGAAAATTGATAACTTTCAGGTCCGGTCGCAAAATGGGGCTCTGCTCCTTGGAGATGTTAGAAGACTTGTATTATAAGATGTTTGAAGAAGAACTCTCGATCCGATTCCCAATACGATCGTCGCAGTCGGGCTTCCAATCCGGCTATGGTCTCCTGCCAGAGGGGATCTGCGCAGTTGTGGGAGAATGGCTCTCCTGGTCGATCACAAACTCGGAATGGGACGGGACCACCACCGTTACGAAGTAGACAGGCAAACGCTTACGTCAATATATGGTATGCCACCTGAAGCTTCCAGGGGATGATAGGGTGCCCTCTGCAACCTGCGGCCAATCTGCTGCCTGCAACCAGAACTTGAGAGGGTGGAGATAGGTAATGGGGAATGGGGTAGATGGGAGGGGAAATGAGGTGGTTGTGTGTACGGGCAACCCCCAGCTGTGAGGGGGTCTAGGAGGGGGGGTTTCAAGGTGTGGGAAGGGGAGAATGGGGGTTGGAAGGGGGTATTTGCTATGGGTGAGAGAGGAGCTGCGAATTTGGGCTTGGAGGGAGAGGGGAAGGTGAGGGGGGCACAAGTGGGTAGAGGGAAGGTGAGTTTGAATTTTCCTTAATGGAGGGTATTCAATGGTGGTCTTGGGGATGGGAGGGGTTGTGTTTGGGAAGGGAAGTGATGCTTGGGGTACTGGGAAGGGTGCTTGGGGAAGTGGGTGGGGTAGTTGGGGGTTGGGAGGTGGAGCTAGGATTGGTGGAAGCTCTCTTGGGACTAGGGGGTAGAGTAATGGGATGTGTGGGGAAGGGGAGTGGCCTTTAATGGGGGTAAGTGGGAGAGTGGTGGTTGGGAAGGGAGGAGAGAGAAAATTTTTGAAATTGGGTGTGGAGGAGAGAGAAAGGGGAGTGAAAGAGAGAGATTAAGAGTGGGATGGGTGGGGAATCTCTCCCCTAGGGTCTGTCACCCAAATAATGGAATCTCTCCACTAGATAAGAAGTTTGAACTCTCAAAATGGCAAGTTTTTCATTCATTGATTCATTACCTCAAAATGGAGAGAGTGGGGTCCTATTTATAGGGATCTCACAATTTACAATAAGATCCTGACTTTTGACACATTGACTAATAACCAACAAGATAGGGGCGCCCATGGGCCAAGCCCAATGAATTGGGCCCAATAGCTAACTAATAAACCTAATGACACTCAAACCAAGAGAAATAAGCACAAGACCTAGGGACATGACTCAAATAAAAGGGAAATTATAATGATATGACTCAAATAAAATAAAGAAGCATACATAGAACTCAAAATAAATGACTAGACCATGATGTACGCCTCCGGGGTGACGAGAATGGTCGAGAGTGTCAGGACGGATGGTGATGACCCCATCAGCGCCGGGATAGCTATTATGAGTTTAGTTTCATTCTTCTTGACTTCTTTTATTCTTTCTTTCACCTGCAAGTTAATCTGTTGATTGGTTCGTTCACCCAATTGGTGGATTAAGTTTGTGGAGAGGAAGTTTAAGTGTTTTAGCCATTTATTAAGGGAATCAGCATGAAGTTTTAAGTGTTTTGTTGGAAGAGTTTATTATGCAAGGCTTTAGAGGTTCAGGAGCTCAGGCTCAAGTTGCGTTTGATTCATAGAGGGGCTTTCTGAGTTGGGCAGTTCTTGGCAGGAAGAAGTCTAGTTTGTTCATTTGTTCCTGTGCATCTTTGGTCTTGGTTCTTACTGTTCATGCTCCTGACAAAAATTGGGCAGCATCTCTCCCGGACTGAGGTTTGTCGGAGAAAAATAGAGGAACACCAAATGGATTGCTCTGGGGTGAACCTCAGAATGCAGATGTCACGGCGGTCCGATAACCCAGATGTGAGTGTGGAAAAAGCTCGAGGACTAGCCTTCAAGAGCTCTTATGTCTCACGGGCAGCAACTTTGTAGGAGCCCTAATAGGGCAGATATTTGCCAAGGAAGGCTGTGAATGTTCAACGCTCAGACGGTTCCTTTGAAGACCATGCTATGTAGGAGCAGGCTTCGAAGCACCATGGGTGAGCAGAAGACAGGGGGAAAAAAGGGGAGCGAAGGCTAATGAAAAGCAAATCACTGTGTTTTTTTCAACTACTCTCTATTTATTCATCCACCAAAAGAGGGAAGATTTAGATACAGGGGAGTTCATCCTGAAGAGAAGGAAAATACATTGAAGGGGAAGAAGGAGATACACCGGTGGGGGAGAGGGGATGGAGCACAAACTCTCCCCCCGCCCCGCCCCCCTCAAGCTCACCTCTCGCTCTCACCCTCACTCTCTTTTACTTCACCTTGCAAGCGTAGATTAGCAGGCTTCTCTCCCTCTTCAGATGCCGGAGGTCTCCAAGGGGGGAGGGCTCCAGGCTTATCTTCTCAACTAACTAGTGGCTACCCTGGGAGAAAGAGAGTGACTGAACGAAGAACCAGAAGAACCAACCGAACCCTTTTTCTTCTTCAGACTTGCCTTTTTATAGAATGGCCATTGAGGAGAGCTCCCACCGCTTCCACCTCGTCCGCAATGAAGTCTGAAATTGACATGATGTGCTCGATGATGTTGGTTTGTGCCGTACGCTACTGCTCGTCCGAGGGTGGGATGTTCACAGATTTGCCAGGTGATCTGCTGCTGCTGCCACCGTCGCTACGTGTTGCTGCCGATTCGCTGTCGAACGGAGGTGGAGGTAGGCCTTGCGGCATTGAATGTTCTCTGTACACTCATACTAATGCAAAACAGAGTGTCGGAGTTTGGATGGGATGGCCATTCAGTTAAAACGGCGCAGAGTTGTGCGCGCCGGATTAGCAGCACACAAGGAGGCGCGCTGGTTTGGAATGAGAAGGGGGGGTGTCGATTTAAGGCTTGGTGGAGGGGTGCGTCAGTTTAAGGCCCAAGCAAGGGCGCGTCGATTTAAGTGCAGGCCGCGCTGGTTTAGACTTCGTCTCAGCTTCGCGGCTATTCAGATGGACGCTTGTCCTCCCGTGTTGCTTTAGTTGTAATGCACCGCCTCCGGGGTGTTTAGTTCAAAGTTTTCGAGTCCCGGTCCTCAGCTTTGCATGATCTCCGGCATAAGCCAAACATGTGTCCGAGTTCCCGAGCTTCTTCTGATTCGGCCTTTTGCAATGCTGACTGGAGAGCTGGGGTCATCTCTTCAGCTCGAGGGGCTTCTTTGTCAGGTGGTGGAGCACCGAGTAGGTATTCGTCCTTCTTGGAGGAGGCATAGGGTTTATTCAGCCTTTCTATCTTCGACTCGCTCTCGAGTGCTGAGATGTGCATGCCATATGATCATCATCATTTTTTGACGTCCACACCGCCATGGCGACCTCCACCGGGCCCACCACCTTCCAGACCCCTCATTATACCTACCGCATTGCCCACCACATCACCAGTCATAACACTATCACCCCCCCTTGTCACCTCCTCGCCTAACCCCTCACCTATCATCCTCCTACCAGGGCCAATTAGAACCACCTCTGCCGTCATCACCCCCACCTTTACTCCCTCCACTCACCCCACTGGGCCCATCGAATCACCCATTGTGAGTCCGTCTAATGCCGTGCCGGCATAGAATCTTGCCCTCTGGAGTAGGCGCTTATTCCAAAGAAGTTATCCCTCCACCAGTGCACCTTCACCCAACCCTCAGTTCCCGTCAGCAACAGTTGAATAAGAAGAAGTAGACCCCCTACCTGGCACACGGTATGATTTATTGCAGCACTTGGACCAGATGCCGGCCAAAATTTCAGTTTTAGAGTTGATTAAGATATCCACGCTACACCAAGATGCTTTAAAGACTTTTCTTCAGAAGGTCATGGTCAGCGAGGACATGGCAGTAGATAGTTTACCGTCAGCATTGGCCACAATTACAAAGGGGCTAGACATCTCTTTTTCAGAGTCAGAATTGGCACCGCCCGAGGCACGCCAGATGCCACTCTGCATTTCAATCACATTAAATAAGGTGGTTGTCGATGCAGCTCTCGTGGACACAAGAGCTTCAATAAATGTTTGTCCCCTGAGCACTTTGTGAGCATGTAATATTTCTAAGGATATGCTACGTGTCACGCCCCGAGCCTTTATTTCAGCGGAAGACTAACTCGGGGAGCGCGTACAGCCGGCATGGTAAGCCTCTTGCAAGCAAGAACGATCAGAGCGCAAGACAATCACACAAAGAGATGTAATTGTACAATAATTAGTCAAACTTTAATTTAATTAATTATTAAATCCACTACTGATTGTAACAACTCATTCATCCTTCATCATGCTAGACTCAATAAATAAGGAATTATATTGACTCGATCTAAACAATATAGACTTCCTAAGTCTTCACTCATTCTTTATTCACTCTCAGAGCCGCTACTTGAACATTCCGAATCCGAACCCGACTCACTTCCATTTCCTGAAAAAAATTAGAAATAGGTAATGAGCACACTTGCCTAGTAGATATCTTCGCATCAACATGAAGGCACTATTAAAGTAATTAACAATTTAGCTCTAAAGAATAAGGTAGAAATCACGCGAATGCGATTAATCATGCGATTAAACCAAGGTAACAAGACGATCATGTAAGATAGAATGAGAACAAGAATGAACTAGCAGGAATGTTACAAGAATATGATATTGGCCTTTCATGAATAAGAATGTATCGAGAATGTACTAGCAAGCCACATAATCATCACTCTAGTATTTTTTGCTTATGAGCAAGTACCTCGTGAATTTCTGTGGAATATCAAGCAAGAAAGTCATGCACAAGAATGTCATGTCATGCTGTATTTGTGCCGTGGATTTTCACTTATTTATAAAGAAAGTACTCCCAGCGCAATGCGACGTCAGTAGCATCATATCCCATGGTTTATAAAATAGTATGTTTCCGACAATAAGCTGAGGGGACTAGCATAGAGCCCTTGAACACAATCAGTGCTCGATCGCATCTTCAAGTATAAATCAAGTTATTTCCACGCATGAATCAAATAAATATGGCCAAGAATGTCATAAGTTCATGATAACAATAATCAATGGATGAATGCTTCAATTTAAGAACATGAGAGACCAAGAATGACTTATACTACGTTATGCTTATGGAAATAAATCGGCAGCATAACGGTACGTTCTTTATTTTCCATTCATTACATTAGGTTTCTTGATCAATATGATAAGTTCTAGAGCATTAGATAGTCTACCTAGAACCTTGAAATATCAACCCTTGGTCAAACCTCGGGTTAAAATACTCAAGTAGTGTGACGGTCGAGTATTGGGCCGTTACATGATGTGACGCTCCAGTCTTGGGCCGTTACATTAGTCTGAATCCAGAACCAAGAAATTGGACTCAATGGAATGTGACGGTCGTATATTGGGCCGTTACATGTGCCTGACGGTCCAATATAGAGCTGTTACACCAGAAACATCGATTGTGTAATCTAAGCAATGGGTTTTTAATGGTACAACCAACTCGGCGTCCTAGTGGGAATCCCAGGCTCGTAGAGAATTGCGGAGGCCTTGAAAAAATATTTCCTAGTCCATTGGAAGGAATATCCAATAGAGAGGTCCTCAAGTCCAAGAATAATGTTCCTATAGTGCAAAGTGTGAACTAAAGGACAACATACCGGAATATGTGCTATGTACTTAAAGAATTGACTCTATAGATAGAAAGAGAATGTGTAGCAATGTAAAACCATGATAAAACTCTATCAATACAACATTAGAAAATCATGATTTAGATACAAAATTATAGAATTTAGGCACATGAAATTAACATAACTTAAAATAACTTAAAGTACTTTACTCATGCAATTCCTATTATAAATTAGTAGATAATCTTAAAGACATGAAATCAGGTTAGATCTTAGATAACTAGATTTATTTATAAGTTAACTTTGGCTGATTTTCAATTCTGTCCACGACTAGCCTGACGGTCGAGAGTAGGTGCGTCACAATGATTGTGACGGTTTATTGAGGGGCCGTTATAGTGGTGTAACGCTCCTGATAGGGTGCGTCAGAGATAATAGAACAATTTAAAAACTCAATAGGGTGTGACGGTCTATCGTAAGGCCGTTACATGCATGTGGCGGTCTTACATTGGTGCGTCAGAGAGTCTGCTGGCTGTAAACTAAAGTAAACGTTTATGAAAACTTATCATGCCTGGAAATCAACATACTACCAGTGTCCTAGTCATGATAACGAAGTATAGGCCATCTATATGCATGGGTTTTAGTGAACAGACAAGATAATATCTTTAATTTCTATTTAGGGCTAAGAGAAGCATGAATGTATAGAATTATTGAATCATGAAATTCTTAGTCTATAATGCATGAAATCAAGCACAATCAGAGGGCTTTTATCCTTAAGAAGTTGTTTTTGCCAATAATGAGATAACCTACCTCTTCTAAGACTTTTAAACTTTGAATTTGATGCTAGGTGCTACCCTTTGATCCTTGCTCTTCTTGTGGTAAATCAGCAACTTTGGAAGCTATAATCTCCTTGGTTGCTTGGTCTCCTAACACGAAATTTGGAGAGATATTAGTCTAAAGTATACTAAACAAAAGCTTCTAAAGAATTTACCTGAAATTATGACTCCTTACCTTGATTCTTCACGAGTCAAAAGTAAGGGTCGCTCAGTTCAGAATTAGGTCCTATTTATAGAGTTTTGGCTAGGGTTTGAAGATTAGATCGATTTTAGAGTCCTTGTTAAAGCTTAGATCAGCTTCTAAGAGTCCTTAACACCTCTATTAGTCTTCCCATCTCGATCCCTAAGAGATAAGTTATCAAAAAATCCAATCTTTTGGCTTGTTTTTCACTTCACGGAACTGCAGGATGTAACGGTCGTCCATAGGTGCGTTACATTCAACGTATATAGAGTTCAACATTAATCAAACTCTTTTGTTAATTATCCATATAATTATCTTATATAAATAGTATTTATTCTTAAAATAAGTGAATAAGCTAATTACCCTTCTAGAATATGGGCCAAACTTGATGGACTTGGTCCATAAACCTTTTGGATAATAATTAGATAGGCTAGATTAATTATTTTAATCCAATTGGGCCTTATAAGGACTTATTAATTCAATGATCCCTTTATTAATATATTTAGGCCTTTATAATTTCAAAAAAATTATTTTTACAATAGAAATTCTGGGGCACTACACCCTCCCCCACTTAGAAGAATTTGGTCCCCAAATTCAATATATGGATTTCGGAGAGTGTACTTACAGTTAAATAATTCTGGAAATCTTTTCCGCATGGCTGCTTTGGTTTCCCATGTTGCTTCATATGGCCATGTCTTCTTCCATTGAATCTTGACCATAGGAATAACTTTATTTCTTAATTGACGCACTTCTCGTTCCAGAATCCTTATTGGCATTTATTCGTATGTCATGTCCTTTTGGATCTCCAGATTGTCATAAGTGATAATATGGTCAGGATCATATACATACTTCTTTAGCATGGAGACGTGAAATACGTCATGAACTCCTGCTAATTGTGGAGGTAAAGCCAATCTATAAGCTACTTCACCGACCCTTTCGAGAATTTCAAACAGGCCAATGAATCTTGGAGTTAACTTTCCTTTAATGCCAAATCTTCGAATACCACGACCTAGTGAAACCTTCAAATATACATGATCTCCAACCTGAAACTCCAAGTCACGTCTTTGATTGTCGGCATAAGACTTTTGCCTATCTTGCGCCATTTCCATTCTTTCTTGAATGAGCTTGATCTTCTCTGTTGAATCCCTGATAAGGTCGGGGCCTAGAAATTGCTTTTCCCCTATTTCATTCCAACATATTGGTGATCGACAGCTTTTCTCATATAAGGCTTCAAAAGGTGCCATTTGTATGCTTGCTTGATAACTATTGTTATATGCAAATTCTACTAGAGGTAAGTGATCATGCCAACTTCCTCCAAAATCAATTACACAAGCCCTAAGCATGTCTTCTACCACCTGATTTGTTCTTTCTGTCTGACCATCAGTTTGTGGATGAAAAGCTGTGCTGAAATTCAATCTAGTCCCTAGTGAATGTTGTAAGCCCTTCCAGAATTATGATGTGAATCGTGGATCTCTATCAGATATAATAGTGACTGGTACACCATGTAATTTGACAATCTCTCTTATGTATAATGCTGCTAGAATATCCACAGACCATCGACTTTTGATTGGTATGAAATGTGCAGATTTCGTCAATCAGTCTATGATTACCCATATTCCATCATGCCCTCCCCTGGTCTTAGGTAAATCCATAATGAAATCCATCCCTATACTCTCCCATTTCCATTCGGGAATAGTTAAGGGGTGTAGTTTACCTGCGGGTCTAAAATGCTCTACCTTTACTTGTTGGCAGGTAAGACAACGGGACACGAACACAGCTATCTCTCTCTTCATATTGGGCCACCAGAAATTTCTTTTGAGATCTTGATACATCTTTGTACCTCCTGGATGAATGGTGTATTTGGAATTATGTGCTTCATCTAAGATCAGTTTCTTTGTAGCCTCATGATCTGGTACACATATTCGGCCTTTAAATAATAATCTTTCATCATTGGAAATAAAAAAAATCCGGCCGTTGTTCAATATTGGCCTTAATTTCCAGTAAAATCAGATCATCATCTTGTAACTTGACCAGATCCTCTATCAATGTAGGTTGAGCTCAGATATTAGCTATGAAACAATCTTCTTCCTTTATGTCAATATCTAAGTTTAATTGAGCAAATTGAGGAACAAGGTTAGTCGCACTAACCATAAGACTAGATAGCATACCCATTGGTTTTCTACTGAGTGTATCTGCTACAGCATTTGCCTTGCCAGGATGATATTGAATAGTAAAATCAAAGTCTTTGAGATGTTCTAATCATCTTCTCTGCCTCATGTTAAGCTCTTTTTGAGAGAATAAATATTTCAAGCTCTTGTGGTCTGAATAGACCATGAACTTTTCTCCATAAAGATAATGACGCCAAATTTTTAAGGCAAAAATAACCGCTGCCAGTTCCAAATCATGTACAGGATAATTTTCCTCGTGCCGTTTTAGTTGTCTTGAAGAATAACAGATCACCTTTCCATTCTGCATGAGGACACATCCCAAGCCAATACCAGATGCATCCGTATATACTTTGAATCCACCACCTTCCACTGGTAGTGATAAAATAGGAGTTGTAGTAAGATGATTCTTAAGATTTTGAAAGCTCTTTTCATAGTCCTTTGACCAGATAAAATGATTTTCTTTTCTTGTGAGTCTAGTTAAAGGGACTGCAATTCTTGAGAAATCCTTAATGAATCTCCTATAATAACCAGCTAAGTCCAGAAAGCTTCTTACTTCAGATACAGTCATTGGCCGACTCCAATTCTTGATAGCTTCTACCTTAGAAGGATCCACAGCAATACCTTCTTTTGAAATAATGTGGCCTAGGAATGAGACTTCCTTAAGCCAGAATTCACACTTATTGAGTTTAGCATAAAGCTTGTGTTCTCTAAGTGTTTGCAAAGCTATTTTCAAATGTTGTTCATGTTCCTCTTTTGTCTTGGGATATATCAAGATATCATCAATGAAGACAACGATGAATTGGTCCAGATATGGCTGGAATACATTGTTGATAAGTTGCATGAATGTTGCGGGGGCATTTGTTAACCCAAATGGCATTACTACGAACTCATAGTGGCCATAACGACTTCGAAAAGCTGATTTATAAATGTCCTCTTCTTTAATTCTAAGCTGATGATAACCTGACCTGAGGTCAATTTTAGAGAAATATTCTGCTCCCGAAAGCTGGTCGAAGAGCTTATCAATTCGTGACAATAGATACTTGTTTTTGATTGTAAGCTGATTCAGTCACCGGTAATCGATGCATAGTCTGAGAGAACCATCCTTCTTCTTGACAAATAGAATAGGTGCACCCCAAGGGGATGTGCTAGGTCTAATAAAGCCCTTATCCAGAAGTTCCTGCAACTGCTTCTTTAGTTCTTTAAGTTCTGTGGGGGACATCCTGTAAGGGGCTATAGAAACAGGTGCAGCTCCTAGGATGAGTTCAATAGTGAAGTTGACTTCTCTTTCGGGTGGTAAACTGGGTAGTTCTGATGGAAACACGTCTGGGAACTCATTTACAATAGGGATGTCTGTTATGATAATTTCCTTGGACTCTGTAATAATGACAGAAGCAAGAAAAGCTTCACATCCTTGCGAGATAAGTTTACAAGTGTGAAGTGAGGATATGATAGTGGGGTGTTTCTTGTACTTGATGCCAAGAAAATAGAATCTCGGAAGACCGGGCTTGCGAAAGGATATTATCCTATTTCGATAATTGATATAAGCATCATGATCTACAAGCCAATCTACCCCTAAAATGGCATCATAACCTTTCATGTCAAGGCATATTAAGTTTACGTGGAGATTGTGACCTTCTACTATCACTTTGCTATCAGGATAATAGTCGGTAAGTTTTGTTCCAGAACCTAAGGGTGTGGAAATAGCAAGATTTGAAGGTAAGGGAACTGATGCGATTGGTAATATTTTTACAAAAGTAGTGGAGATAAAAGAATGAGAGGCACCAGTATCAAATAGCACAAATGCAGGATGAGAACTGTTGAGTTATGAGGCCAAAAGTTTTCCTAAAATTGGTAATCACCCAATTCACCCCCCTCTTGGGTGTCATTGATCGCGGGACTTCAAGAATAAATTTGAAGAGTACCTTCCATAATCCCATCATCTCTGGGCGCTTCCTCTTCTTCTAGAACGACATTGAGGCGAGCCTGCCTCCTGCGTCCATTACCAGATGACTGGTCCTTCATAAGGGGGCATTCCGGCATGCGATGCTCCCTGCTTCCACAACGTAAACAAGTGCCGAGGTGCTTCCAACACTCCTCAGCTGAATGGCCGAATTTTTCACAAAATGTGCAAGACGTGGCGACCTGCTCCTTCTCCTCCTTGACTTTCTTTTGCTTATGGGAATTCCCACCTGTTGTGCCCCTTAGGCACAAGCATATGCTATTTTGTTTTGATGATAGCAACACAGTGAGAATTTCACAGTGAGCCATTCATTGTGTTTAGTGTACATGCATTACTGCTAGTTACTGCATATGCAATGTCTCAAGTCACTGCACACGTAAAGTCTATACACTGTCTTAAGCTTTGCATACATTGCATCGGTGCATTGCTTCTTCTGTGCATATATTGCATCAGTGCATTTCATGTTAAGTACGAGCTTCATAGTCTGTGCATGAACCGTATTGCATCGGTGCAGCCTTGTCTTGCATGCATAAAGTAAGTCTATACATCGCATTGCATGCACGCAGGTCTAAGTATGTACACTGGCTACAGCATGCTCGCATAAAGTCTATACATTGCATCTTAGCATGCTTGCACAGCACAAACAAAGTCTGTACATTCATATGTGCATTGTGCATTGCTCTTGGCAGAGTCTGTACATTGTCTTCTTGTTCATGCATTGCATCGGTGCATTCATCAGTTGCAGTCTATGCATTTCACATTGCATCGGTGCATTCGATTGTTTCATGCATTAACGCTAGGCAGCAAAGTCTGTACATTACTTGCATTAGTCAAGTCTGTACATCGGTCCTTCAGCGTCTCAGTGCATATGATAAGTCTATACATTGCACTGTAGCTGCACGAACTATAAGTCTGTACATTGAGGACGCATGTTGGCTTTCAAAGTCTATACATTGTCTCTTGCAGCATTAGCACAAGTCTGTACAGCCTGTCCTCGCAACACAAGTATGTACATCGTTCATGCATATGCAGTGTCTTGCACGCCAAGTCTATACATTGGCTATAGTTGCACGACACTAAGTCTACACATTGTTGCATACAGAGTCTATACATTGTCCATGCACTCGCATGCATGCATCAGTGCAACTCTGTTTACACGCACTCTGCATCGGTGCATTGCTCATCTTTTAAACAATGTGTCTATGCATTCTCAGGTTACACGCATTCTGCATCGGTGCATTCATCAGTTGCACACCATACATTGTTGCATCATGTGCTGTGCCTTGTGCATATAAGTCTATACATGCCTACACTTCATGCATAGCGTCTGTGCCTTGACGCTCACATTGTCTGTGCATGAACAGTACTGCATCGATGCAGTCTTTACTTGCTAGTTCATACACTCAGAGTATAGCTCGTGCAAGTTTATGCTGCACACACATAAGTTAGTATGTTAGCGTCTTTGTGCATGAAGTCTTCAAGTCTGTACATCCACCAGTTCAACTTGAAGTCTATACATTGCTTTATCATGCACATAAACATGAAGTCTATGCATTGCTTTAGCTTTGCATTCACAGAGTTTGTACAGGGTCTTTAGACTTAAACTGATATCCCTTTCGACTAACTGACAGGTACTCTTCGTGAAGCTTAAGAATGGCACGTGATCTAAGGATGGACGAGGTGCCCAGATCATGACACGTGGAAAGCATTGAGCTGGGATGCTTCCACATGGACTGAGGCTTTTGGGCGGGAAATGTGGAGGACACATGCCCAACAAGCTGCTGCTATATATACTAAGCTTCTTCCTCAGAAGAAGATTGATCGAAGCAGAAGGATAGAAGCAGAAGAGCAGAAGCAGAGGAGAGCCTGTTCGATCCATTGTGAAGAGAAGAAGAAGAAAAAGAGAAAGAGCAGAAGAGAAAGAAGAGAAAGAGTGAGACAGAGAGCTCTAGCAGAAGAGATCAACTGAAGGAGAGGATAGTCTGCACGATCTTGTGAGAAAGAATAGAGAAGCAGAAGAAGCAGAGAAGAAAAAGAAAAAGAAGAGAAAGAGAGAGATAGAGAGCTCAAGCAGAGTGTGAAGAGAAGAAGAAGAAAGGCAGAGAGAAGCTTCGTTCTGAAGATCTGCCTTCACTGGACCGTGGATCAAATCCAAGCCAGTCAGCTCATTCTGAGCCACATTGTGCTTCATTGTTTACAGCCTTCCGATTGCTGTTTGTTTCCCATTTTCCTGTTTTCTTTTTGAACCTTTTATCAAGCTGTTAGTCAGCGGAGCAAGCTGTGTTGCTCAGCATTTGCAGTGGAGGATTCCACTGGACGGCCAAGCTGTATTGCCCAGCGGAGCAAGCTGTGAGGCTCAGCAGGCGAGGAGGATTCCTCGGACAGCAAGCTGTGAGGCTCAGCGGATTGTATGTCAAGCTGTGATGCCCAGCTGTTCAAGCTGTGAGTCAGCGGAATCCACACTCGAGTTTGAGTGTGGGGTGGACGTAGGTCTGGAGGACCGAACCACCTAAAAATCCTCTGTGCAGTAGTTTGATTTCTCTATCTATTTTTGCTTCCGCTAGATGATTGCATAGGGGTGCTCCAAGTGCTTGCTTACTGGTTGAACATAATATTTGTTTAGATCTTCAGATTGTCTAAATCTGTCTAGTGAGCATTAGATTTTATCTGAGCGAAATTTTTTTTTAAGGTGAGATTCATTCACCCCCCTCTGAATCCACTGCACCAAACCCAACACTTGGTATCAGAGCGGGTCTCTGATCTAACAGATCTAACAATCCGCAGAGGATCCTGCTGGCTTTTGGTGCTTTTTCAGAGTGGGCTTCTCGTGCTCGGTGTTTAGTTTCATTGACTTGTGCCTTGCTTTGCTTGTCTAATTTTGGTACATTTCTTGTCGATTGTTTTGCGCATTGAATCTATTTGCCATCTGTCCAAATGGGTCGTCCTCCGGTTTATGATGGTTCTAACCTCAATAGTTGGCTAGGAGGCCTATGTGTATACGTAGACTCCATTGATCCCAAACTATGGAGGCTACTATCTAAAGGCCCACACAAATTGCCTCGTGATGAGACCAAGTGGTCTGGAGAGGACAGAATAAAGAACCGTGACAATGTCATAATTCTTAATATCTTGAGACCTGCGATTAATACTGATATATACCCTTTTGCTCTCAGGTGCACTTCTCGAAAAGAGATATATGACAGAGTCATTTCTACGCATAACCAACAAGATGATAGTTGCATGATGGCAAACCGGGAAAATGATGATGAGGAATCCTCATCCAAGGTAAATACTGAATCTGAATCCGAAGAGGTTTCAATTGATGATTTATGGGATATGAATGAGGAACTCTCTGATAGATGTAGAAAATTAAAATCTGAAAATAAAAAGTTGAAAAAGAAATGTGATCAGATTAATTCGAATGCTTCTTGTGAAAATTGTCAAGAACTGAGAAAATCTCATGAAATCTGCTTAGCCAATGTTGATAAGAGTAAGGAACAAATTTCTGTTTTGGAAAATAAAAATCATGAACTTACTATCAAGATTTCTGAACTAGAAGATAAACTGAATTCATTAGGAAATGATCAAATCTTAACTAATGAACTAGTTCAGAATGAACAAATAAGAAAGGAGAATGAAGAGCTGAAGCTTCTAAATTCTGCCATGTCTGAGAGAATCTTAATGCTTGAAAAAGGGAAGAGTTCAGTTGAAAATGAATATGAGAGAATGAGTACATTAATGGAAGAGATAGACAGCTACAAAACTGTCAATACTATGCTTAATGAAAAGATCATAAATTCTAAAATGCTCATTTCGTCTCTCAAAAATGAGATCACTGAACTGAACAAATCTCTGTCTGAGTCTTTTAAGAATAAAGAAAATCTGAAGGCTGCTTCTAAGATGAAAGTCTCTGATGGAGGCAGTAAACAGGAAGAGAGAAAAGGACTGTACACAACCTTTGTGCGTAGCTCTGAGTTAGCTAGCACTTCGGCTTCTCCTTCATGTTTGCCTGCTAATCAGATAGAAAAACAAAAGAAAACTGAGAGAAAGAAAACAAAACAGAATAAAAAGCTGTATGCTGAAACTTCTCAGGCCAAACTGTCTCATGCTAAAAGAAAGAATCTGAAATGTTTCTACTGTGGTAATTATGGCCATGAGATGGTTGATTGTTTTATCATGAAGAAGGATGAATTGAAATCTGATAGAATTCATGCTAGGAATTCTAATATGAAGAAACCCTCTTCTGCTCAAACCAAAAGGCCTCAATATTTTTATTGTCATAAAATAGGTCATCTCATGCATGATTGTAGACAATTGAAATTAGATGATCTAGCTGTTGTTAGAATGCATGATAAACTATTCCATGCTAAAAATCATGCATCTCATAAAAAGAAGCTTCAATGTTTTCATTGTGGCAAATTAGGCCATATTGTTGCAAATTGTTGACATGCTAAGGGAAGAACAATTAACTCCAAACCTGCTAAAATCCCTACAAAAAGACATGCATTCTATAAGAATTTTGATAGAATGAATTCTTCATGTTTTGAATGTGGAAAACATGGCCATACAGTCAAGGACTGTTGGCATGTTCAGAAGAATCATATTAACCCCTATGATGTCAAATTCCGTGCAAAACGTTTTGAAAAATTTGCATGTTTTGAATGTGGTAAGCCAGGCCACAAAGCTGCCAACTGTTGGCTGGCTGATTACAGAAAGGTAAATTCTCATGTTAATAAAGGAAACAATCATGCTCATACACATAATTTTCATACTCATGGGCATCATGTTTCTGCTAATATGATCATTAAAAATAAAAATTCTGTGGTTTCATGTAGATATTGTGGAAAGCTTGGTCATTCCATGAATAATTGCTATCTGATGAAATTTGATGATCATGTTGCTAAGAAAATGTTTAGAACCCCTGTCAGGGTTAACGCAGGACCCAAAGCTGCTTGGGTCTCTGCAGGATCAAAATGATTACTTTGCTGCAAGTGTGCCTTGGAATGAATAAAGAGGGGTTAATAAACCAAGGCACTCAAGTATGAGAAACCCCAGGATCCTACCTTTCAGGTAAGTTCCAAAACTCTGTGTTTAAATTTCATTATCTGAAATTGTTGAACTGTTTGCTTGATTTATGATGTTCTCTTCTTGTCTAGCTGATCAGTCTGCATTCCAGACTCAGCTACTGATTTAATTCTGCATAAATTTGATGCTCTTCTTCTGCCATCTACTGCACTGAGTTTGTATGGTTCATTTAGTGCATATAGTCAATGCATGTATCTAATGTTTGCATATATCATTTGCATGACTTTCAATGCATATAGGACTGCTTTGCACAGCATATTTCATGTGCATGACCACTATGGTATATTAAATGGTAAGCTACTAAAAGGCAGGAAAATCTGCCTGGAGGTTCTTACTATGTGTGAGATGGTCCTTGAGACCAGGTTCTCCGCCAACTACCAAGGGTCAAGTCTGCATGTAGAACAGTGTGTTGCATAGCATATTTTGTGCATCATTGTAAGACCCCAAATTCTTTAGAAATTTATTTAGAAAGTTATTTGTAATTATTTGAAATTTATTTGAAGTTATTCGAAATTAATGAGAATTATCCAAATTAATTAGATTAATTAATTAATTAATAGAATAAGTCATTTTTCTTATATTTTCTAAAAATCCCCAAAAATCACATCTTGTAGAATTAATTTTTTTTATCAACTTTGTCTTCTATAATTAAGCCTAATAAAATCATTTATTAAGCCGAATTAGCGAACTAAGTCTTCCGAACTTAATATTTAATTAATTACGGAATAGTAGAAGTGGAATTTTATCTAACATATAAAAATTCATAAAAATAGTAATTAAATAATAGATGCTTCGACTAACACTTTTGTCTTCTTGGAGTAAGCCTAATTAAATCATTATCTAGCCCTAATCAGTGGATTAAGCCTGACTTACAACCCACCTAACCCAAATTCGTATTCACTATTCACCCAAACTTTGAACATCAAATTCGACCTGATTACTCAACCAAATGATCTGAAATCAGGGGCAAATGGAAGGTCACAATGTAAGGAACATTTACCCTCAATCAATTTGAGGTAAACTTAGCCCCAAAACGTGCTGCCGACATAGTTTGGTCAAGTCAAGGATTTCGGCGCCGTTTCTAAACTCGTAGCTTGCAGCAGCAAATACTCCCAATTCAGAAGGCTCCAGAAGCTCTATGAGCTATCAAAATGAAGCCCTACAGGTCTTCTTTCATTTGGCTGCTGTGGGGTTCGCTGAAATTTTGGATCTGGAGAGATCTAATTCGATTTGTGGAAGTGGGTCAGTAGGCCGTTGGCTTCCCTTCATCCTTCTTTGATCCATCGATTGAGGTAGGAATTCTCAACCAAATCTTGATCATGAGTATAGAAAATTGTACCTCTCATCGAGCTCTTTCCATTGGTGGCAAAAGCCCCAATTTTCATTAGGTATCCGTGGAGATATCGAGGTTTTAGTGAGGTGCTGTCAAGTTGTTCTTTATTCTAGGTTTCGAGTTCCTTCTTCAATTTGAGGTAGGTGATAACAGCCCAATTTCTAATTAACATATATGAATGTAATCAATAGCATGTTAGCTTTCTTTTGACATCAAAATCCCCAATTTTTATAGATCATACCTAGAGTATTTCGTGTATTATTAGAAGCATGCTAGCAAGCTAGACCTTACTTGTGTTCTTCATAGAATAGGTTGTATTTCATTGGATTCCTATCAAAATTCGTGATTTAAAATTATGTTTTATGACCCCAAGATGCATATTAATAACCCTAGAGTCTTTGTTTATGATCCCAATACATTTAGACCCCAAATTCTTGGAGTTTTTCATAGCTTTTTGGGTCTGGAAACCCAGGGGTCGACCCACGGGTCGACCCATTTCCACCCTGCAAGCAGCAGCAATATATGCTGCCTTGCATGGGTCGACCCAATGGGTCGACCCACGGCCTGCAGGGGTCGACCCATGCACCCAGAGCAGGGGGTCGACCCAATGGGTCGACCCATGAAGCCTATTTTTGAGGGGGGTCGACCCCATCCCTGGAATTTTTCCAGGGGTCGACCCAAAGGGTCGACCCATGCCCCGAAAACCCGTTTTTAATGATTCTTTGACCCGGGGATCAATCCGGATCACCAGGGAATCAATCCATTCAACCTAATCACATTGAAAACTACATTTTTGAGGAACTAATGACCTATTCATGTACCCTTTTTAGTTGCAATTAACATTGGTCCATACATGCAAACTTAGTGTAAAAACACACCGTTTATCATCTTCATTTTCAATGCATACAAGATTAAATAGAAACCCACATAATTAGTGGTTAATGGTGTAACTAAATCTCTGTTAATGCATTCTATTTCACTCCTGTGGGAGTTGTTCTTTGCCTTATCATCTTGAATCAGCTTCTTGGCAATTGTCTTAATACAAATGATAATGGTTAAATCATGATATCTTAACTTGATGATTAGGATTAATATGTTGATTAACTTGTTTGATTACTGCTGTTTTACAGTAGCGCAGCACGATTAACTCTTGTTGTGACTTGATTTCAATCTCCTTGATGATTATACTTACCTTGAAATTCTGGAAATGAATCTCCTTCCTACTTGAAGTTGTTATTGCTACTTAGTTTAAACCTTGGAATTCTGGCCATAAACTGTGGAAGTCTAGATTCGTGGGATCTTTGATCCAAAGAAATCAATGCCTGGCAAACACTTAAGGGCTCGGTCTAGTCCTGGGAAGAGCGCCCGAACACTACGTGTACCCCTAGGAGGTGAATGACTAGGTGTGGCATTTGGCACCAGTACTTGACATGTGTTAAATCTAGGACTGTCCACTACTCTCTCCGCTACTCTCTACATTACTTTCTACTACTTTTCACTTTCCACTCTTCACTGTTCTATACTCTACTTGTGGTTACTGTACTTGCTCATTACTTGGACGTGGGAATGAAATTACATACGTGCTTGACATGACCTGAATTGACTTGATATGGCCAACTTTTTATTGTTATCTCCTGTAGTAAATTCTTGTCTTACTATTCTATTCATTATATTCTTGACCTTGCAAGATCTTTGAATTTCGTTTCGTGATATCATCGTTATCTTTTTATTGTTTTTATCATTTGTAGCATGACATTTTGAAAATGTAATTAAACTATTAATCACTTATACATGTCTGTTATTTCCTACTGAGCGTTAGCTCACACCCCGTTGTTTCCCCCTTTCCAGGTTTTTCAGGTGACGCGCTTACCGATGGGGAAGGGCAGGAGTGATGTCTTGAGTGTATCAGTTCTAGTGTGTTAGTAGTGTGTTATCCTTCTTTAGTTGTGTTTTGGAGAGCTTTTAGTCTCAGTCATGTTATTGAGTTTTAGTGGTTGATTATTCCAGTTGTATTAAGTTGAACTTGAGGATTATTGTATTAGTCGTGGTTTATTAATGATCATTTAGCATTTTCATCTTGTAGCACTTGTGTATTGTTTTAGATTTAGTTCCCTCTCTTGCCAGCGTGTCCCTAACTGTACGTCCCGATATTTTCGCCTTGTTCGGGGCGTGACAGTTTAGTTGGTATCAGAGCCCTAGGTTTCACATTCCTAGGTTCCCTAAGTTTTAGGTTTTCTTGCATTGCATCCCAATAACCGGTATATCAAAAGGTGTTGTCCGAACGTTAGGCTACGCCTATAGGAAAGGTCGCACACTTGCGCGAGTGATCTTCGGACCGATTACGTCCTCCAGGTACCGAGTTTTTGGTCGTGTCTAGGTGCATTAGATCCCTAACCTTGTAAAAGTTTAAGACCTGACTTGTGAGATTGGGTAGAACTTGGGTTAAGTTCGTTTCTTAATCGTGTAATTATCTATCTTATTTGAACCTAAGTAATCTATTTCTCGTGTAGATGGCAGCTGATCGTGCTGAATGGAGGAACCTGCAACGTACGGTTCAAGGCCTTACTCAGGCCCTTCAGCAAGTAGCTCAGGCAGGAGCGGAACCACATGGCACCAGTGATCTATACCGGAACTTCCGCGGAATGAATCCGCCTAGATTCGCTGGTTCGACTGACCCTGACCAAGCCGAGCACTGGCTAGATGAGATGGGGAGAATCTTTGAAGTTATGCAATGCACCAATCAGGAGCGTGTCCTTTTGTCCACATTTCAACTGGAACATGATGCACGTACTTGGTGGGATTCTATCAAGGCAACTCTCGGAGATCGGCAAGTTATGTGGGAAGAGTTCGAGGAATTCTTCAACAGCAAGTATTTTCCCGATAGAGTGCAAGAGAAGAAAGCGGCAGAGTTCGCGGCCTTGAAACAGTGAGGTTTGTCCGTGGCAGAGTATGAGGCTCAATTTGCACGGCTTTCTCGATATGCTACACATCTCATTTCCACCGAGAAGATGAAGGCGAAGCGCTTTCTCAATGGTTTGAAGCTTCATTATATCAACCAATTGGCACCGATGGAGATTTCCACTTATTCCGAGATGGTGAGGAAAGCGCAAGTTCTAGAGGATACTCTTGAGATGACGGAGAGAATCCGTGGGAAAGGCACCAAGAAAGAATTACCTACGGGTTCCGGGAGTGTCAAACCCGGGTATACCAAGAAGAGGCCTGTTAGTGGACCTGGTTCGTGGAGCGGGTCCGGATCGTGGAAGGGCAAGATGCCGAGGCATGAAGACAAGAAGCCTGGCCCTATTGTTCCATTTAAGGGCGTGTGCAACTATTGTGATCGTCCGGGTCACAAGATAGAGGAGTGCTGGCGCAAGCTAGGCTCCTGTTTGCGATGTGGAAGCAAGGAGCACCGTATCCCCAATTGCCCTCTCATATCGGAATAAGCTACACCGGCAAAACCTCTAGTCTTCAAGAAATCACAAGGCAAGCTTCAAACTTTACATGAAGATGAAACTGGGATTTCTGATGATGGCGGACTTGTCGAAGGTACCCTTACTATAATCGATAAGCCCGCATTTGCTCTCTTTGATACTGGTGCAACACATTCTTTTATTTCACGGAGATTTGCTAAGTCATTAGCTGTGGAACCTGTTTAGATGAAAACTCCGTTAGAGATTTCAACCCCTATTGGCACTAGATCAACAATCCAGTATTTCTATCCTTCTAGTAAGGTTATGATTGGTGAACAGAACTTTCCAGCAGATTTGGTCTGCATGGATATGAAGGATTATGATGTAATCCTAGGAGCAGATTGGTTGGCCAAGTATGAGGCCAATGTTAACTGTAGTTCTAGCTCAGTGACTTTTACTGGACATTCTGGTTTATCTTTTACGGGAGTCAAGCACCATAACTCCGTACCACTCATTTCGGCTCTTCGAGCTGATAAGCTTTTGAGGCATGGGTGTGAGGCATTTCTAGCCTTTGTTTGTGCAATCCCTGAGCAACAGATTGAGATCAAGGACATTCCTGTTGTCCGAGATTTTCCTGATGTCTTTCCAGAGGAATTACCAGGACTTTCGCCTGAACGGGAAGTTATCTTTTCCATTGATCTTATTCCTGGCACAGCTCCTATTTCTAAGGCTCCTTATCGTATGTCTCCTGCGGAACTGAGGGAACTGAAGCAGCAACTGATGGAATTACTCGAGAAGGGTTTTATTCGTCCTAGTACTTCTCCATGGGGAGCCCCTGTGTTATTCGTCAGGAAGAAAGATGGTTCAATGAGGTTGTGCATTGATTATCGGCAAATAAACCAGCAGACTGTCAAGAACAAATATCCCTTGCCGAGGATTGACGAGTTATTTGACCAGATAGCGGGAGCTCAATATTTCTCTAAGATCGATCTTCGATCTGGATATCACCAGTTGCGGATTAAGGAAGAGGATATTTATAAAACAGCTTTCCGCAGCAGGTATGGTCAGTTTGAATTTGTCGTTATGCCTTTTGGTCTAACGAATGCTCCAGCAGCTTTCATGCAGTTGATGAATGATGTATTTCGGCCCTATCTTGATCAATGGGTCGCTCTCTTTATTGATGATATCCTGATTTATTCTAAGAATGAGGAGGAGCATGCTAAGCATCTGAGAATGGCATTGCAACTATTGAAAGATCATCAACTATATGCTAAGTTCAGTAAGTGTGAGTTCTGGCTACAAGAAGTGTCCTTTCTCGGACATATTATCACCAAGGAAGGTATTTCTGTTGATCCATCGAAGATTGAGGCAGTGAAGAATTGGGAGCAGCCTACTAGTGCAACTGAAGTTAGAAGTTTCCTAGGCCTGGCAGGCTATTACCGAAGATTTATTCAAGATTTCTCCAAGATTGCAGTACCTATGACAAGATTAACCCGCAGGGAGAATAAGTTTGATTGGTCAGATGATTGTCAATGAAGTTTTCAGACTCTGAAGGAGTGTTTGACTACTGCACCTGTTTTGGCTTTACCTTCTGGTGAAGGAGGATTTGTTGTTTATACTGATGCTTCAGGTATTGGCTTAGGCTGTGTACTTATGCAACGTGGGAAGGTGATTGCCTATTCCTCTAGGCAGTTGAGGAAGCACGAAGATAATTATCCTGTTCATGATTTGGAACTTGCTGCAGTCGTGTTTGCTTTGAAGATATGGAGGCATTACTTGTATGGAGAAACCTTTACAGTGTTTTCAGATCATAAGAGTTTGAAGTACTTATTTTCTCAAAAGGAACTCAACATGAGGCAGCGGAGATGGTTGGAGTACTTGAAAGACTTCGACTTCTCGATTGAGTATCATCCTGGCAAAGGTAATGTTGTGGCAGATGCATTAAGCCGGAAGCCGGTAGCTAGATTGTCAAGTCTCATGTTACAAGAATGGAGATTGTTGGAACAATTATCTAGTCTGGATCTCAATATTGACAATGATCGGATCCTGATTGCTCAGATTCAACTTAAACCTGAATTATTGATAGAGATCAAGTCCTTGCAAGATAATGATCCCGAGTTGGTAGAGATCAAGGGAAGCTTGAGTAGCAGACCTGACTTCATGTTGGCCGATGATGGTAGATTATTATTTAAAGGCAGAACTTGTGTTCCGGATGAGGTTACAATAAAGAACAAAATTCTTGAGGAAGCCCATAGATCCAGATATACCGTTCATCCTGGAGGCACTAAGATGTACCGAGATTTGAAAAGGTCCTTTTGGTGGCCGAATATGAAAAGAGAAGTTGCAGATTTTGTGAGCAGATGTTTGGTATGTCAGCAAGTTAAGGCCGAACATTTCAGACCAGCAGGGAAATTGAAACCACTCGACATACCCCAATGGAAGTGGGAAAGTATTGGCATGGATTTCATTATGGGTCTACCTAGGACTCGTGGTGGATTTGATGCGATATGGGTGATTGTCGATCGATTGACAAAGTCGGCTCATTTCTTACCAATTAAGTCCAAGTGGACGATTGATGTATTGGCTGCTTTGTATATAAAGGAAGTGGTGAGATTACATGGTATTCCAGTGAATATAGTATCTGATCGAGACCCCAGATTTACTTCACATTTCTGGAAGGGACTGCAAGAGTCTTTGGGTACTCGTCTGAATTTCAATACTGCTTTTCATCCACAGACAGATGGACAGACCGAAAGAACCAATCAGATAGTGGAAGATATGTTGCGAGCTTGCATGATTGATTTCGGTGGTAATTGGAGTGAGCATTTGGCATTAATTGAATTTGCTTACAATAACAGCTATCAGTCTAGCATTCAGATGGCTCCTTTTGAAGCACTATATGGTAGAAGTTGTCGTTCCCCGTTGTGTTGGGACGAGGTAGGTGAGAAACAGTGGCTTGGACCAGATCTTGTTTCGGAATCATCACAGAACATCCGTGTTATCCGAGACCGGTTACAAGTAGCCCAGTCAAGACAGAAGAGTTATGCCGACAACAGGAGAAGGGCATTGGAATTTCAGGTTGGCGAGCATGTGTTCTTAAAGGTCTCTCTGACGAGAGGGATCCGAAGATTTGGCATTCATGGCAAGCTGAGTCCGAGGTACATTGGTCCATTCGAGATTCTAGATAGAGTGGGAGAGGTGACATACAGACTGGCTTTACCACCGCATTTGTCTGGCGTACATAATATTTTCCATGTGTCTTTGTTACGGAAATATGTGTACGATCCCACTCATATCATTCAACAAGTGGATTTTGAACTGAAGGAAGATTTGACCTATGAGGAAAGACCTGTCAAGATTCTGGACCGGAAGCATCAGCAACTCCGGAATCGTTCGATACCGATGGTCAAGATTCAGTGGAGTCGGTGTGGGACCAAAGAAGCTACATGGGAGTCCGAAGAGACTATGCGAAAGCGGTATCCCGATCTATTCTAGGTGAGTGATCTTTTTCTACTCTCAGTTTTAGTGCAGTGAATTTGGAGGACCAAATTCCTTTAAGTAGGGGAGGGTGTAAGACCCCAAATTCTTTAGAAATTTATTTAGAAAGTTATTTGTAATTATTTGAAATTTATTTGAAGTTATTCGAAATTAATGAGAATTATCCAAATTAATTAGATTAATTAATTAATTAATAGAATAAGTCATTTTTCTTCTATTTTCTAAAAATCCCCAAAAATCACATCTTATAGAATTAATTTTGTTTATCAACTTTATCTTCTACAATTAAGCCTAATAAAATCGTTTATTAAGCCGAATTAGCGAACTAAGTCTTCCGAACTTAATATTTAATTAATTACGGAATAGTAGAAGTGGAATTTTATCTAACATATAAAAATTCATAAAAATAGTAATTAAATAATAGATACTTCGACTAACACTTTTGTCTTCTTGGAGTAAGCCTAATTAAATCATTATCTAGCCCTAATCAGTGGATTAAGCCTGACTTACAACCCACCTAACCCAAATTCGTATTCACTATTCACCCAAACTTTGAACATCAAATTCGACCTGATTACTCAACCAAATGATCTGAAATCAGGGGCAAATGGAAGGTCACAATGTAAGGAACATTTACCCTCAATCAATTTGAGGTAAACTTAGCCCCAAAACGTGCTGCCGACATAGTTTGGTCAAGTCAAGGATTTCGGCGCCGTTTCTAAACTCGTAGCTTGCAGCAGCAAATACTCCCAATTCAGAAGGCTCCAGAAGCTCTATGAGCTATCAAAATGAAGCCCTACGAGTCTTCTTTCATTTGGCTGCTGTGGGGTTCGCTGAAATTTTGGATCTGGAGAGATCTAGTTCGATTTGTGGAAGTGGGTCAGTAGGCCGTTGGCTTCCCTTCATCCTTCTTTGATCCATCGATTGAGGTAGGAATTCTCAACCAAATCTTGATCATGAGTATAGCAAATTGTACCTCTCATCGAGCTCTTTCCATTGGTGGCAAAAGCCCCAATTTTCATTAGGTATCCGTGGAGATATCGAGGTTTTAGTGAGGTGCTGTCAAGTTGTTCTTTATTCTAGGTTTCGAGTTCCTTCTTCAATTTGAGGTAGGTGATAACAGCCCAATTTCTAATTAACATATATGAATGTAATCAATAGCATGTTAGCTTTCTTTTGACATCAAAATCCCCAATTTTTATAGATCATACCTAGAGTATTTCGTGTATTATTAGAAGCATGCTAGCAAGCTAGACCTTACTTGTGTTCTTCATAGAATAGGTTATATTTCATTAGATTCCTATCAAAATTCGTGATTTAAAATTATGTTTTATGACCCCAAGATGCATATTAATAACCCTAGAGTCTTTGGTTATGATCCCAATACATTTAGACCCCAAATTCTTGGAGTTTTTCATAGCTTTTTGGGTCTGGAAACCCAGGGGTCGACCCACGGGTCGACCCATTTCCACCCTGCAAGCAGCAGCAATGCTGCCTTGCATGGGTCGACCCAATGGGTCGACCCAATGGGTCGACCCACGGCCTGCAGGGGTCGACCCATGCACCCAGAGCAGGGGGTCGACCCAATGGGTCGACCCATGAAGCCTGTTTTTGAGGGGGGTCGACCCAGGGGTCGACCCATCCCTGGAATTTTTCCAGGGGTCGACCCAAAGGGTCGACCCATGCCCCAAAAACCCGTTTTTAATGATTCTTTGACCCGGGGATCAATCCGGATCACCAGGGAATCAATCCATTCAACCTAATCACATTGAAAACTACATTTTTGAGGAACTAATGACCTATTCATGTACCCTTTTTAGTTGCAATTAACATTGGTCCATACATGCAAACTTAGTGTAAAAACACACCGTTTATCATCTTCATTTTCAATGCATACAAGATTAAATAGAAACCCACATAATTAGTGGTTAATGGTGTAACTAAATCTCTGTTAATGCATTCTATTTCACTCCTGTGGGAGTTGTTCTTTGCCTTATCATCTTGAATCAGCTTCTTGGCAATTGTCTTAATGCAAATGATAATGGTTAAATCATGATATCTTAACTTGATGATTAGGATTAATATGTTGATTAACTTGTTTGATTGCTGCTGTTTTACAGTAGCGCAGCACGATTAACTCTTGTTGTGACTTGATTTCAATCTCCTTGATGATTATACTTACCTTGAAATTCTGGAAATGAATCTCCTTCCTACTTGAAGTTGTTATTGCTACTTAGTTTAAACCTTGGAATTCTGGCCATAAACTGTGGAAGTCTAGATTCGTGGGATCTTTGATCCAAAGAAATCAATGCCTGGCAAACAATTAAGGGCTCGGTCTAGTCCTGGGAAGAGCGCCCGAACACTACGTGTACCCCTGGGAGGTGAATGACTAGGTGTGGCATTTGGCATCAGTACTTGACATGTGTTAAATCTAGGACTGTCCACTACTCTCTCCGCTACTCTCTACATTACTTTCTACTACTTTTCACTTTCCACTCTTCACTGTTCTATACTCTACTTGTGGTTACTGTACTTGCTCATTACTTGGACGTGGGAATGAAATTACATACGTGCTTGACATGACCTGAATTGACTTGATATGGCCAACTTTTTATTGTTATCTCCTGTAGTAAATTCTTGTCTTACTATTCTATTCATTATATTCTTGACCTTGCAAGATCTTTGAATTTCGTTTCGTGATATCATCGTTATCTTTTTATTGTTTTTATCATTTGTAGCATGACATTTTGAAAATGTAATTAAACTGTTAATCACTTATACATGTCTGTTATTTCCTACTGAGCGTTAGCTCACACCCCGTTGTTTCCCCCTTTCCAGGCTTTTCAGGTGACGCGCTTACCGATGGGGAAGGGCAGGAGTGATGTCTTGAGTGTATCAGTTCTAGTGTGTTAGTAGTGTGTTATCCTTCTTTAGTTGTGTTTTGGAGAGCTTTTAGTCTCAGTCATGTTATTGAGTTTTAGTGGTTGATTATTCCAGTTGTATTAAGTTGAACTTGAGGATTATTGTATTAGTCGTGGTTTATTAATGATCATTTAGCATTTTCATCTTGTAGCACTTGTGTATTGTTTTAGATTTAGTTCCCTCTCTTGCCAGCGTGTCCCTAACTGTACGTCCCGATATTTCCGCCTTGTTGGGGGCGTGACAATCATGGTGTCAGGGGGAGTTGTGAGTTCAGTTCAATTCTTTGAATCTTTTCACTTCTCATTGTCCCCATTCAATTCATTCACATTCTTTAACATCAGATGCCATTGGACCTTATTGCCTATTGCTATCACTGTTTATCAATTGCCATCATTTCCCTAACCTTCACTGAACAACAGTATTGCTTATGGTTTAGTGCATTGAGCTGTGGTTATTTCAATTGTTCATTTATAAGAATCACTCTTACAAATTGAAAGGAACTAAAGGTTTAACCTTTATAAATTGAAGAGTTGAGTGTCTGAACTTCAGAATTTGAGATAAAAGAAAACTTTTATAGCTCTTAATCTTTGTCTCATGATTAAAATAGAAATTTTTTTTTAATACCTGAAAATGGTAAACTGGAAATATCTAGAAAAGGTAAATAGAGTGTGTACTATTTTTCAAACAATCACTCTAAAAGAAATAAGGGCAGCAGTAAATAAGATCTTCAATGCAAAGAGCTGAACATAGTGACAGAGCAACGGCTGAACTGCACTGAGAAACTGTGATCTCCTCCAAAGAAGAAGGAGAATTCATATGTCATGAAGTGCTTCAGACTACCTCTGTTCATAGGATCAAATCTATAGGGGGAGTCCTCACCAAGTAACTGGGGGTACTGACCTCTGATCAAGGTGTACCCTTAATGTCAAAGGTGAAGATTGTTCCTTGTAGGCCTTGATCTGAAGTAGATCTAGCAGTTTATGCCTAGTAACTGGGGGTACCTGCCTCTGATAAAGGTGTACACCTAATGTCAACAGCATAAATGCCACTGGTCTATTCACTTAGCTCAGTTTCTGAAAATGAAAAAGTGAAAAACAAACTGCTGTAACCCTCTAAAATCAAAAGTCATTGAGTGAAAATTATTTTTCTCAATACATATTCAAGTTGTCTTTCTTGAACTTCCATGTTTAATCACAAAGGGTATTATTTCAGACTTCTCTATTAAAACCATGTGCCTTAGATTCATTGCTATAAATGGAGTCTATAACTCTTTTTCAGTGGTCAGCTGATTTACTCTATTTTTATCACTGTTAAACCTGAATTCTTTCAAGACTGTATATTGCTGAGTCTTATACTTTAACAGTCGTTTATAATCATGCTCATTTTCTGAACCACTGCTTCAGCTTTTGTGTAGTGACCCCTTACTCTATTCATGTTCCTTCCCTACCTTTTGATTATCTGTCCATACTCCTTTTCATAGGGGGAGACATAATTCAAGGGGAGTATACATTCAAGGGGAGAATGAGGTGTTCTAAGGGAATCTGCAATGTTCTACATTTTGCAATCATATTGTTCTTTCTTTTTTATCATGTCAAAGGGGGAGAAAATTTGGTTGGTGACTCACTGTCACTTTGTTGCCATCATCAAAAAGGGGGAGAATGTTGTGCCCCTTAGGCACAAGCATATGCTATTTTATTTTGATGATAGCAACACAGTGAGAATTTCACAGTGAGCCATTCATTGTGTTTAGTGTACATGCATTACTGCTAGTTACTGCATATGCAATGTCTCAAGTCAGTGCACACGTAAAGTCTATACATTATCTTAAGCTTTGCATACATTGCATCGGTGCATTGCTTCTTCTGTGCATATATTGCATCAGTGCATTTCATGTTAAGTACGAGCTTCATAGTCTGTGCATGAATAGTATTGCATCGGTGCAGCCTTGTCTTGCATGCATAAAGCAAGTCTATACATAGCATTGCATGCACGCAGGTCTAAGTATGTACACTGGCTACAGCATGCTCGCATAACGTCTATACATTGCATCTTAGCATGCTTGCACAGAACAAACAAAGTTTGTACATTCATATGTGCATTGTGCATTGCTCTTGGCAGAGTCTGTACATTGTCTTCTTGTTCATGCATTGCATCGGTGCATTCATCAGTTGCAGTCTATGCATTTCACATTGCATCGGTGCATTTGATTGTTTCATGCATTAACGCTAGGCAGCAAAGTCTGTACATTACTTGCATTAGTCAAGTCTGTACATCGGTCCTTCAGCGTCTCAGTGCATATGATAAGTCTATACATTGCACTGTAGCTGCACGAACTATAAGTCTGTACATTGAGGACGCATGTTGGCTTTCAAAGTCTATACATTGTCTCTTGCAGCATTAGCACAAGTCTGTACAGCCTGTCCTCGCAACACAAGTCTGTACATCGTTCATGCATATGCAGTGTCATGCATGCCAAGTCTATACATTGGCTATAGTTGCACGACACTAAGTCTACACATTGTTGCATGCAGAGTCTATACATTGTCCATGCATTCACATGCATGCATCAGTGCAACTCTGTTTACACGCACTCTGCATCGGTGCATTGCTCATCTTTTAAACAATGTGTCTGTGCATTCTCAGGTTACACGCATTCTACATCGGTGCATTCATCAGTTGCACACCATACATTGTTGCATCATGTGCTGTGCCTTGTGCATATAAGTCTATACATGCCTACACTTCATGCATAGCGTCTGTGCCTTGACGCTCACATTGTCTGTGCATGAACAGTACTGCATCGATGCAGTCTTTACTTGCTAGTTCATACACTCAGAGTATAGCTCGTGCAAATTTATGTTGCACACACATAAGTTAGTACGTTAGTGTCTTTGTGCATGAAGTCTTCAAGTCTGTACATCCACCAGTTCAACTTGAAGTCTATACATTGCTTTGTCATGCACATAAACGTGAAGTCTATGCATTGCTTTAGCTTTGCATTCACAGAGTCTGTACAGGGTCTTTAGACTTAAACTGATATCCCTTTCGACTAACTGACAGGTACTCTTCGTGAAGCTTAAGAATGGCACGTGATCTAAGGATGGACGAGGTGCCCAGATCATGACACGTGGAAAGCATTGAGCTGGGATGCTTCCACATGGACTGAGGCTTTTGGGCGGGAAATGTGGAGGACACATGCCCAACAAGCTGCTGCTATATATACTAAGCTTCTTCCTCAGAAGAAGATTGATCGAAGTAGAAGGATAGAAGCAGAAGAGCAGAAGCAGAGGAGAGCCTGTTCGATCCATTGTGAAGAGAAGAAGAAGAAAAAGAGAAAGAGCAGAAGAGAAAGAAGAGATAGAGTGAGACAGAGAGCTCTAGCAGAAGAGATCAACTGAAGGAGAGGATAGTCTACACGATCCTGTGAGAAAGAATAGACAAGCAGAAGAAGCAGAGAAGAAAAAGAAAAAGAAGAGAAAGAGAGAGATAGAGAGCTCAATCAGAGTGTGAAGAGAAGAAGAAGAAAGGCAGAGAGAAGCTTCGTTCTGAAGATCTGCCTTCACTGGACCGTGGATCAAATCCAGGCCAGTCAGCTCATTCTGAGCCACATTGTGCTTCATTGTTTACAGCCTTCCGATTGCTGTTTGTTTCCCATTTTCCTGTTTTCTTTTTGAACCTTTTATCAAGCTGTTAGTCAGCGGAGCAAGCTGTGTTGCTCAACATTTACAGTGGAGGATTCCACTGGACGGCCAAGCTATATTGCCCAGCGAAGCAAGCTGTGAGGCTCAGCAGGCGAGGAGGATTCCTCGGACAGCAAGCTGTGAGGCTCAGCGGATTGTATGGCAAGCTGTGATGCCCAGCTGTTCAAGCTGTGAGTTAGCGGAATCCACACTCGGGTTTGAGTGTGGGGTGGACGTAGGTCTGGAGGACCGAACCACCTAAAAATCCTCTGTGCAGTGGTTTGATTTCTCTATCTGTTTTTGCTTCCGCTAGATGATTGCATAGGGGCGCTCCAAGTGCTTGCTTACTGGTTGAATAGAATATTTGTTTAGATCTTCAGATTGTCTAAATCTGTCTAGTGAGCATTAGATTTTATCTGAGCGAAATTTTTTTTTAAGGTGAGATTCATTCACCCCCTCTGAATCTACTGCACCGAACCCAACACCACTGTTCCCATTCCTAGATCTTTTCTTACTATCACAGCTTTTGTAGGGTTCTGTGATACTAAATTTCTCTTTCTTATAATGCTGATCAGAATGTCGGCTTGATTATTCTCCTTTCCCTTTTAATTTTTTGACCTTCTCTAAGGTCCTTTCACATAAATATGCCCGTTGAACCATCTCCGCATAAGTACGGATGTTTTGGGTCCCGAGATGCTGAATAAAGTCGAGTCGTAACCCATCCATAAACTGATTTGCCTTTAGTAGATCGGTGCTGATTAGATGCGGTGCGTAAGGTGCTAGTCTTGAAAATTACAGTTCATATTCGGCAACCGTCATCATTCCTTACCGAAGAGCGACGAACTCCATAGCCTTTCTTTCTTTCATGTGCTCCGAGAAGTACTTGGCACGGAATAGGGTAAGAAAACCGTCCCATGTATGAGGTGCATCGGCCGGAGGTGCTGGAACCGACTTCCACCATGTGCGAGCATCTTTGTTGAGTTGAAAGACTGCGAGACACACCTTCTCCTGATCGGTGCCTTGGATGACGTCGAATATACGATTCATTTTGTCAATCCAGTTCTCTGCCTTGTCGGGATTAGAGGAACTATAGAATCGCGGAGGATTTAAACTCCGGAAATTACGATGTAGATCACTAGCCCTTGCCCCTGTGCCACCTTATGCTATAGTTTGCAATGCCTGGGTGAGGCCAGCAACTGTTTGTTGCATACCATCCCAATCTACACGATGAGCCATTTGTAAAGTAAGGTACCTGAGAGAAATATAACAACTTGTTATTTCTCATGAGATTGGAATGAAAAATCAATCTTAAAGCTAATTAACTATCTTATCCCGGGCTCTACCCAATTCTCACATGGTTATGAGGAACCATAGAATCGCGGAGGATTTAAACTCCGGAAATTACGATGTAGATCACTAGCCCTTGCCCCTGTGCCACCTTATGCTATAGTTTGCAATGCCTGGGTGAGGCCAGCAACTGTTTGTTGCATACCATCCCAATCTACACGATGAGCCATTTGTAAAGTAAGGTACCTGAGAGAAATATAACAACTTGTTATTTCTCATGTCAATCCAGTTCTCTGCCTTGTCGGGATTAGAGGAACCATAGAATCGCGGAGGATTTAAACTCCGAAAATTACGATGTAGATCACTAGCCCTTGCCCCTGTGCCACCTTATGCTATAGTTTGCAATGCCTGGGTGAGGCCAGCAACTGTTTGTTGCATACCATCCCAATCTACACGATGAGCCATTTGTAAAGTAAGGTACCTGAGAGAAATATAACAACTTGTTATTTCTCATGAGATTGGAATGAAAAATCAATCTTAAAGCTAATTAACTATCTTATCCCGGGCTCTACCCAATTCTCACATGGTTATGAAAATTCCTTCCTTAGTTCATAGGTATGGGTCCTTAAATCTTGGACTTATCCTATGACATGATTCCTTTCCCTAAGTCCTGAGACTTAGGCTCTGATACCAACTTAACTGTCACGTCCCGAGCCTTTATTTCAGTGGAAGATTAACTCGGGGAGCGTGAACAACCGACATGGTAAGCCTCTTGCAAGCAAGAACGATCAGAGCGCAAGACAATCACACAAAGAGATGCAATTGCACAATAATTAGTCAAACTCCAATTTCATTAATGATTAAATCCACTACTAATTACAACCACTCATTCATCCTTCATCATGCTAGACTCAAGAAAAAATGAATTACATTGACTCGATCTAAACAATATAGACTTCCTAAGTCTTCGCTCATTCTTTATTCACTCTCGGATCCGCTACTTGAACATTCCGAATCCGAACCCGACTCACTTCCATTTCCTGAAAAAGATTGGAAATAGGTAATGAGAACACTTGCCCAGTAGGTATCTTCGCATCAACATGAAGGCACTATTAAAGTAATTACCAATTTAGCTCTAAAGAATAAGGTAGAAATCACGCGAATGCGATTAATCATGTGATTAAACCAAGGTAACAAGACGACCATGTAAGATAGAATGAGAACAAGAATGAACTAGTAGGAATGTTACAAGAATATGATATTGGCCTTTCATGAACAAGAATGTACTAGCAAGCCACATAATCATCACTTTAGTATCTTTTACTTATGAGCAAGTACCTCGTGAATTTCTGTAGAATATCAAGCAAGAAAGTCATGCACAAGAATGTCATGTGATGCTGTATTTGTGCCGTAGATTTTCACTTATTTATAAAGAAAGTACTCCCAGCACAATGCGACGCCGATAGCATCATACCCCATGGTTTATAAAATAGTATGTTTCCGACAATCAGCCGAGGGGACTAGCATAGAGCCCTTGAACACAATCAGTGCTCGATCGCATCTTCAAGTATAAATGAAGTTATTTCCACGCATGAATCAAATAAATATGGCCAAGAATGTCATAAGTTCATGATACCAATAATCAATGGATGAATGCTTCAATTTAAGAACATGAGAGACCAAGAATGACTTATACTACGTTATGCTTATGAAAATAAATCGACAGCATAACGGTACGTTCTTTATTTTCTATTCATTACATTAGGTTTCTTGATCAATATGATAAGTTCTAGAGCATTAGATAGTCTACCTAGAACCTTGAAATATCAACCCTTGGTCAAACCTCGGGTTAAAATACTCAAGTAGTGTGATGGTCGAGTATTGGGCCGTTACATGATGTGACGCTCCAGTCTTCGGCCATTACATTAGTCTGAATCCAGAACCAAGAAATTGGACTCAGTGGAATGTGATGATCGTATATTGGGCCGTTACATGTGCTTGACGGTCCAATATAGAGACGTTACACCAGAAACATCGATTGTATAATCTAAGCAATGGGTTCTTAATGGTACAACCAACTCGGCGTCCTAGTGGAAATCCTAGGCTCGCGGAGAATTACGGAGGCCTTGAAATAAGATTTCCTAGTCCATTGGAAGGAATATCCAATAGAGAGGTCCTCAAGTCCAAGAATAATGTTCCTATAGTGTAAAGTGTGAACTAATGGACAACATACCGGAATATGTGCCATGTACTTAAAGAATTAACTCTATAGATAGAAAGAGAATGTGTAGCAATGTAAAACCATGATAAAACTCCGTCAATACAACATTAGAAAATCATGATTTAGATACAAAATTATAGAATTTGGGTACATGAAATTAACATAACTTAAAATAACTTAATGTACTTTACTCATGCAATTCCTATTATAAATCAGTAGATAATCTTAAAGACATGAAATCAGGTTAGATCTTAGATAACTAGATTTATTTATAAGTTAACTTTGGCTGATTTTCAATTCTGTCCACGACTAGCCTGACGGTCGAGAGTAGGTGTGTCACAGTGATTGTGACGGTTTATCGAGGGGCCATTACAGTGGTGTAACGCTCCTGATAGGGTGCGTCAAAGACAATAGAATAATTTAAAAACTCAACAGGGTGTGACGGTCTATTGTAAGACCGTTACATGCATGTGGCGGTCTTACGTTGGTGCGTCAGAGAGTCTGCTGGCAGTAAACTAAAGTAAAAGTTTATGAAAACTTATCATGCTTGGAAATCAACATACTACCAGTGTCCTAGTCATGATAATGAAGTATAGGCCATCTATATGCATGGGTTTTAGTGAATAGACAAGATAATATCTTTAATTTCCATTTAGGGCTAAGAGATGCATGAATGTATAGAATTATTGAATCATGAAATTCTTAGTCTATAATGCATGAAATCAAGCACAATCAGAGGACTTTTATCCCTAAGAAGTTGTTTTCGCCAATCATGAGATAACCAACTCTTCTAAGACTTTTAAACTTCGAATTTGATGCTAGGTGCTACCCTTTGATCCTTGCTCTTCTTGTGGTAAATCAACAACTTTGGAAGCTTCAATCTCCTTGGTTGCTTGGTCTCCTAGCATGAAATTTGGAGAGCTATTAGTCTAAAGTATACTAAACAAATGCTTCTAAAGAATTTACCCTAAATTATGACTCCTTACCTTGATTCTTCACGAGCCAAAAGTAAGGGTCGCTCGGTTCAGAACTAGGTCCTATTTATAGGGTTTTGACTAGGGTTTGAAGATTAGATCGATTTTAGAGTCCTTGTTAAAACTTTGATCAACTTCTAAGAGTCCTTAACACCTCTATTAGTCTTCCCATCTCGATCCCTAAGAGATAAGTTAGCAAAAAATCTAATCTTTTGGCTTGTTTTTCACTTCACGGAACTGCAGGATGTAACGGTCGTCCATAGGTGCGTTACATGGCTGTGGCAGTCACTCGATAGACCGTTACATTCAACGTATATAGAGTTCAACATTAATCAAACTCTTTTGTTAATTATCCATATAATTATCTTATATAAATAGTATTTATCTTTAAAATACGTGAATAAGCTAATTACCCTTCTAGAATATGGGCCAAACTTGATGGACTTGGTCCATAAACCTTTTGGATAATAATTAGATAGGCTAGGTTAATTATTTTAATCCAATTGGGCCTTATAAGGACTTCTTAATTCAATGATCCCTTTATTAATGTATTTAGGCCTTTATAATTTAAAAAAAAATGTTTTTATAATATAAATTCTGGGGCACTACACTACAGCCTACCCTAACCACTATTGCGGCTTATGACAACTCAAGTAGGGCATGTTATGGGGTGGTAACTATTCAGGCCGAGCTCGGGCCATTGATGATGCCTGTAGAGTTTTATGTCTTGGATATCGACCTGATGTTTAAAGCTATTCTGGGTCATCCGTGGATTGACAACCTCCGTGCTATCCCATCAGCCGCTCATCAATGCCTCAAATTTCCATTTCAGGAGCTGGCGGTAAAGGTAAAGAGCATCTCTACGGTGCACTATGTTCAAGCCATCTCCAGTAAGATTCTGTCGACCCTCTAGCCAAGTAATAAGCCAGCCCTATCAGTGATGGATTTGAATTTTCCATGGGCATATGCGCCACGCAAGCCCACTACTGCACCAGTTAACGTCAAGGCGAAGCCCAAGATAAGAGACTCCAAGGGCTGAAATATGATATTGAAACTGGGATATCAACCAGGCATGGGTCTCGATGCCCAGCTGCAAGGGCACAGAAAGCCAGTCCCTAGGGGCAAAAAGATGAGTAGAAGAGGCCTCAGATACCGTGAGTCATCATTGTAAGTTTTAGGAGACTCCAGGCTGTTGACCTGGGACTATCGACAACATTTTGTAAAAGGGCCATCACAGCCTGGCACTCTGAAGACGCCGCCTTGCCAGAGAGAGAAAGAAAATGCTGCTTGCACCATGACCGGGCCATCATTGCTGCAAAAGGGGCTGATTGATGATGCTATTGATTGTTCTGAAGCCTTTGCCAAGATGTTTCATGAAGAAGAAGATTCAAGAAGACCCAAGGCGTGCGTCACGAAGTATCCATGCGAGAAGCTAGCCCAGTGTCTACGGGAAGAGGGGAGCTCGACTATTGTTCTCTCTTTGTCGCCTTCCTGCCTGATCACCATTTTTCGAAAGCTGGATTTTATTCCCCGTTCACCTCCTATTTTGGTTGATCCAATGATGTTCCAATCTCCACTCCTGCTTGAAATGCCAACGGAGTTTTTGATCGTGACTTGTCCATGTGAGTGCTGCCCACCAATTGATCTTTCCACCCCATGGTTTTCCTCCTCTAATCCTTTCCTTGACATTTTCTGTCCGTCCATCTATGCCCTCAAGCTTCCTCCTCCGTCTCCCTCTCCGTCTTGCTGTGTACTCTCCACCGATCTCAAAAAAAATGTCAATTTTGAAATAGAGATTTTAGTGGAGGATTATGCTGTGTTCTATCAATCCTCTTCCCAGGGGCATGAGGCCCCTGCTTCCCTTCCATTAGATTTCCTATCCCCTAGGTTAGAAGTAGGGTCTGTCGAGTCTAGGATAGGAGAGTCAGTCGAAGTAGGTTCTTGATCTGAGGTCTCTAGTCCATCCACACTTGCCACGCACCCGATAATGCGTCATTCCAAATCAATTCCTGATAGGTTCCTCTAGGATCTCGCCCAACATTGTCATGCCCTTCTTAGATGTCCTGAGTTTGTAGAAACAGCCATCATCCTAGAGGATGATAAAGAGTGAGATGGGGTGTGGAGTGATGATGGATTAGGTATTTATGAGATCATAGATGAGAAGGACCCGATCGATTATGAGGATAGCGACGTGGATGACACTGTCGATTTATACGCACAAGGTTTGAAGAGATTCGACGAGCCGTCGACAGCAGTGGATGAACCCACGAAAGAAATTAATCTTGGAACAGAAGAGGACCCTAGGCTTATCATCATTTCAGCTAATCTCCTTCCTCAGGTTGAAGAGGAGTTAGTCAAGGTCCTAAGGGAGGATGGCGATTCATTTACCTGGTGCTACGAGGACATGGCAGGTCTTGACCCTGCTCTGGTAGAATATAGACTTATACTAAAACCAGGGGCAACGCCTGTTAAGCAAAATTCGAGAAGATTCCTCCCCCATATGGCCTTGAGGATAAAAGAAGAAGTGGATAAATTGCATAAGGCCAGGTTCATTAGAGTTGTTTTATATCCTCAATGGGTGGCGAATATAGTCCCTGCGATGAAAAATGATGGGAAAGTATGAATTTGCATCGATTTCAGGGGCTTAAATAAGGCATGTCCTAAAGATGGTTTTCCGCTTCCTCATATCGACGTGTTGGTGGACAACACGGCCGAGTATGAAGCCCTCTCATTTATGGATGGTTATTCTGGGTATAACCAAATCCATCTAGCTCCGAAGGATCAAGAGAAAAACTCGTTCACCATGCCCTGGGGCACATACTGCTACGTGGTCATGCCGTTTGGACTGAAGAATGTGGGTGCCACATACCAACGGGCGATGATGGCAATCTTCCACGATATGATGCATGTCTACATGGAAGCTTGTGTGGATGATGTCCTGGTGAAATCGAGATCGAAGGAAGAACACCCCGCTATTTTGGCCAAGGTGTTACAAAGGGCTAGAGAGTATAAATTGAAAATAAATCCATAGAAATGTGTATTTGGAGTTGTTGACACCCATTTTATGACCAATAAGTCGGGTCATCTCCTTATTCATTCTATATGATGCTCCAAGTTGTTCATTAGTCATTAAGCCCTCTTGATCAGTTGAAGGCTTATTTCACGGGCCTTCTCCTCTTGATTGAGTCTGGTTTCCTCGGCGCTTTCGTTGGATGAAGCTTAGCTAGTTCTTATTATTCTTTGATCCTTATTGTCTCTAACGGTCCACACCAGGGGCATTACATCCTTCTGACGCATCAGCCCATGGCCGTTACATCTTGAAGAGTCCTGAAGCTTAAGGCCTTTGTTCCAGTGCTTATCCTTTGGCTTATCCGTTGGCTCTAACGGTCTGTCGTGCAGCCGTTACCTTCACCTAACGCATCAACCCGTGGCCGTTACATTCGTTCAAGAGTCCAACTTTTTTGATCTTCCTTCGTTGATCTTATCTCTTTTGGGATAAGGTTGAGTGTGACGGTCTCCCCCTGGCGCGTTACATTCAAGTGACGGTCTATCGTGCAACCGTTACATCCAACAGAGAGTCCTGGTAGTTCTGGTCTTTTCTCTGCTACTCCGTGGTCGAGATAAGGGCTTGATCTGATGATTTCTCTTCCAAATCTGATCCTCAGAACCTTCTGTTTGTTTCTATGGACTCTTGGGAGCATTATCTTCAAGAGTTTGCTAAGAGTTATCCTACTTTCTTGATGGATTATCCTCTACTCGACCAGAGATTTTGAGGGCCTATAAATAGAACCCTTAACTTCATGGCCAAAGGAGAGAAATCTTGAGTTTGCGTCAAAGTGCTGCCGCATTCAAGAGCCATATTCATCCAAGAGGAGTCTGCTTCCACGTCCATCTGCATCGCAATCCAAGGAGTACTTTGGTTTTGGGTTTCAAAGTTCATAATTTGCATACTTGTGTTCCTCCCTTCCTCCTCTCATCACAGCATTGTCCCACTTCTTTCTCTCACGTTCTTCATCTATTTTCATCATCTAAACATCCTTCCCACGTTTTAAAAAGCCCAGAGGGGTTAAAAAACCAAAACTTCCCCGGTATTCCCCTTTCCTTTTGCATGATCTTAAGTCCTTTGAGAATTGATATTACGCTTGTTTAAAGGGCTAATTTGGGATCGTTTTCTTGTGTTTCACGTTCTTTGGCAGGTTTACAGGGTTCATTAGATGAGGCCCAAGCTTTCTAGCCGGCTGGAAGGTTTGGAGTTCAAAGAATTCACAAGTTGTTGCTGCAGGTATTCTGACGGTCTTGTGCAAGCGCGTCAGGTTGTTCTAACGGCTCATCTGGAGACCGTCACACTTCTGTGACGCACAGGGTCTTGACCGTTACATTCAAGGTAGATCTACAGATTTCACTAGTTTCTCTCTCCCGTGGGTGGTGTTGACACCCGTTTTATGACCAATAAGTTGGGTCATCTCCTTGTTTATCCATATGATGCTCCGAGTTGTTCACTCTTCATCAAGTCTCCTTGATCAGTTTGAAGCATGTTTCTTGGGTCTTCTCCTTCGTTGGAGTGTGGTTTATTGTGGCCTTTTATTCGATGAGCTTAGCAAGCTTTGCACCTTTTTTTTTATCCTCATTCTTAATAACGGTCCTCCCTGGGGGCGTTACTTCCATATAACGCATGATCCCTGGGCCGTTACTTATTGAAGAGTCCTAAAGTTTGAGGCCTTTGTTCTAAAGCTTATCCTCTTGCTTATCCGTTGATTCTAACGGTCTGTCGTGTAGCCGTTATTTATTCCAACGCGTCCAGCCTTGGCCGTTACTTTCCTTCGAGAGTCCAACTTGTTTGATCTTCTTCCTGTTGATCTTATCTCGTTTGAGATAAGGTTGAATGTAACGGACGTTCCCTGGCGCATTATTTTCATGTGGCGGTCTGTCGACCGGCCGTTACATCCAACAGAGAGTCCTGGCAGTTCAGGCCTTTTCTATGCTACTCCATGGTCGAGATAAGAGTTTGAATTGTTGATTTCTCTTCCAAATCTGATCCTTCGAACCTTCTGTTTGTTTCTATGGACTCTTGGTGATATTGTCTTCAAGGATTTGCTAAGAGTTATCCTCTTATCTTGCTGGATTATCCTCTGCTCGACCGGAGAGTTTGAGGGCCTATAAATAGCACCCTTAACTTCATGGCCCGAGGGAGGAAGATCGGGAGTTCGCGTCGAAGTGCTACCGTATTCTGGAGTCACATTTGACCAAGGATAATTGTCTTTCACGTTCATCTGCTTCACGGTGAAGGGAGTATTCGTTCCATTGGTTTTCAAAGTTCATCAGTACATATTGTGTTCTTCCTCATCTCCTTTTCATCAAAAGCATTGTCCCTCTTCTTTATCCACGTTCCCCCTGGTTTTTCATCATCTAAACATCCTCCTATCTTTTTAAAACGCCCAGAGGGGTTAAAAAACCAAAACCTCCCCGGTACTTTCCTTTCCTTTTGCATGCTATTGAGTTTATTGAAGAATTGATGCTATATCATCTAAAGGGCTAATCTGGGTCTGTTCTCTTGTGTTTTCATGTTCTTTGGCAGGTTCACAGGTTCACCACACGAGGCCCAAGTCTTCTAGCCGGCTGGAGGAGTTGGAGTTAAAAGAATCCACAAGCTATTACTGCAGGTTATTTGACGGACTTGTGCAGGCGCGTCATATTCTTATAGCGGTTCATCGAGCGACCGTCACTTCCCAGTGACGCGTGGGCTTTCGGCCGTTACATTCCGTTGATCTGCAGATTTCCCTGATTTTCTCTCTCCCGTGGGCAGGTGCTTCATCCACCTATTTCTAAGGTATTTTCAAGTCTTTGGCTTGTTTCTACTTTGGTGGCGATCACGTTCTTTCTTAGTATTGGGCATTAGCTTTCTCTCCATCACATATCTCTTATCCTCTTTGCTTGCTCCACCCTTGCGGTGTGTTTTTATTTGCTTTTGCTCCACGCCCCGGTGTGTGTTTTTCTTTATTTCCTTAGTTTAGTTTGATGATTGAGATAGCATGCCCATGCTAGAGCTTGTTCTGGTTGCCTAGGTTCATGGTTCGCATGTCCTTGGGTTGATTGAGATCTTTGATTTTTGCTTATCATCTTTATCCCACATCAAAACAAAAAGAAGAAGAGAAGCAAAACAAATCAACAGATAATTTTTTGGCGATCACGGTGGGACAACTTGTGCCAATCGTGTCTTGATCTCTGTTTAAACCTGCCATCATTCCCTTGTTTGATTGTCCTCGGATCTCCTTCTTACTTCATCTTGTTTCTGGTCCTCTGGGTGTTCTGACGGCCCTCTGTCCCTACGTTACTCCACTCTGACGCAGGGGCGTTGGACCGTTATACGCCTGATCCTGTGTATGGGCTTTTCACGGATTTCCCTTTTATTTCAGGTTGTTTTTGGCTCTCTGGCTCATCCGACGGTCCTGGTGCTCTGCGTTATATTACTTCTGGCGGTCTGGCCTTCGACCGTTATTATCTTCTGACGCAGGGTCTATAGACTGTTATACTCCAGACAGGTACGCATCCCGAGGTGCATTACTTTCCTCAGTTTCTGCTGTGATTTCCTTGCTTGGGTGATATCTGACTTCCTCCCTGATTGTTCTACATACTTACATCATTGTGAGCATAGTTGTTTGCTAGATTCTAGGCTAGATTTTGCATGCACTCTGGTATGCACTCCGGTGCACATAGGTTCATTCATACTTTCATACATTAGATTGCATTTTCCCACCTTGGTGTGCGGACCTCACGTCTTCATATTCCTTCGGGCCGACTAGGAAATCACACCAGGGACCTCCATAAGTCCCCGCGAGCCGTGGATTCCCACACGGACGTCGGGCCGGTTGTACCTTTTCCACCCCGTGTCTAGGGTTACATAAGTGAAGGAGCGGTCACACTTACAGTCAAACCAAGCTTTACATCCATCTCCCGTCAGGAACCTATTGTTGAGAGCTCATATTAATCCATCCACTAAAGTTCCAAAGGAGAAATCATAAGAATCTTGAAGCATCATATTAAACAACTTGGTTGACTTTGAGTGTCTTCATATCTTACTACTTACATCTTTGTGATAAATCGTCTAAGTTTGGTTGCTCATTGTGTGTTTGTGTTGTGTTGTTTGCATCTTGTTAAGGTTGTTCGTTGCATGTGGAGTTGTTTTCGTCAGTTGGAAGCACCTCCTAGGGTCAACTCATTCTCCAAGTGCTACTCAAATCTGCTCTTCGAATCCACCATGGCTTTTTTCAATCCTCCCCATTCCCAAGAGGATTCTCTTCCTCAAGGGCTTCTCGAAAACCCTGCTAGGGTTACCTCGTTCTCTTCTAGAGAGAGGATGGCCCCTCTTCTGTCCTCTACTTCCATGGAAGGTGGTCAGGCTACCCCTTCCTTCTCTACTCCTTCTGCGGGCTCCATTCTCCAGATGATGGCCCAATTGGATCTGGCCCAACTCCAAACTGTCTATCAGGCCATGCAAGGATCCAATATCTCCCCTCCCACGATTATGAAGGGTCAATCCAATCCTCTCATCCAGCCCACTCCAATTAATCTCACTCCGGTCCAACCCCGGACCATCACATTCACCGGCATGGAGACGGGCCAATCTTTTGCTTCGGCCCAGCAAACTTTTGACAAAGGGAAGTCTCCTATCCCTTCTTTCACTCAGATGGATCATCACTTGTCTAGCCCACTTGTTCCACAAGTCCTGCTGGGTCCCTCCAATTTTCTGCACCCTCAGTCAGGGGTGGTCCAAGCCCACTCCAATCTGGGTCAATCTCGGGTCCAATATCCTTCTTATGGACCCCCTACATCGGCCGCTTATCCTTCGGCTCCTTCTTATGGGCTCCCACCTCCTACTACAATTCACCCCTCTGCTCCTCAACTTCAAGCATCATCTCTTGCTACCCCTGCTTCATCCAGAGAGCAGGAATTACTTGATAAATGGGCCACCATGCAACAACAACTCGACTTCCTCCAGAAGCGGGTTGGCCAACAATCCTTGGCCGATGTTCCTGTTCCTAGTTTCCAGAACATCTGGTTCCCTCCCCAGTCTGAGCTCCCCAATTATAGAAAATATGACGGGAACGGCAATCCCTTTATTCACGTGAGGGATTTCTTATATGAATCGGCCCAATTCCAATATGATGATCGTCTTATGGCGTATTTATTCCGCCGATCATTGGACGGTGTTGCACTGGAATGGTTTTATTCTCTGCCATTGGAAGAAGCTGAGAGCTTTAAGGTAGTAAAAGATAAGTTTATTCAGCGGTTTCAAGACCGGGTCGGCCCGGAATATTCTTTTACAGATCTGGTGGCCGAAAAGATGAAAACAGATGAGGAGTTTGCCACTTATGCAGATAGGTGGAGGCAGATGGCCGCTAGAGTGCCCGGCCACATTCCGGAGGAAGAGAAGGTCAAGATACTTATTTCAAATGCTACTCCAACCTTCCGAAACATCCTGGCAATGAACGACATAGCCAACATGCACCAACTATATAGCCGGGCGCGCTTTATTCAGACTCAGTTCAAGGACTCCCCTATCCATTCTCTGTTCAAAAACCAAAAGCCCAAGTATCATAAGAAGCCACAAGGGCCGGTTACAGAAGGGGTCCAAACAAATGAGCAAGTTCAAGCCGTTGCTTTTCCATTCCAAAATGCACCTTTCCGCTTCCCTCAAAACCCCCGCACTCCACAAAATCCCGCTCCACAGAACATCCTAATCACTCCGTAAAACCCTCCGCCCACCTTCACCATTCCACAAAACACCTTTGCCGCACCACAGCAACCACCACCACCCCCGCAATACCAGAACGTCCCTCCACCCAACAGCTATAACAACAACCCAAACAACAAACACCCGGCTCCCAAGAGGGCACAATATCCTCCACTGCCAGAAACTCTCATGGATATTTTCTCGGCTCTTATGTCAGTTAATGCTATACAGCTTCCTCCGGAACGGCCCAACTGGAATCCGGCCGTTGATCAGACGAAGTATTGTATGTTCCACAGGCAACCGGGACATACCATCGAAGGATGTTTTCAATTCCGGGACCTAGTATATGATCTTCATGAAGGACAGAGGATAGATTGGGCCGAAATGCATAGGGCCATTGTTGAGATTAAAGAAAAGAGAAGGCAGCCGCAGAGGCAGCAAGTGCAGCAGCATCAAGCATCGCAGCCGCAGCAGCCGCCACAACAAAAACAACCACAGCAGGTTCAGGATCTGGGGATCCATCAAAATCCGATGCCAAACCATCCGCCCGCTCCACAACCTCAGCCGCCGGCGCAGGCGCAAGTCAATGTAGTCCAACCCCCGGCTCCTAACACCGAGTGATCTTTTGATGATGATGGTACTGCACCACAAGTAATGGCCCTCCACCATAACCACCGCAACCCCCTCACTCCTTCATTTATCCTCCCTACACACCCAACACCCTCTCCGCTTGTCCTTCCATTCACACCCGCACCAGCAAATCCACCACCACCCACAGCGCCATCATACCCACCATTAGTTACCCCCGCTACAGTCATAACCATCCCCTCATCCAATCCTCCGCCCGTCACCCTGCCTACACTCGTCCTCCCACCATCCGCACCATCCCCCATCATCACCCCACCTTTCGCTCATCCCACGCCACTCATCCAGCCACCATCTCTTGTTAACCCCAACGTTACCTACCACCAAACCACCTCTCCTGCGTAGTCTATTCCACTCATCCACCCTACCGGGCCAATAATATCATCTCCTGACGTCGCGGCAAATTGCGCCTTAAGAAGCGGGAAGTTGTTCCATCGGAACTACCCTACTACCTCCAATCCCTAGTCCTCTCAGCTAATGGCCGAACAAGAAGAAGCGGAACCTCTGCCAGGTACTCAATACGACTTGCTACATCATCTGGACCGAGTGCCCGCCAAAATATCAGTTCTGGAGCTTATCAAGAGGTCCACCCTTCATCAAGATGCTCTCAAGGATTTCTTACAAAAGGTGATGGTTAGCGAGGACATGGCAGTTGACAGCTTACCAAAAGCACTGGCAACTATTTCTAAAGGGTCGATAATTACATTCTCAGAAATCGAGCTAGCACCTCCAGAAGCTCGACAAATGCCGCTCTGCATTACAATCATTCTGAACAAAGTCAGCATTGAGACAGCACTGGTTGACACAGGGGCTTCAATTAATGTATGCCCTCTCAGTACTCTCCGAGCTTGCAATATATCTAAAGGGCTACTACGACCTACCCCCACCACTATAGCAGCATATGACAACTCAAGGAGAGCATGTCACGGGGTGGTCACTATTCAAGGGGAGCTCGGGCCCCTTACTATGCCCGTGGAATTTTATGTGCTGGACATTGACCCCATGATTAAGGCGATCTTGGGTCGTCCATGGATTGATATGCTCGGTGCCGTACCCTCCACCACACATCAGTGCGTCAAATTCCCTTTCCAAGGGAGGGTCGTCAAAGTCAAGAGCTTGTCCACGGTTCAATCGGTTAAGGCCATTTCAGAACAGATTCTTCCTACACTTTGGCCAAGTAGCCGACCCGTCATATCAGTGCTGGATTTAAACTTCCCTTGGGCTTATACACCTCCTAGGCCCATCACTACTCCAGTTAACATTAAGATGAAGCCCCAGATCCGAGACTCAAAAGGCTGGAACATTATACTGAAACTGGGCTACCAACCGGGGAGAGGCCTCGGTGCACAATTACAGGGAATGACCAAGCCCATACCCAAGGGAAGAAAGATGGGCAGGAGAGGTCTTGGCTATAGAGAAACCGCATTATCTATGATGGGTGATTCTGGGCCACTCACCTGGGACTACCGTCAACACTTTGTTCGAGGGCCTCTCCAGCCCGGCACATTAGCTCTGCAGCCAGCTCTGTCAGGGAGAAATACAGTATGTCTTATTGCTAGTCCACCACCAGCACTGAAGAGGCCAGAAGATGATATGCTTGATTATGGTCAAGCCCTTCAGGGGTTGTTTCATGAAGAAGACTACCAGAAGAAGCAAGAGGCTCGGCTCATGCAATGGAGGCCGAAGGAGCGGCCAGTCGATGATCCACGGGAGGAGGGGAGCTCGCCGATTGTCTTTTCTTGGTCTCCCTCCCGCATTCAATCTCTCCTTCAGCAATGGGATTTCTTACCCCGTCTTCTTCCTATCATGGTAAATCCATCCTTCGTTGATCCGCCCGAAATTCTATTTATTCCTTGTGCTTACGGGTATTGCCCGCCCATTGATCTATCCACTCTATTCACTCCTCCTCCTCCCAACGCCCAACTCCACGAAATGTGGTTCTCATCTTCTGATCCCTTCTTTGACTGTATCTTCCCTGAGCTATTCCCTATGCAGCTCCCGCCTCCTCTAACTTGCTGTGTAGTCTCTACTGATCTCCAAAAAAAAAAACGTCAAATTCGAAACGGAGATTTTAGTGGAAGATTATGCTATCCTGTCTCCATCCTCATCCCAGGGGCAAGAGTCCCCTGCTCCTTCCCTCCCACTAGGTCTCCTTTCTCCTAGGTTAGGATTAGGGTCTATCGAGTCTAGGGAAGTAGAATTAGTTAGGTCTAAAGAAGTCGGGTCTTGTTCTAGGTCGTCCAACCCTTCCTCCTCTGAGCCGCGCCCACTTGCGCGTCCTCCCAAATCTGTTCCTGATAGGTTCTTGCAAGGCCTAGCTCAGCGTTGTCATGCCCTTTTGAAATGTCCAGAATTTGTTGCTACGTCAATTGTGATTGAAGAGGAAGAAGAAATAGAAGGGGCGTGGAGCGATGACAGACTCGGCGTCTATGAAATCCTGGATGAAAAAGATCCGGTTAATGAGGACAGCGACGTAGATGACACTGCTGATCTGTACGCACAAGGACTTAAGAAATTCGATGAGTCGTCGTCAGCCGTGGATGAACATACGAAGGAAATAAATTTGGGAACTGAAGAAGACCCAAGGCCCATCATTATTGCTGCTAATCTCCCTCCACAAGTAGAAGAAGATCTGATCAAGGTTCTAAGGGAGTATAGCGATTCCTTCGCCTGGTCTTATGAGGACATGCCAGGTCTTGACCCCTCTTTAGTGGAACATCGACTCGTGCTTAAACCAGGGGCAACACCTGTGAAACAACGGTCAAGAAGATTTCACCCCCACATGGCCTTAAGGATTAAAGAAGAAGTTGATAAGTTATATAAAGCCAGATTCATTAGAGTTGTTCTATATCCTCAGTGGGTGGCAAACATAGTCCCTGACATCAAGAAGGATGGCAAGGTGCGTATTTGCATCGATTTCAGGGATCTCAATAAAGCATGTCCCAAGGATGATTTCCCGCTGCCTCACATTGATGACTTGGTCGATAGTACCGCCGGGTATGAATCGTTGTCATTCATGGACGGTTACTCAGGATACAATCAAATCCGTCTCGCTCCAGAAGATCAAGAGAAAACCTCCTTCACCACGCCCTGGGGCACATATTGTTATGTGGTTATGCCGTTCGGTCTAAAGAATGCAGGTGCCACCTATCAAAGGGCGATGATGGCCATCTTCCACGACATGATGCATATCTATATGGAAGCTTACGTGGATGACATTTTGGTGAAGTCAAGAACCAAAGAAGAACACCCCTCTATTCTGGCTAAGGTGCTGCAAAGAGCCAGGGAGTACAAGCTTAAGATGAACCCGAAGAAGTGTGTATTCGGAGTCTCTTCAGGGAAGCTGTTAGGTTTCATAGTGAGCAAATGGGGGATCCAGATTGATCCTAACAAAGCACAGGCTGTCATGGACATGCCTCCACCTAAGAACATTACGGAACTTCGAGGATTGATCGGTCGATTGCAATTCATTATAAGATTCATATCCCAACATTCTCAAAGGTGCCATCCATTTTATGAATTGCTTAAGGCGGGAGTTAAGTTTGAATGGAATGAAGATTGTCAAAAGGCCTACGACGACTTAAAGGAATATCTATCCAATCCCCCGGTTTTGCAACCTCCAGTCCCTGGGAAACCCCTAATCCTATACATCTCGGTTATCGAAGACTCCCTAGGGGCGGTCTTAGCACAAGTAGACGATGAAGGGAAAGAGCGGGCTGCTTATTACCTCTCTCGGTTATTTAACCCAGCTGAGTCCAGATACACCGCTATGGAGAAGACTTGTGCCGCCTTAGTGTGGGTAGCTCAAAAACTTAAACACTATTTCCTTGCCCACCCAGTTCAGTTGATCTCTAGGATGGACCCGATTCGCTATCTCTTAGAAAAGCCCGTCCTTTCTAGTAGGTTAGCTCACTGGCAGAGCTTCCTCTCTCAATTCGAGATCACATTTTTCGTTCAGAAAGTGGTCAAAGGATACGCCATCGCTGAGCATCTTGCCCATCTTCCTATTCCTCACACTGATTCTATTCAGGATGATTTCCCTGACGAGCATCTCTCAGTTCTCTCTCACCATCCCTTCTGGTCTCTGCACTTCGATGGTGCACTTAATTCTCAAGGCCGAGGGATCGGCGCTGTTCTGCTTACTCCCGAAGGAGTAACTATTCCCTTTGCTTATCAACTTCGATTTCCTGCTACCAACAACATCGCTGAGTACGAAGCTCTCCTGGCTGGACTGAAGCATACCTATCTCCTAGGTGCGCGTTATTTGAACATCATTGGAGACTCTCAGCTCGTCTTACGGCAAGTTCTATCCACTTACTGTACTCGTGACCCCAAACTCAAGCCCTATCAAGATTTGGTCATGCTTCTTGCTAGGCAATTCCATAAGCTGATCTATATTCATACTCCTCGTTCTCAGAACATTCTAGCCGACGCTCTAGCATCTCTTGCTTCCTCTCTATCTTTTCCTCTCAGTCGGAACACTGAGACTATCGTCATTCAGAGATTGGACGCACCCTCTCTTCAGGACCCTTGGTTCATCAACCTTAGGAAAGCTGTAGAGACGAGGGCTGAGAAGGAAGATCTCAAGGAAGTATCTCTAATGGAGTTAGAAGAGATTCTGGACGAAGAAGAATTGCCATGGTATCACGAGATTGAGTTGTTTTGTAAAGACGGATCATTCCCTGAAGGGGCAAATGCCGAGCAGCGCAAATCAATAAGGAGAGCCACCTCAAGGTATACCATTGTTGCAGGAGAACTATACATGCGCGCTCCCAATGGAATGCTCATGAGATGCTTAGATGATGATGAAGCGTGGAAGGTGACTGAAGCAGCCCATTCTAGTGAGTGTGGAGGTCATGTCAATGGCCAGGCTCTAGCGAAGAAGATCCTTAGGCAGGGCTACTATTGGCCCACTCTAGAGGAAGATTGCTCCCTCTACGTCTGGAGGTGTCTTAAATGCCAACTCCACGCTGACAAAATTCATGCTCCAGCTTCGTCTCTCCATCCTCTTTCCGCTCCTTGGCCATTCTCTATGTGGGCTTTCGACGTTGTCGGCCCGCTCGGTGATCCCAATTCTAGATCAAGCAGAAATCCTTTATCCTTACCGCCACTGAGTACTTCACCAAATGGGCAGAAGCGGAGGCATACGTAGAAATCAAAGCTTCAACGGTGTGCCGCTTCATCATGAAGAATATCATCTCGCGGTTTGGAGTACCAAGCAGCAATATCACCGACAACGGACCCCAGTTTGTATCTCAAGAGCTCAAGGACCTATGTAAGAAGTTCAATATTGCATTGCATCATTCATCTCCATATTATCCTCAAGGCAATGGTCAAGCCGAGGCCACTAATAAAACCCTTCTTAAAATCATCAAGAAAATATGTGAATCTCATAAATTTTCAGACTGGCCAGAACGATTAGTGGAAGCTCTGTGGGCTTATCGCACCTCCGTCCGTACTCCCACAGGACAAACTCCCTATGCTCTTACCTACGGGATGGAGGCGGTGCTCCCATATGAGATCTTGATCCCTTCCCTTAGAGTGCAGCTCGATAAAGAACTTAATCTCGATGAACGTCGAGAGGCGTTACTTGTCCAGTTGGAACTCTTAGATGAGAAGAGGATGAACGTGGCCGATCACGTATCCGTTTATCAAAAGAGAGTTTCGCGTTATTTTCAAAAGAAGGTAATCGAACGTAAATTTCAAGCAGGTGATATGGTTTTGAAACGCAAATTCATTCGGTCTGCAGGTCCTATGTCTAAATTACAACCTAACTGGGAAGGGCCGTTTGTCGTAAAAGAAGCTTATCCAGGGAATGCTTATCGCTTAGTAAATGCGGAAGGTGAGGAGCTCTCTCACCCGTGGAATGGGTTGTACCTTAAGCGGTTCTTTCCTTAGAGTCTAATCAGTGCCACCCCGGGCAACAAGATGTTCCTCCTATTTTCTCTAAAAAAGGGTTCCGAGTAATGGCAATCACACACTACACGACATCCCTGGTCAGGTTTCCCGCTTTAAAAGACACCGTTTCTCCTTGGTCATACTTTTGGGGGAAAGTTGAAGTCCCTGTTCGTTCCTTCCATCGGCTGAATCCAGGGGCAAGAAGTAAATAAGGAGGCGGCAACCAATCCAGGCACCTTGACGAGAGGAGGTCTCAAATAGGGGCAGTCCGTTATGACCTAACGCCACAAGCAAAAGAGCAAGAAAAAGAAAGCAAAGGATTAATCTCTACGACAAAAATCAAAAGTGTCATCTCGAAGGTCTATTGAATATGATTCAAAAGCTCCAGAAACACAAGAAATCTGGGCATGACAAGAGTGGCAGTACAGTTCCCCGCGGGACGAATGAGCCCTGTCGCACGCATGCCTAGAATGGACAAAGGTTCGATGACGGATGCAAAGCCCCGGCTCAACAGACCATATCTCTAATGAGTTGTCTGGAAAGGAACTCAAGTCCTAAAAACTTCTAAGTCTGGCCTAAGCTTACCCCCGTGTTCTATTTTCCTTTTTCCGGATTGAAACTAGTACCCTGGGTATGGCCCTGGTAGAAACACCGTCATCTGGGCCTTGGTCAGGGGTTGTCACCTCATTGCACGCCAACCTCGGGACTCTCAATACGATGCGGAGGGCTCGCGTTGCTAAGGGAAAGCCCTAGTTTTCAAAATCCAAAAATAACATATATTTCAAAATCCAAAAACAACATATATTTCAAAATCCAAAAACAACATATATTTCAAAAATCCAAAAACATCATATATTTCAAAATCCAAAAACATCATATATTTCAAAATCCAAAAACATCATATATATTTCAAAAAATCCAAAAAAAGCGTCATATATATTTCAAAAATCCAAAAAAAACCACATATTTCAAAAATCCAAAAAAACATCAAATATTTCCAAAACACACAAAAATTCAAATATATTTTCCAAAATCTAAAAATACCATCATATGCATCGCATGCATCGCATTAGTTCTATTATGTTTTTTTCGCCTATTTAATAAGGCTTCACCCCTTGACCAAATATCAAGAAACGGTCATTATCTTACTCGCTTCGAGGCAAGGGGTTGAGTCTAAGAACAGATCTAATTTGATCCATGTTTTAGTATGTGCAGAACGCAGGACCAAGAACAAAGATCTCACAACTATGCAGGTTCAAGGCTGTGACGCGCCAGGTACAGGCCGTCACATTCGTTTTATGGTCCATGCTAGCCCGTTACATCTCTTCAGGCCTTCACTTTGACTCTCTCAGCAGCTCTCTCTCTAACGGCCTGGGGCACGACCGTTACTAATCCTAACGGTCTATCGTTGGACCGTTACTTCCTCCAGAGGATTTAGTTCTTAGAGCATACACTATAACGGCCTATCTCCCCACCGTTATCTCCTTGTAACGGCCCTGCTCAGATCCGTTACATTCTCCAGAAGCCCGGTTCTGCTGGTCGTTCTAACCAAATCAAGCCACAAGTTCATGTCCATTCAATTAAGGCAATCTTATCTTATTCACATGAATTTAATGCAACATGAGATTGATAAAAATTCCAACTCTGATTGTCAAATCACATCATTCATAAAAAGAAATCAAACTACATTCAGCCTCTTATCCGTAAAAGGGTGGATCTTCCTCAACTCTTTCAGGTAGCCACGGCGTGCTTCGTCGTTCTCTTCTACTTCTTCTTGCCACGGGCACACCTTGCTGATCTCCCACATGGTCAGCACATTCCGTACTACTCTTTCATCTTCCTCGGTCCCCATCTTCCTAGGTAGAAGGGGAGGGTAGTGTGATAGTGCAGGAGCTTCAATCCGAGGTAGCCCGATCTGAAGATGGCACTGGTGTGGGTTGTAGATCACCATGGTGGTGTTTCCCACTAGCTGGAGGTCCAGGCCTTGACGCCGCGGTATTCTAAGAAGAGCGCTCCGAAGGATCCTTGGTCGCATGATGAATTTGTCCGTTGGCAAGGTGTTGAAGAAGAGGTGCCATTCATCCCGAGTTTTCTTGTCCGCCGTCTTACATTCAACCTGTGAAGAAAATCCAGATGCCCCTCCGATGAAGAAGAGAGGGTGGCTCCCGAAGATCTGGCTAGCAGAACTAATATCTTCCTTTGGTTGGAATTTGATTCTCACTCCCATCCAACACTCAAGGAGTATCATAGAACCGAATAAGGGTCCTCCTAGGCAAGCCGAGCTTAGTCCTTCATAGAAGTATGAGAGGATCGCTTGAGAAAGGGACATTCCCCGCCACAACCCACTAATAATGCTGAGATTTTGGGTATCTAAGAGGTGATCGGTAGTAGTGAAAAGGAAAACTCCACATAAGCAAACCGCCACCGCCTTGGCTATGGCCTCATGTCTCTCCCACTTGTTTTTACAATGAGACACTATCCACTGTGCTAAGGGTATCAAATGTATGTGGTGTGGGCTGATCATGGTCCTCACGTCCTTTGGATTATGGATGAAATCACTCAAAATTAAAGACGGGTCGATAGGCTCAATCGTGTAGCAAACTCGGTCTTCATCCCTCACCTTAGTCTTAGGAAGGGCTAGGTAGGTTTCTACCTCCTCTAATAGGACTGTTGCTTCGAAGGAAGGGAAGATGAAGGTATGTGTTTGTGGATGCCACAACTCTATGAGAGCTAAAATACTAGGCCAATCTAATGTCAATTTCTGGAAATTCTTGCCTAAAACCAAGAGAGGTTGGAGGTGCCATGCTTTAAGAATTGATGTAACCTCTAAAGGGAGTGCCTTTACCATGGGAACCACCCACTTCAGATTAGAATAGCATCTTGGACCGGGGAGGGGCTAAGAAAAGAAGAAGATCATGAGGAAGAAGATGAAGTGCAGGAATTTCTGAACTTGGTTAGGTCATGGAAGCTTACCACTCTTTGAGCATTGGAGCTTAGGTGCTTGGGAATTGAGGTCAGCCTTTATAGCTCTCCGTACCCCTTTCTTGCAGCTTTGGGTCCGGCGTAGACTTTCTCCTCCATAGCTATCACCTCGAAGCTTCTCTTCATCTTATTTCCTGCCCTTAGGAGGGGTTTTTCAGCCTTCTAGCAGAGAATTCAGAAAGATACGATTTTGGCTAAGTTTCCAAGTTTTAAAGGTTTGATTTCGGCTTTAAAGAGATAAGATTCGGATTGGAAGGCTTTATCTTAAGTCTGGGAGGAGTCTAGAACGGATTTGAGGCTTCCTATCTCGGGTTTTGCCCCTTGCGGCTCAATCCGTCTTGGAGTACAATTCATTATCTAACGGTCTGTCGCTAGACCGTCACTTTCCTCTGACGCGCCAGAACTGGGCCGTCACATTTTCTGTGGGTTTAATTTGATCAAACCTGTTCTGTCAAGCTTAACGGTCTAGCATTAGACCGTTATATTCTTGTGACGCGTTCTCCCTGAGCCGTTACATTCTCTGCTGATCAGTTTTGGCTCTGCTTGGTCAATCATTCTCAATGGTCTTGCTCATGGCCGTTATCTACCTCTGACGCACTGCGCCTGAACCGTCACATTTCCTGCATATTTGGTTAAGTCTATACATCCCCTTCATCATCCCAGTCTGCATGCATTTATCATGTTGAAGTCTGTACATTCGTTCAAATCCATGCATTTTTGAAGTCCATACACTGTTGATGAAGTCTGTACATTTGTTGAAGTCTGTACATCAGCTTCAAGTCCATACATCAGCTTCAAGTCTGTACATCAACTTCAAGTTCCCACATCTTCACCCAAGTCTATACATCCCACATTCTTTGAAGTCTATACATCCCATTTGTTGAAGTCTATACGTCACATTCGTTGAAGTCTATACATCCCATTCACTTTGAAGTCCATACATCAGGTGCAAGTCTATACATTCGTTGAAGTCCATACAATTGTTGAAGTCTATACATTCCCATACCTTCCCCCAAGTCTGTACAGCCTTCGTCCAAAGTCTACACGTCGTTCAAAGTCTGTAGTGTGTACATTCCCCATGTCTGTACATTCTTCATCCAAGTGTGTACATTCCCCAAGTCTACACGTTCCATGTCTCCCCAAGTCTATACAGTCTTCATTCAAAGTGCATACATTCTCCAAGTCTGTACAGTCTTCATTCAAAGTCCATACATTCTCCAAGTCTGTACAGTCTTCATCCCAAGTCTATACATCCACACCGCTTCAAGTCTGAACATTCTTGATTCAAGTCTATACATTGCCCAACGTGAGCACAAGCCCCAAGTCTGTACATCCCTTGTCCAAGCCCATACATCCTTGCTGCTATGTTCATGAAGTCTATACATCATCTGGACATCTGCACTCGAAGTCTACACATCGCCTTGGCATGGTCAATACACACTGAGTACAGTCGGTACGTTCGTAGTTCAACATTGCTCTGCCATCTCTAACGGTCTAGAATTTGGCCGTTACTTGTATATAACGCACCATCTCTAGTCCGTTACTCTTCCTGCTGCTCAGTTCTACAAATTGGGCTCTGTCCTCTTTAACGGCCTCCACCCGAGGCATTACTTGATCCTAACGGTTTGGGTATAGACCGTTACATTGTCTGCTGATGTGACTTGAGCTATTCCTATTTGCCTCCATGTAGACCTGGCGGTCCTACAGGCTTCCCATTCCGTTCATCCTGTACATCCACACAGTCTCATCCCCATCGTTCACATTTCATCTCCATGCAATCATCCATTCCTTCACATGCACTCATTCTCATCCGTTCTTTAGCACATCCACAAGCATTTCCTGCATTCCAATCATACTCTCATTTTCTTGCATTCATTTTCACATGATCACCTATTTGCATACACATCCATTCATTCACATAAAAGTTATAACAAAACACAAAAAAGATTTGCATTTCCATTTTTTCATCTCCCATATAAGTCATGTACAAGTAATAAGAATAAGAAAACCAAAAAAAAATGCATCACTCGGCCAGCTTATCCGCCGGGCCGCCATCATCATCTCCTCCCTCACGTCTCCTCGCAGGTGGTGCTATGGAGGCGCTCTCCTCCCGCTGTCCTCTCTCTGCCCTCTCATTCCTCCGCTGGCCAGAGGAGCTGGCAAGGAAATCCTCTATCGAGCCGCTCGGGGCAGCACTCCTCCGTACTCCACTCTGGGAGGCACTCCGCTCTGGTCCCCGGCCCATCATTCTCACCGCCAGCTCCATCGTCCGCAGCTCGATCTTCAGCTCGAAGATCTGACGCCGCGTGTCCCGTGCCTCGGTCCGGTAACGATCCAAGTCCGCCGTCCCGGCTCGGAGTCTCTCCACCTCAACTTGTGACCGAGCTAGCTCTGTCCGGAGTTGCTCCGCCTCCGATCGTCCTCGCTCCATCTCTACCTGGAGACGCTCTGCCTCCGTTCGAGCCAGCCTTGCCTCGGCCACTGCTGCGGCTAGCTCTCTCGCCTGTAGTTTGCGTTGCATATAGTTAGTCACATGAGCATTTCATTTTTCATAAGCATAGGCATGTAAGCATAAGTATTTAATTTGCATAAGCATTTAGCATCTTACCCGCTCCGCGAGGGTGGCCTCCACCTCCTCGGCCCGGGCAACTGCTCGAGCAAACTCGACGTCTCGCTCAGCCCTGCCTCCGACCGACTGTGAGGATGACGATGGGGCATCCGTGTTACGGTGCTTGGCCCCGATACAGAGGGGGGGTGAATGAATCCTTCTACGAATAATGGCCAAATTAAAATTAGGATGCTAGATAAAGACACAGAATAGAACTAATTCGATTCAACTCAAATACAAACACATGGAGCGCGCCTATTCAAGCATCTAGCGGAAACAAATCAGACAATCAAGCCACTGCTCAAAAGATTTTTAGGTGGTTCGGTCCTTCAGACCTACATCCACCCCTCACTCCCAACCGGAGTGAGGCTTCACTAGCAAACGCTAGAACCAAGCAGACTCAGTCTGCAAATAGTTGCTGCCACACAGCTTGACCAGGGGAACAGCCTCCCCTCTTCCTCCCAACCGGAGGGACACCCAAGTGACTCCCAGCCACTTAGAAACTAGAGGTCGAAGACCTCTCTTCCTCCAGACTAGGAGGGACCACTGGACTTGCAACCACAAGCCCAGAACCGGAGGACTAGCCTCCCTTCCTCTAACCAGAGGGCAACCCACAAGTGACAACCTGTCACTTGCAACCCGGAGATCAGATCTCCCTTCTCCTGAACCAACAGGAGGAACCCGATCCCCAACAGGGCTATCGGAAGAACAAGATAACCAGATGAAAATGGAAGAAAACAAAAACACTAAATGAAAATAACTTCAGCAAACAGAACGCTGAAAAATGAAATGCACAATGTGGCTCCCAACGGAGCTGACTAGCCTGGATCTGATCCACGGTCCAGTGAAGACAGATCTTCAAGCAGCTTCTTCCTTCTTCTTCACGAGATCTCTCTCTCTCACCCTTTTTCTTCTTCTGTTCTTCTGCTCTTTTTCCTCTTTTTAATCTCTGCTCCTCTATTCTTTTTGGCTTCAATGCTCACTCTTGCTCGACCAGCCTTTGTTCTTTTTATATCAGCAGCCAGCAGGAGGATGGGGTACAGAGTGCGTGTGCTTCACATGCTTGATCCAGAACCTTCCTGCCACGTGCCCCTTTCGTATTTGTTCCTTCAGTATCGGATCATGTGCACCCAGACACCGATGAATGTTCTTCCTCGGACCTGCAAAGAGATAAGAATCACTAACCTTGAGTGCCACACGAACTAGAACTGCATAAGGTAAGTGGACACGACAAGAGGTGCACTAAACAGAGAACGACACGAGATACAGTGGTGACACAATGAACACTACTAAGAGAACGACGCGAGGTAGAAAGAAAACAACACGAAGTAGAAGGAGAACAGCACAAAGTAGAAAAAGGACGACACGAAGTAGACAAGATTACTACAGTACGAGATAGGGAGAGCATGACACGAGGTCAGATGAAAAACAGCACGAAGTAAAACGAGAACGACACGAAGTGTCACTGTAACAACAAACACTACGAAGTTACGAATACAAAAGTAACACGAAATCACGAATACAAAAACAACACGAAGACACGAAGATAAAAACAACACGGAGACACGAAAACAAAAACAACATGAAGACACGAAGACAAAAACAACACGGAGACACGAAAACAAAAACAACATGAAGACACGAAGATAAAAACAACACAGAGACACGAAAACAAAAACAACATGAAGACACGAAGACAAAAATAGAAACCGGCACGAGTTGAAAACAACACGAAGACGAAGCAGTAACCGATACGAGTTGAAAACAACACGAAGACGAAACACATGAATTGACACGAGTTGAAAACAACACGAAGACGAAACACAAGAATTGACACGAGGTGAAGTCACAAAGCGACAAAGTCACGAGGTCTAGCAACCATGACACGAAGTCATGAGTTAGACATGTCTTCAACAACACGAGAAGAAATAGTGGAAGCAGAGGAACAACACGAGGAACTACAGTAACTGACACGAAGACACAAGAGCAAAACATAGAAGACTGACTCGAGATGAGCAACTAAGTGCTAACGACACGAGGTCAAACAGAACACATTGTAAAACAACACGAGGTACGAGAGGACGACACGGCGTAATGAAAACACAAACAGTACTAAAACGAAAATGACACGAAGACAATCAGTACAACACGAGGTGTTATACACAAACAAGACGAAGTGCCAACCAACACGAATACAGTCCCTGAAAAATACCTGAAGTGAAATGATGGTTTATTCATCATAGAAAAAATATTCTTTGATCACTTTCACAGAAAAATATTTTTGTTAATTTTTCACAGAGACATATTTTTGAACACCACTAAGACTTATAGTGTTGTCATCATCAAAACATGTAAAGATTCAACAAGACTCAACAATCTCCCCCTTTTTGATGGATGGCAACACTATGAGTCTTGAGTCTTTGCAGAGAAAGAAAAACACTAAATAGCCATTCTCAATGAAAAACAAACATTAAACATTCTCAACGAGCTAGCAAAGGCCTGATTTCTCCCCCTTTGACATCATCAAAAAGAATAAAACAATAAGAATGTAACAATGCAAATATGAGTTTTAATTAGTAAGTCCAAGAGTGTGAGAGAGAAAGCCTCAAAATGGGCAACAAGATACAGAGCATAGTCTTTTCAAGAAAAGTATCTGGCTTGTCTGCTAGAAGGGCCACGCGGCCTGCCATGAGGTGGTCTCCCCCTTGGAGAAGTAGAAGAATATTCTTGAGGTGGAGTTCTGCTAGAGGAAGCTTGACCAGGTGCTGAACCCAAGGTAGACTGAAATTCCTTTAGGTCATTTGACAGTTCAGCTAGCCAATACACCACAACGCTTCTGACATTTGCCACTTCAGAAATGATGTCGTCTTGGCGAATATTGACAGTTTCATATCTGTCAGTCAGAATTGACATTTCTGTTAAAAAGGCGGCCAATTTATCATAGACATGCTGAATACCTGGACCTAGGGCACTGGATGACTTCTTCAAAACTTCTAAAGATGTTCTGATCTCATAGCAGTGATCTATAATGTTGGTAGACATTTTGAAGGAGGAAATATGAACATCTTGCAACTCACTCAGTGCTTTAGCTATCTTTGAACACACCTCCTAAAACCTTGCATCAGGGATCTGTTGGCATCATCTGAAGCCTTTTTGTTGAGAAGGAATCGTTTCCATTCAGTGAGGAGAGATATCTCGAGCTTCAGTAGCCTGGAATGTACCTGATTTATGTTGAGGGTGACATATGTGAGCAGGTCATCTAATTTCTTATCTTGTTTCTGCATCTGCTGAGTCAAGTTTATGAGAAGTTCTTCAATGTTGGGCGCCCGAGCAGATTCAATGTTGGGCGCCTGTGCAGATAGAAGTCTAGGTGGACCTAGAGGTGTACCAAAAAATTCACTGCCTGGTGCAGTTCTCTCAGCTGCTTCCTCTTGTACTGGCATTTGACTACTCTCAGCTGGGACCTGATCTTCATCTTCAGCTTGTTTCTTTATGAGGAATTACACCTTCAGGTGCCTCTTCTTCACTTGAAGATTCTGTATCTAGTTCTATGACAGGAGCTTTCTCCTGACACTCATCCACTATATCTTCCATGAGATTCTGAACTGCAGGACTTTCAACAGGTGCCTGTTCAAGGCTTTCAGAAGTAACCAAGTTGGTAGCCTCTTCCAATCTTCTCTCTACAGTTTCTCTTAAAATTTCATTAACAAAAATAGCAAGTTCTTGATCAGTACTGTCTTGCTCTTTAGCTGGCTGTTCCTCAGGCACTATTACCTCTTCAGATGTCTTCCCAAAAGAATCAAATAGACCAGTAATATTTGCATCTAGATCAGTCTGAATGCTTTCGTCAGACAACCTGATTTCCTCAGATGCAACCTCGACTAGCCTCTGAAAGGAAAAAGGTACTTCGGTGGGTGCAGCTGGCAAAATAGACTATGGTTGTTCAGCTGGTGTTTCCTGTTGAGCAATCTCAGAAACTAATTGCACACCAGTTTGGGCTAAGTCTTGAAATTGTTCCAAATGCTCCCCCTGAGTATGTTATTCCTTGACCTTTTGGGCCTTAACTTTCCCCACCATAGAAGAGCCCTCTAAGCCCAAAAACACTGAAACAAAATTCATATTAAATATGTTTCGGGCTTTAACTTCAGATGCGGCCTCTCCATCCAAGCAAATCTCTGAATGCTTGAAGATGTCTGTCAGATGGGCGGCATAGGGAAGGTGTCTCTTGGATCCAATGCATCCCTTCATGACAGTAAAAATGATCTCTGGCAGGCATATCTTTACATTTTGAATCAGACAAAACAGTAGAAATCTCTGTGTGTCTGTAATTCTTCCTCTAGCCCCAGTCTGTGGGGTGATAATGGAAGCAATGACGTTCTGAAGGAGCTTGTGAAGAGGAGGAAATGACGATGTCTGATAAGCTTTTAGCTTCAACTGCCCCTTATCATGAATATTACTGGGTTTACCAGTAATGACTGAGAAAGCTTCATGGAGACTGTATCGAAAGCTTCCCTCTACCTCCCCTTTATCTGGAACACCGAGGGCTTTGTGAAGGGTGTCACATGTAACAGTTATCTCGACCCCTTTAACAGATGATAACAAGGCAGACTTGTCTCGGCTCAAGGACAAATTATTGTAAAATTCCATTACCGGCCTAGGGTAATAGACACGGTGATTTTCTAAGAAATTTCTCCACTCCTGAAACTCAAAGATTTTCAACAGTTCTGGAAACTTCGAGACCATGGTTTCATCTCCGAAATCTATTATTCTAGGAGGAATGATTTTCCCACTTTCTAAGAACACGGTAGACTGAGAAATCCTGGTACCTTGTTCTGAAGATACTTCCGCAGCAGGTTCTGGCTCAAGACATCTCTGTTGCTTAGATGAAGGCTCTTCAACTATTTCTTTTCCCTTCCTCTTCCTTTCACCAGGAGCTGCTGACCTTTGCTGATCCATCTGCCGTAACTTCCAGAGTATCAACTCTCTCTTGCAAGCTGCTATTGGAAGTGAAGCTAGACCCAAGAGAGGAAGAGACCTCTGTGGGGAAAGAAAGTGAGCGGGAAGAGATGGAGATGACTTTGAAGAAACGCTCAAGGTGGAGCGGCACGAGGATGAATAGGAAGCGGCAAGGGGAAATGAGGGTTTGAGGTTGAAGGCGTATGAAACAAGAAGGGTTTTGTCGGGTTGCTTTTTACTCTTATCAAACTTTTTCTGGAAATACCCAAATTACCCTTAGTCATGATGTAACGCAGCTACTGCCTGTTAAAGTTAGCCCTTCAATATGTGGACGGGTTATATTCTTCCAAATTCCAAGGTCAGTTAACTCAAGATATTAAATCAGCATAATCACAAAATTAGCTGTTAAAGTTGCTTAAACTAGAGAGAGTCACGATTAAATTGCTCCTTATGTTTGTCAAGCAATGAAATAACACATCGATGTCAAGCAGATTTCATTTCTTCATTTAATGGACAAGAGAAGGCATACAGGGTCAACCAATTTGTTGAGCACAAGGTAGAATAGTCCGTTTTTACACAAGGAGACATGTTTATCAGACACCAGAAACCCTGGTTACTCAGGACGGACTACCTTTATGCCAATCAAAGCCAAAGAAATTTTCTTTGAGGACTTTTCCCCTTTTTTTTTATTTTAACATTTCTACACAAAGATAGCTAATTGTATCATGACAGAAACTCTGGACTTCTCTGATCTAGAGTGTCTATTTCTCCACAAAAGCCATTGCTCTGCCACAAATAATGGCGTATTCCCTGGTAGCACTTCTCATGATTTTAGACAAAAGACAGATATCTTACTTAACACAATTTTTTATCTCAGAGCTCTCTCCACATAAGTTTCAGTTAAGTCGAGATCCTCAACTAGTTTTACTCATTTAACAGGAAGTTTTATAATATGTTGACCAACACTTGAGAGGATAACTTAGAAGGATCAAGGACCAAATATAACCCCCAAACATTGAAGTTCTTTATTAACAGGTGTAAGTTGTTACACTAGATATTGGGTGGTTTAAGGTATACAGAACACATCTGATAAGAGCAAGAAGACTGAAAACACAATTTCTTCGAGAGAATATCTGAACCAAGAGTGATAGGAGAGAGATAAGAAGGTGGCTGACCGAATAGAGAGAGATGAGATGAGATGAGCAGCACTCCTATCAGCAAGCCAACAAGTGAGAGATCACTCAAGACATTAGGCACTAAGGACACATCCAAATATAGTATTCTTGAAGAAGTTCTGTCTCACATCCAGAGAAGCTCTTGGGCAACAAAACGCAACCTCATGAGATGACAGATCTAAACACCACATAAACTGCATCGGCTGACACAATTCCTCAGAAACCAAATAGCCTGTCAGGCTCCTTTTCAGCCCACTCAAGGACATCTCACACACGACTCTTGGAGATATTAATTAATTATTGAATGCAGTGTTTGCCATGAAAATTAAACATGTGAGTTTGAGTTATGCACAAACAGGCTCCCCTGATCATCAGAATGACTCATGGTACTAGGCGGAGCATTTGGTCTGAAAGACCATCTCACACATAGTAAGGACCTCCGGACAGATTTCCCTGCCTTTGGTAGCTTACCATTTGATATACCATAGAGGTCATGAATAACAGGGTAAACTCAACAGTAACTGCAACTAGATGATGAATAATGTAGCATTTGGTTTTATCTTTTCAGAATTTTCAGAGTGCATGTTCAGAAAATAATGCAACTTGCAGATGATGAATGAATATGCAAGAATAGATTCAATATGCATGCACTAGATGAAACAAAGAGCAGGATAAGCAAGAATACATCGAACCAGATATGCAATAGGTTTCAAAATGGGACATGCAGAGAGATTACCTGAACAGTGTGAGAATGGGGTTTTCATTCTTGAGTGCCTTGGATCATTACCCCTTTTATTCCAGTCCCAAGGCACACCTGCAAAACAAAGTTTATTTTGCACAAACAGGTACCCAAGAGGTCTTGGGTCCTGACATGACATTATTATTTCTAGCAGGTTTTCTCAGCACATTTCCAGGAGTAGTTTTCAGATCTGATTTATGCACATTCTTATTAGCATGAATTCTATGTGCATACACATGAGATTTTCTGTTAACAGGGTAAAAATTCTATTTACCAAAACTGGTTTGGTTTTGATATCCTGCCAGCCAACAGATTGCAGCCCTGTGACCTGGCTTCCCACAATGATGACATGAAGGTTTTGCAAATTGTCTTACAGGGAATTTAGCATGTTTGAAGTTCACATTTCTACTCTGAATATGCCAACAGTCCTTGACTGTATGGCCATGCTTTCTACAGTGAGAGCAAATGAGAGAATTTCTTCTAAAAGACCTGACCAGCATTCAGAGGCCCTGTGACCCATTTTGTTGCAGTTAAAACAAATGATATGCTGGCTCATTGAAACAGATTTGTTTTTATTAAAAATATGTTGGTTTGTAGGGAATTTAGCATGATATGAATAAAAGGTTTTCTTACCACTAGCAAACCAGCAATGAGCAATAGAGTGTCCTAATTTGCCACAATTAGAGCATGTGACATTTCTTTTCTGAGGTGATGGATTTTTATCATAAGATCTCCTAGCATTCTTATCATCCTTCTCCATCAACTTACACTCATGCATCAGATGTCCAACTTTATGACAGTAGTGACATATATTCTTCCTTTTAGATGCATGTGAGTGTGTGTGAGGACTGTGATCAGCAAATGCTGATGGACCCTTTTTATTTATTTTCTGATTTTCAGTCCTTTTCTGATTTTTATCTTGTTTTCCTGTTTTCTTAGCCTTGTACTGAATTGGAGATGAAGTGGAAGGCTTTTCCTGTTCAGAAGATTTAATGAAAACAGTTTTTAGCTTGGATCCATCAACCTTTTTCAACTTTTCAGTTTGGTTCTGATTCTTCTGAACATTTGGTTGTTTATTTTCTGAGGTTGTGGCTATATCAGAAGCTTTGACAAAGGATGTCGTCAGCTTGTTTTCAAAAACCTTTTTATTGACATTGTTGTAGCCCAACCCTTCCTTTTGAGTATTGACCTTAATTCCTAATAACCTGTCCAGATTTTCTTGACCACTCACAAACTTTGACAAGGAGTTTTTCAGATCCTGAATTTCATTATCAAGAGATGCAATGTGTATTTCATAACTAGCGATCTCTTGTTCACTACAATTGACAGTTTCATTCAAAACCTTATTAGCTGTTTTGTATTCTTCAATTTCCTTTCTCAGCTCATCTACTTCATCAGTTTCGTTAGTACAGATGACTTTTCCTTTCTCCAATGTGAGAAGTCTTTCAGACATGGCACTGTTTAACAATTTTAATTTTTCAACTTCTTCTTTAAGCTTATCATTTTGAATTAACTCATTTATTAGAAGCTGATCTTCTGAGTCAACCATGCTTTCTCTCCTAGCTTCAAACTCCCTCAATTCCTTTTGTTGTTTTTCAAAATCTTTCTGTAGTTCTATGTTTACAGATTTTATGGCATTAAACTTTTCAATCAGCAAATCATTCTCTCGTTTAAGTTTCTCTAATTGTTCTTCATTTTCTTTAGAGAACTTTCTGAGAGAGTCATTCTCATTTTTCAGCTTGTTTAAGTCAGATTTAACGCGTTCAAATTCTTTCAGCATCAGATTATCAGACATACTAGCATCAAGAGCATTTTTCAGTTCAGCACAATTTCTACAAGGAAAACTTGAGCTATCTAAACCAGTACCCTTCTTCAATTTTTTATACTATTTTCTTAACAGTTCATGAGATTCAATTAGTTCAGCATAAGCATTCTCCCAATCTTCTAGAGAGAAATTCTCGAAGAGATTTACCTCATCATCATCATCTTCTTCAGTTTGATTGCTGCCTTGATCGCTTCTGTTGGCCATCATGCAGCTTGTTTGATTTCCTTTCCCGGCTCTCTTCATCATTTCCAACATATCCCTTGCAGATCTGTAATCAAAGAAACATGAGTGAAAGGCTTTGTCAGTGGCTGCTTTCATCAGATTTATAGCTGTCTGATTCTCCTCAAACATTGATTCGTGACTGTCAGTCCATTTGGACCTTTTCTTTGGTAGTTCATGAGGACCATGTGAATTCACTTTCCACAGGTCTGGGTCAACGGATTTAACATAAGCACGTAAAGCACTGTGCCACTGGTTGAAATCAAAACCACTGAAGACAGGTGGACAAGCCATTGAAGCAAATAGCAGATATATTCAATGCAACAGGAATATTGATGCACTAAAGGCAAATAAGCACCTAAGACCTCAAGAACGAATCTCCAGGTCGCTGGACCTTATATGCAGACACCCGCTCTGATACCAACGGTTAGGGTGCTTGGCCCGGATACAGAGGGGGGGGGTGAATGAATCCTTCTACGAATAATGGCCAAATTAAAATTAGGATGCTAGATAAAGACACAGAATAGAACTAATTCGATTCAACTCAAATACAAACACATGGAGCGCGCCTATTCAAGCATCTAGCGGAAACAAATCAGACAATCAAGCCACTGCTCAAAAGATTTTTAGGTGGTTCGGTCCTTCAGACCTACATCCACCCCTCACTCCCAACCGGAGTGAGGCTTCACTAGAAAACGCTAGAACCAAGCAGACTCAGTCTGCAAACAGTTGCTGCCACACAGCTTGACCAGGGGAACAACCTCCCCTCTTCCTCCCAACCGGAGGGACACCCAAGTGACTCCCAGCCACTTGGAAACTAGAGGTCGAAGACCTCTCTTCCTCCAGACTAGGAGGGACCACTGGACTTGCAACCACAAGCCCAGAACCGGAGGACTAGCCTCCCTTCCTCTAACCAGAGGGCAACCCACAAGTGACAACCTGTCACTTGCAACCCGGAGATCAGATCTCCCTTCTCCTGAACCAACAGGAGGAACCCGATCCCCAACAGGGCTATCGGAAGAACAAGATAACCATATGAAAATGGAAGAAAAAAAAACACGAAATGAAAATAACTTCAGCAAACAGAACGCTGAAAAATGAAATGCACAATGTGGCTCCTGTAGACACGCCAAAATTGACGTTATTATGAGTACATCTCATATTACCTTGTAATGCCCCAATTTGACCCTCAAAATTAGTTCTATTTGAGTGATTTTTTCTCACTTTTCTTGGGTTTCTTCCTTTTTTCACCCTTTCCTTATTTTTTTCTATTTTCTCCTATTTTTCTGGATTTTTCTAGATTTTTTTTGGATTTTTCTGGATTTTCTGGGCATTTTTCCCTATTTTTCTGAATTAACGACTTGGCTTGGGGCGTCTTTTAAATAACGACTTGACATGGGGCGTTTCTAAAAAAATTAACGACATATTTTCAGGGCGTCATTTCTATCAAATTCCTATTTTTCTGGATTTTTCTGGGAATTTTTCGGAATTTTTCGGGAATTAACGACTTAGCATAAGACGTTATTTTGAATAAAAAAATTAAAAAAATGAATTCACGCCTCAAGTGAGGGCGTGTCTTTCAAATTGAATTTTTTATTATTATTTTTATAACCCCTTCCAGAGGTGATTTGGTGGCCTTCCAGGTGTCAGAAAAATTCGCAAAAATAGTCGTTGGAATCAGGGCGACGAGATGCACCTCCACCTAAAAAATGAGAAAATAATATTGAGAAATGAAAAATAGCCCTATTTTGAATATTTTGAATTAACGTCTTTTGTTAGGGCGTTTTTTAATTAACGCCTTTGACTCAGACGTGTTTTGCAACTTTTCAAATAAATTCCAAAATTTGATTTTTGAATTAACGCCCTTATATAAGTCGTGTTTTAATTAACGCCCTTTGGAGAGGTCGTCAATTCTTTAATTAACGCCCTTATCCAAGTCGTGTTTCACCTTTGTGCTCCGAACGGATGCAGCCTTTCCCAGAAAGACTCCTACTTCGTTTGGTCACCTTGCCCATTCTTATCTTTTCCTCCATTGGACTCTTTCCTTCTTATCTCTTCTTCTATCCTTAATAGAACTTCGGTAGCTCTGTTAAGGGGTGCTTCGATTTTTGTTTTTTTCTCTTCTTCCGCTTCTTCTTCTTCTTCTTCTGTGTTTTTGTTTCTTCTGTTCTCTTTTTCTCCCTCCCACGGTTTTTCTTCTTTCTCCTTCTGTCTTCTTTTTCTTCTTCTGTGCTGTTTCTTTTTCTTCTTTCTTCTTCTGTATTCTTCCGCCCCTTCTTCTTCTGTCTTCTCCTTTTTCTTCTGTTTGTTTTCTTTCTTTACAGGAACCGAAGGTGGCATCGGCTAAGGAGGCTTCTTCACATCAAGTCATCATCCCATCTTTTGAAGTTTCTCTCCATCGAACATTCAAGCCAAAGGGGCCACAAACAAGATTTTTATCTTATCTCCCCTTTATCCTTTATTTTTCATAGTTCATAAATCATGCATGCATCATTGTTTTATTGATCTTTTTCTCAACCATCACATTGAGATCTCCCCATAGTGCAACTCTTGCACACTTCCCTTATTTTTATTTGCATGCATCATACATCTCCCACCCTCTTTGCATAGGGGTTTAAGGGCAATCCCCTTAAGGTGTGTATTTCATATGTTATCATGCTCACCTTTCTATTATGAATTTGATGCTACACACACATTATTTCTAATCCATATCTTTTGGTGTTGTTGTCTTTGTTTTGCAAGGGTAACCAAAGTTGAAAGACTCTCTTCATCGGCCGGCCGATTTTGAAGAGAAAAGGAGTACTCACATCCCCCGCATCTTTTGAGGTATTTTTCGCGATCACCCTCCCTATTTGTTATTGATTATCTTTTGAGGCCTCGCGTCTCTGGCGATCACAAACTCCCCTTGTGCACCTCGTGCATATTTTTCTCCACATTATTGATTATTGCTTATTCTTAATAATTTTCCTTAAGTGGATTTCTAATTAGGATCTACAAATTGGCGATCACGGTGGGACCCTTTTTGTTTTTCATTTGATTACCCCTTTCCCTTTGGCACCCAAGTGTGCCCTTTCCCATTGGTACCCTCAGTACCCTTTCCTTTGTGCCCCTCGGGCACCCTCCATTGTGCTTTGCACTTTCCCCTAAGTGATTTGTCAATTGAATAGATTTGTTTTAAAATCTCCACTTAGTTAAAATTTTGATGAGCATGTTTTTATCTTGATAATCATATGTGATGATTGCCTCTGTGACTGTGAGTGTTTCCACTCTGCTGGCCGTGGGAGTTTGAAAGAATTCACGCCCTCCCACAGGGCGTTTCTTTATTTAGTAGCGCCTCTCGTCAGGGCGCGTTTTCATGATTTGACGCCCCCACCCATGGGCGTCTCTTTATTTGGTTGAGCATCGTTGATAATTAACGCCCTGCCCCAGGGCGTCTCTTTTATTGGTAGCGCCTCTCATCAAGGCGTGTTTTACCTTGCCTGTGGGCCTCCCACAGTGATTCACGCCCTGCCAAAGGGCGTCTTTTGATTGGTAGCGCCCTGCCCCAGGGCGTCTTATTCCTGTGTTTTCACCGAACCCCTTTGTTTATCACTGTATCATATTTTTGCTTATCTCTTGCATTCATTCATTCATTCATTTTGCATTGGTTTGGGAGACCTCCTCTCTCCACATACTAGGAGCCACACACCCCCTTGGTGAAGGAACGACCCTCCATTGAGCATTCCGTCTCTTTGGATTGGAAATTCCTAAACCAAGCCTCCATAAGTCCCCGCACCCGTGGATTCCCTCACGGACGCCGGGCAGGTTGTACCCTTTTTGGAGTCCCGAGTTTAGTTGGCCTACACGTGGTGAGAGAGTATTCCTAGTTGGCATTGGAGTTAAATCATATTGAAACTAGTTTCCCCTTGTGTGAATCATATCAATTTGCATAAAATTCATTAATTCACCAAGGTTTAAACAATCAACATCACGGTAACCATTCCAACTTGTGTGCTTCTTTGCATATTATTGTGAAATTTTGATTATATAATGGCTTACCATGATAAGAAAAACATGTTCAATTCAATTCATGAGGATGCACAACCTAGCACTTCTTATCCTCAATTTCAACATGTTAATCATCACAATTCTCACCACTCTTTCAAGGGACCACGTCCTTATTCTCATGGTCATGCCCGACCCATGGGCAGTGTCCATTCTTATGGCCCCCCTCCTCAATTGCGAACCACTATTCCTCCGGGACCGTCTCCTCCCAACGATGAGAGGGTCTCTCAAATCTTGCATGCATTAGATCATCTTACCCCTCAACAGATCCAAGCCCTTAAGGCCGCCGTTGAGGGTGCATCTCCCGCATCTCCTCCTCCTTCTATTCCTACACGGGTGGCCCATCACCCACCGCCCTCTTCTATTCATAATCCTGTTCGGGTAGCCCATTACCCATCTCCTCTTACTCATACTCCTCCTCGGGTGGTCCAACACCCGCCTCCTTCTATTCCTCCTCCAACACGGCCCCGGGGCCCTTTTATTCCTTGCAATCCGGCCCATCCGGGTTCTTCTAAGGGTTATCCCGTCAATTCCCCTTCACGGCCTTCTTATGCGGCTCCTCCTTCAATGCCCTGCCAACCCTCTATTGTTCATGTTACTCCCCTCCAGCAGGATATCCTTGATAAGATTACTTCCATGGAGGAACAATTAAAGAGGGTTACAAGTTCACGGCCAGTTCCTCCTACTCCGATTAATCCTCTCCATGCGGCTTTGGATGATATTACAAGAATGGAGAGAGAATGGAAGGATAGGATGGACGACTACAGTGTTGATATTCCAAATGAGCAAGAGCCGGCAATTGAAGAATCTGAGCCGGTCTATGATGATGATGAAGCTGTGCAGGCACCCCTCCCGAGTTTCCTTCGTTTCCCGCTCCCTCCACTTTCATTTGACGAACCCCCTGCTCAGGACGAAGCCATCGTCCCTAATCCAACCCCTATTCTCGAGACCTCTTGGTGTTACGACGATGGGTCAATACTTCAATCACCCACGCCGGCGCATCTTGAGTCTCACCCCACTCCAAACACCGCTCGC